>JASSRZ010000011.1:4477602-4542485 GCA_032164315.1 Malacoctenus gilli
GTGTGTGTGTGTGTGTGTGTGTGTGTGTGTGTGTGTGTGTGTGTTTGTGTGTGTGTGTGTGTGTGTGTGTGTGTGGGTGGCTGCCTCGAGTTGTTTTGGTTTCTGCTGCTCCTGCGATGCGGTCATTAACTTTAGCTTGGATGTAAGGAAATACTACTGCACTTTGGACATCTGTGCGAGTTGAATAATAATTAATTCACTGGAGCTGCACACGGTGGCCTGCTGGTGAGACTGAGTCAGAGTGAGTGAGTGAGTGAGTGAGTGACACGTCTCAACGAGTTTAACATTATTCAATAGCACGATCGTGCACACCTGCAAACAAATGGAGATGGATACCATGCAAGCTGCTCACACAATGCTGAGTGCACTTTAATGTTTAGTGTCTTGCCAAAAGGCACTTCAGTGCGCTGACAGGTTGCGTGTGGGGATCCAGCTGCCAGCTGAGGGATCAGACGACGACGCGCTCCGCCCACTAAACCGCAGTTGCCTCCAAAAACCACGAGAGAGACTGTATTGAATGTCTGTTTGTAACTTTTGAATGTAATCATACAAGCCTAAAAGAAAAATGTGAGACCAAACCGGCATCTTGACTATTTACACAAAGAAAAAGGTAAATGGAAAAAAAGGGTCCCATTATGTTTTCCATACTGTGTCATGATACGCCGTTTCCAAACAAACGTTCATTATCCTTAATTTTTTTCAGACAATAGTGCATATAAAGCTAATGAAAACAAGCTGTGCTGCGTGTTTAATATCTCTGAAGCATGTGCTGGAACTACAGACACACCACCACTGGGACCTTTACAGATACATGTAAACCCATAGAGGAGTGGCAGCAAATAATTAAGAGTAGTATTAAAAGAGGGGGGGGGAAGAAACATGTGAATAGCAGCAGGGCTGCACACAAACCTGGATGCTAGTCATTCATTAAGCTTTCATAAAAACTTCACAAATAGCCTGTAGCGCATGCAGTGCCCTGAGAGGCAGACTGAAGGCTGTTTCCCCTTTTCTATAAAACGCTAAGTATTAGTGAAAAATGAACGCTTGCGGCTGAGCGATAGCTACAAGAACCGTGTCCCCTACCGCTTTACACCATCGGGATGTCAGGAGAAACGGGGGACTCGCTGGGATCCGATCGCTAATGAGCACAACGCCGCCGGCTCTTCAGCAGGTAAAAGCAACGGTCAGAGTAACAAGTTTAACCTTCAGAAGGAGTAATTAGTCGAGTCAAAGCCTCAAACTTCACTTTGCCTTCCCCTTGCAGGAACAGGCCAAACGCAACATCTTCACATCTGCTCCAAACTGTCAACCTCAACACGGTTTTCACATTATGAACTCATCCCAAAATTCCCTCCAAATCACGGAGCAGCACTTTAGCATCATCGAACTGTTTTCTTTTTATTGCATGCAACATTACTATTCTGGTGCATGTGCATTGTTTCCAGATGCAGGCGTCTGTTTCCACTGGGGAAAAAAACAAGGGGTAAGCAGACTCAGTTATGTGACAAGAATCAAACAGCAGACAGACTCAGCACCAAGCTGTTGAACACAGTGGAGGACTTAACAACTGAAGGATGTTTCCCCGAGGGGTTCGTGAACAAATGGTCAAAACAACCTGACACTGAAGGAATGCAAGTTTTTGCACAACATCCGCTGGATGAGTGAACGGACATCAGATGGCCTCAAAATAAAAGATGCTAAGAGATGATTTAATGAGCTGTTCATGAATCAGTGTGCCACCTGAACCCTGTAATTGTCTAGACACTCTTAAAAATTGGGATGAAATCACTTTCAGTCTCAAAAGACGAATAAAATCTAACCTCAACATGTGATACTGGTGGTCTACACAGCATAGGCAGCTCACAAACTCATTACTGGCAACCAACAAGTTTCTAATGATCAGTAGTTTATTGGTTTAGCTGCTCAGCAGAAGAAGATGGTCATTTAGCCCCATTTGAATATAAATCAGTTGTAACTATTATTCTGTCATGAGTGGATCTTACTTTCATATGAGTGATAGCAGTTGCATGCAGGTTGGAGACAGATATCTTAATAAGTTAGCCGCCAACAACCTCATTAATTTGTAAGGTGGGAGTACTCAGTGACAATGTTCAACCCTTTTTGAAAAGACACCCTCGTCGAGGACTCCTCAAAAATTCATAGTCGACCTTTTTCTGGCTTTGTCTCCATGATGTTGCATCCAGTTGAACCAGAGCACATTTCTTGATTGTCTCACCTACAAAATGAACTGTCGGTTTCACAAGGGTTAAGCTTTGCTCACTCCAGCAGTTGGCTCGAAAATTTCCCCCCAGACATTTTTCTTTGACACTGCACAAAGCGGGTGTCACGCAAAAAAGGCAGACACGAGGCTGGGGGAAGCCAAACCAATAATGAACATGAGTAATGCTCCGGTCCGAAAACCCGACTGTCTGTAACCATGTGTGGGGAGATTGAGTAATACTGTGATGTGGAGACTGAGAACAAACGGGAAACGTGTTGTTGAGGATGTGCAGCAGACTTCGTGAGCAGTGTCACGACGACACTCCTCCTCTGCAGTCCAGAGTACCGTTTGGACTCCTGAAAGCCTTTCTAGTCAAAACACAACCGTGCAGTTCTTATCATGTTTTTAATTCTAGGTGAATGAAAGTTTAGTGTTTGGTTCCGTTGCAGCTCAGAAAGAAACCTGTTTGGCTCCAGGCTTGGCGCTTCAAAGTTTGCATGGTGTCAATGTGTTTTTTTTTTTTTTAGCTCCTGTTCTCTTGTACAAACTTGTTTGGGGACTGAATGACTCTAATTTCCACTTAAGTGTGAATGTGTAGGAGTTCGTGTCTCTCTCTGTTTTAAACCTCTCCGTGATGTACCCACGCTTGCTCCCAACAGTAACCGAGATCGGCTCCAAACTTGCGACCTTAAAGTTGGACCGAGCCACCACAGACTGATGGATTTTGCTCAGTTTGTTTGAAAACGTCTCAATACACAAGTCAGGAGGAATTACGGCAGACCGGGAAGGAAGCATTTGGCTCTGGCACGTCCGAAGGAAATTTGAAGGGGAGACACTTAAGAAGTGGTGATCCTGGAGATCGTCTAGCTGTCCGTATGTCTGGATCAACCGTTCCGTGAACGCATTTTCCTTCACCATGTTCTGGCAAAGTCTGACCAATTGGTGCATCGTTGGGGTTATTTGCATGTTCCGAGAAAAAACAGACTAAATAACTGAAGTAGGAAAATAACTGGTTGGACTGTGCCAGAGTTCCCTCGTTCCAACACTGAGTGCAGTCTGGAGCCACGTGTGGCTCCTCATTAATTCGCACAAGATGACCTTACACTTATGCAAATTTAATCCCGCTGTCCTCAACAGCAACTGTTGGGATTCAAAGACGCTGGCAACGTATTAGAAAGCCATTAGCAGCTTTTCCTCACACACACTTTGTCAACATCACACTGCATCGTGGAGGCAAAACTGGTGGAAGTGAAGTATATTTTCCAGATGACATATTAACTCGCGTTCTCCGTCTGTTTTTCGCTGCCAGTAAATGTGATAATCAACATACATGGGCCATATATTCTTAGAGAGAACATTACAATGGGCCTGCTGGAAAATACTTGCACGCTGATGAAAAAGGATGAGGTGGCAATATTTACCTGTTGCCATGGCAGCCGTGATGCGTTCATACATAAAAATCTTCTAAAAACTAGGCCACAGGAAAAGGTAAGAGTGGAATAATGCAGACATGGCACAAAAACTATAATTCTGGGATAATTTAGTTGGTAAAAGAAGAGGTTATTTATAAAGTCTTTGTAGGGACTTTTACTTTTTTGTGTTACCTCTGGGTTCCAATAATTGTCTCATTAAAGAGCGTGATGACTTTATTCTGTGACAGAAAGGCGCTGAACATCGGCAGATTTTCATATCTGGGGCAGAGTTGTGTGCCTGAGTATGCATGAGCTCATGGAGCTCTGCATTACCGAGCCCGCACCGACATGAAATACGGCTGAAATGAAGCACTACCCCTCTGAAGCCACCCCCCCCTCTCAGTGGGGCAATAAAAAACATGAGCATGCTGTGTGGCATATTCCTTGACATCATTCTTTTAAGCCAGCTTGACAATATTTCCTGCACACGTAAGGGAAGAGCGTGCCAAGAACATCAGTAAGTTTTGGACCCGTGTTTGCCTTTTAAAGCTCCATATGAGCCTTCATGTGACTGTCTATAGATTATACAGCCAGTGATATCATCACTGGGACAATCCTGCTCTGCCAACCACCCACCATGCTCCCTGTTTTTGTTCTTTAATATTTGCCTCAAGGAAGTATGAAGCGGAAAAAGGAAAAAAAAAAAAACGATAGCTTGTTTGAATCCAGGATAATAGCTTCATGTGTTCTAAACATGTTGGCTGAAATGGAGCTGTTGTATGAGTGCATGCGCCTGGTTGAGTTTTTAATGTGAGCCAGACACTGACTTCATCACCACAACGCTCACCGCAGCCGTTCCATCCATCCTGCTTCCTAATCTGCCAGCCAAACCCTGCTTCCTACCATTACTCCCCGGGACTGCAGATGGGAGAGGGGGAGTTGGTGGAGAGGATGGAACCAGGAGGGATCGTACCAAATCAAACACTTTTTTTTTTGTAGCTGCAGATGGAAAAAAGGGTAGAACGATCACTGCTTGCTCGGAGCTTTGGTTGCCGTCCATACAAACTCCCAAAGCTACTGTTTTGGGTTTGGTTCTGCGCTTAAAAGCATTCACATCAGCTCAGGCTGCGCAGGCACAGCGAGCGACGCCAGCTTTTCTTGTTCCTCGCCATCATATTTCTTTCCGAGCAAAACGACTTTCCAGGCTCGATTAAAAATTATTATATAAGCCTTTAAAGGAAAGCTCTGGGCAAAATAAAGGCACATCGCACGCTGCTCGGAGCAGTGAAGAGAAAAATGCTAACCACAGGACAAACGGACTTACGGGAAGACACTGAAACTTGGTGCGAAATACAACTGCAAACACAATAAAAGCTGGTTAAATTAATGCCTGTTTTGTCCAAAACAGAAGGACAAGACCGAAGACAGAAGGAGCAATGTCTACCCAACTCAATGCTCGCACATGGAAACAGAAAGTCCTTCAAACACACATTTCAATCGAAAGTCCAACAATCTGAGGACTCGAGCTGAGGCTCCTAAATAAAACACCTTTAGGCTCAAGGACGGCATCCACACCTCTTCAGCTGCCATCGTTTCAACTGTGAAGATGCTTGATGGTTTTAGTGCAGGCCGTCCCCCAATTTGAAGGCTGGTGGCCCGTCAAGCTCAGCCTCCGCCACTGAAAAGTCTTTGGGCTAAAACATTTGACCCAAAGTTGCACCCAACAGAGGTCGAATACTCTGCATGACGGCTCGGTCACCACTGACATGTGAATGGATGTGACGCTGCTAATTTGGTGACATGTAGGATGCGCAATTTCTTTTTTGTACTCACACAAATCTAAAACTAGTTTTGCACAGTTATTCCAAGAGCAAATGTTCATAAATTTCAAGAGAGAAGAAAAAATACAATCATAAAGCAAGTTTTTAACAATGAAGAGTTATGACTTGGATATCTTTACATGTCTTTTTAGTGGCATATAAAAAAGGGCTATAATGTATCAGCAGCTATTGTGCAACAGTTGCAGGGAAAGCTCTGAAAAACCAACCACATACCGTACTTCTCGCTCATGGGGCATTTATCAGTGAGAGAGCCAGATGTTTCCCCCATGAGAAGCTTGAAAAAAGCCAGAAGGAAAGTTTCTAAGAACTTCTCCAAAATACCCGGACATCAAACGACTCTTAATTAAGCTCTTTTTTTGTGAATTAATTAGCCTCTGATAGTTGAGCTACCATATCAGCAACTGTGCATATTGCCCCTCCACCACCGCGCAAAATATTTAGACGAGGCAGATCTGCTGTCCCCCCAGGACACACTGCATTCGCACCATTAGAGAGGCCACAGTCTCTCGTCACCAGACCCAGCAGTTGTTGGCTAATTGCTCTGCGGAGATTTACAGCCCTGACAGGACAGGTAATTGTCAATCCTGGTGCAGTGATTGCTCGCAGACACAACCCACGCTGTGTCCGGCTCCTACTGAACGAGTTCTTTCTCACGCCAAAGCAAGAGGGAGCGAGACTAAGACGAGCACCTGAGGCTATCAACAAAAAATACAGATGCGGCAACTGGTCACCAGCAGGAAGCATCGCTGCAAACTGCACAGTGCAGAGTCTAAAGTGGTGGTAATGCTCAGAAAACTCACTTTGTGAGTGAAATTGATCTTGAAATTAAACAGTGAATCCACCTATTGAATATTGCCATAGTTTAAAGTATATCATGATTAAAAACACTTTAAATTTTGTATCATTGTGGATAAGACTGTCTGGATGTGGAATTTTTCACAATGAGATCTTTTGCTAAAAATGGAAGAGAACTTTATGTTGTGTTTTGTACTTCCTGCAAACAATATTGTTGGTTTTACTATAATTTGTGACTTCATAGGAGCCAGAACCTACGTCCGGTCTTCTTTATAGGAGAAATCCTGCTATTGTTTCCCAGTGAAAAAAAAAAAAATTACCCCCCAAAATAAGTAACATTGATGGAAAAAAACAAACTAATGCTCAGTAAAAATTAAACTACATTTTTTCATCACTTTCCAACAGGAATAAGCTTTTTATGACAAGTACTTTTGCAAAATTAGGACGCCACATTGGCGATGATAAGGAGTGGAACTTCGATGTGTTAAACGCTTTAAAAGAAAGAACTCAGGACAAGAATGCAAAGCGGGGAGACGACTTGGATGTGATACTTTAAAATGAAAACAGACAACAAGCTGCAGTGGTGTTGCCTGTGTTGAACCAGATGCCCCGCCAGCCCACGTCTGTAATCAAACAGTTGTAAAACGACTTTTAAAAGTTCCGATGGTTTTTTTTTCCTTAAGTGTTTTCAACAGCTGTTCACCAATCTACAGACATTTAAGAGAACTGGTTCACCTCAATGGCGAGATAAGCTTTAATACCTTCAAAATAATCGACACCAGCGAGTCAAGACGGGCCGACACTCCCACGGCACTCCCAACATTTCATTCACAGGCCTGGAAAGGGATGAGATGGAAATATCGCCAGTATAAATAGCGTTGCAACACAGAGGTAAAAGGAAAAGCCAAAAGCAGCTACCCATCTGTCTTGTTCCTCTCACGCACCGGCTCGGGAGTAAGTGTGGTCACGACTTATGAATTACCACCAGACAGAGAAAATTTATATTTGTAATTCTTACATTAACAATGTTCTTGAATCATTTATGACAGGCATGCTTGTTTCCAAAAGGGAACAATTTAGACAATGTGAAAAAGAAAGAGCAGCTAAGCGCTTCCCAAAAACTCTCGCTGAGCCGCAACAGTTGTTGTTTTGAACGTTTGTTTCCTCAAAGAGATAAGAGGACTGACACTGTACAGACAGCAGAAATCTGTGAAGTGAACTGTGGGGTGACATCACTGGATACTCCCCCCGTATAGCCCCAAACGCTGGAATACCTCACATGAAAAGAATGGGGGCCTAAACGAGTCCAATAAAGACATGTTACACCACTTCTGAGCATCTGTCAGCGCAATATACTTTTTAGAGGAAGACGTGGAGGAACTCAAATGACAACATCCCACGCTTCAAGTCCTGTTTGACTTGGAATCATGACGCCGTCATCGTCAAGCCTACTTTTTGTGCTGTGGACGCACTTGATGCCTCATGAGCATCTAGGATGGATTGGATCAGGGCTTCTTTTTTTTTTTTCCTTTTTAAAACTGCGAGCGCCGGCTTCCAGAGAGGCGCGACCTCCAATGGTGTGACCCCAGGAAACAGGGGCGGTGCAGCAGGGGCTGACGGCCATCTATCACAGCCACTGCCCGGGGACACGCTGCGTGTGTGGACCACGGCTGTAGCGGCGCTCTCCGGCTTTCCTTTCGGCATCGAC
The DNA here is from genome assembly GCA_032164315.1 of Malacoctenus gilli. Lineage (NCBI taxonomy): Eukaryota > Metazoa > Chordata > Actinopteri > Blenniiformes > Labrisomidae > Malacoctenus > Malacoctenus gilli. The sequence goes on from JASSRZ010000011.1 coordinate 4,485,580, forward strand.
CGTTTCAATGCTTCTTGAAATTCAATACATGCTTATATTTAGCTTGTCCCCTCCGTGTTTTACAGCACAGACAGGGCCAACAAACACTCACAACTTTAATATGAGACATTACACTTGATGGCTGTCGGATGAAATATTACTCCATGGAAACCGACTGGAACTGCTATGTTGCTCCTTTGTTGTTACAAATAACACGTAGCAGCCGGGGCCAGAGAGATAAACGGCTAAAAAAGAATGACAAATAGAAGTCAGCTGTGGAATATAAATCAACACACTGGGGAGTTTTATATTCAAAAGAACCAGTTAATATCGCTGTGGCCTAAAACCTCTCATCAACTCGATCGTATATCAAGGTCGCAACAGCAGTTGTAAGCACCGCACACGAGATCCCCTGAAGTGGAGCGGCTCTTTAGTCGCACAACACGTGCACGCGGGCTTTTTTCAGCCGCGCACCAGGGCTCAAGCACCTAAACAAGCAACACTTCAACTACAGAGGAGCATTTGTCGCGCCCTGCCGTTTGATCTACCAGACTATTCACGGCTACTGGTGAAATCTAAACTTCAACGTCTAAAAACAGCAAGTGGCGCTGGAAGCTTCACTGTAAGTTGAGGGCATGCAGTCAGTCACTGAGAGTAACACAGTGGGAAGTTTTTAGGAAACATTCAACCTGCACAGTCGAAGCACCTTATGAAAACAGGGATGCAGTTCAGCCACATTGCAGACGGAGGACGGAGGAAAAATGTTTATCCAGGAACTGAAATCCTTCGACACATGACTTCATGTGCACCAAACTGCTTTGGACGCTGTTTGACTAACAGATTTTTTTCCTCACTTCACAACGGCAGTGAGGTCATTTCACGAAGCCTGGACTTCTGCCTTCAAACAGCACTTGTGGCATGAAATGCTGCCTGGAATATGAATTACACATGTAGCGCGCGCTGCACATCTTACCACGCGATGTGATGACGCTTTAGTTCCACACAGAGATCTCTCAGTAAATCAAATTATCGTTAAAACTGGCCGATACGTTTGGTGAAATCAGCCAGCCGATGGTTGTCAGCACCACCTCCTAACTCAACAACCAATCCGCATAAACAACTGACTCATAGGAACAACCTCTGCCCAGAATGTGTATAAATACTCTGATAAAAAATCACCTCAGCCTCCCTCACAAATATGGGAGTACCTTGTACACTGTCATAGACCTGCTTTTTTCCAACACAATCACATTTTTAATCTTTGATGGTTAAGAGGAGTGCAAACTTGACAGCAGTAATAACTTCATCCTACTAGCAACGTTGCCGTGCCTTTATTTTTGGATGTAACTCGCTCATACTCGATTACTTGTTGTTTTCTTGTTAACGTTTGTTTGTGGAGTGACCGTGACATTTGGTTCCGCTCTTGAGGGTCCTAATTTACCAGAACTAATGAGGTCCTACTGACTGCACAGGAAAAAGATGTCCGAATGTAAACTCAGACCGTTTAAGTGCCGCTAGGTCTGTTTGCCGTCTCACTTGGGGCACACAAACGTCCATGCCGTGATCATTTGCAAATATGAAACTCCATGGCAGCACTTTCAAACATGAAATTTATTTCTTCACCTGGACTGACCAGACTGGGTCTGGTCTGATCCATCATCTGTCAAACTTTTATCAGGTTCATATTTTCTCAGTCGAGCGTTTGATGTTCTTCCCGGCCATTATTTTTTATCCAAAGTTACTCTATGATCATGCTAGACTCACTACATAATCGTGATTTATGCGCACAGGTTTTCTTTTTTGTTTCAACCCTTGAGGGGATTTTTTTTCTTCCTATTTAAAAGAAATGAGCTAATAGTCTGACCGAACTGTACCTAAGAACAGCCACTGAAAACACTGTCCAGAGCTGCGGAAAAAAACATCCCAAGCTGCATTACAACAGACCAAACCTTTGCAGAGAGAAAAAAGCAGTTTTCACTGCGTCTGAGAACATTTTTAGATCGAACTAAACAAAAGGGGACCTGAGTCAAACTCCTGCCAAGTAGATTACAGCCAAACTGTTATTTTTTCGTATAGTATCGTGAAACTTGGCAGGCATAAATAAGTCTATAAAATCTGATACGCAACTGTTTCAGTGAGTACCATCTCCGACAAGTCAATGACTCACTTTTACAACTCTAATTGCTTTCCACGTTTGCAGTGAGGCTTCACCCTAAAGCTGGGACCTCCACAATCATTCAATACACACAACGGGTGCTGACACAAGAGCTGTTCTTTTGGCGGCGCCATGCTGGTTCGTGCTCTACTAACATCCAGTGAGGCCGAGAAGGGAGAAACGCGAACTGCTTTCCTTTATGTTGAAAGAAATGGAAAGTTTTAGGTGTAAGGCTCAAAACAAACAGGTCAAGTACTCTGACCTGACTTTTACTTCGCTCGCTGGGACATTCCTCCAAAATTACCTCATAGGGGACAGCAGGCCTGGAAAGCAATAAAATCTGTCTGAGCCGAGATGGCTTTTCCATCAACGTTCCTGCTTCATTGTTCAAGGCCAAGGTTCAAACCTGGAGTCTCTGACCCCCTGTGGCAACTTCATTGGTTGTAACAGCTTCCACTATTCAAGAAAAAAATCCGACATGTTCTACGGTTAGACCTTCAGAGTGACTACAGACAAACTTTATAGCCCTGGGAGGGGAAAAGGCTCGCTGCCCTCTGCTAACTGTTGTGTGCGCTGAACAAACTCTCTGGCACCTCCTGCAAAAGTATGACTATTATTACCGAAACAAGCGGGTCTGAAGACTTTACACACGGGCGAATGTTATAAAGAAACCGGTGTGCTCCAGGGCTGTTTGTGTTATTCTCCAAATACAAGAAAAAAGTTATCAACACAGCTGTTCGTGACATGTTTACATAATGCCTGGGTGTGGGTCAAGTTCCAGACGTTCAGAGAACATGTAAAAATTGGGGGCTCAACCTCAGAAAGACATTCTTAAAACAGTCGGTCACAGTGCTGTCGTGCACTGTAGAAAGAATCAAATCAGTGAACGACACGTTGTGGTTATCCACTGCTGTGCAGAAAAATTCAGGGCACTTTAGATGGTTAGCAGCTTCTTATTCGTCACACAACAGCATCAACTGCCCCAACTTTATCCCGCAGTATGACTGTGACCCCATAACATAGCCAAACTCGTAAAAAACAAAACCCTCTTTAGCCACGAGAGCAACGAAGTATTCCAGACTCAATGTTTTGCTTAATTCCCGTTGAGGACAGAGCTGTAGTTTTCTTCACTCCAAGAAAACTTTTCTCAGCAAAAGACTGCTTCGCTTTGCACTGGCGTGTAGTTTGTGGAACAAGAAAAAAGGGGCGGCGAGGGGGAAGACTGCAATAAAAGGGTAATATCACCGAAATGGTTGGCTGAACGATCACTCAGCCAGCTCTCTCTAACTCACTGACTTCCTCTAACTGATTCAGCATGTTCTGTAGGAGTCACTGATAGCAGCAATCTAGAGTCACTGCATGTGATGAACGGCAGAATGGGGCCCGAGTGTCAGCCTGGTGTGCATGGGCCTCTAAGCAAAACAGAAGAGGAAATTGGAAATTGCTTATTAAAGGAGTCCGAGGCAGAATGCTGCCAACACAAAACTTACTTTTTCAAACACTTTGAAACAAGTTCTTTGTGTGGCAAATATGTAACATATGATGGATATTAAATAACCGAGACTAGCAGACGTTGAATAACACAAGCAATGAGCCAAATCACAGGCAAGATAAAAAAAAATAATGTAAACAATGAAAGGTCCATGCTGTTACAAAAGCCTGTAACTAACAGCTGACATCATTTGAACACATCGGCTGGACCGACAGACCAGTGTAATAAAGCCTGTCTGGAGCTCTGGCCTTTCAATGGCAAAGCTGCTCAGTGGAAAGAGATGACTAAATATTGGCAAACTTGCCAAAACACAGTTCTGTCTCCAAGCACATGGAAGCTCTGACCAACAAACACTAGGTAACGGCGGATCTACTTCTCCAAATTTTAGCCATTTGGTCGAAGCGGTAATGTAATATGAGCTTAATGTTCCGCATTTAAAATAATCGTTAAGTTAACAGGTCAACAGCAAAATTTCTGTGTAATTTCTCGGTAATTATGAATGTTTCTGGTTTTGGTAAACACAGATGTGTTCCAATATGGCTTCTTCCATTATTACCTGTATAAACAAGAACATGGGTCTGATTCTCTGATTAGAGTTTTGCCAAAACTACGAAAGATTTAAAGTTTTGAGTGAACACAGCAAAATGCCTCTTGAGATCATTCTGGATAGGGCAGAGAGAAATACTCTTGGAAAGCGAAACGTCTGATGAACACCGAATGCTGTAAATTTTTACTTATGCTACAGTTCAGCCGACAGTCTCTCTATTGTTCCAAAGGGAAAGTGGCTGCCAGATTTGTAGAGAGAAAGCAATAAAATGTTTCATGTGATTGCCGTAGCTGTACGACTGTAATTTTAGTGTAATTTCATCAGGCGTTTTATGTCCCAGCATCAGGTCCCCAGCAGCGGCATGGGACTTCAAGCACGACCTTTTCAGATGCAGAATAATTATGAGTACGTGCTCGGCCACACGGAGGAAATTAAACACTTGACACTCTCGAGTTAGCGCTGTAAGCACTCATGTGGAGGGAGGCGCTGGCACAATGGCAGCAATTCAACAGTGAACAGTGCACATTTCAGAAGCAACGCCGGCTTCGTTTCGTGCCTCGCACTGATGAACGTGCATTCGCCTTGGGCTGCAACGAGGAAGCGAGCTGGGCAATCAGGATAAGTTTCCAGGGCCTCCGTTCAAGTGGTCACTGCAGTGAATCACAGGAATGACACAATGTTTTGTGGCTTCGGTGTGCATGGCTGGTTCACGTGCTCTAACCAAAACAAACTCTCAGGGTCATCTCTTTCATAATCAAGCCTCAACAAAAGGAGTGGAAGAAGTAATACGACGTGTACTTTCATGTGCAGAAAAAAAGTTTCCAAGGTGCTCCTCCAAACTAAACACTCGGTTAATATCGCTGATGTCCAAAGCAGGAGTGCCGGTCTTACGTGGTAGTTGGACCGTGCCGCACAAAGAGTCTGCAGACGCTCAGCCAAATTATGAGCTCAACACTGGCCCCTGAAAGCAGTCTGTGCTGAGAGGATACTAAGTGTACACATGTGTTTGTTCAGAAGTGTGGGGTTATTAAGCTTGTCTCGTTTTCTGATGTGGTGCAGGAAATGCCTCACTGCTCCACTTAAACCGTGTTTAGGTTACAGCAGTAAACATTTTGTAGCCAGATTTTCCCGCACCGTAAGACTCATGGTATAAGACCCACATAAAATCTTTCCAGAGGCCTGCACCCATTAACTAAAAACCTTGAATTCACATTACGTCACTGAGAAGCTCTGGAATCCAATAAATGACAGGATATCGCGATTTATCCATCAATGGCTCATTTCTAAGAGCTCGATAATGGGAAACTAATATTTATGTCTCAAACAGAGGTTGGTTGGCCTAATAATTGACCTGTGAAAAATTGAAATAATGCTCAACATTGGCTGCTGAACTGAGGCACGACACACAATTTGCAACACATTATCTCATGCAGTGGAAAAGCAATTCCCGTTTTGTGGTTCCTTTGGCTTTCCCCTGTGAAATTGGGGTCCGTCTTTGGAGTAAGGGCAAGGAGCATACTTTAATCTGGAAAATATTACAGGGGGGGTGGAAGAACATGGGAAACAATAACAGTAGGAGGATTCCTCTTCCATCCTCTGGGCTCTGTGATTTGAAGATATGCTTTAGTCTGCAATTTTTGCTCACCACAGCTACCCGCTTGGCCCCCATCCTCTGCTACTCTTTTTCCATCCCCCCGACCCTAAAGTGGGCTTTTGTCTTGGCCGGACTCGCGCACGGAGTAGAATGACTTAAAGAGCAGAAATCCCTCAGGTACTCGTTCGGGTTGTCGGCCCGCACTTGGATAAGCCGTGCGTGTCCCAGCTCATTAAAGAGACGGATATCCATCCAGCTTTCAACTTTCTGGTGACTCTTCAATCCCCCCGTCGGTAGACTTGTAATAGATGACACTGGTGTGTCATGGGGTCTTGCGACCCTGTGTGGAAAGCTTCCTGTGTTCGGTCAGGATCTTGCTCTTCACACATGGAGAAGTAATCAAAACAAGTGGAGCCCATAGGTCTTCTTTCAAAGCAGAATGATTCCCTTCTGTTTTTGACATCGAGGCAGCTGAACTTTTCCGGCTTCTGATTAACTACTGTTTTCACAGAGGAAACCATAACAAAATGATTTGTAAGCTGTTGTCCCACAAAAATCACCGAAGGGACAGTGAACCAAAGATCTCATCTACATTTAGTTCCTGCTGAGTTGAATCGTGGAAAATACCTCATGAAAATATAAAAGTGCAGAGAGAGAAAAAAGCTGTTGCCCAAATCAAGTCAGGACAACTCTTCCGCCTGATGGTCTCACATAAAATATTTCCTGAATAGTTTGAACATTTGCGAATATGTTTCAATCATTAGGCTTCATACAGGTGCTAAAAGTGGTGATTTGTGATGCATAGCTGCAGATGAAGGATGTCTCACAGACCCGCCAGCTACTGTAATGTTGGTGGTGGTCCAGAGGTCCCCTAACACAACTTTGCTTGATTGTTTTACCAACAAAGATCAAAAGCGAGACACTCTGAGGCCTTTAAGTGCAGCTATGCAGGCTGTGTGGTCCCCGACCGTCTTTAGCACCGCTCTTCACTCGCTTTTTTCCTCCCTTCTTGTTTTACGGGTAACGCTTCAATGCGTTTGATAACCTTTTACCACTAAAAACTCTTCGTTATCAAGGCATATGGGCATGTTGATGGATGCAAACCCTCATAAATAACCCTGTTTGCACATTTTGCCACATGTGTGAATATTTTCAGATCAATTGCAAAACGTTCTGATAACTAATTTCTTTTCATTTAGTCTTGGGATCTCATATGATCAGGCTCTAAAAGTAACGGAATCTGGGTTTTTTTTGCCTCTCAAGATCACCAAAAACTTTTTGTACTTTGAAGCAGGCCTTGTTCTGTTAACGGAAACAAAACACGCTGTACCCTTCCTTCAGTAACATACTTTATCTATTATTTCGTAAACAGACAAACCAAGGGTTCAGAAAGTAACATGCACTGTGAAATGTGGCCTTTTTCCTGCCCGCACTGTACAGACACACCAAGTGTAACATTCAGGGATGTGAAGTCCATAGCAGGGCCAGACACAGTTTTACAGTGTGTTAGTGTGACCCCCCCCCCCCAACCTGTTAAATCTGGAAAATCATGAGACCTTGGTAAAGTGGCCAGGTGTTTGCATTCAGCAGGTCAGCAGGCACGAGTAATTAGATGAGATAATGTTTACCAATAAAAACAAAAGCCGCAGCAATGTGTAAATGAGGATAGTCAGCCATAAAATCAACCGTTTGTTTGCGGTCATGCAATGTTTGTAACAGAAACAGGTTGTTGTGGCATTTTAAGTGAACCGATTGTTCAAACAAAGAAGCATAGGGGGATAGAAGTTCAGTATTTGATGAGTTTTGTAACCCTGCTCGAGTTTGCTTGTTTTCACTGACAATTAAATCAATTGTCAGGTTCATTTTTAGGCTAATGTGGTGGTCAAAGACTACGACACTTCTCAGTATCGTACAGTCCAGGTAACTGCACTCTCTATCACATGTTAAAACAAAAACAACATTTGTGGTCTTTCGACTTTGCTAAACTTAATGAATTCAGCAATCATGAACAGTTAAGATCTCAAATGAATATGTAAGTGAATAAAAGCTTAATCAAAAGTGGAAAAAAGAGTCACATTTTATGATCTTCAGTCTTGTGATCACCTTAAGAAGTTTATATACGCTATGAAATAATTACTTCTTATTTTCAAAGAGCACATAGTTACTTTGAATGTATTAGATTCCTGTCCAACTGCCAAGAATGTAATAGTCACAGCAGGTTTGATGTTTGGGTTAAAGTCCTGCAAACACAGGTGCTTTGTTGAAACACAAGGATGGAAAAGGCCACAGTTGACTGACTTTGGCTACATAAACTGGAGCGTGTCGTCCCCCCAGAGTTTCAGGTCATCGGCTTTCACTTGGAAAGCTGCTCATTAGGTGAAAACTTAAAAATAAAAAAACAAGATGAATGAAACTGAGAACAAAAGACAATTCATGGAGCAATTTAGACTGGGGATTTTCTCGTGTGTCCCTCTATTCTCTGTTTTGCTAATCTGTTTCAGTCAATGTTTTTTTTACAGGATGCACTCGGTTAAACAAAGACAAGAAAAAGAGGGTCCTGCAACATTGTTCAGCAAATCGAGTGACACCAGCTACCCAAACAAGCATGTCTCTGGATTATGAAAGTAGTCAGATTACTATGAGAGAACAGACTACGGCACAGCACATCCCCTCAAGAGAAGAGAGTGGCTAACGCTGAATCTCACAGCAAAACGAGCCAAATCTTCAATGCAAGTTGGAATAACGTGCTGAGGCAGCACGCAATAAGGGAGCAGTCGAATAGACACAAAGGCCATTTAACAAACCAGTGAAAATGTATCAGTTACATACAGAGAATCAACTTAACCAAGAACAGATGCAAAAAAATTCCTATTTGATCGCTTCAAAAAAGAGCAACTGAAAGTATTCTTAAAGAGGAAAAATGCTCATTTGACTGGAATCATCAGTATAAATTGTTCTCCATCATACATGTGATTAAACAGAAATTGCAGAGACCGAACAGAGATACGTTGTATATTTTTATGCTCTTAAATTTCCCAGACTGAGATTTCCACATAAACTTCATAAATTCATGACATATTCCCCATAAAGCTTCTCTAATGCTACTGGTGTGTTATGTGGTCAGGTAAAGCTTTACAGTGTTTAGGGTCCTGCTAAGCTCAGGGTCTGGGTGTGTCTTTGCCGCCATCAGTAATTCCATAAACAACAGAAAAAATGAGCTGTAGTCTAACCTGAGACAGGGTCCCTTTCCAATCTCTCCCCTGGCTGTTCCTTTTTACCCAGAACTTGGGCCGTTAAAGCTAGTAGACCTGAACCTACAAACAGAGCCACAGATTACACTCTGTTCTCCTGAGCCCACCGACGGAAACCAAAGGGTACAGAGCTGGATTCGGTCCACGCTGCACCTGGCACCTTCACGGATGACGTTGGTCTCTAATAAATGTCCAATAAGACTTGAGTGAACCAAAAAAGATGACATTTAAAGGGTGATCGTTGCTGCCATAAAATAAAGCTGTCACACAAACACCTGGGATGCTCACGGAAATGCAACCAGAATCCAAGATTCACCTTGCGCGCCTGGTTTGACTTTCACAGCTGCGCTGCTCTCAACCTGTTTTACACTGTTCGTCATGAGATCAGAACCTACACAGCACATGAATGTCAGAGTGATTCTGCAATGTGCTAAATTTTATACGTGAAGGTAGATTTATGTAGAAAACCTCGCATCAGCAGTAGCAGTGGTCAATGGGATAAGAAAGTAGGTCAATTTCACTGCTGGTATAACCCACAGAGAGGGTCAGAGACTTCACTGGGCTTTCTCAAGCCTCAAATCGACTACTGACAGCCTCCGCCGATGACAGAGGAGTGTGTGTTTCCTGTGAAAAACCTTCGAACTCTCCTCGATTACACTCATGTCCTCATGAGTCTTTGACAAGCCGTCAGGCCGCCCAAGCCCTACTAAACTTATCCCTGTGCAAGACCCATGGAGGACAAATGCCAGTGGCTTTCAGCAGCACATTAGGTCTCACATCATATTTTTCAAGTGGGCCCTATATGGCACAGCCTTTTATTTGTTGTTCTGCCCTGCTTCCATGGATCCCCTAATCACAACACCTGCACAGCACAGACTCGACCTACTCGCTGCGTTCCTTTGGATTCTTTCCAAATGATGTAAAGAGGGCCACACTTGTAAAACATGTCTGGAAACCATACGCTAAATCTTTATCCCTCGTGGAGAGCAGGCAGCGCAACCTTCATCCTTAAATTCCACGCTACAAGGCACGGTGTCAAGAGTGAAACGAGCTGATTGATGATTTAATGCTTGTCAAGAAACAGGCAGCAAAAAAGGATGAACAGGAAAAGTTGAACAGCGTCTCAGCTGTTAAACGCTGGTCACATGCTGCATCTGTGCCCGGACCTCCTAATGCTATTTGCAGGTCCAGCATTGTTCGTGATACGCCGTTAAATCACTGCATGAATTACTTTGAGTTTCAGGCCACACAGGCAGCTCCCACTTTCGACACCAACCTACTGAAGTCTGAATGAAATCCTTTCCCTCTGAATTCTCACACGTTCCATATTGACTGGTCTCATTTGGTGGTTTCTGCAACAGTTGGGGTGAGCTTGACAAAACCCCGAGCCAGTCCCATTCTTTCCACTCAGATCATAAAACTCCAAATTTTCCTCCCAACAGAACAGTCCTTGCAGCCACCATGCACAGTGGGTCTCTCACAGCAAGGCCATGGAATAATTAGGCAAGCATTTTCCTTCCCACATCAGACACAAATATGGATATTTCTGTTTCAATTGGCTTTAGGAGGTTCATTTGATTTATAAACTGTTTGACCAACTGGGGGAGAGAAAGGACTGATACGGTGGTTTACGAGACTGGATTCACAGTTGTAATATAAAAAGCTTGCCAATCAAACACAAAATGCAAACAACAAGCAACAGTGGGCCAGAGGTGACGAGGTTGACACAGGTCACCGCAGAGCCATCAATCATGGCAGGCAGACAGGGAGACATGCTGGTGTGCACATACTTGTGTTTTAACAAAGGTCACTATTTAGCCACTCAAGCCAGGTACACAGACACACCGAGAGTCAAAACACATCATCTCACTCTTATAAATATACAAACACAGCACAAAAAAAATTGGATTTTATACAACTTACAACAAACATTTCCTAGGAAACAACAGAAATTTAAATCTGTTGCAGCTTCAATTTGTGATTTTTCATGATATTTTCCTAAAGCAACACCAGAAGAATGTTTTCATGCAATCTGTGTCAGAAAAGCTTCAACACACTCGTTATTTGTCTTTTACCAAGCTCTTTCTGAGGGGAACCGAGATGCATAGTTCCTCTATTCAAACCAAACCTACGAACTGAAGAGAAAAACAGTTGACCCCAAACTAGTTCAACAGAATGTTATCCCCTGTTGCCATGTGGCCCAATAAAAAGCTTAATCCAGTTCTAACATGCAGAATATAAATATTCATATTTGCTCCCGTCCTGCCTTTCCCATTCAGTCAGCTGCCCGACACTGTGCTGAATATATCTGCTTACAAGTTCCTCACTTATTTATAATCTATCACAGAGTTGGTGAAACTGCTTCAGCGCTCTCACGTTTGAATTTATTTCACAGCGTGCTGTGTTGTACGCATGCTATGGTGATTTGGAGATTTCATACATCCAGCTGCTTCAAAAGTGATAAAACCATGATGTCATGGTTTTTCCCTTGTGCTCTCGAGGGGGCACGTTGTTGCCAAGACATCGGCTCATGGAAAGAAAAAAAATTATCACGCTATATATCTGCCACTCTAAAGTACTCCTCCTTTTTCTGAAAACTATAACTTGTTTGCCGGCCAACTGTATTCCTGAATCCACAGGACAATGTGATGCTCCATCAACCACAGCTGTTAGGGCAACACCGCGTCAGATCAGACGTTCCAGGTCGCCCAGCTTTTAATAGTCTATTATTTGAAACAGTCCAGTGATAAAAACGCTGCACTGATGTGCAAAAGCTGTGCTGCTGGCCAAACACCATCCATTCCCTGAACTTTTCTTATTTCTGAGAGCTTGTTTTGTAAAGTTTTGCAGGAACTTAGATGACTGACCAGACAGAAGCACATTGCAATCATATAACAATAAAACAGTTCCAGAGTAACTGGTGAGATTTGAAAAAAACAAGAGTTTTTGAATAATTTGGACGCATTTTTCATGGTAAAAATTGTTCTTGAGATCTGGCTCTAAATGTTACGACTTGAAAAACGTGACTTCCCCGAGTAATGAGAGCTTCTGTTGCAAATAATTCCCCAATTTAAAAAAAACTTTGACAAATTATTCAAAGAAAGATTTTTCATACAAACTAAAAATGCTTGAATACAGTCTGATGTTAAGGTCTCAATCGGAATGAATCAAACATTTAAAGTTTTACTTGTTCATATGAATTTGCTGGATAACAGCAATGAGCACTACAAATACTGAGATAAATCGTAATCCATGTGGACACAAATTGTTCACTTAACAGTAGCTTTCCTGCTACTTAAGCCAGTGTGCTGGGAAGTAGGCAGACAGCTCTCTCAACATGTCCATTCATTCAACACTCTGACACAGGAGCCCATCTGTGAAACATTTCCAACCTGAAGCCACTTTCCACCTCCTCTCCCATGTGGCTCCTGCAGCTTTAAAATGCATCGATTGGTCACCATTGCAGTTAGTAACATTTTCCACTCGACCTTTTTATGATCCAGTGTTCCTCCACCTGCTGACGATTAGCGGTGGAAAGTGAACTAATCACTGCACCGACACCGGTGCTTTGGGATGAGCCGAGTCCCTCAAAACGCCCAATAGCAACCATCATTCACTCCGGCCCACCACCAAGTCAGCTGCAGCTGTCATTTAGGAGAGGAAAGAGAAGAAGGAGGGTATAAGCAACAAAATGCCAGTTCAGCACAACACGTGACACGTGAGCGCTGCAGATTAATCACATTTCGTTTGATCAAAAATCTCTTTAAGGGATTAGTTGGGTAAATGAGTGACCACTTCTTCAGGTCCTGCCAACTCTTAGATGCTATGAAGTGAATTCGTCCAGCGTCCTCTGCCAGGAACTTCATTAAGTAAAGCCAGTTGCACATTCTTGCTGTGTCATCAGGGGAGACATTCAGACAGTTCCATTCACTTAAGGAACAAATTGAACGAACAGAGGAAACAATCAACAGCTGTCTGCACTGAAACACTAAACCACACGTGATCTACACAACGAAGACATACATAAATGTGACACCAATATCTACTCTTATATAATATCCACAGAGATGTTTATTCTCCTGATGAGCTGCTCCATTCTAAATATTTATTTCAAGCTCCTTTCTTAGGAACTACAATAAGCTGCTGCTCATCGCTACATCAGCCATAGGTACACTGTTGTCTTTCACTTGCTATAAAATGATGCCCCGAGGATGTTCCAGCCAAGAACACCACAAAAGGTTAACCACTACCTATTCCAAAGAGTTTTTCCACTCTCACTAGACGTGTTTAATCGTGCGTGGGAACATTTCCCCAAACGTGAGGCAGGACCGTTTTATGAGTACAACCTTCCCTGATAAAAATGAAACACGTGAATACAAACTGTACTTCGGCCTGGACCGCCAAGTCCGCACGGAGGCCAGCGCAGTCAGATGTTTGGACCGACAAGCATGCACGAGACGTTAAATAGAAACGTTAGGCAATATCATGGAAAGTGCTGATCAAGCGAGTATATAAGCAGCAGGGGCACCTAAACAACTGTGTATAAAGTTAAAAAAAACATAAAGGTAGTTTATATGAGGAATAAAATCAGACTGAGTCTGCAAGACTTTATCTGTGGCCGTGGAAACTACTTGTGCATCTTTTCTCAGCAGGGCTGTATTGATTTAGAGACATACTTTGACCTGTGAGATCTTATGTATGGCTCAAAATGAAAATGATCGAGTACAAACTCGCAATTCCTTCCTGATTAATTTCCCTTTTTCAACACATCCTTTCAGAGTTTGGAGTTAAGACACATAAAAGTTAGCTCCCATCTGCAACATATTTAATGTTTATACTACAGCAGGGAGAATCACACATCCTGTGCATTGTAAAATAAACTCCACTGCACAACTCGAGTTTTATAAGGCACAAAACCAAAATGAGACACTGACGCACATGTTTACACAACTTTGTAGGATAGATTGTACAATAAACGAGAATGATGAGGAGACTACTTCTAGATGAGTCTAATTTTTATTTGCTAGAGTAAATAAAGTCTAAAAGTCAGTTAACAACAAGTAATTAACATAGTTACCAACTGTGCGCTACTACGAGTCAGGCCCTAACAATGAAGTTTCACAAGCTTACCAAAGCTTGAGAAACTATTTCCCCACTGCTTGAACAGTGACTGGGCTTTGATGAGCCTTGTTCTGTATCAAACAAAATCATCAGATAGTGAAAAATATTATCAGAAAGAAGAAACTCTCTGCCAATACTACGAAAAAGACAGAACCTTATTAAAAACAGGCAGACGATATAAAGACAACAGGCCCAACAGCCACGTCTAAGCTTGAGGAATTTGTGGATCATTGGCAGCACTGTCCACGACCTGACATCTCTGTAGTGTTTCATATCCTCTTCTCCACCGAAACACATGGACGCAAATATCTACAGCTTCACTTCTAAAGTAATAGGGTAATTATCTTGGACAAAGCCTTTTTGCTGAGATCACATCCAGGGTTTTTCCGACACGACACCTCTGAACTTCAAACTGGTGACCTTCAGACGCCCACCCAGATCTAAACCCGGTCGTACACCTGGATCTGCTTCTTATCAGTAAGTCTCTTCCCGTCCAACTCTTGGGTCAAGTGCTCATTCATGGCCAATTAGGATCTGATCAGTTTTACATCACTGTAGCCCACCAGCAGAAGAAACCACACAACTCAAGCCAGAAATAGTGGCGCTAGTGAACCAGTGGCCAGGGGGCAGGGGGGGTTGGAAATTTGAGTAGCATGTGTGTGAGTGTGTGTGTAGCTTGTTGTGCACGCTTGTGGATCTCTTTTGTGCCATGGGGAGGAGGGGTGGAGAGAGAAGGCTGTTGCTTCAAACAAGAATGTGTTCATTTTAAGGGAGAGGGGGAGGCTCTGCCTACTGCAACACTGCGAGAGGATTTTTCATAATTTAAAAGCACCAAGGAAAGAGTGAGAGAGAGAGAGAGAGAGAGAGAGAGAGAGAGACGGGGAGAGAGAGAGAGAGAGAGAGGTGCAGTTGAGAGAGACAGCCTCTTAGAGCTGTGATGCAGAAGTGATGGATTCAGCCCACAGAAAAGTGACAGTCTTCTCCTAACGGGCCACAGGCAGTACACAACCTGCCCTGGACTGTTACTCTTCACCAGGAAACTTACCTCCACCATCCGACTCGTGTCACCAGTCGTTTCCTGAAGGTGCTCCAACTTTTTCCGAGTGGATTTTTTGGAACAAACTACTCAATGCATGGTGAAGAGTTTTTGGCAAGCTGAGGTTTCTGTTGCGGTAATGACAGGCTTTTAATGATAGGCTTTAAAACCTTCCCCGCTGCTGGAATGGACTGAGGTGACAAAGAGCGGGTAACTACACGGGCAGAGTGCAGAAAGGGGGCGAGGAGGACGCAAGCGTGCAGCTTTCACACTTGGGATGACTTTCTTCCAGGAGAAACTTCAAACAGTTCTGGCAGGAGGGCAAGGCAACTGAGGGAGCGTCATCTGTACAGTGCAGTTATCTCGTAAGCACGATGTAACTTTGTCTTAATAACAAACTTAAATGCTTCTTTTATTCGTTGTTAGTGGGCAATATCAGTGCATGTCTGTTTCACATGACAGTTAAACTGACTTAGTGATTTCTTTGCATGTCATCCTGGGGAGGAAATGATGATCACTGTTGATGTGACAAGCTGTGCTGAGGGTCAGCGTCAATCAGCCAGGTGACACGTCAGACTGAAATGCTGAACATACAGTTTCCCATTTTGTTTCCATGAATCAGTCCAAACTGTTGCTCTCAACCTGCTGCGCTCTCTGTGATGACATTCAAATTCAGCACCAGTCATGCAGCATCTGTTACCTGACTCACTGGTGCTTCAGGGGTCATTTTATTTTATTTCAACTACTCGACTCATTCTGACTAAGCGATCTGACTGTGGGGGTTAATTCAACACAGGGAAAGGCTGGCATGAGTTTTTATAAATTGTGAAGTGGTTTTGTGCTACTGATTTTTTATTTTTTTTTAAACAGCTTGTCAAAACACAGGACCCCAAAAGCGTAAAATGAAGGAACACGGGGCCCCAGTGAGAGTTTATCCCACAGGAGCTTTATAGAAGACATCATGTAGACCAACCTAAAAAAGTTCTCACTTCTGAAAGTGGGAAAAAAAGATTAACCTTACAATGTCAAGTACACTGCAACCCCAGGATGTTTCCCTGCACACAAGAGGACAGGGAAGCAGGCAGTTGAATCCTGTCTTTGTTTCTGTTGCCAGGGTAGTGTTTGGATAAGGGAGCTTTGAGGTAGAACGCTGGAACTTATCGAAACAATTCCCAAGACCCCCCGCTTCCCCATCTGAGATCACAAACAGAGGTAGAGGGGAGCGTGCCGAGCAGCAAGAAGCATTAGAACAAATCTGGGCAAAAAACTGCGCTCTCCCGCTACGTGGAGGTCTCCATCAAAACATTTAGAGATTTTCCATTGAAAGTGAGCACGTAGCTGAGCTTAAGCATGTTCCAAATGTCATGTTACATGCTAACAGGGATTACATGCTTGAGGAAAGAATGAGGTCACCCTCAAGGTAAGGTAATAGTGCATATTACCACAAGCAAATTGAATTTGACTCTGATCCAATACATATTGGGTGTCATGCAGGAGCCTCTGCCAGTTCTCTGCAGAGTCGGTGCTAATTTGAACTCACAGAACAAACCACTTCTGCTGCGTGTCCACTTCTTTTTTGGCAACAGACAAATGAGGTGCTGTGCAGTCGTGTTGTGATCTCCTGTTGTGGATGATAATGATGTGATTACAAAGCATTCACTCAGAAAGTAGGACACTGCGGATGAAGTGGGTCAATAGAAACTGCTTCTTGTAGGTGCGATGGGGATAATGGGGGAACTGGTCCTCCATCGAGCAGGGTTCAATTCTCTGTCTGCCACTGCCATTGACTCTCCATGCAAGTATGGCAGCTCACTCTAATGAGGTGACGAAGAATGTGAGGAATGCCATGATCATGTTGAAATGAGAGGGGCTGGGGTGAGAGATATCAACCGGTCTGAGCAAGGCTGCCCACCTTCTAATTAATATGTGCTGAGCATGACCAAAAAGGCCAGTGCAGAGGCAGCCAGAAAGGCAGAGAACAACCCTTTGCACATGCGTATCACACCTAATTTAACACAGAGTAAAATCCAGAAGGAGGAGTGGTATAAACACAGACTTAGCACCTGACGACAGTCAAACCCAAACATTTTGGTGTGAAGCAGACTTAAAGAAATTACCAGATTACCTAAGAGGAGCTGCCAAACGTTTACGATAGGAGGCCTTTTCACTGTACGATGGTGGGTTTTTCTTTAGGCCCAGGGCAGAGAGGAATTTGACGCCAGTTCTCAACACCAGTTAATTATGGAGGGGATCGGCCTGGTCATCAGCAGTGTGTTCAAGTAAACTGATTTTAGTGAAATAAAGAGCCATGAGGGCTGTTAACAGCAGGGACGGACGCGGTGGCTCTCTGCTGTTCCCTCTGGCAGAGTGAAGATGGGTTAATAACAGGCTGTCTCTGCTGAGGCAGATGGGACTCCCTCTCAGGTCCCTGGGAGACTGAGCCACTGCAAGTGTTGTTATTTGAAAACACACATTAACGGAAAGGCACTCAGACACGCACATACCGCATCCTCTGACAAACACACATTTCATCACAAGCTGCAAACATTTTCCCTGCAGCTTTGAAGTGTAGTGAACCCCGGAGCAGGAGATTCCATGCTAACAACGTCCAAAATGGGACTCCTCCACTCTGCAGCAGGGGCAAATCACACGGCATTTCTCAGAGACAGAGCTCGTGTTGCAGTGGGAGAAACCGCAGGAGCCACTGGCCAAATACAGTCATCAGCACATTACAAGGGACAGGCTCCAAACTGTTCCATTATCTTGATTCAGGCTTATTGGTAAACTATTAGTTGCGATGCCTTTAGGGCTCGATCTATAAAAGTTTAGCATGAGTTCAGTGGTTACTGATGATGACTTTTTGTGTGCGTGGTGTGAAAAATATTTGTGACACTGCAACCTCTGCATCGATCAGCATTTGCTCGGGTGATGTCATCCAGCCCAGGCTTTGTTAGCAGGATTAGTACTATGAAAGACATGATGCTGTGCTGACAGAAGACAGCTTTGTGGTAAATTTGAAACAGACACTGCACTCGTCTTTAAGCTTTGTTTCATGGCAGTCATCTTTCAGCTTTGGGAACTGTTTAACCAAAGTACCGGGGACAATGGGACCTTGAGTTCTTCTGCGCTGAGGTTTTTCATAAAGAAGAGATAGTTTGCACAGACAACTGCTCTTATGCAACTTTTTTCCAGTTAAAAAAAAGTGTTTATACACTCGATTCGAGACAGATAAAAGCAGAAAGGTCAAATGTGCCACGGGTTATGTTCTTGGAGAGCGCCGCATTTCTCATCTCCATGTCTCCAACCTAATGTGCTGGCTGCACGCCCAGATTAACGAGACAAAAACATTTTCTGCTCTCTTCCCAAATTTTTGCTCAACATTGTGCCTTTCACACAAAGATAAGCCACAACAAATGTGCGAGGGAGGACTCAGAAGATTGACAACCCTCACACGGCTCCTATACAGTCAATATAAGGCCTCTCTATATTGCTTTATGATTAGAAAGGCCCCTTTAAACTCTGGGGAGGTGTTACACAGGACCCTTCTGTAATCCAATATGCAGCAGCTTTCAATTAAGGTGCCCCAGGAGTTCAAGGCCTTGTTATCCTTACACAGTAGTTACATTCTCCTAAGCTGTAAGTGGCATCACTTCTTCTAATAACACCATAACATCGTCAGAAAACTGTCTGCATTTTTCTAATCACGCCAAGAATGAGATCTTGACCAAACAATTTGGCATCTCATTCCCTTGAACTCTTCAGGGGAAGGGCCGGGCATGAGGTGAAGTCATTGGAGAAACATTTTAAATAGATACAAACGGGCCTTCATCTCACAAATAATCATGGATTTTGAGACAAACAGGGATATCATTAAGTATGACAGAATAAGTGTTACATAACAGTCAAAGCAGAAACAGGCACGGTCAAGAGAGATACACGAATTTGGCATTTGAAGTGTGTTTGTGGTTTGGTGTACTCTTTTGGTAAGACCCACGAACAAGACTGATGCAACATGATCAATATTTAAAACATCCTTGAACAGCATCATCTGCTAGTGTCTCAAATTTTCCATAAGCAAAGATGTCCAGGCCTGCAGAAGGGAACAGATAGGAGTGTTTCTCTTTGTAAAAGACCAGCAATGGCAGTCGCCCAACAACAGCTGAAGCCAGAACTCCCGACTAAACTAAACACACACCCCTACAAGTAATGAAACTGACAAGAGAGATCAGCACATCATTAGACAGGAGAGATGCTTGCGGAGGGGCAGTAAGGAGAGTCAGTAACTAGTACAAAGCACGAATGACTTTTGTAAGTTACATCCAATTCAAACAAGCTGGGACGAGACCAAAATGGTTTCTTTAAATTTCAGAAAACAGTCACGTGTGTGTTTCCAGTGATGGAAAGTTGCAGTCATTCATGTATCAGCAGCAGGAGAAATGTGCTGTTTCCCATCAGAACTAAACTTTTTCAGCAAGCTCTGTATCAATATCCAGCATGCAAAGGTTGTGAGTGTACAGGACTTCTGTATGTTCCCGTTTCTTAGTGTAGTGCAAGTGTATCTTGAGGAACAGACTCTCTGTGGTCTAAATAAGCTTGGCAGTTGCAAGGTTTACGATTGCCATAGGAAGGGGAAAAGAGCATGGCCATGTCTACACAGTCTATCTCTGCTTTTAGTCACATTTTACATGCACAAGTTAGTTATGACTACAATAAAATCACACTTTTTTCCCCCTGTTCCTTCTCTTCAGGCTTTGGTGAGCCGGACATTAACTCATGGAGCCCCCCTCAGTGGTCCTGCTGGGGCTCCTCCTAGTTTATGGACTAGCCTGGGGTGTCCAGCAGACGCAGGGGAGCCTGTCAGACAGCAGCCGTGGCGGAGACAGGACGCAGGAATTTGAGAGCAGTGAGGACGGGTTGGAGAGAGAATTTCTCTATGCTGGAAGGAGCAAACGGGCTCCGGCTGACCAGCAGCAGGACAAATGCTCCTACACTTTCATTGTGCCTCAACAGAAAGTGACTGGAGCCATCTGTGTGAACTCCAAGGAGCCGGAGGCCATGCTGGAGAATCGGGTCAACAAACAAGAGTTAGAACTGCTAAATGTGGAGCTACAGAAACAGAAGAGGCAGATCGAGACCCTGCAGCAGCTGGTGGAGGTGGACGGGGGTATTGTCAACGAGGTCAAGCTTCTGAGAAAGGAGAGTCGAAACATGAACTCCAGAGTCACTCAGCTGTACATGCAGTTGCTCCATGAGATCATCAGGAAGAGAGACAATGCCCTTGAATTGGCACAGATGGAAAACAAGATCCTGAACCAAACCTCTGAGATGCAGCAACTCACCAGCCGATATAAAGACCTCGAACACAAATACCAGCACCTGGCCTCTTTAGCCACAAATCAGTCGTCGCTTATTGCCCTGTTGGAGGAGCAGTGCCAGAGTCGTCCCCCGCCCCGCCATGTCCCTGTCCCCCAGCCGCGGCCACAGCCACCTCCACCATCACCACCTCTTAATAAGCCCTATCAACCACCCGTTCTTCCACGAATCAACAACCCGATCAGCAACGAGATCCAGAGTGACCAAAAGTCTCTGCCACCTCTTCTCCCAACAATGCCCACTGGTACACACAGTCCATCCACCACAGACAAGCCCTCTGGTGAGTACAACAAAGACTCCTCAGCAATTTCTTTATGAAATTTTCCCAAACACATTGGTTGCCATCACAAAAACAGGTCCCAGACAAAAGGCTGTGTGTCTGAGCTGCTCAGTCATTAATCATGTGACAACACCAGGCACCCTTTTCATCCAGTCATTTTAATTTTGTCCCACACATTCCCCGAGCAAAAGGTTGGCAAGGACAGAAATGCTGTTGTCTCCTACCTTTTGTGATGCATATCACCCAAGTGTCACAACTTAACCCCTCACAACAACATGAAGTATATTAGCCGGGTAAACGTGTGTGCCTGCATAAAAGGATAGCTGGCTCGAAGCCCAGTGGTCCTTCACACACATGGAAACAGATCCGAGAAATGATGTGAAGGGTGTTTTGCAGGAACAGTGGCAGTAAACAGGCTATTTTGGTTCCCTTTCATTTAGAGACTTCCTTTAGGAGGAAAATGTAGTGGAAAATTAGAACAGATCATTCTTAGTGTGACGATTGGGAGCTTTTTCCATTAACATTCAGTGCTACTGCTTGCCATTTTCACTCGACTGCATGGGAACAGTAGCCTTTATACAAATTGTTCTAAGGGAGGCATGTAACCCCCCCCCCCCACATCAACTACACAAGTAAACACCCCAAAAAGATCAACTCTCAATGTGAACAGAAGCGAGAGGGAAAGGAAGGGAAAGAGATGTATGTGAAAGAGAAACACAGGGAGAGGGAAACATGGGGATGGAGGGTAAGAAAAAAAGGGGGAGGGGGTGAGCGCAAACAGAAAGAGATACACACAGTCAGTGATGTCATTTGTTCCAGTTGCGCCAGGCAAGAATCAGTCATATGTTCCACTGAAGCAGCAGACTTTATCAGGCAGAACAGAGCAGGGCAGGGCAGGGCAACTCTCTGGCTTGTATCTGCTCAACAGAGACATTCCTGAGCATGAATGGATGGCTGACTGTGGGCCGTGAAACAGATATCATCCAGTGTGATTTCAAGTAATCAAAAACAATCCTTTTTCAGGAATACATAACAACAAGACCATTGTTATCCTCTTAAACGCATCCTCTTTCTTTTCCATGCACCCCCTTCTTCCCCCAGCCCCCAGCACTTCAACACTTTCTTTTCCCATTCAGTGTGTCTGAACACTTTGATATGTGCCAGTTGGCAAACGGCACAACTGTGAAATCGTAAGGACTTAAACACGTTCACAGTAAACTGTAGCAGGGGAACACTTCGCCCCATTAGTGTTTTTCCATATCAGCCAGGTTTAAAAACTATATTGGCAAACACCTGTGTATCAGGTTTCTTTGCAGCATCAAAAGTCTTCACCCTGCAGTTAATATGCAAAGCTCTTTGTAAGAAGCTCGGCATCTGACTGCAAAACTGGTATGATCGAATGAGCTGTTGTGTACTTTTTAAATTGCAAAAAGTAACCAATATGTTCCAACAGTTAATACAGAAATGATCCTGTTATTTTAGGCAATTTGCAGCTGAATTGACATCATATTCCAGCAGACTTCTTGACAAAAGAAGTGAAATTCAAAACACGGATTTATAATTACGTCCGAAAACTGACTTTCCAGAACTTGATTTTCCTCCTGAAAATGTCTGGTTTGCATGGCATAAAATAATATGAAATAAGTGAAATTGAGTAAACTAAAAATCTGGGAGCGTAAAAAGCATTTTCGAAGCGTTGCGAGTAATTGAAACCCTTTTGCTACTGTTTCATCATTCAGTAGTCAGGATTCCCTTTACCCACATGCCAGTGTTGCTTTTGGCTGCACAGCCGGCAGCCATTTCCCTCGTGAGCGGCGCAGCCAAAGTCAATTCTACTGTTAAAATGAGAGCCTCCACTGAAAAAAAACGGGATTCCCTATGGCAAAGTATAATAACTCTTTGTGTCACTGAGGTTTTTCGTTTTCCCTTACTTCCTTTCCCTGATTTTCAAGCCGCTGCTGTAACTGGCTTGGTTTTACATGTAGAACTCATGTTGTAATCCCGCTCTTTAGGTCCATTCAAGGACTGTCTGCAGGCTCTGGAAGACGGCCACACCGCCAGCGGCATGTACTTGGTGAAGCCAGAGAACGCCAACCGGCTCATGCAGGTGTGGTGCGATCAGAGGCACGACCCGGGGGGCTGGACTGTGATCCAGCGCAGGGTGGATGGCTCTGTCAACTTCTTCAGGAACTGGGAGACATACAAGGTGCGACAACCTCACACCAAATCAAGGCACTCATAGTTCGGAGGGGGGCTGGTGATATGTGAGAGGTGTTTTGACTCTAACCAGGAGTGAGGGACTAATGAAAAGGAGATTGTTGAGCTTTGAAAGTGTCTAATGAAGTCTGATGCAGTACCTGCCTCAGCAGCAAACCTTGTGACTCATTAATTCCAGTCACATTCATTGGCCTTATGAAATGACTTCCCACTGAAACAAAAATGTGGGGATGTTGGATTTAAAAAAGTTTTTCACTCGTAGTGTTCGTGCTGTTCTAGGGAAAAAAATAACCCGCTTTTGTGGATAAATACAGTATCTGGTGGAAAACATGATTTTTTTTTAACTGCAAAAACTGATTTCCTCCGTTTTTTGAAAGGGAAACCCTCTCGCACAGGGGGAAGAAATTCACTGGTAAACATTTGCTTCTGAGCCAAAAATTTACAAAGGTTCTGATTAAATCTGAGCTCGAGGCAACAACAGAAATGTTTCCACAACCACTGCAAAAACCTTTAAACCACATGAAATTTCAAATTGCTTTTGTGTGCTCTACATAAGGAGTCTTTTCGTGATTCCAGCACCAAGGACCAGCTCACTGCATGACCGGAGCCAAAACTATGCTGTTAGAAATCACCCTGTATGATGTATTTCCAACTAAATGCATCGTGTCCTGCTGCGTTTTCAATAACAAATAACACCAAAAATCTGGACACCTGATGTAGGCCATAAACCACACTCAGAGGGTAGATTTATAATCACGTTCCCTGACAACAAACTACCCCATTGAAGAGCTAAAGCTCATAATTACCTCCAGAGCAAGAGCAACGACCCTGAATCATCACCCAGACATCCAAAGTAACTGTTCAAAGAGCATTCAGAGAGGATTTTCTAATCGTACTGATAGTGCTATTCTTATCACTGAACCTCACAGCAAGGCTTCGGCAATATCGACGGCGAGTATTGGCTGGGTCTCGAGAACATCTACTGGCTGACTAACCAGGGAAACTACAAGCTGCTGGTCACGCTGGAGGACTGGTCCGGTCGCAAGGTGTTCGCGGAGTATGCCAGCTTCAGAGTGGAGCCCGAGGCTGACTTCTACAAGCTCAGGGTGGGCCGTTATCATGGCAATGCTGGGGACTCTCTCACCTGGCACAATGGCAAACAGTTTACAACACTGGACAGAGACCATGACGCCTATACAGGTAAAAACACCAGCATAACCAAAGCCTGCACTGGACTGCTTTTTGTCAGATTAAATCTTTTTAAATCACAGAAACATATCTTTTTATCTTCTTTCCACCAGGAAATTGTGCCCATTACCAGAAGGGAGGCTGGTGGTACAACTCTTGTGCCCATTCCAATCTGAATGGCGTTTGGTACAGAGGCGGACACTACCGCAGCCGTTACCAGGACGGCGTCTACTGGGCAGAGTTCAGAGGAGGAGCCTATTCGCTAAAGAAAGTAGTCATGATGATCCGTCCGAATCCAAACACTTTCCACTAAACATCCTGCGAACACATGCCGTGCTGCATTTCTCAATAAACTAAAGTTCTTAACAGGCCTCTTATCTTGTTTGTTTATCAGTGGCATCAGACTAAGTCAGATGACACAGAGAACGATGATGTAAGTGCAATAATCAAAACATCAGGGTGAAAATGCTCCCACAAATAATGTAATAAAACTTACATGCTGTTATTCAGTTGTCTGTACTTTATTTTTCTTAACTTTATGAGACATATGAAAACATGCTCATTGCTCAGGAGGTATTTTAAATGAGTTTGCAAGCAAGAACGTTAGGCAGCAGTGCTTCATTCAATTTGACAGAGTAGCTTTGAGATAGGAGCCCGTCAATATAGCTTTAGTTTGCAACAAGCCAATGAGTTTGACACAGGAAATGTATCCAGTGACTTTCATTTAGATTCATCCTACCAGCATATCTCAAAATTTAGCATCAACAGTTTTTATGTAACTGGACAACAATGTCAGGAATAAAATTTCCCTGCCCCCTTTTTTTCTTCGCTTTTTTCCTCTTTTTGTTGTTTGGGGAGTAAGTCAAGCAAAGTGGGGGTTTTTTTCCAAAAACTGCAAAATGTACAATTTACTGAAATTTTTTTCCAAACAAAACTGAAACAGTTGTTTCAGATATCTGCAGCTACTAACTAGAAAGAGAAAGAAAAGGTCATACATTTCCAAAATTTGATGAGGTACGTTTTCTTTTTTTATGTTTTGCCATTTTATTAATATTTGTTTTGAATTCTTGAAATGCTTAAACAGGTATTGTCAGTTTGCTTGTATGGATCAAGCACTGTATTTACTGTATAAAAAATAGTGGTTTGTTTATGTCAATAGATCCACCATATTGCGTATGTACATAAGATATTTGTAATATAATGTTTAAAAACTTGTTATGTCACAATTAAGATGCAATAAAATATGTACAGCTTGTGTTCATGTCTTTTTATCTCTTCATTTCAAAGATAAATAGCAGCGCATTGTTGTAAGTGTCTTCCAAAGGTAATTAACTGGATACACACATAGCCTGCAATAAAACACTAGTTACAGCTTGTTACTCTTGAGAAAAATCATGAACCATGCAAGCAAAATGAAATATAATTCATACTTGCATATCAACACTTGTCCTCAATTATAACTGAACAGCATGCCTCTTTCTCAAAGAAGAAGCAAAGAAGTTGTGTTCACAATTAACTAAGCTGAATTCACAATGGAGAATGTAACATCTCCTGTAAACAAGTACTGAAGTGAATAAGTAATCTGAACTACATAAACAGAAACTTTACAGTGATTTGTGTGCACGTTGCCACCAACACTACAAGACATCAACAAGATAGGAAAGTAAAGCTTAAATAGATCATCACATTCCATGTCCTTATGAACGATTTGTTACTGTTTGATAGTGGATAACTTCAGGCAATACGTCAGGACATTTTCCAGTCAATTTGCTTTTGGTCATGTCTGGAATGAACATCCCATCTTGTTTGCGCAAAAACTTTCAAGAGTTGAGCGAAAAACATCGCAAAAGAAGACGCTCTGTGAAGCACAATAACAAATTACATGTTATTTTGGAAAACCAAAGTCTTTCTCCAATCGCAGGGATATGAGAGATAATTGCACAAAAACATGTTACCCCAAATCCTATCAACCACACTATTCGCATATAGAGTTAGCGTACCAGGGAGAGACGGATGAAATGTGACAGGATTGTAAAACTAATGCATCCAGCAGCCCCCTCCTCTGACAGCAGAAAACCACCTTTACTTCACGACGTGTCAGTGCGATTTCCAAAGACAGCTGGAAAACGAAGCAAAAATGACTTAACACTGCAATGAACCGCTCTCCATTAATGTCAGAGTTTGTGACCAAATTGGAGTGGAAAAAACCCCCTGCATACTTCAGAGAGCATTTGAAATCAATTTAGCATGAATTCCTGTGAATATGTATGCTTATATGTTCACACCCAAAACACTTGCCCCAAGTTAAATTGACAAATCCTGGTTGCTAAATCTGGTTCATAAGTCATAAGCTGAAACGCTTTCTTCACTATAACAAAGAGGCTTTGGTCAGGATGAAGGAAGGCATTCATCACGGTGGCTGTCACTGGTGTCAGCTGTGTTTTTACTCGAGATCGATGGGACAGTAAGATCCACTTTGTACCAGATCATTTCATCCTTCAAAACTGGTAAAAGTCTCTTTTTTTGAGCACTCGCATGTTTAGAACAAGTTCAAGTCTGCTTTGTCAATTAACCTAATGGTGGTGAAACAGAGGACGGTGTTTCAGCGTCTCCATAAACAGAGACGACAGACTCTTTGGATGCCGTGTACGTCTGAGGACTCACCACGATGGAAAACCTTCAGTAAGGGTGGCCTGTTCAGCCCCCACTCCTCAACCAACATGGAAAACCTTGAGCTGACACAGTGCTTGCTCAGCACGAAAAGAACCGCATTTCCTGAGCCTTCAAACCTGAACCTTCAAACTGGCCCTTATTGTTGTTTCACATCTGTAAAAGTCCATGTCCTTCCCTTTTCACCGCTTGTGACTCTCCCCTGCTCCTTTGTAACCCCTTCACTTCAGCATATGAGTAAAGGCATGTCAGGCTAACTGACTGCACATTTCATGCTCTTAATAGGAGCAAAACTGAGGCCTCCATTGAGGGGACTGGCTGTGCTGCGCAACTTTTTATTATTACAGGTACATGACGAGAATCACCACAAAATCTGCTGAACAAATTGAGGCAATTACAGGCTAGTAAAACAACTCCTGCTTATTTCAAAACAACTTTCTGGGTACCTCCTGTAACTAGTTTTCAGAGCTTAAAACACTGTCTAATTGACAGTGTCAGTGCTCTTGCTCAGAATGTCAAATATTTTGACATGGAGCCGTATGAAAGGAGGTGTCTTTTCCACTGTAACCCTCTTTCCCATTTTCCAGCGGTTGTAAACCAACGTCAAGCTAAAGTCTCTGCTGTATTCGTCGCCAGAACGACCACAAACTCAAGCTGAGTAACACAATTCCAGCAACACTGTAAAATCACAATATACTGACACCAACTTTTATGCTTTTCTTTCGAGCAGAATCATTCTTCCTGTAAAGAGGTGGTCATCAAACCACACTGTGTGCCAGCAGGAACTCAAAGGGAAATCACATCCATCTTTCTGTCATCATTTTGCTCTTTGCTCTTTTCTTTTTTTCCCCCAGCACAATTCCAACATCTCTCTGTCGTAACTCACCACAGTCTGTCAAGTCAAACTGATGCACGAGAGCAGCGCCATCATTTTAGGGTCCACTCTGAAAATTATAGCATGTCAGACAACTGTGTAATGGAGCGTTCCACTGAGGTGACCCATCAGGGCCTCCAGTGGAGCCTGTCATTGTGTTTCTGTCACTGAAAATCAGTGCAAACACCACTCTGTTGACCAATCAGTGAGGTCCTGAAAACTTGAAAAGTTTACTAAAATTTTATTCCCAACCATTATTCTATACCGCTCCCTATTGCAGCCGTAAAATCATTGTGTTTCATATGGGAGTTATTAGAGATGTACTCAAATAGAAGCAGGCAATACTGTGGTGAGTCTTCCCTTTAGAAGAATAAGTCTTTCCTTGTTTATAGTGTATATGGTAAAACTGCTGTATGATTCCTTTTTTTCTATTTTCCACAGGCTGAACATCTGAGCTGATTTCCAACTGTTGGAGATGTGCAGATTTGCTTATAGTTTTACAGGCACATGCCTCAACTGCTGCTTCATGTTCCACTAAAGTGTCCACAAGGACATTATATGGGGATATCTCCCAGAGATCTATGGAAGGAATTTTCCAGAGCACAATGGAAATGGTTTTTTTTTCCTTCTATGCCATTACTGCAGTTTTTCAAACAAAACTTTGTTAGGGAGGCTGATGTGACTACTCGATGGGTACTCCAAAATCTCTCGCACTTTGTGCAAACAGTTTTATCCCCAAGAAAAGATTGGTAGTAATTGAATTCAGTTTCTAGAGTTTCTATTATGTGCAAGTTTTCTACCTTTAAGGGCCAGAATCCACTCACTTTGTAGTTTTATCCCACAGCTCTCTTTAGCAATAATTGCAGACAGATGCAGGACACAGATCAGCCTTGTTATCTTGTATCACTCACAAAAAAAAGACCCATTTTCAGATCGAAATTTTTCCAATTCCAAGCCATTAAGCTTTTGGGACTCCTAAATATGCTGCTATGCAAGAGACTCAAACAATGGGAGCTGGTCAGTTCTTTCTTCCAAATCCAAATCCAGGTGACAATCCAGGGGGTCATACACAGGCAGGTCATATCTCAGGCTCAGTCATCAAAACAAAGGGGTAGGGACATGGAACCCGGAACTATGGCAGGAACAGTTGTCAAAAACAAACAGATTGGGAATTGGAATACAGGCTGGGGGCGACAGGCATGGGAACAGTGATGACAAGAACAGAAGCCCAAATATATACCAGGAGCACTAGGTGAGTCTAATCAGAGAGTAGGCACAGGTGCAGCACGTTAGGGAGGGAGCGTGCAATCAAACAGGAGAAGGAAGTCAAGGAGCCTACAACAAGAGAGAAGGTGAGCTATAAAAATAAAACAGGAAACGGACAGGACAGAAACGTGGAGTGTAACAAAAGTATATTAAAACTTCTTCTGAATGAAAGGCAACTCTATGCTTCACAGCAGTGGATCGTGCCTGATTACATAAGGTCTGTTCTGGAAGGTCCAACTTTCCCGCACAGACCCGACAGTGCTACTCCAGAAGAGCCTCTGAATCATGACTCGCCTGTGAGTCAACATTGCATGAGCATGGGTCGGCCCCAGTACAACAGATTGAGTCAGTTTTAATAAGGGAAAATATGAACAACATGAAAAGGCTTATTTTGGGAAAAGGAGTGGTTTCTCAGAATCAGACGGATTCTCTCTCTCTCTCTCTCTCTCTCTCTCTCTCTCTCTCTCTCTCTCTCTCTCT
Organism: Malacoctenus gilli; assembly: GCA_032164315.1. Lineage (NCBI taxonomy): Eukaryota > Metazoa > Chordata > Actinopteri > Blenniiformes > Labrisomidae > Malacoctenus > Malacoctenus gilli. The sequence goes on from JASSRZ010000011.1 coordinate 4,515,103, forward strand.
CTCTCTCTCTGCCCCCCCCCCCCAAGTTTTGGTAAGTGTGAGATGCCAACTCAGCATGGGACACTCACAGGTTGAAAAAAAAAGAGAGAAACTTTACACTCGTTAAAAAAAAAAAAAAGTTGCAGAAAGATTGTTCCCTCAAATGAGCCCTGGCTTTTCCATTCAGGCTTGTGTCAGGTTGAAAAACCGTGCAAATCCAAACAAATTATGTTGCTTATTCATCGTGTGTCATCAAATATCATCTCAGCTGTGAACAATTATCTAAAAGTCGTTTTATCTTGAAAATAAAGACAAATTGTCCAAACAACATTTGTTATTCTGGACATGTTTGACTAGTTTGTTATATTATCTGTCCTATTTGGGACCCTGACATTTTTTCTATTTTTCTCTTTGTGAAGCAGGTATAACAATGTTTTCTTACATACATTCAAACAAAATGTACCCCCTTCTACAATGAAAGAACTGCTACTGTCATTACTTTACAAGTATGCTGAATATACACTTTTCCCACGATATGACACATATGTTTAATGGTTGCAAGTGTTTTGCAGGGCCTAAGGAGAGTACAGGTGGAAGTAATCAAATGACGTGAGTGCAGTGAGCTGAAGTGTCCCAGTAATGCCCCACTATGAAGTGATTGTGTTGCAGAAAACACAAAAGTAGGTCTTGACCAAAGTGAAAATACAGGCAGTAATAATGCACCCCTGCCTGTTAGGGTTCAAGATGTCTATTTCTGACAGCTCGGTAGCAGGATTGCTCTGCAGCATGTGCAACAAGGCTGTGCGAGAGGTGATGGAGGTCAGCCGTTATATTGGAGGCTTTTCTAACACACTGGCCTTTGTACAGGTCCACTATGGTGCGGAAAGAGCCATTAACCAAGAACCTCTGCAGGGACCCAAAGCTCCTGTAGCAGATTGAGTTTCAGCGATGCTCCCGGTGGTTCCTCTGCAGGAACTCAAAGAGTGATGCTATTCTCTTTGTCTCCAAGAAGAGAGGGTTTTTCTCAAGTTGTCTGGTTAAAAATGTGGACTCAATAGTCCAAACTGACCCTCTTCTCAAGGATCTAATCCTGACCATGTTGCTATAGAAACATAGTAACTGCCACTATGCCTTCAAATGACCTATGCTCTTACATTCTGTGTACTTTAAAAGGTACTTTTTACATACCAAATTGTACAACATGCCTTCCTTAGGAGAGGCCTGGTTTAGACTGACATAATGAAAGCCAGTAATGCATTGGCAAATCATTGATTCGGGCGTTGTAATGTGAGGGAGGTATGCAAATATGGCTGCGATAACTCAAACGCGAAACACGTGTGAACCAAAGAAACCTGAATTATTCAAGCCCAAAATCAGGAACAGGTTTTTCCACAAACTATTGACGTCCTTGTTATGAACTTTGTTCAAATTGGTTAAGCCATTTGCACTCTTGCTCTTTCTAGCTTAATTAGCTAACAAGCTGCTAAACTCACAGTCTCAACGGAGACGAAAAGCCAGAAGGAAAGCAAAGAACTGAGTGGATGCGACTGCAGCTGAGAGAGGGGGATGGATATTACCTCACCTGCTGTCCTGTGGTCTCCTCCAGTTTCATTTTCATCAAGTTTTCTGCCACATGTGGAGCAGCTGCACCTGTGCCGGGCAACCACGGCCCCCGGAGGATCCAAGAGCCTTTGGAGTCAAGCCAGCAGGTCAGAGGTTAACCTTCCTAAGTTCCCATCCCGACTTGTCACGTTGTGCATTTCCTTTTTGAGTGATTTACCACTCTTGAGTGTGAGGGAGACAGACACTTTTCAGCAGCTCTCTTGCCAACAGAAAGATCTACTCCAGGATTATTCTAATTTATAGAACAGAGGACAGTATGTATACTGCTCGTTTGAGGGTGGAAAACTCTGCTGCCTTCCTCCACTTCCTCCCAAATCCTTTCCGACCTGTCATCTGAGATCAGTGAAGGCAGTGTTTACAGCCTTAGCAAGTCACAAATGAGGAGAGACTTACCGACTTCCAAAGGCAACTTTTAAAACATGCCACAAACAAGTGAAGAAACGTCATTTTAAAACACATTCTAGTCCCTTTACTGCTAAGATAGTACTCTGAAACGTCTTTCATACAGAGTAAAGACTAATTACGATGCGCATAAGACTTATCCCTAAGTTAAAGTACTGTACCTTAAAGAAAGCATGTGAAAATAAACAAGTATCAATTTGCTTTTTGTTGTTTTATCAAATGATTTGTCTTTTTCTAAACTTGATCCCAGCAACACATTTTAGAGAGTTGTTGCATGAATGCCTCGAAGGGCTGGAAATGTTGAGTTCTTCTCAAAATATCCAATGAAACATCTCACACCTAATTCGCTCAATTGGTTACAGATCATTAAACAGGCGGCAGGCAAGTGCAGTCCTTCCTGGAGGAAGGATGCGTGGGAGTTCCTCATCCTCTGGTAAACTGCACAGGAAAACTTGAGCAAGGTGTCATTTTGAAAAGACGTCATAATTTAGGGTGTGATGTTCTGCAGTGCCTCATTCTGATAATAGAGACGATGCATCCAAAGGAATGTTTGTCCACTGGGGACACGTCTAAACACTCCTTTGACTCTCAGCTGGTATTGCTCTGAAATCACTGCATGGGCTGCAGGAATACAACCAAACTCCATTGCACGAATCCAACTATTATGTGATTTGATGTACAAAAACCACTGGAGTCGGTGTGTCTTCTTTTTGTTTTTGGATAAAGGCTTGGTCCGGTAATCCAATTTCGGTGTTTTTCCGCTCTGGTGTTTGGGTGGGATAGCGTACATCAAGGAAAACCAGCACATGTGTGAATGTATCGTTGATGCTCAATGATGTCTCTAAGCACTCTCTGAAAATATACAGCCACACAGACTAAATTTTCAAAGGAAAGGACCTTGATTAGTTCAGCTGAGGCAAAACCACAATATGACTCGGTTGTAAATGAGTCCGGGTGCCAAACTGACCTCAGAGCAGCCCTGTTGCGTCACCCGTCTAGAACAAAGAAGTCCCTCATCTGTTGAGCAACTGAAATCCCATAAAACTCACAGATCGGACAATATTTTTGCTTAAAATAACAGCAACTGGTGAAATCTGCATGTGAGTGATAATCTAACACAATGCTCCGCTGATAACCATGACCCTGTCTCAACTTTTTTCCTGAAATGTTCTGGACCACTTTTTAAAACACATTAAAATATCCCAGTTTTCACATCTTTCATGTCATCTTTTTACCGTCTCAATAAAATATGACGCTTGAATGATTTGTTCATCATTTTAGTCCGGTTTAATGCTCCTTACACAATATCCCATATTTATTTGGGGGGGGGGGTTGTGGTTGTAAATTATGACTGACCTGATGTGACTCATGAGATGCTGCAGTTTGAAAGTTACATCTGTACCTCTGCATGATTGAGGCAGCAAAAATGTCTGAGTTGTCTGAGAAGTTAAATAACCAATCATCACATTGGAACCACAAGGCTATCATAATACTATTGATCCTCTTTGAAGCACTTTTTAACAAATGTGTGAATCACCCACCCAGTATTTACTCAGTTCCAGACTCCGTTACAAACCGACAATACATCATCGTCACAGAATGCAATATAATACGGCTGGTGGAAACACGAATACCTCGGGGTTCCTGGCCTCGTATACTGCGGTTCCCTTTATTCTCCTATTCCACTGAACAGAGCGAATTCAGTGTGTTATTTTAGGATCACATGTCCGTGCAGTCCTATAACACTGTCATTCAGACAATTCACCCAATTCATTAGAAACTCCAGCGTTGGCTGAAGCTACGATCCCATCACTTCTTTTTGTGAAGTGGTTTTGGTTTTTTAGGCGATGTTTTTATTGTGTCACACTCCTTATTCACCGTTAGTGTTGGACTGTACGGAGGAGACTGTAAATGAAGCAATAGCAGATTATCATTGGATCACACGGCAGACTAATTCAGTGGTTAGTTAGATATTTGTCTCTATCGCGGCCTTGTTTTTTCAAAAAAAAAGAAATCATACCATGGGATTTTCCTGCTCACGAGCTGCACCTCACATTGAATATATTTGTCCCTCTGGATGCATTTTTTAACACTGTAGGGACAGGCAGAATAACACTTCCGAGACTTAGGTAGAAAATTTGACTGGAAATCCAGCAGGATTGGTGATAAATTCATTTTATGACCTGCCGCCTGAGACAAATACAGTTTATTGTTTTATATGTAGCAACTTGGCCTCTGTGACTTCGCTGAATTGCCTATTTTCCACAAATACCAGCCCATGCGTGTCCTCTCTTTTAAAACCAAGGAATTAACTTTCACACCAGTGACCCATTATTTTCCCTAATGTTTACATTAGTAACAGTTTAATAGCAGTATTAAACTGCCTGGTGTTTTAATTCACAGAGGTCTATTATTTTTAGGGATATATCTGATTCTAATTTAGATTTAGCGTCAGGATTTCCACTGCTCAATCTCGCTGCCCTTTTAGAGGTCTATTTGTTATTCTCTAGCTCCCTCTGGAGGGTCAAAGTTGCACACGCGTCATTCGTTGCTCCAGATGGTGTTCACGTAGTGAAATGCTGAGGTGTCATGTCAACTCCTACCATGCAAAAGCCACACAGAAAACAAGGAGACTGAGCTCTTCACTGTGTTCTTCTGAAGACGAAACCAATAAAACCATTTCCGACAGACAAAAAAGACAAATCGGAGCCAAATCAGCGTCTTTATTTTACAAACGCATTATTCTATTGACATTTTTTATATAATAAAAAAGCAATTTACAAGCTTAAGAACCAAAATGAAGCAGCACAGAATGATTATGAGTAAAATATATAATTTGAATAAATATATTTTATTTCATGCTATAAAATAAATTCATAAATGGCAATAGATACAACATCAGCTCTAGCTAGCTTCATTTACTTCATAGTTGTACAAAACAGTAGAGTTCTGAGGTTCACAGTTGGGTTGTGAGGTTGTGTGTAGAGTGGACAAAGCGGGAGTTGGGGCATTGCTGCTGTCATGCTTCAGTTGGTGGCCTCCGGTACACCTCGAGCTTCAGCTCTGTGGAAAATATGGGCTCATTGAGACCTTGAGGCAGAACGTTTGGGAACCACTGACTGAGGACTTGTTTCCCCACCTGAAGAGAAGTGCACAATTATACTATGGACACAGAGCGCATGTCCAATGAGACCACTTTTAACACTGTATACCCTGAGTTCTAAGTTTTTGTTGTTTTTTTTCTTCTTTTTTGCCTTGTCACCAAATACATATAAGCCAGAGACATTGTAGTGCAGAGTTAAGGGAGTTTTTTTTATTATTTTTTTTTTTAAAAAAAAGGAACGATAGCTTTTCTTAAAACTTCCCCTCTAGTCCTGAACGACTACTGTCTCTGTGCAGGAGGAGCCGAAGGAGAGCACTGAACCTCAGCATGCCAGCAGCGAGCCCAATCCCAAACAGTGGCTTTACAGCCCAAAATCCCTTTCATTATGACTCAGCTGGAGGTGCAACTCTGAACAGTGCCACTGAGTATTGATGACTGAACCACACGCTCAGTTCATTTGTTGCAGTTTACCGACTACCACTGGTTTCTTTTTCGATGAGCATTTCGAACATCAGCAAGCAACACTACTTTTTTTCACTTTTCAAAGAGGAAGTCGACCTGTCCAAAGTTTCAGAAAATATATAAAAAATAAATCAATATCAAATTGTCCTGGTCCTACTTTGATTCAACAGCTCCCTGACATTCATTTTGTTGGATATATGACAGGCCAATATTTCAATAGGCTTGATGATCCCAATACACCACTTTCACTTTTAAAAAGGTTATTGCTTTTTTTTCCGTAATAATACACAGTGGACAGAAACTGACAGAAAAGCTATGGAAGACTTACGATTTTTTCTAAGCCTGTATCAGTGTTCGTAAACTACCTGAAGTGAGTTTCTTATAAAAGGAATAGGACGAGCTGCAATTTCAAAAAGTAGTCTGACAGCCTTCCTTGTAAACACTTCCTTTTGATTACTTGTGGCCCAAAATGCATCTCCTGACCCCCCCCAGAGGGGTGGAACTATGAGTTGGCGAAGACTCGAGTTGAGTGTGTTGTACAGTTGGTTCTGTAAGAGTTTGAACTATCCCATGAGTACGTAACTATAGTTTTTGTAAAGAATTTAAACAAGCCCACCTCCAATTACTGGTAACAAATACATGGATTTGTTTAATCATTTGATGAGAAGAAAAAACAAAAAAACAAAAACAAAACCTGACCAGTCTAAAAGCACCATTAAAGGGGGAAAGGTCCCTACGGAAGTGATTGAGGCCATTATAGCTGAGTCCCTTACAGGTAACTACAGAGATAACTAGACTTCCTGGATGGAACTGGTATTGACTTAACAAAAAAAACTGTAAGTGCACAATCAATGACACAATTACGAGAAAACTCAAGGTACAAAAAAAATTATTCATTGGCATTTTTATACAATTTTTGTGGTTGAGCAACGTGCAATTCAGCTACAGTATATGAAGGTAAGCTTTTTTTTCTGCACAAGTCTTCAGTTTACTATCTGCTAAAAATCCTGGCGCTTCAAGAGAACCAGGAGGAAGTCGAGTTGTTTGTCATGCATCTCCTTCCTTCACTGAAATGCCTTAACTACAGTACATTGCTGAGATTGTCCTCAAGACGGTAGAGAGGATGGATACAGTATAGTCTCTGAATGTGAGGTTTACAGCTCACAGGGAACCAGCCTGTCTCATTTGATTGTAATCAATTGCTACAAAATTGGTTAAACTCAGATGACTGTCCCGTAAAAAAGTGAAGGAAAAAAATAACCAAATGGAGCTGAGAAACTTGCACAACAAACAAAAATGAAATGAATTAATCTCTATTAATTCGTGGCTCTATGCAACAGTAAATCATGTGGCCATATTTTGTTGTCATCTCTATTTGATTCATCTTGAACTGAAAGAGGCACAAGTATCCAAGTGCCAGGATCGAAAATGTAAAGCTTGTGGCAAGGCACTAAGTGTAAGATGCCACTTTTTGTGAAGTGTTTCTGTTTACATTGGCTTTAAAACAATTACAATGCCTATTGCACAACTTTTACATAGTCAAATTTTGTATGGCTTTCTATCAGATGTTGCTTATGATTTCGCTACTTGATAAATTGTTCAATTTTTACACAAATGATTGTTTTGAGCTGGGGAATGTACATTCCTTGTAACGAGCAATGAATTAGGTCTACATTAAATCAGGAACCTATTCTTTTTCAAAGAGCATTCAATTCTGCAATACAGTCAAAATTTACTGGTAAAAATCACTGGATAGTCTTTGGTGTGGTCACTTGGCACAAACAAAGTTGGTGAAGTTTGTACCTAATATTCACAAAACATTGAAGGGCATTAAATCATCACAGGCAAGTTGAGGAGGCAAAGACTGATTCTGATGAGGTCCGATTAGTTGATAAGCCTGCACATCACATCAGTGAGCAACAGGAATAACCTTGACTTGGTAAACATTCACCTTAAAAAGGTACTGTTTAGGCTGACTTTGTGTGTGTGTGTGTGCGCGTGTGTGTGTGTGTGTGTGTGTGTGTGTGTGTGTGTGTGTGTGTGTGTGTGTGTGCTGACGGCCAGAAAGTGTGATAAAGTCGTACACAAAAAATAACAAAAGCTAGCTATACCGATTTTCGCAAAACTCCCCAAATTCTGGTTTGCTTTCTTAACGGTCAACGACTGCACATTCAGAGGAATAAAGCGAGTGCACGGTTGACGTAAGGGGACGTAAGCAAACGAAACACAATATTCTCCCACCAAATGCACACAAAAGAAGAAAATCATATGAACACAGTCAAATAATCAGCTGATTCACTGACACCAAATCAGTGAAGGACCAGATGGGAAGCGTAAAAGTATATAGCAGGTGCTCTTCCATAAAGGCATTAAATATCTGGATGGCAAATAAGAAAAGAGGATATCACAAAAGGAAGCACCCAGGTGAGCTAAATTTGCAAATTTTAACAATATAATCAAGTAGTTAATTTAACCTCTAAATTCAGATTTTTCTTATCACAAAGCACGTCCAGCCCACCCAACCCCACCCATATTGTCCAGATAGTATACAGATTCTCACAGGCTGTCACACGCATTACTGAGGCCTGTGGTATTTATGTGGCTGCAGAGTTTCATTTAGGTTCAGAACATTTTTACTCTGACGAAAAATTACCGCTTTGAAACAAGTACTGCTCTGACACTGCTTGCTGCAGTGGTCAGACTTAAGACAGAAATTAGCACATTTAATCACTGGGATAACACCCAGACCACCCACTAACTCTGCAAAGTGCATCAATACTTTGGATCGCCAGCTACCTCTAAACCTCAGTCTAGTTTTGCCGTATCTATGACACTGCCGTTAAGTAGGATTGACAAATGAGGAAAACCCGTTCCAAGTCTGCATTTGACCCCAAAAACAACTAAGAAGAAAAAAAAGTGAAAATCACAGATTAATTGTCCCACCAGAAAATTTGGGACACAAGGAAAATTAGAGCTCTTTCAAACAACGGAAGAAAAACCATATCACAATGGCTGCAATTCCTTTGTTCTTTCTGTTTGCATATTGTTCAGACTAGTACACTATAGTGATTTATGTGAACAGTTTCCAGAGCTGTTCCTGCTGTGCTGAGTTTACAATGACTTCTCTGGTCTCTGTTAGACCAAGAGTATTTAATTGGAAGCCTATCTCCGGACAATACAAGTACAATTACAATAGTTCTGTAAAAATCTGTCACGAGGGTATATAAGAATACAAATGACTTCACTGCGTGGACGATGTTCACCCATTACATGGATAGCAGTATCGAAACTGCGCCTTGGCCGAAAGAGAAAGACCTCCAGTCGTGATGAAAGATAAAATCCTGACATGTTCGGTAGAACAAACGTTACGAGACAGCAAATTTGTTTCTTGGAAAACAACAGGGCCATTCTCTTACTCTACTCTCCACGTTTGCCAAAAGCACACATATAAGCTAGCAAATTTAATGCACTCCTAACATAGCACCTTCTTAAGCATCGTTGTAACCTGGCTGACCATGAAACATTTTACAAGGACTTTGTCCAGAATCCATACAATCAGCAAGGAATATTTCCCCCTAGTATCAAGGCTTTGTGTTGCGAAAAGATAAGATTCTTTACAGGGTTTGGCAATAAGATACTATACATACAACCTAAAACGGATTCAAACGGTGAACACATCTGTGCCTGGTAGGTTCTTGGCTATGAGGTAGAACCCGGTGAGTTTCATTAAAGTTGAAATACTGTCTGTTATGAGTATGTAGTTGTGTCATGAGGTATTGAACGGATATGTCACACGAAGCTTTGCACTGGCAGAAAAATCATTCCTTGTGAGTAAGTGACCTCCTGTGGCCACATGTGCAAAAACAGGTCAGGTAAAAAGGTGATATGACAAGCATCTTACCAGAGCTTTCACATTATCAATTATTGCAACATGCCTATATAACTCTGTAAATATGTTTAAAAAACATGGAAAGATAAAAAGAGAAAATCAATCAGGAGGTCTTGATTATTGGGACCTCCCTAAAAATAGTAAGTTGTTACTCCCTTTGCTCGAAAGATTTAAATTTCTAAAAAGCACCCATTTTCTCTCGGTATTCAGCTTCTAACTTTCACAAACTGACAGAAACCCTTGTCACAAGAAATGTCCATAGTAGAGGGAGCAAATTAAAAAAGAAGAGTCCTTTAACTTGAGTTGAACTAAACATTTCTTAAAGCTTCCTTAACCTGAAGCAGGACCTAAAAATCACACCTCGATGCTTGAGCCTCCTCTGGACTGCATTTTGAACTCTCCTCTATATCATTGGCTGGTGCCTCCTCTGCATATTGAGCCTCAAAGGCCATCCCCTCAGACGTCTCCTCCTGGTCCTTCTGACCTGAGCTTCCCTCCGTCCTCTCTGGAGAGTCAATGTGATTGTTGCCTTCTGAGGCTCCCATGTGCTTCTTCCTCAGGTGCTGGTTAAGGGTGCCCTGAAATGGGAAGCATTTGCCACAGATCTGACAGTGGAAGGGCTTGTTGTCCGTGTGGCCACGGATGTGGTACTCCAGTTGGTCTTTCCTCGTGTACTTCTTGCCACAAAATTTACAAACAAATGGGGTGATTCCCATGTGCAGGCGCATGTGGCGATCCAGGCTCCCTTTCTGATTGAAGGTCTTCCCACAGTAGATGCAAATGAGTCTCTCATTGTAAGGGTACCACTGGCTCCGCAGGCTCCGCTCTCGTACGTCGTTCTCCAATCCTGCAGTACCCACGGCTGATTCGCTATCTTCAGAGCCTGGTTTGATGTGACTCAGCACCCCTGCCGGGATGGCCAACGGGCGCTTTGCTCTGGCTCGACCACCCCTGTAGCCACTGAGCATTGAACGCGATGGACTGGAGCTGTTAAGGTTGACAAAGCATGGGGAGGACAGCCCTGAGAAAGAGTAGGCAGCAGGCTGAATGACAGGACCGTAAGAACCCACACTGACAGCCAATACCTGTTCCCCATCCACCAACTCAGTGTGGTAGCCATCATCACCTGCAGAGGAACTATCAGAGTAGGTGGGCCTGTCAGTTTTCTCTATCTTCACATGCACGTCTGTCACTTGACCATCTTTGCCAATCAGTTCCACTTGCTCTGTTTCTCCTTCTATGGGTGCATCATGCTCGGACACACTGTCACTGCTGCCGCGGTCCGACTGGCCCTCCTCCTGCTGCTGTCGTGCTCGGCCAAGGCCCTTTCCTGCCAGCTCCAAGCGCGCTTCTTGTCCTGCCTGATTCTGCCGGGAGTAGTACGGGGGGGAGATCTGGGTAGGGTTTATAAAGAGGCTGCTGTCGTTGACCCCATTGCGGCTGGTCTGCAAGCTGTCCTTCTCGGGGCTGCAGACATTGACTGGGAGGCTGATCTTGGAATGGATGCTCTCCAGAATTTGGGTGCACTTGTCAATGATTGCCTGCATCTGCAAGAAGCTGGCAGCAGTTAGGAAACTGATGATATCCTTGAGCTGCAGGGACATGTGACCTGTGTAGCAGAAAGCAAGAAGCTGCTCGAACACCTCTGGGCTTTTAATGACCGAAATGGAAAGGCCACTCATGGTGCTGAGGGCTGAGTGGTCACGGAAGTAGGGTGAACTAGCTGCCAGAACAGCCTTGTGGGCTCGAAATGGCTGCCCCTGAATGTGAACAATGATGTCACACAGTTTCCCTTGCAGCCGCAACTCATTGAGTTGGGTCAGAACAGTGTTACTGAACTCCGGCACATCAAACTCGATGTAGCTGCCGTCGTCCATTTCTTGGATATGTTTCTCCAGTTTGTCGACAGCCTATAGGAGAGAAAAAAAACAACAACAACATTAGGTTTTGAAACATACAATTTGCAACAGACTGCAAAATGCACTCAAAATGAAGTTATACATGGTTTTCAAGCCTCATTTTCAGTTGACACAGTCTGAATAAAGTTTTGCGATACACCAACCGTTATAATGGTCATGTTAGTCTGAATGATTTTGTGGTTTAAAATCAACTGTATAGTTGTTCTGGATGATGTAATTCAAGACGCTGTCATCTCAACCGGCACTGTACTCAGTGGTCTCTCTGTTCTGTGCCTCACTGATTTATTTGAATTAGCTAAAAGCTAAAAAGTTTTGTTCAGCAGGGAAACAAATCCTTGTCTCTCCAATCGATGATCTTATAAACTACAAATTTCCTGCATGTGACAAAACAAAGAAGAGTTCATCCATAGGGAAATTTGTAGTTTCATCTTGGGTTCATTACTTTTTTGAACATCCCCCTTTGTAGTTCTCTATATTTATCGCATAGGCGAAAAATGAAACCTAAAGAGAGAAGTACATGAACCAATTGCAACTGACAGAACAAGATGTCCCAGTGTTCCACATACACTAACTGTGGTGAGGCGGAACAGTCACATGGGCGAAACCATAAAGGTATATGTACACTGTGTTTGGCAGAGAAAGAAGAAAATCTGGTTCTTCTTGGAAGGTGAGCAAACACCAACTGTTTCAAATACGTGCTTTACAAAGCAATTCTCTGAACGGAAGAAATGAGCTTCAGGAATGACACTGGCTTTTTAATTGCCAAGTTGCAATCATGCTTATTAACCTTCCCATTCGTTAGAGCACACCTGCCAAATGCCTCTCCCTTCATTAACATGTTTCATAACTAATATTCAACCTTAAGCTGTACCACATTCTGTAAGTGTCCCAATTCAGTGAATTACTAAAAATAACGCAGCACATCATCTCCTAAAATGACAAACCAACATGGTAGCTTTGTAAAAATCTTAAAAAGCAATGGATTTCTCAGCAAAACAATTTAACCACAGAACATTGTCACGGAAATAACAAATTCTTTTTCTCCTATTGAAATAACTCTGTTTGTGTATGCAAATTTCAACCTGGGCAAGTTCCCTGGCTTAAATCTCTTCCCACAACCAATCTACCTTACTCATAACACTTCCTTCTTCTTCCTATTCCCACCCTGCCTCTCGCTGGCAATACAGCATGAACTTCAGGCCATCGAGTCCCTGTCAGCACTTTGGGAACGTAAACACTTTCTCTAGTTGCCAAAGCTTGCCAAGACACCTGTCCAACAAACCATATGTTCCCATCGTGGCTTAGGAGGGAGAAAATTGGAGCAAAACAGGAGGAGGACTGCATTATTCTCCCTTCCCCCCACAATCGGTCTTCAAACACATCATGTTCATAGACTAAAACATACCAGTAATGGCTGCCAACAGCATGCATACTCGATGGAGCCAAGTGGAAGGGCAGCCAAAGAATGCATGCTCAGTAGTTGAGATGCACATGCTGAGTGAGGGTCACATGCTTGGCTCACATGGGAAAGCCGAAAATGTTTAAACTCAGCTCAAAAATTCCATGTGTGGCTCAAGTTCCATGTCTGGTAATAAGCCTATCTGATGCAGCTGCTTTTTATGCGTGTGGGTAGAAAGGATGCTGAGTGGCACATTGTGATGCATTTGGCTGACCGAAAGATCAGCAAAACTCCTGTAGAGAGACATCACCCTGAAACTTTGTCATTTTACAAAAAAAAAACATTAAAAAAGGCAGCAGGCAGTTATTGTATGTTTTCTTCAACATCAGCAGCATTTACCTGTTTTGAAAAATAGCTTGTGGGGCAATCCAGACGTGGGACGGAATTGCTCAACATGCAAAGGTTGGGAGAGCAATTTAAAATGGAGAGTAAAAAGGTGTGTAAAAATAGCCTACATTGCAATACACCTGAGGGAAGGTAAGCTGTAAAAAAGAAAATAAAAAGAAAACTGGGCTTAGAAAAAACAACCCACAATCTGAGAAATGCCAAGCTGAACGTTCCCCGCTTTGCTTTTTGGTGTGTGCTCTCTGATTTGATTTGTTTAGGGGAGATAAATGGAAGACAAGAAAATATTCATTTTTCTTTTCAGCTGACTTTTGTGTTTATCAAATAAACATAAGTGAAGAGCCAAAAAAGACACAAGACTCATTGTTTGTACCCATGATCAGTAAAGTTAGAAACACTGAACAGAGGGGAGTGTCAGAATTATCCCATTTTGTGTATAATAATGATAGGGATGTTAATTTACTGAGTACTGCAATTCTCAAGGCTAAGGATTCAACAGAAACAGTATGACGGGAAGCTTGTGGAATTTTACTGGAAAAAGATAAGAAGACTACATTCACACAGAGAGACAAATGTACAGTACTGTTCCAATTGCTACATCTGCATTCACTAAGCGCACCAGGGAATCATTTCAAATGAGAAAACTAGTGAAAAAAGGATACCATATTTAACCACAATACACTTTGACTCTGTTGGTCTCTCCAGAATCAATTATCTTACATTCTGCAATCTGCTGTCAACTCAGACAAACTATCTTGTTGGCAGTTTTAACATTGCCTTTAATGTGCTGCACAAATTAACTGGGACATCCTCTGACTACATTGTGTTTTTATCTTGAGCCACTCTGCAGTGATCACGCTATTGCAATTGCGGTTGGCAATGATGCATTTGACGCAATATCCTTATAACAGGTTTTTATTGCCACCAAATGTTCAGGTTTCGCTTCAGGTGCAAAAGAATTGAAGCAAAGCCATCGCCATTTGCTGCTGAAATGCAGAAAAACCTCATAAAAGGTCTGGATGCAGAGCCTCTTTTCTTGTATTCCTGTTTAATTTTGAGTGTTACACTATCCCAAATTACATATGTCATTTACAAAAACTATCTGAAACATGGTGACCCACATGCTGAAGTAAAAAACAATAAATGAGATGAAATGAACATTGCACCCTGGAAGTGCTGCTGACACAATCACCGCAAACAGGCACTGCACTCAGACCCCAACAATTTTCTAAATAACCAGGTTACCACAGCAAATCTTACAAGAGCTCTGTTTTAGATGCATATCAATTTTACAGACCAATCATCTACCTCTATATGGAGCAGTTTTTCCTCAGTTGCTTATTCAGGATAGTCAGTGCCAATTCCAGTTAGAAACAGGACCAGCAAACAGGGAGGATTGGGTGGGTGACCAAAAAAGCAACTTGCACAAAAAAGTCTTAAAGGGTTTGACTGCACTCTGTTCTGACATGCCTTCCAGTTCAGACATTTGGTGCAGTTTCATGTGCAGTCTTCAGTGGGGTTGCAAATTGTGTATATCTCGGCAAACGCCTGTCACGGGGGTTGCAAGTCCTTGGTAACCCAGGTGAACCCAGGTGTACTGGAGGTAACACGCCGTGTCCCTGCACTTTGCCCTTGCCCGTCATGACATAGCGTCCTATTGGAAACCCCAGTTCTGACAGTTACACAGGGCAGTGTTGCACCAGTCTCCCAGCTAAACACATGGTGCACGAAAAGCAGATGTAGGTGCAGATTTGTCCCAAACCAACAGAATACAATCGGGCCCAATGCCACCTCATCCACGAACAAAACAGCGTTATGGATATCACAAATTATGAGAGTTACATATTTGCGGCGTTAACTTTTATTTAATCCAGAGTCGCCTTCACCCGAGTAATCCTGCTGTTTTCCCCTCCCGAGTGCAGACAATGTCGATTCGCCGGGGAACAAATGTGCGGTGTCTAAAACTTTGATGCAAACCATTCCTGTTAGCAGTTACACGCAGAGGGGGTGATCTACCTTCTAACCCAACGGCAGCCCGAACATAAAACCTTCCTGATCTCTTGGACGTTGGCTAAACTACCTTAAGCATTAACGGCCAGTTAAAGATTTAACAGGAGAAACATTTACATGGACTCTTAGGGCCGAATCACCCAACTGCGGCTAACCGCCAACACGAACTAGCCTTGAATCGAGCTTTAATTTGGGGTAAAAATGCGTAACTTTTACGCAGACCTCACTCTTGTGTCAGCTAACGGCTCGGACAGTCGTGCTATCGTAACAAATTAGGTTGACAAGCTCGTAGTGTGTAACAAATGAGTTACAACGTCGACCGCGGGTACAAAGTATGTCGGCTGTCATATGAAACAGCTACAATGCTAGTTAGCTCACGCTAGCAGTTAGCGCTGCTAACACCCGTTCCATATATTTCAACCCTGTGCGGCGACAACTGCTAAGTGTAAGCTAGTGCTAGTTAGCAGTGTGTTGCTAGTGTACGGTCAAAGGTAATTATTTTCACATTACTTACACTGTAATATCTCAGACGCGCCGACATTACAAACGCATCACGGTCAGCAGTCCACGCCAAAGTCGACGTCCACCAAACTCACCGTCTTGAAAATTAGCATTAAACGTTGTCCATTCCCCTCAGTAGTTCGCTACAGCCAGGCCTCCCCCCCTCTCCAGTCCAGATGTGTCAGACAGTTGCTGCTGCAATTTTTGCATCAACAGGAAGTGTTCTTTAGGCTCTTTGCATTCATTCTATCGGCGTGTTTTGCAGCAGCCCCTCCCTTGCTCATGTCAGTGTTGTATACTGAGACATCATGTTCTTAATATACGGCGTGACGGAGGACATTTACATGCGCAAAAACGGGTTTAAAGTAGCCCGCAGTGCCTCTCTTTTTAAATTGTTTTCAACAGATAACGTGGCTGTTACTTGCTCTCTTATCTGACTGCATCCTGCGTAGGTCAGCGTCATCTGTTTTTACTTTAAAACAGTGCCACTCAGTACGAAATGTCGCCCGAATGTCGTAATATGAGTTTCTTCATTTAAATCAGGTTATTACGCATGTTCCCAACAGCACGCTTCACCTCCACCCAACACACACTAACCAACAATTGCACACACAAATACAAACCTGCACCCCCCTATACAATGTAAGATCTTTCACATGTCAAAACATTTAGTATATTTGAGCTCAAGGTGCGTCGAGTTGAAAATAAAGAAAATCTCCTTATTGAGTCCAACTTTATATAAATTAACTAATCGTGACCTCAGAAACTCAAGTTGGGTAAATGTATTCCCTTTTTTGACAAAAAAGTGTTCTATACTGACCCTTTTCTCAAAGAATGAGTTGCATAATCTCGTGTCATAAACTCAGATTGAAATGATTTCACTTCTCTTCAACGGCCACAGAGGGGCGCCAGAGACTAAACTGATGAAATAACAACTTTGCCCCGCTAATCATTTTCATTAAAACTCGAAACTTTGAAGACGTTTTTTGTTATGCCATGAAAATCAAAACTACAACACTAAAAAAACAGATTGCTTTAAAATTATTACAGGAACACATGTAATGATCATGTCATATCTCTGTGACATGACACAAAGGTGTTTAGCTCTTTTCCTGTGTAAATGTGATATGTGTGTAAATAACTGGTGAATCTGCAGTTTTCGCCTTTAAATAACACGTCAAAAACACTGCATGGCTAAATAAACGCCCTCCTGAACAGAAATGTAATCTTTTCACGCTTTGCAAAATTTCAATCATACTAAAATAAAATTCACAATATCCCTTCTAAAACATACAAACGCGATTAAACTGCTGTAAAACCTTATGAAAAGTTCTTTTACTCGGTCTTGTCATGTTTGGGTTTTTTCAATCCCAGCATATACAGGAACATGCTAACTGTGAGAACTTCTCTTATTTGAGGCTTGTACCCAGGTCCCTATATGAGCAGGTTTGATGTATTTATATTTATTTATAAAAAACCTTCCTCATGCTGATGTACTCACAACATCATCTGACATATTTGTAATACAGGTAAATTGTCATTTTCGTCGGTGCAATTTACCATTCAATCAGAGGTTTTGTTGGCTGTTCTCTAACACCATATTTGATGTGTTTGACTTGAGTGTCCATGTTAAGCTGTCTGTTTTTCTGCCGGTAAAAGGGACAAATAAACTCCTGTCTTCTGTCTGCTCCTCAGAGGACGTTATCTGCTGCTTGAAGGAATGAATGTGCCCTGTGTGTGTTTCTTTTTTCTTCTTTTTTTTATCGAGTGTGAGTGACAGGTTGGCAGCTCAGGTGAATATCTGACCTAATCTGTGTGCAGGTGGGTGATCAACATAGAGAAAGGAATCGCTTTGTCATTGCACGTGCTTCTTGTTAAACAAGTCACTCCTCTATTCTCAGCCGTGATTTGCTTTTTTCCCCCTCTTCTCTGCAGTAGACTGATGCACAACTGAAGGTGCAGCCAAGGTTTGGTGATTAGGGACGGTTTTGTTGATCCGCAGGAGTGATCATGGTATTGATAACATTTCAAACACACTCATAATCAAAGGGGGTTTGCTGTTGAAGTTGTAATCTTTCCTGAAACGGGGCTTTGTCGGCTCGGTGTCGTTTTGTTGACTGGGAATTATTTGGTGGTAAGCTAATGGGGGCTGGTTTTGAGTGGTGTAGCGCCAGGGGACCATATGGGGAGGGGGGGGGGGTCCAGGTGGTGTAGCCCGGGGCCCTGATGTGCTGCTCCTTCTTAATCCCAGATGACATTGCACAATCCCCAAACCCCCTGTCCCCGTATAAGACTGTATAGGAGCAGGGACCAGATGATTTGTTTAAAGAGCACATATCATGTATCAAACTGAGGGAATAAGGAGCTCCACTGTTTCATGCTAAGCCTGTATAGTCTAGCCCTAATATGGAAGATGGGAATTATATTCTTTGTCAGTAAAAGCATTTTTTTTTACTATCCCAGTAATATACACCAAAGCATCAGTTTGCAATTTTTGCGCCATAGTTTGTATTTACCAGAGAATAACCCATCACAAACTACTTTTCTTCTCTCAAGAATGTAATCAGATATTGTGACAATATTCTTCTGCAGTCAACAAGCACCTTTCAAACCGCAGCTTCTTGGTTAATGTTGAATAAGTAGCCTAAATTTTGAGCTTAAACCTGAATAACACATTGTTTTCTATGTGTGCCAAAAGTCCCAGAATACCTTGGCTGTCAGTGCCGGGGAGAACAATGGTCTCCC
Organism: Malacoctenus gilli; assembly: GCA_032164315.1. Taxonomy (NCBI): domain Eukaryota; kingdom Metazoa; phylum Chordata; class Actinopteri; order Blenniiformes; family Labrisomidae; genus Malacoctenus; species Malacoctenus gilli. The sequence continues at coordinate 4,533,540 of JASSRZ010000011.1, forward strand.
AGTGCTCCTGTCCAGAAATAGTCTATAGCTCACTGATGGAGAACATATTTCCCAATAGCAGGTGTCTGAGTCAGTCAGTGCTTGATCCTCACCATGACTGTAAATGAAAGGGCCAGCTCGTCCAGGTGCGGGAGCACCTCTTTGGCCCTCTCAGGTTTCTCCTTGATGCGGGAGCTTTTCTGTGGAAGAATGAACAAGAGAGATATCTATATTAAACTATGAAAACACAAATATGTTATCTTGTTTGGAGTATTTATTACCCTCCATCATTCATGATCATGTCATCCTCAGTTGTACTGTGTGTGGGTGACTGGCAGAATTATTCAAACTTCATCATTTGCGACTTACAAGGTGACTAATTATTTTTTCATGTTCAGCTCAGGCTGGTGTTGGATAAACAGCCGTAGAGCAGCGATTTAAAAGCTCTCTCTTTTCGATTGTTGCTGTGGAGGAAAAAGCTCCTGAAATATTTATGCGGCGTGATAGTCAGCTTGACATATCTTTATTTCATTTAAAAAATCAGCTGGACTCCAACCAAAGGCTGTTCGAGACAAAAGCCTCGAACGCAAAAGGAGTTTTATCTGTAAGTACAATAATTACTCGCATTGCAAGGATAATGAGCTCTCAGATGTGTCATATATTTGCCTGAGAAATTAAGCCAATTTGTGAAAATGGTGGCCTGGGGTTGAGGGAATACAGAGTGGCTTGTAAAGATGAGTGATATCTGGCACAGCATGAAGAGAATGAGAGGTGTGCTGCCCGGTGCTTAGCTCAAATGAAAGCTCTGATTAGTGGAGCAAAGATCAAAATGACAGAGCGGCGGAGGCTTCAGCTGGGCCTTTGTTATTGATAAGTCTGTCATCTCCGCTGATATTGGAGCAGTAATGGCAGCTGATGATTAGGCCACTCCTGAGCTATTAACTACATTTCTTATCCTTTTACTGGGGCCCAGGAGAGCCTGTTTGAGAGACAAAGGCACCCTTTATGAAGCTGGCTTCTTAAACGGCGTCCACCTGACCTAAAAGGCACAACTGTTACGTCTTTCTGCCCGGCCAAAGAAGTCAGGGACGAGCCACATGTCAGAGGTCGCGGTGCGCTGCTGTTTGAAATGAAGGGGTTCTGAGTGAGTAAGCTGCTGACAGAGGGCCGCGGCGAAATTACAGAAAATTGGCTGTTTTGTCAACATTTCATCAGAAGATTTACAGAAAGCTGACCCCAACCCTTTCTCTCCCTCTCTTTCACGAGGCTAAGAAGATTGAGGAGGTCGGAATTGACTGACAAACAAATCTCTTCTTTATTTCTTTCTCGCTTTCTCTTTCCCTCTCTCCAAGTGATATTCAATATGATCTCTTTTTAATGATCCTAAGTGGATGGAATTACATATCCTGGATACATATTGTTGTTGGGGTTGTTTCAGTCTGATTCCAGGGCATACCAAGGGCATAAAAAGCAATTATCAAAATGTTTCAACTCTCCAATGGAAAGAATGATATGCCATTCATTTTGTCTTATTACACCATGGTGTGCACAGATCCAGCACTTTCATTTTAATATTTCCGTTTATATAAAGACACACTATGACAGTGTCAAACGGTTATCATGTGTGACCCGGGAAAGATAAGAGAGCTAATATATTAAAGTGGCCTTGCAAGGGTGCACTCGATGATTTCCAACCAGAGGTACTCGTACTCTGGAGGGTACTTTTACAGGTGTAATGGAGTGCATGGGAACTTTATGAAGATTGACTAATTTGAAAAAAAAGGAAAAAAAATCTTGATTAAAAATATGTGCATGATAATTTGTAAGCAACAAATTAAAGGTAGAAAGTAGTTAATTCACGTGGGATTTTAAAAGTTTGACAAGCGTGAAGAAGTTTGTTTGGTCATAAAGACTAAAAAGAAGTTTTCAGAAAAAATTATGACTGATTTTTTGAAATACTGTAATGACATGACCAAAATTGAAAATGAAATGAATTCATGATTGAAAGGCTTAAAAAAAACCTATAAAATCGTAAAAAAAAAATCTTCTCAAATAATCCAAAATAATTTGTACAGAAACTGGTTAAAAAGAAAAAAAATACTCAAAGTAAAATTTAAAACTTTCTCTCGATACAGATGGGTATTTTAATGATAAATGCAATCATTTATTTTAGGTCACTCAAATAACTTATAAAGTTTCTTGAAACTGTGAAACTGTGATTACATCTTGTTTCTGTTGCTGAAAGTCTAAAAATATTCACTTTGCAACACAGCTTTAACATACCTGCTGTTACATAATTATTGGGCGAAGGATCCTTTCTGAAAACAGCCCAAATAAACTTGTTTGTGATGTGACAGCTGGAGCTGATGTACTCGTGTTTATCCGATAGGCCCCTTGGTGGACGTCAGACCAAAACAGTTGGCGACCACAGCACTAGATTGCATACGATGTTGTTATGGGTGCAGCATTTCCATCCTCATCCACATGCTTTGTCTCTGACCTCAGCTCAGCCTGCTCTCTGTCTTTGGTATTCCCCTACAAAGGCCAACAGGAATCCTAGGCTTGTTGATTTAGCCCCCAGTGGCCGGAGGCAAAGCATCTTTCATTAACGTCTAAAACCTCAGGAATGAGATACTGGCCTCACGATAAGATCTGGTAATGCAGTAACATGGAATTATGGAAGAAGAAAATTGCCATTTTGTATATAAGCACCTGTGATCTCCCATGAAAGCCCCCTGTTCCCCTGACTTGGGTCAGTCCCAGGAGAGGAGAGGGGGTCCTGGAACCCAATCTATCCTGCGGAGGAGATTTTCGGGCCGAGCGCCTGGAGCAATGGAAGGTGCTGCTGCTCCGCTGAGGGTCAGCTCGCACTGCCAGACGGCGATCCAGTCGGAAAATATCATCTCCTGCCCACAGGAGAAATGCGCCCCCTGCTCATGGTTGTGTTTGTGGTCAGCGAATGCTTTAAGGTCAATACAAAGCATTTATGAGACGCTCCAGAGGCATTGTAACACTGCTTACCAGTAAGTGTGGACAAATCAGAGAGCTGCTGTGAGAATATGGGAGCTGTTGTTTCCTCTGTGGCGCCGAGAAAAGTAGTTTGCCTCGCCACTTTCACAGCGATATTTTTTCCTCTTCCCTGTTCATGTCAGGGACAATAGAGTTATGTGGCATGCTGTCATTTTGAAGAAACTGTGGTTCGACCAGAAAACAAGTGGTGAAACTCCTTGTGCTGCGGGAAGGCTGGAGATCTGTGCAGGTGTTCTGCTCCGAGCGAACAGCTCAAGGAAAGAAAAACAGGCTCCCGTGAACGTCGCTGAGACTTCTCCATCTTGCTGTCTGTCAAAAGACACTGGCAGTGCTGCTCAGATGCCAGCTGCAATGATAAAGTCTCCAATATCTCAGCTCTGCAACTTTGGCATGCAAGTCTGAATCGCCCGTTTTACACGATCAGTATATTGGAGCACAATCTATTGGATGCGAAGCCAAAGTTTTCCTCATTCCAATCAGATTTGAACTGGAAAAAGATCTGTACGATTCCTCCATCCTTTTCATTTGAATACCCCCAACAATAACTTTAAAAGGATTGTTTTTCCTCATATAAAAAGTTCAAATTACCAGTAATGAGCGCTCGGGGTAAGACGGATCAACTGGAGAGAGGAGGCAGGCTGCAAGGAAGGAAGAGAAAAGTCTTATTGTGGCAGAACTGATGTGTTTTTGTCTCCTCTGGATAGTTTCTTCATCACCTCTTTAAATTTTAAAGCATTTGGCACGCAGCCTGTGGCAGGTTCTCTCGAGGAAGCAGGAAAGCAATGAGGGTCAATAGTGCCATAAATCTCCGACTGTCCACTTTGGAATCCGACATGGACATCTGAGATATGCATATTTAATACAATGTTCATGACGGTGTGTCTCCAATGTCCAAGTCAAATGCATTTTATATAAGGGAACTGTTGGTAGATGTTAACAAGTGAGCACAAAGCTGTTTATCAGCTGGGGACGCGCATTGCTGAAGGGTCTTTATGTTGTATTTTACTGTGATGTAAAATGGATGCCATGCGTAAAGCTGCACTCAAGTCCCGCCTTTGGGTTTTGAAGGGCCTGTGGGGGTGAAGAGCTGGCAGCCATGTTTTTGCACCTCATTCCAGAGCAATGCAATAAAGCGGCAAGAGATCGGCTTTAACATGAGGAAGGAGAACCATGCTCGAGACGGGCCTTTTTTTTTCTCTTCGACATGTTCTTCTGCTCCTCCTGATCAGAACATTGCATCACCAATAAAAAAATCAGAGTACGTCAAAGATTTTATTCCTGTGGCCATTTTTTCGATGTTAACCCCCAAGCTTGCTGTGTAGCTAGGTTGCAGGTCAACAATTCCACCCTCTTTCAGCTAAAATATGAGATGAGAAAATGAGATGCATCTCTTTCCGTCTTGATCTCCAGCTACAGAGATATAGAAATGGACATACAGATATACATAATATACAGGGACGTGTCATGGCGCCCGAGGATAAAGTAAAACAATTATGCGCCAAAGCAGAGCTCGAATCTAAATTGCAGTTAGTGTAAGTAGAGGAGGGACTCTAAGCATATATAATGTAAATAGTTTCTGGCAACAGAGAGGGGTATAAGTTCAAGACAATATTTGGAGGCCAGAAGACTGACAGTAATTCAATTAGACAGGAATCCTCACCCATTCTGTGGGTCAGCGTTATCCATGTTAATCAGTCGAGACCGGAGACGTATAAGCTGCTGGTTTCCTGCTGGGGCTTCTCTGTCTGACTGTGAGCTATTACCAGGCTGCACATTTAGCAGTGGAACATGTGTCACCGCAAACTCACCATTAAATACAAGCTAATAATATATCTCGGGGCAATGCAGCAACACACTGCAATGGATTTGGCATTAATATTCCTTTTTAAATTAGAACACATGCAACTGCAGCTATGAGGCCGAGCTAAGACTTGGCGTTTCTTTTGAAGAAAAGAGCACGAGCGTAAATTAAACTTAAATGAATAAGTGTTCTGGAAATGTACGTGGCTCCACCGCATGGCTCCATGGAAAAGCTGAATAAACTAATCATCAACAATATTCGGAACCACGACAATATATGTCCGAAGTTTTCCCCCGCTGATTGTGACGTTCTTGAATTTAAGGGAAAAAATATTGAAACTTGTGTGACATTAATGGATTTGAGGGCACCCCCTAGAAAAAGAAGAAAAAAAACCAAACGCATATTGGCGTTCTAGTCTGTCATTTTGGATCATCACGTGTGAATAATCTACAAACAGCTCCAAATAGGGTTTGGCTGACCATCCACTTCATACGGTACACTTGCATAATTGAGGCATAATGAACATTTATGTGCCAGTACAAGAGTTCTGCTACAAGGTATACGTTTGCTTTTGTAATGATATTGATTCATATGAAATAATCAAGGAAGTTTGACTAATAAGCGTAGCTAAAACCAAGACTATATTTTGTAATGGGGGGTTATAGCTTTTAGTTTTGATGAGCATCAGGCTTCTTTTTCTTTTTCATTTCTGTGTGTTGTTTGTCGTGATATGCTATGGTCAGTTAGGTCCCTGAAATAGCTGTGATGTGTCGAGAAACCCCAAAATCAACTCATATTCAACAAGTCATTGAAAATTTTCAATATATATTCAATATATATATTTTTTGTAGCTTTTTTTTTGGCGACAGTCAAAACAACAGCCTGTCCAAACTGACGCCATTGATCAACGCTTACGAGTTAACCATGTGTTGCACACCGATTTCATTTAGCTAATCTCTTAATATCTCTTTATATATGTATCTAAATCTGTTGTTTTGTTGCTTTGCATCTTGTTAAATTGCACTTTTAAGTCCTAAAGTTTCAATCGCTTGGTCGCACGCTGCCTCTAATTGCTCTTCTAGGTTGTGGCATGTTGTGTCACAGTCTTGCTATTTTCACAATGTGAAATCAAACTTTCCTACCAGGCTTAAGCGGTCGGCCTAATAACGTTTGCCGTTGATTGTAAACATCTAAACGGCTGCTCCTTTTTTTTTTCCCATGCGACTCAGAAAGACCTCGACACGAATATGTCGTGAATAAAGCAACGCCTGGACGACACGTACGGCGTCTGAGCTGGTATTTGTGAACAGTCCAGTGAGCTGTGACCCTCACAGCGTTAGACTGAGGCTGTCGCCTCAACACTTTGCACCGCGGGAGATGTCTGCAGAAAGTAATTACTTCAACTGGGATGCTGTCCCTTCAGCGAGAGGCAAATGATCTATAGTCTGAAAAAAAAGGCTCAACCAGTATATCAATTATTAAGACCGCTCGCTTTGGAGAGCAACTCGGTGAGATGTGACTACTGGAGGCTTGATAGATGCGACGGCAAATGAGCGTAACATCGGCGCATCCTAATCCCACCAATTCCAGCGATCGGTTTCACCTGTCTGCGTGCCGCATACCTGCGCCCAGAACAGGTGGATGCTGCTGCAGTGCAATAAGTGAACACAAACACACACAGAGAGGACAAGAGCCAAAGCTGTCATCCTGACTTTCAGATGAAGTGGGGGATTAGGATGGAGGTGAAAGCATGCTGAGGGCCATGGTGACAGCAGATGAAGGGAGATAGCCCAAACTCCTCTGGAATTTACAAGCATTCATAGGCTGAGGTGAGGGTGGCGAGGGGTGGGGGTGCACTGGGGTGGAGGGGATAAGGGGGGGGTTGCTCCAAGTGTGTAGGAGGATTCTCTGAAGCACTTCATTTTTATGAATGCAAACTTAGTTTTAGAATGTTGATGGTGATTGAGTGAAATTAGCCGTGGTGAAAATATTTCACAAAAAAAGACCTGAGAGGTCTCTGATGTCCACCTCCTCCTGGGACAACAAATCGATGTTCTGTTTCAAAGCTGTTATGAAACCTCGTTTTGTGCATATGTGTGTGTGAGAGACCGCGAGTAACGCAATGCACAACGCTGAAATGAATACTAAAAATGATGTCTTACAAATTACCGCTTGCGCTCAGCTTATTCTAGCATGAATGCATATGTGTGTCGTATGTCTTTGCCGGTGTCATGGCTTTGCAGGAATGTGCTTCTCGGTGTGTTTCTTCCCCCGCTGGGTTGAGCGGCGGTGGTCCGGCGGCACCAGCCATTCGTCCTCCCTCAGACACGCTGACTAGGCTAGCTGTGGCTCAGGTATCTCCACTAACCTCCCCTTTGTCCCGCTCTAAAATAGACCCTTTTGTCTGCTGTTTTCTGCAGGTCATTGTGAGGAGCGCTTCTTAGTGTCAGCTTTAATTCACACTGTAACCCAAGCCGTGATGCCTCCCAACTATCCACGCTGCCTGCCTGGCATTCAGCTGCTCCTTGGAGAGCTGAGGCTGCATTACCTTTCCTCACCAACCCCCCCCCCCCCAACCCCCACCCCCACCCCATAACTGCGCCCAAGGGACAACTTGTGAACTTTGTTGCTTAAATATTTAAATAGCCCTTTAATTGACATCCGTCAGACCTCACCGAGAGTCCGGCCAAGCCGACACGCAAGAAAACTGCTGGTGTTTTTGTTTTCGTCTGCGTCCCAAACGATTAAAGTGATGAACGCTGAAGATTTGCTATAAGTTCAGAGATCGAATATGACACGACAACATTTTATCACCGCTAAAAATTGATGGTATTTGCTTTGACGCTTTTCTTGCAGGCAACAAAGAAAAAAAACCCAGCATGTTCCTTTGAACATGCGGGCAGATTTATACCTCTCAGTGACACAAGCAGGACAGCAGCTCGCATTGACAGTGTTTTTATAACCTCTGACCTCCGAATGAACTCCACTTTCCAAAAAAGAAAAAAAAATTGGCTAAATTAAAAGCACCACAGTCCAAATTACCACAGCAAAGCCAAGCGGTGGGAATTGTCCAGCGGAGAATGTAAAATAGAACATCATCGAAGGAAACGCAGCAAATAACAACAATGACCTTTTTTTTCTCCTTTCAAACTATTTGGAGCTTAACCTAAGATCCCAGCTGGGGAGATACAGCCCCCGGGCGCTGTCTGCCTGTCTACCCCTTGAAGAGGAGGAGAAACAACAGAAGAAAGAAGGGAAAAAAAGAACCTCATGCTAAAACAGCAAACATTATAACCTGATATCAACACTCAGCCGGGGTTCGCTTCACTCCTGTTTTTCTCTCCTGAGAGGCTCCAATCTATAAGGGCTTCCTCACCGTATCTTCAGGGCTATAAATAAATCTTACATACTGTATGGTTCAGGTTCTAAAAAGTGTACAAGGTGAAAAGTAGACATTATTGTGACCTCACAAAAACAGCAAAATGGGGGAGATTTGCAATGTTGTCATTCATAATAAGTAAAGAAAAAAATGTCTTTGTCTTTCTTTATTCACACAAAGACATAATTGTAACCTTTGAATGAGGTCTTATATCTAATAAAAAATAAAAACAAAGTGTGAAAAGAAGTAAAAATCAAAACACTTTATATCTTTTTATGTTTTACGTTTCTGTTAACAAAGGATGAATTTAGGGACCTGTGCAGTTAAACAAGTGTGATTCACCAGAAAAGAAGTAATTTTATTTCTAACAAAGATCAAAATAATAAAGAGCTTTGCTGGAGATCATCAGAGAGGGTTTTTTTTTCTCTTTGTTCATTTCAGAGGTTGTAGCTTGAAGCACTGTTGTAAGCAGGACTGCTTTATTTTGAAAGTTCTTTGTCAAATTCTGCCTATTTTTTTGTTAATTAAATAGATAATAGCAGGCTGGACAGTTGTGTCTGTGTGGTACAACGGACTGTTTTCAGCTGGAAGAGTTTAGTGAGCTTGTGAGTAAACGTGTGAAAACTTGTTTGCATATCTGTATAAGTATCATTGAAAGAGACATATACAGATATATATAAATATATAGATAGATAGATAGATAGATAGATAGATAGATAGATAGATAGATAGATAGATAGATAGATAGATAGATAGA
>JASSRZ010000011.1:4550118-4566997 GCA_032164315.1 Malacoctenus gilli
GTGTGTGTGTGTGTGTGTGTGTGTGTGTGTGTGTGTGTGTGTGTGTGTGTGTGTGTGTGTGTGTGTGTGTGTTCTTTTTTATCTCGTGCATCATCCCACACAGTTTGAACACAAACTTTGGACCAAGAGGATGGAATTCAATGTTCCCAAGGCAAGTTGACAAGAAATGTCAAGAAGAGACATGTGCACCTTCAAAGGGAAAGCCAAAGGCAAAGGTTTGTGGGTAGGTTTCTGTGCAATGGCAGCTCTCTGTCAGGGCTTGCTGCCTACTCCTGAGCCTCCAGTTCCAAAACACCCGAAGAAGAAGAGCAAGAAGAAAATCAGGCCATTCTGTCAATCCGGAGGTTGACACCACTGCTGCTGAGTGCCTTGAAATCCTCTCTTTGTGTTGGGATTTATGGAAGAAAGACTGTGTATCCCTTAAACACTCGACAAATTAAACCAATAGTCTGACAAGACATTTGGACAATTTACTGAGCTGTAGGTCACTTCACCTATGTTTTGGACAGACTCAAAGCTCAGGACACAACCACTGCTGATGTGTACTTGACACACAGGAACACAGCCTGGAGGTGTGCCTATGCAGACAGTGAGATAGAATAAAATAAGAGCGTATCTGTTTTATCAGATGGACACCTGAAAAACACTTCATGCCAGCTGGGTAGCTCACCGCAAGAGATAGCTCTACTGGCCAGAACTGCTGCAAAAGTGTGATCTGTCATTTGAATTTCAGTTTCTGTGAAGATCAGATAAAAAAGATTTATTTTGTTAATATGTGCAAATCGAAGGGTGTTTGGAAAAGGTTTTTTTTCATTTTTACCTAACCTTTGATATAGATTCCCATTGGGAGGAAAAAAAATGCTTTTACAAACAATAGACAAAAACGCACAGGTACAACATGCAAACTCCACACAGAAAGGCCCCACCCATCCTCAAACCTGGGACCTTCTCTCTGTGTGTGAACAGCACTCACCACTGAACCTCTTTACCCTCTTTAATACTTAAACCACAAGGCAGGTCAGGAGTCTCCACCTTTTTTCAGTCTGCATGCTGAGCTTGATGGTTGATTCTAGCCTCCGATTTACCATTCAAACAAACTTAGGAGGGGCAAAATTAGTCCAGTCATTCCTACATAAAAATCTGTCACATGTTAGTCACAGTCCACCGCCAGCTCTGAAAGAGGGTCCATTCAAGCGCAAAGTACAGTTTAAGCTATACCCCGAATCTGGCAACAGTAGGAGTTTCAAAACAAAGTTGTACTTATTTTATCTGGACACCCTGCTCTGTGCCTCGCGTTCAATGTCAGGGAGCGAGTCACGTCTCGCTTGTCAGCAGAGGAAGTCAACAGAGCGCTTTCAGCGAGGCATCCGTGGCACATCTGATGACATGGGCGGTGGAGTTGAGGGGGGGTTGAGGAGCGCATGAACTCAGATACTGCCGCGGCTTTCATGCGAGTCCGCCAGTCGGTGCCCCCCCCCCCCCCACCACCACCACCACCTCCAACCTCCCCGAGGAAGCTCGGGCCTGAAGACTCCAAGGGCCCGGTCTGAGGGTCTGACTGGACCACGCAGGAGCTTTAGGAAACTTGAGCCCGCTGCAGAGACACACGTGCTGGTTCGCACAGCAGAGAGAAGTGCGGTGGCTGGGGTGAGGGCAGGGCTGAGGCTGGGATTAGGCCAGATATTACTCCTCGCAGGGGAAAAAAAATCACAGTACATGGCTATGTTCTGCTCTGGTGGCTCCACTTAGCCGACTGACTACGGCGTGATCAATATTTACTCATAACAGCCACGCTGGGAGGTCGCGACCTTTTGTGTTCATGGCCTGTTATAATCTTGAGTTAGAGCTCGTAGATCCTGATCTATAGAAAAAAGTAGACTTCAACAGTTCAATCAGAGCAGAGCCATCTTGAGACGAGCAACGCCAACCCACCACTGAACAAACTTGACGCAACCTCGCACTGTGAATTCACTCAGAGACGGTCGGCCTGTCTTTGCTATGAAAAAAGAAAAATCTTACAGATAATTATTTGTCTATTTTAACCATCAGCGTGTTTCTACATGTGGCAAAGCCTTAAAGGTCATGCTGTCTTTATTATGCCCAACATTTCATCTCCAAATCCATCTTCATTAAACACAGGAGGAGGACAATGGCCTTCCTTGAACTCGCCACACTTAACCTCACCAGGCACAACAATATTGTAAAAGTGCAAATCTCTCTCTCTCTGAAATGGCCCCACAGTTAATAATTAAGCCATGACATTTGGGGGAGACACCAAAAAAAAAAAATCCATATGGTGAAATTTACTAACCTTTTGAAAAGCTAGCAAGAGGAGGCAGTTCATCCGCAGTTTATTTGGGGCATTTTAGTCCATATAATAAAACTGTCAAAAACACACCGAAAGGCCGAGACCGTGCACAAAAGGATGATTGTCTGCTTTTTGCTGCGTAGGAGCAGGAGGCTAATCAATGTATTCCCCCATCAAAAACTCTCTAAGAAAGGCTGCCTCTCGGGGGGGGGGGGGGGTACAAAAAGACAAATGATATTCATATGTAACTTTATGGATCATAATCGTCATCACGAACCGATAATCATGTTGGCTTTTGCCAGAATTAAAAAGGTCACGTCAGGGCGGGGAAGCGCTGACCTGCGCCGGCTGAAAATACTTATCAAGTTAGGACGGGGTCAACGCAAAGGGTCAAATGTGGCCCAGTGGTCATTACACGATCTCGGCGCAATTGTGTGGCACTCAGTGGATCCTGATTTACAGTTTTTAAAACCTCTCTGGGAATTTTCTCGAAATTGGATGTAATTTATATAAACAAACAAAAGACATGCGATATAATAGGCTTCATTTATAACTTTATGGGCAGAGGACTGAGGTCAAGCTTTATTTGAAGAGCAAATGTGTGTTTTAAGTCATTGATCGACTCCAGAAGACCTTTCATTGGACTCATTAAGACCACATAATAAATAGGGCATACCTAACAGGAAGTGTGCCAAATACTGAATTCCTAACAGTGTGGTTTTCACCCTCACTGGCTGTTGACTTTTAGATTTACTGTCCACGCTCAGCTCTGCATGTACACTGCGAGTGATTTATCAGCCTCACAGGTGAGTTCTGTCGAAAACATCCAGGACTTAAATATACAGCTCAGGGCTCACACTGTCCTGTGCTGTATCCCACATCCAGAGTAACGTTTGTGCACGCTGCTGTGAACAGCGACTCTGCCCGGAGTCATGTTCGAGCCAGAAGAGACCGTTTCCTCCGCTTTTTAAGTTCCGTCCACGCCAGAGAAAAAAGGAGTGAGCCCCAGCTTTAACAAGCATTCGGATCCCAGTGATAAAATGTTCCGTTTTAACAATCTTCTTTTTTTTTCCACGGCGGATTTTTACTCCACTGACACGAGTCCTAAGTTCAGTTGAAACTGAGCCTCGCTGCGCACTTTGTTCCGGCTCTTGTGGTTGACGTGATTGTTACCTTTATAGGCTGCAGTGACAGATTTATTCCTCTGCTTCTGCTTAACAAATACGCATCCAAACAACGCTCTGACAAGGGAGAGCTTGTTTTGTCACAGCCAATGTGGCATCCACCAGAGGGAACTTTTGGAGTAATTAGATACTCATGGGTATCAGTTACCTCTGCGTGTCATGATCTGGAGTACACATTACAAATCGCTATTCACGCGACTGAAATCTGACTGACTTGAGCTCGTCGCCGGGCGCTCAGCAAGGAGAAGCGCGAAGACTGAATATGTGTGGGAGCGTAAACTAAAGGACAGCACGGTGATTGCAATTTGCAGTATTGTGCTGTTGGATAGCCCCAAGCAGGTACAGTGATTATAAAAGCAAAATTCACTTTGTGAATAATTAGAGGGATGTTTTTTTGTGAACTTTAATTTCTTCGAGAGCCCAATATTACATCGCTGGTAAAAAGTTCTTAACCAAACCTGCCACTTTCTAAAATACTTTATTTTATTACAAATGTAATAATATTGCCATCAGCCGGCTTTGAACTTTGTAGCTAACTTTGGTTTATTACCAATTGTTAGCATGTTACCACAAAATTCATTAGGCTACAGAAAGCAGTAAACATTACACCAATTTAATGTGATTCAAATATCGTCTCTGTGCTGTTGTCAGCTTGGTATTAACATCTTGTTCGAAGTGCGGAGCTTTGTTTAATGCATGTTGATTTTTTTGCATAAACTTTTCCTTTGTGTGAAGTCTGTAATTAAAGTAACCCGAGAATTTGAATGCACACATACTTTGAGCACATTAAAGTTTACTTGGCAGTGAAACAACTTGAATTCACATTCTTGTCCAGCGGCGTTGCGTAATATGTTATGCAAAAATCTTTGACGGAGATTGTTTCTGCCCTTCTGATTTTGTTTTTGTTGTTGTGCAAGGGTTATTGGACGCTCAGGAGAACAATTCAGATGAATCAACAAAAAGTTTGTTGTTGGTGTTGTATAAGAAGCAGTCGTACCAGTCAGGCAGCTGGATGAAAAGCCGTAGCTCATGCAGACTGCCTGCCTGACTGCCTCCCGCCATCTTGAATTGCGTTGATGTCAACGCTACAAGTCATAAACGTCAGGCTCCTCCTCGTCCATCCCAAGCGGCCTAAAGGTGGCGGGACCTCACACAGCCGCCAGTGGAGCTTCAGAGACTCTGTACGGGCATGTTATTGCTCTCCCTGCTGTAAAATTGTACAATCTCACATAATGGTGGCAGTGGGAGGCACCATATAATGCTGGCTAAAGCAGCTCGAACAGACCTGAAAACGGCGAGTAAAGTTTAAAGAAATAGTAATTGTAGGAGTTGGCAGGTTCATGTGAGGGCGTTGTTGGCACTGAGTGATTGAGGCAATCTGCATACGGAGATCAGGGGAGTGCCTGTCAAACACAGTGAGGCATCTCTTGCTTTCTTTAACTTTATTTATTCTTTGTTCAAATGATTTTTTCACATGGTCAGAACTTCCTTCAGTAAGCTTTCTGGCTTTTTTTGGGGGGGTTGGAAGAACTGATTTTAGGGGACTTCAAATTGTAAATCTAATTCTCAAATGAGCTGGACATGGAGCGTTTTTTAGTTAAAAAACCAAAACTTCAAAGTTTCCCTTTGCACCAGAATATGAAAAGGTTGTTAGAGGTTGCCAGCTGATCTCTTGCCTATTCATAAAGATGCCAAGTGTTCTACAGGTCTCCTTTGTAATGTCGAATAACATTCCCAACTTTGATTAAAGCAGTGTGATCCCCAATGATTTAGTTTTTTATAGGAAAATTATCAATTTGTCCCTGTTACAGTTCATCGTGTCTCTCAAGATAGTTGAATCAAGTCAACTGGACGTAATTTGTATCTTCGATGTCGACGCATCAGCCAGTCTCATTTAGTGAACAGCACAAACTGATGAAGCCCCTTATATAAGAGACAAAATGTCTTCTGAGACAAAAAAGACTGAATCTGGTTAACTTGACATCAATTGTTTGAGATACCTTCGACCAAAATGGTTGAGTATACTCACAGAAAGTGAGTGAGGTCATCTCGTGGGCCTTGTGTTGGAGCTGAGACTTCAAATCTGGGTAACCATGACTCTGCTGAAAAAGCAGGTTTGACTTCAGTTCAAAGGTTGTTAGTTCAATCCCCTGTCTCACCCTGTCCATGTGTCAAAATAAGCGAGACACTGGGTCAGTGTGTGTGAGTGCCTCGCCTGGCAGCCCCTCCCACTGAGTGTTTGTGCACTTATATGACTGACAGTTTAGAGCACATGTGTTGAATGATTTTTTTGCAAAATCCTAAGAGAATATCAATTAAATATTGGAGTTGATTTGACAAAGATGTACCTTTGGTGGTGATTTTTAAGCAAATTTAATTTTTTTTATTTCTCTTCACTGTCCAAAACTTCATGAATCGACCAACTGCCAAGTGAAACGACAAATTTGTAAAGTCGCTGGCCGTCTGAGGGTGACAGGAGTGCAGGACTTTGGATTCCAACATCAAGACAGCGGCTCCTGGAGGTTAGTGCCGCTGGCTCGTGTTAGACCCAAAGGTCATCATTCCTCCAGCTAATGCCCCTGGCATCACCTCACTCCTTGACTTCAAACGCCCTGGCCACATTCCTAGACCATGTACCAATAAGCACTAATAATGCCGAAAAATGAAAACCAAAACAGATGGGCTCCAATAGTGGCGGGGATTACGCGGCTCTATCCGGGGCTCAATCTGCACCCCTGGGCGTGGAGGAGTGAATCCCACACCATCTTTTTCTCAGCGTCTGAATAAAGGTAGGAGGTGGGGAAAAAAAGACTGTTGCAGCAATACGTTTACATGTCCCAGAACAGATAAGTTCAAATGGTCATTTCTTCCTGGGTATGAAATAAGAGAGGGGGGGGGGGGGATTCTGCACCTGAACCTTCTTTATGGCTTTGTGCTTATATATATATATATATATATTTTTTAAATTTTTTTTTACATTTCTTATATTGGAAATGCATCTATCACAATGTAAATGGTCTGTGTTAACAGTCTAATTTTAGTTGGATTTACTTTCCAATGAACAGTGAAAGGAAACTGATGCCAGCCCTGCAAGACGCACACCATGGCTGATACAGTGGCAGAAGTGTTTCTTTTTTCTCTCTGACTGACACAACAAAGCAGCGCGCTGCTGTGAGGGCATGCCTGCATGTTTGGCTCTGACCTCTCAGTCTGGTCAGAACTGCGGTACGGTCTGTTATTTGATTACGCTTGTGCCCTCGAGGCTCAAAGAATATGTGTCAGACGCTGGTTAAAAGTCTCCCTTAACAATTAACCACACGCCATGGAAAATGCCCAGTGAAAACACCCAAAAGCTCTCCCCCTTATTCCCACTGGGGATTCACAATGAACTCCTGTGAACCCTGTGAAATCATGAGACTCAATCGAGACTGTACCGAACCCACACACGTCTGAGTGCCTTTGGCCTGGCAAGGCAGCAATTAATTGGCTTTCGGTCTGTTTGAAAAAATGTCACATTGAGGCGGCGTTGAAAAATGACAATTGCAAGAGCCAATTATAATCGCACTAAATTCAAAACAATAGCTATTTCAAAATAAGAGTATTGCATGTTGGCACTGGGTCCCTCCCTGGCTGAGCGTGATGAAGTGCGGATGGGATCCACAGCCGTGTTGCTCGCTGTTCAGCTTCTGTCTTGGGCCACGCTGTCGCAGCTGGTCAGGCTCTTGCTCTAAATTACAGCCAAAAAACAAATCCAGCTCCATATGTTTTTCATGGGCCGGGCAGGAGATGCGAACAGTTAAGAGGGTAAATGAATCACAAACCTCCAATTGTGTCTCAGGTGGAAAATTTCAGGATTTTGATTATCTAATGAAAATATTGTCACTAGACTCATTTCCTATGTGGTGCCAGAAGGGCAGAAGAGTAAATGTGTGAACAGTGTACTGAAGGCGACTCTTAACTCTCTCAGTTTGTGTGTCTCCAGCTCAGGTTTCAGGGCGACTGTTTTTATATCGAGGCCCTGCTTACCTCAACCTCGGATAGCCCCCCCCCCCCATTTCAGCTGATTCACAATTAAGTGACAGTGTGTGAGCAAGCTACGCGGATGATGTTTGTCTGTTTACCAAACTGTCTGCTATCATAAAAACTTGAATTGGTTAGATTTGAAGAAAAAACAGTAAAGTTGGACGAGGACGTGATGCAGTGGAGCATGAAATGTATCTGGAACGAAACTTTCTGTTAGATCAGTCATTGCATCCACATTGTAAAATTCAAAGAATAATTCAAACGTAAAGCGACACAACAGACTTTTAGCAGCGAGCCGTATGAATGTGGTCATGTATTTATCTATTTTGCTCCAAGGAAAACACTCGAAAACCAGAGCGTGAGGTCTATAAAGTCCTTTCACAGACACCCTTTTACAGCCTTTCGTTCAAGTGATGAGGTTGATTCATTAGCTCGTGTGGTGGGGTGGTGGTTAGCGCTCTCACTTCCCAGTGGGATGGTCCTGGGTTTGAACCCAGGTGGGGGTCTTTCTGCGCAGTGCCCCAGCGCATGTTTCGTCCCACAGTCCAAACAAGCATGCATGGGGTCGACTGGTGACTTCAAGTTGTCCATCGTTGTAAAGACGGTCATCTGTTTACGACTTCTTGGTGGTTGGAGCGAATGAGAACCTTGAAGGCTGAAGTGGAGAATATCTCCACGTGAACAGCATGAATATATAGCTATATATTTTTTCATTGTTTCACTACATCCTGGAGCATCAGTTAAGTTATCTGTCAGCTCAAAGTACTTTGGGTGAAAAATAAATTGTCTTCTAAATAAAGAGATAATTGTGATGAAACTTATTTCCAGTAGATTCTCAGCGTTGAGCCTTCTATCCTCCTCTACACCTAAACACCTCTCTGTAAGCTCACCTGGCCTGCTTTGAAAAGGGAGACTTTGAGCCAATTGTACTGTCTATCCCGTGCAAACACCAAGCGTGCGTGGCAGCCTCATCTATGTTTGCTGTAAATGGCAGCCTTTGTTGCGTCTGTTTACTCAGTCTTTCACACTTTATTCCACATATGTACCAGCAGCCCGACGCAAAACTGTCCATTGTCCTCATAAGTATCGCTTACAGATGCACACAAAGGCAGGACACACGCAGCCTCTCTCTATTCAGCCAAACATTGTTGTCTTGAAAATGCACAGAGAAGCACCTCAGGTCAACTAGTGAGAGAGACGACAAAAAATAGTCACTCTTTTCCTGCCGGTGGAAGGATTTTTCTCCTTTTCTCTCACTCGCCCAATCAGGAAGGAGCAGCGGATGAGGTCACTGCGTTGTGCTTACGGGGATAGTCGCTCGCTGGTGTGACAACTGAAGATAAATTGCATTGTAACCTTGCCAACAAGTCCAACACCTGGCTGTCAGATCTGAGACGAGATAGCAGTTATTTATGCTTAAACTGTATATTTAGACCACAGTGTGCTCGGGTTCGACTCCCTCATAGATATGACAATTTCATAAGTTTCTCCCGCTCGCGGATCGCAGCCAAGCTTATTAAACCCTGTCATGAGTGTGAAATCGGGATTGTAATGAGTCATAGCAACACAGACACCATGAAAGCAGCCGTTGTTTATCTGCGCAGTCACATGACTGCGCAGACAGTGGGTGGAAGCTTGCCTGGCCACATTGAGGAGCTGTCAGGGAGATGAAGAAGCACCCAGATGGTACTTCCAAGCAACCGCCCGACAAGCCCTGAGGTTATAGGTGGGGTTTGCTCTCCAGTCGTGCAGCTGTATTGGTATGTCACCTGAACCTTCATCCGACCTCACCCTCACCGTGCAAGTTTGTTCTGCATCGCTCTCATTCAGACACACGGTTCGCTGGAACCTGTAGCATGGACTGTGTTGCCACACACGTTGGGAAATTATGATCATACTTCCATATCACCAACAAGCATCCGGTAATTCTTTTGGATTCTCAAAATTGAAAAAAAAAATGCAGCACATTTTGTGAATCTACTTGAAAACGTGCATCAGTTTACCTGACGGAGGCCACTCGCTGAGGTGATGCAGGACACGAAATGTTACCATGTGAACGGTCACTGATGGTATTTATTTAATGTTATCAGGAGAAAGACATTGTTTATTCATCAAACCAGTCAACTTTGGTCAATTAGCAACTTTTAACATTTTGAGAATGCACATAGGACAATGACAACAAAAAGGTTTATGGTTTGTACGAAATAAATAGCAACGTCGCTCATTTACAGCTTGGCTGAAGAAAAACAAAACAAAATAAAAGGGTTAATCTTCATATTGAGGAAAAAAAGTAATACGGATGAGTGGTGACACTCATGAACTCACTAATTGCTCAACAGAAAAATGCTCTCCTTTTTAAATAAAGCTTTTCAGTTTTAATATGTACCTTCAAGAGCCTGTTTATAGTTAAATAAATAGAATGCTTTCCATTTTTAACATGCACATCCAATTTGCCTGGGGAAATTATTTACACTTCACTGATCCTACCTGTCCACCCGATGCGTCCCCCCCCCCCCCCGTTTCGTCTCCTCTGAAACAATTCTTTCTCATCACAAACTCTCATACATACACAAATGTACAGTCACTCTTGCAGACATGCTGCACCTATTTACTATTAACACGATATCTAAACCTATGGAAAGTGATCAAAATGCTAACGGTGAACATGGAGGAAACCATGTAGTGTGAAGAAGGAACAGTCCAAACACCACATCTTAACCAGGGAGGCGGGGCTTACAAAAAGTTTTTAGTTTACAATTGATCATGCACTGTATAAACTCACTGTTATTTGGTTTGAGGGTGTGTGTGATCAGTGGCTTCTACTTGTTTTCTTTAAAGTGAACAAAGAAAAAAAGAGTAACATCTCCTGTGACAAATATGCAATTCTACCAAATAATTTCTAACAATATTTAGGTCTTTTTTTTAACTCCAGGAATCTTCACTGTCCTACAACAAGTGGTTTTTTTTACTATATTTGAGTAAGCTTCCACACATAACCAGGAGCTACTGCAAGGAGGTGTTTCTTCTCTCATGTCCGTGTTAGAGTACTGAACTCCCGGCCACGTGCTTCAGGTTGAGATGGGCAGTTTATTCTGTGCTGATGTTTCTTTTCTCTCTCTCTCTTCCTCTCTCTTTCTCTCTTTCTCTCTCGCTCTCTCTTGCTCTTTGCTCTTCTCTTTTCATGAGGCAAAGTAAGAGTTCTGCATGGAGTAGAGGCGGTCGATGGGGTTTCCCACGCGGGCCTGCATGGAGTTGACTTCCGAGGACGCCATGAAGCAGTCACTGAGGCTGGTTAGAGATGTGTCGCTGTCGATGTCGTGGAATGCAGAGTCGTTACCTGCAGTGAGGGGGAAAAATAGCCATCAGGACGGCGCAGCAGAGGCGTCCATCAAACTCAGAACAACACACCGCTCCGGATACGGAATCGACGCAATCTTGTATCTGAGATTTATAGCAGCGTTGGGAAATTATAATTACTAATAGTCACTGTGAGAAATTGCTGTTGTGTGTCATCACAATTGTGTGAACAGTTTTGCTGGATATCATCAAAGCTCACTTTTTGCTGCCCTCGCTGGGACAATTGCGGTCTATGAGGGAGCATGTAAACAAGGGGCATCCTCCTAAAAGATCTGGTTAATAGCAACTGTTTACGCCTTTCATAAAACCTCAACATGTTATTTCTCTGGAGGGAATAGTTAACTTTATTACACTCTGGATCTTAATGATAGTGTTGCACAAAATGGGGACAGTGTTTTGAGACATATCTTTTAATGCCTTGCCAATATTGTTCTTTTCCCCAAACCAAAGGAGAGTGATGAGACTGGGGATTTGGGTTCTTACTACCGAGAAGAACTAAATGGAGGCAAATTATAAGGAAGTTATGAACTTCGGGAAACGGTCCCTCTGGGATGAGTTGAGGACATCACTCAGAAATGTGTTATTCCAGTTGCATCCTGTGGACTAACACTTGATTGACTGATTCTCCCCGAGTCCTTGTTTGCGTTGTTTTAATCCTTCCCAGTATCAAACAGAAATCAGAGACTTCTTATTTTCCCAATCTGATTCATTAGCTCACGCCGTCCTCCGATCATTGTTTGGTCTACAGTTTATCTCAAGCTGTCCACACAGGCCACATGTGTTCTCTCCACCAGTGTTGGGGAAACGGCCTCGGTAACGGGTATGTCTCAGAACTGGAGGCGAGGAGTTAAAACCATATTAAACAGATTTGAAAATCCACTTGAAAACCCGGCAGCTTATGAGAACGCTTGTGTTATCTCATGTGGGAGGAGAAGCTGTTCGTTCTCCTCTGTGAGTGGCTTAAATCAGGAGCCTGTGGCCTGAGCACATGTCCCACACCGGGGAGCTATGAGGTTGATCAAGGGACAGGCATGTGTGCATTTTGTGAGCAGCAGTGAGGCCTCTTTTTTTTTTAATAGAGGGGGGGGCGGGAGAGTCAGTGGATGCTCACCATATGGGTTCATATGGTCCCCGGGCATCTGTGGGGGGGTGAGCCCCTGTTGGAACGGGTCTGTGCTGTAACCGTTCTGATCCATGGCGACCAGCTGCTGCTGTGGCGGAGCCAGCGGTGTGAAGGAGTTCATCATCCCCTCCATTCGATTAGACATCACCTCTGCAAAGACAAAAACACGAGCAGGAAAAGTGTTGAGGAGGGGGAAAAAAAGAAATGGGCAGATGAGTTGGCAGAACATAAACGTAAGCCCAGCACAATGGACACGAGGTGTTCACGCCAGTTAACGTCAGTTCTTGGAAGTAACTAAGAAATTTAATAGATGTAATGAAGAACTTGAAGGAAAATAGAAGTAAAAAGAAGCTGACACGTTAAAGGAAAAGTGCTTGTAGAAATAACTGTCATCAATAAATCCAAACTTGGTTTGATCAGCAGGCTGATGTCAAATCCAAGTACATAGCAGAAAATTGACATTTTGATAATAAACCAAAAGGAGTAAACATAAAAAATCTGTAAATACGACGATGATTATTTGATCGTCTAATAACGGACTCAAAGAGATGTAGAAATAAAGTAGCATTTCTCTTAACCTTCTTATACTCGGATGTCTTCATAGTGTCTTACTAATCTACAATAATTTCTCATATGGTTTCTTCTTTATTATTCTCCTCATTATTATCATTGACCTTTCTTCAACCTATTAAGATTCACAAATTATTGACAAGGCCAGCAAGTTATCAAACAAAACAGAATATGAACCACAAAATAAAATCAAACATTATTCAGAAAGTAACAAAGTAACAGTTTGTTGTGTGAAAAGGAAAAAAAAAAAGTTTAGTTAGTTTCCAACTTTTCTAACAGAATTTCAGGCTCACTCCTGTCATTTTGTTAACACAGCAGCATGAATATAGTATGCTACTAGGTATTTCTTATTTTAATTAAATACACGTCTATTTATAGTGCAAATTAGCCGGGAGTTTAAAAAAAAGCTTCATAGTTTGTGATTTACCAAAAAGAAGCGCTCATCTACATTTTTTCTTGCACCTCAGTGGTATAAAAAAAGCTTAGAGTTCCCTCCCAGACATGCTTCACAGGATATATAGAATTACCTTAAAAACAACATGTCAGATGTTGTGTCGGCACAAAAAGTTTAAGCTCTTTTTTTTGTTTCTTTTTTCCCTGGTTTGACCTCCTCTATAAATACAGCATCGCTCGGCGTGACACTCGTGTAAGCAGACTGAGACCATGATCCTGCGCTGTGTGGGCAGCGTGATGTGCACCGTCATACCTTGGCCAAGTCTCTGGGAATTCTGTTGTTCCTGCTGCTGCTGCTGTCTCCGCGCCAACTTCTTCATCTGAAACGAAAGGAGTCAAAAATCGTCAGGAACTCCCCAAAAACCGACGTGCGCACTTTTAATTTAAAAAGGATGCTCCTCGCCGTTCACCCTTGAATGAACCGCATAAAATCTGTATCCGAGTGCACTTCGTTGTCGAGTATCAAAGGTTTTTCACCAGATAATCATCAGAAAAGAGGAGGGCGTAGACGTTTAATGCAAGAGCGAGCGAGATTTGCGCTCTTTTTTTTCCCTCTCTCGCAGCATTTGTGAGAGGAATGCAGCGATAAGTTTAACACAGATAGTGATTTACATTCCCTGGACCCTGAGATGGAACAAAGCTGGGTTTTTTTTTGGGGGGGGGGGATTTTTTGGGTTGAGGGCATGAAATGTAAGTCTCTCTCTCTCTCTCTCCCACTCACCTTAGCTCTCTGGTTCTGAAACCACACCTGCACCACTCGCACGCTGAGTCCCGTCTCGGCAGCCAGCGTCTCCCTCACCTGAAGACATCCAGACAGGAACATTTTCAAGCACACACACAAAAAAACCCCAAGAAAAAACAACACTTCACACAACACGCTGAAATACTTTCCCTCCTCCACGTATCTGCCATGTTCCCCAACAGGCACGTCGCCTCCCTTTGATTTGCTTTGATTCCGCTGAACGAATGCAGCGAGTGGTCTTTTTGGACCTCGTGGTTATTGACTCTTCAAAGCCTTGGACCCGGTGCAGGGCCTGTTTTCGGGCCCGGGTCTATTCAGGCAGTTCTCCTTTCCCAGTGTGACATTTGGTGCAGACGGACTGCGTTACACCAGCCTGCCTCAGTTAACACAGAACAGAGTGCTGCACGCCACTTCAAAGCCCCTCTCTGAGGTGGGGGATATTTTTTTAATTTGAGAATTTTATTTGTCAAACTACTGTAGGGCTCGCGGTCGCTATGCAAATCTGTATTTGCCCAAAATGCAAACCAGGGAAGAGCGAAATAATTAAACAAATCTCCATTATCCCCCCCCCACCCAAATGCAAACCAGAGGAAGAGAGGACGCGGACCGCTTTCTGAATCAGCTGCATCGTGACGTTGAGGCCTTGTCTCACCTTTCGGCAGGGTTTTGAGGACACCTCGAACGAGGCTTTGAAGGCCCGTCTCTGCTGAGTCGTCAGAATCGTCCGTGGTCGTTTGGGCCTCCTCGGGTCCTTCCCATCGTCGCCCTTCCCCTGACTCCCGATGCCCTTCTCTGGCTTGATGTCCAACTCCTCGTCATCACTTTTCTCTGCAGAAAGAGACATTATCCCCCCCCCCGTATCATCAGCACGCGCTTGAACTGACTACGCCCTCACCGACCACAGTCCCTGACAGCCTGCTGATAAATTTGTTCTCGGCCTTCTTGATTCTCTGAGATTCACACACCACACCAGTGCCTAATCAAAGGAGACACATGTGTTTTTGATACTTTGTTATCAATTTTTTACAAAGGGAAAGAGCCACATGTACGATTAGACTTACAGAAGTCTGCGGAGAGCACAGTGAAATATGCACATTTGTCACTTAGCTGGACATGGTGTCACCGGTGACGTATTGCTCTCAGCTTTGTCTGATTTACACTAAATCAGTCTCTGATAAGGACACTACATCAAGTGCAACATGAAAAAGGCAACATGACTCCATGTGGGAGACACAGAGATACATCTTCTGTAGTGGACATAGTCGATGCTTGGTTTTCAAGTTTGTTCCTTTTTTAACCTTGAAATAAGTATGACGTACACATACGTATAAATGAGTATCTACATAGATTCCCAAACTTTTGTCATCATCAGCAGGGTGTCAAAGTATAGAAGAGTAAAACTCTTGACGTTTTTATGCTTGTATTCTATAACACACCAATTAAACTGCATAAAACTCTGAGATTCCAAAGCAGTTTATTTTCTTGAGACTACATTTTGTCATCTGATATTATACAGTCCCCAATTTGCTAGTGTAAAAGCAATCCTCGCTGGGGCTGATCTACTGCGACGGGCGGAAAATAAGGAATTAAAAAATCTCGACTTCCAGTTTTTTGAGTAGCTGATGTTATCGTTTGGTGATGATTTGGGCTGCATAAACACAACATGACACATGATTATGAAAGGCGTCACTCAGTTTGGCAAGAAACAGCGGTCGCATTATATCCTGACCCCGTGCGTTTCATTATAACTGGCCGCAGAGGCACGCGGCCAAGTAAACACAACATGGCGAACAAATGAACGAGCACAAAACATCGGTTATTATTCTATGAGAAGATGAAACAAGTGTTTGCGGATCAGAACCAGCAGTGCTGTTAACAAACCCTAATGATTATGGGGTGCAGTGGCTGCAAGGAGAAGCACACGCGTGATGCCTCAGTGTCATCTGGTTCTGATATGTATCGACGTTTCTCTGTGGAAAACCTACATTTCTCCTGCTGCATGCTGAGGTTAACCTCTGTTCATGTCAACATTTTCTCCAACTCGAAGAATCCCCGCCCCCCCAAAAAAGAAAAAAACCCGGAGACACACACTAAAAAAGACGCAGCAGTGTGATACGCCAGGGCGCGGGTGAACGAACGAGGAAGACACGAAGCAAATATTCCCACAAGTTGACAAAAGTTGACACAGGCACAGATGTATTTGACAAATTCCCCGCTTTTGTGCATGTTTAAATGTGAGCCAGATGGTAGTGAACAGTGAGGCTTGGCAAGATGCCTCATTGTGTGTGGAAGCTATAGGCGAGGAACACTCGAACTGATAAGGAGTGGAGGCACAGGCTTTCTGTAGAAAGGCCTCAAATCCCTCTGTCACTCACCATGATACAGTGATTTAATTCTTTCCAGCACCCGACCCTGCCCACGCACGCAGAGCCATTAATACAGGGTGGCTTGGCTACGTCCTGTTTCCACTTCCTACTGTATCATAAACCTACACGCCCTGCTCGAACGTGCACCACCACTAAAGCTGCAGAGGAGCCAATGTCAGACAGGGCTTCATCCTCCCCTGCCTGCATGCAACATCTCAGGCGTCCCCGCAAAACGATCTTGCCGACCGGAATTATTTATTTGCGATAAAATTAACAAATGAGTGTCAAAACCAGCGGGGTCCAGCTTGCGCACGGGACGTTTACGTTGGCGACCGGAGTGATGGAACTGGGCGCTCAGAATACAACGCCCGGGTGCCATGTGATGGTCGCACGCCGGTGTTGTTCTCACCCCCGTGTGAGAGGGTGCAGAGGGGCTCACCTGAGTCTGAGTCATCGGGGCTGACCGAGCTGAGTAAGTCCTTCTCCCTCTCGTAGTCGATCTTGCAGAGCAGCTGACCCTCCTTCAGGACAAACTCGTCGCCCTTCCTCAGCTGGCGGTCGCACACGCAGCAGCAGAAGCAGTTCAGGTGGTAGACGCACTCCAGTGCGCGCATCACAAACTCTGTGGGGGCGATTTTCTCCATGCAGCCGCTGCACTTGGTTGCAAACAACCTGTAGAATGAGAGAGAGAGAGAGAGAGAGAGAGAGAGAGAGAGAGAGAGAGAGAGAGAGAGAGAGAGAGAGAGAGAGAGA
>JASSRZ010000011.1:4570872-4588589 GCA_032164315.1 Malacoctenus gilli
CCCCCGGGCCCCCCCCCCCCCCCCGTTTTTTTTTTTTTTTGCGACTGAACTACACTCCAAGAAATACCATAACAATTTGGGGAAGAATAGCCAGGCCTATTATGTCACCGCATCCCTTCAAAGACGAGTGGGGATGAGGATTATCCAGGCAGCAGCTGTAAGCTATTACTTTGAAGATGGGCTGTGGTGTTTGGGCAGGAAACCTGTGGCCATGCCAATCATGCAGAGGTGAGGGATGAAGCCTGTGAGGCAGGTCAGACAAAAGGTCTCCAGACAGGACGCGAGGACAAGCGGTCAAACAACTGTGATAGAGATTACATCTAGAATAAGCCTTCACCCAGAGACTAGATGACACTCAGATTTTTTTTCCAAGCCAGTAGCAAAAAAAAACAAACAAACAACAAAACAGAGTTGGGAAATAAACACATTAAAATGAATTAGTCAATTATGTAAAAGGAATAACATTTACATACAAAAAATACAAATGGACACATGTAACCGCATTTTTTTTAGGTCTAAACATGTTACGGTTTTCATCACACCTGATTGAGTTTTTCTTTAAGAC
Source organism: Malacoctenus gilli (assembly GCA_032164315.1). Classification (NCBI taxonomy): domain Eukaryota; kingdom Metazoa; phylum Chordata; class Actinopteri; order Blenniiformes; family Labrisomidae; genus Malacoctenus; species Malacoctenus gilli. Next base: position 4,571,438 of record JASSRZ010000011.1, read on the forward strand.
CACCAGACACCGATGCAATGTCAGAAAGCGAAGCCCCGCAATGCAGCTGAGCCCAGTTCAATGCTAAACACAAATAGGGAGCATAAAACGGCCGAGGCCGCATTGCTCAGTCTGATGTATGGCGAGTTTAAAGAATTGATGAGTGAAAGGGTAGTGATGCATACAAAATTTTATCTAACGTGTTCACAACATTTGAAAACAATGGAAATTTTCTAAAACCATTGAATACACTTAAAACTGTTTTTTAAATGTCTGTATGAAATTTTGTGAATTAGCAATTTTGCAGCATTTGTTCATTGAAAAATGTTTCTTTTTGAATTAAAAATATATATGTAAAAAAAGATGTGATTAATTCTGTTCCACTCTCAACACTTTGACTCCAGTGACTTAGTTGAATATAAAACCACAGGACGATTTTGACACTAGATTTTCGAGAACACTTAACATGCAGGCTTGCTTTTTTTTTTTTTAACTATTGTCCAACCGGACATAAAATCCCAACTCACGACTCGCGAGCATATTTCTCTAAATCTGCTGCTTTCAAACTCTCACTCTCTTCCAGGAAGAGTTTTCCAGCTGAGAGCTGATGGATAAGAAAAAAATAGCTGGAATTTTCACCCAGATCTTTTAGGTGGCATCATTGTGAAGTTTGTCATCTGGAGAGACGGGCGGTTGAGCAGCCACTTCTCGGCTTCTCATGAGACACGCCTTAGTGTGCGAAAATCGGCGTTTAGCAGCAGTATCAAGAGCTTTGGCTACAAAGGGAAACATTTGATCCCCAGATGTTTCGCTACACGCGTTTGAACGAAGGCAAACCTTTTCAACTTTGTCTCGACATCACGAAAATTACTTTGTTATGCACAGTCCTGTTGTTCTCTACACGCAGAAGACACTTGACGACGACTACATGAAAAAAAAACTTGACTTGGCTAAAACAACTGTTTGATTGCTTGCAGAGGGACTAATGACAAACGTGGCATCCGAAAAGAGAGCGCAGACTCCGTTTCTGTGTATTTTGTGAATAGCGGCAGCTCAGCTCGGTTCATTCTGTCAGTGAAAAAGAGGTGAAGCAAACTTTAGGCCTGTGTGAGTAGTAAAGCGCACAAGCGATGATGCTGTCTGCATAAATGATCTTGGTAGCTGACCTTGTTTCATAGTATCAGCATTTCTCTTTGGAGCATAGATTCATGGAGAGTAATGAAGCCAAATAAAAAGTGCCATCCTTCTGCTCCCAAGGGCCAGCTCCAGTCAGCTCTAAAAGCTGCTTAATCACCATCCCGTGCTTACTACATTAGCATAATAATGGCCTTTAAATTGAGGCTCTTTGTTTTTTAATTAAACTCCCAGCAGGTAAAAGTAAAACACATTAACGGGAGATGTGTACACCACTAATGGCCCAAAGGTGCCTTCTTCATCACGCGGCTTTGGCCACAGGGTTCTGCCTGTTCCCCGCGCCGGAGCGCGGCAGCGGCTCCCTGCGAGCTCACCGGGGAGGAATGAGACAAGCTGATTGCACTTGGCATATCAAAGATAATAGCAGAGACGTGTCGGATGCGTTAGTGTATGCGTATGCACCTGCCCTACATCTCAGAGGAAACACACTTAGTAATAGCGGCTGAATGGAGCTATCGTCAATCTGTAACAAAAAAAAAAAAAAAAGAAAGAAAGATGCTGGTTACAGTTAGTCCAGAGTGAAGTGTTTCCAGGATCATCTATCCCACATGTCCGCTATTGTGAAAATGAACGCCACCACTTTATTTCTATGGCAGCATGAGCTTGTATGTGCTGGAATGCGCGGCTCCTAAGACGAGTCCCCCGGCCAGACGGACATCCCAGGCATATCTCTTCATAACGCTATGCTGCACAGCTGCAAAAAGAAATCCTAACCCCTGAGTCGTTATTCAAATGATCTCATTGCAGGGACTGTGCACTCCACAGATTACACCAACACGTGCAGTACGCTTTGGAGGGGGACGCACTGGTCATTGGTGTGTCCTGTCTAACTGCAAGACTTCATGCAATTTGTGTATTTGAATAAACTTTTCCACCAATGATCCGTAAAACAAATGGATATGTGCGTCAGGGGACGTGGTGAGGAATACGCTTGGCAATGCAAATTGCATGCTAATATTAAAAAGAAGACCTTAAAGCAACAGTAGGATGCAGAGAATTTGAGTCTCGCAGCATCAGGCGACCTGAATCTGCTAATGAGACGCTTGGAAAAACACCATGGAAATAATCCTCGGCAGCCACACAGGTAGAACAAAGCTCACGGAGTCAAAAGGACAGTGTATTGGGCAGCAGAGGAGGCTAAGTACACATCTAAATACAAGAGTAAGCAGGCAAGCACACATGATGCTGTTTGGACAGCTGGTGTTCCTGAGTATGTAAAATGAGTGCAACATTGCATTTAGGCTCAGTTTTTAGAGCTCAGAACAAACAATATGGTCGCACAGTCTGTGCAACAGCATCAGGGAGGAAGCGACAACTGTAAATTGTTTTTCTTTTACTTTTTTCCGTGTTTATTTTTTTTACCTGTTGTGCAAGAAGTGTTGATTCCTAAACAAAGACATTAAGTAACTGTGAATTAAAAGTCTGTTGTGAAGAGATTCACTTTGCCTCTTTTGTCTCTCCTGAATGCAACACGGCTTTTTAGGACCATCCCTGTTAAGGACATTTTTCACAGGGTCAAGAAATATAATCGACACAAATAAAATCACAACAAAACAACAAACAATAAGTTTACGTAACTTCGCTTTAGTTTGCCTGTACAAAATAATCTGGATCTGTTCTCGACTGCCTGCGTGATTGACTGCTGCTTCTGTACAAGCAGAGAGAGTGACGACTCCAGCGAGAGTAATGGTTTTCACATGTTACAGCACTGCAGCATGGCAGTATAGCATAACCTCCCAAAGCTAGGTTTTTTTTTCTAATGGGAGATTGACTCAGGAGCTCTATACATGTCATAATGTTTGGAGAGCAAAAAAGGAAAAAAAAAAAACCCTGTTATGATCTCATGTCCAGACAGACACCATAATATTCTCCCAGAGTGGATTTAGTTTGGGAAGAGAGCGAGCGGGAGTCGCCGCATCCAACGCGAAGATACTTTACTTTCTTTATTGTAGGAAAATAAATGGACTCATCTTTCCGACGCAGCGCTGGAATGGTTAAAAAACAACATTTGGATTGGAGGGCTTTATAATTACTATTGACCCAGAGGTTCTGGGTCTAAGAAAAAAAACAAACAGTAATATGAGGTGTTCTAAAGCACAAGTCTGCAAATATGCAAAGACTGGGTCTGGTGGAGAGCATCACGCTTTGGCTTCTTTTCTCCGCTCCTAATCTGTGGGCCTACACAATATTAAGACGGCTTTGGAGCCACTTGTGACCCAGCTGTGCACTAATGAAAAATTCCACAGCTCTGTGCAGAGGCCAATGGAGCTTGACCCCTTTCCACCCTCAACCAAGCAATGTCCATCTTGAGGAGTTTACCAGGCCTGAAAGATACTGGATTAATAAGTAGAAAAGGAGAAAGAGAGACAATCTGGGAACGTCTTAAAGAAGAAGAAGAAAAAAAAGAAGCCCGTGTGTGTTTCCCCTTCTTCTCTTCCTCCCGTCTTTAGTGTGTTGGTGTGAAGTAAAGTGTTTGCCCAGGTTTTAATGGGCAGAGATGATGTGGAGATCATTGTGACGGAGGACGGCTGTATGAGGGGGGCTCTGTTTACTTAACAGAGATTCCGCCTAAGCCCAAAATTAGTTTGGACGGAGAGAATGTGAGACAACCAGGAATTAGACGTTGTTCACAAGATCCGGATTCATGTGTTTGTGATCCCGCTGCCCTTGATTCTCTGTCTTCGTGTCTTAACCGAGACAAAAGTGAGCACTGTGGAGGCGGATATCAAAAGAAGCACCAAGAAGCCTGATGGACTGCGGGGGGGGGGGCACATACAGTGGAGGCTGCACACATCGCGGTAACCACTCAGAAACGTCAATAAGCACCAGCAGTTCTTATACGGATGTATATGTTTGGGTCTGGTCAGCCTCTTGTTATCTTCTGCCTTTTTTTTTCCTTGCCATTTATTTATCCAAACCTAAACATCATTTAAAGAACACCCAGTTCTGAACATTAAGCCACATAGACACAGAGCCACCACGGATAACATCTAGGAAAATATCCAAGATACGCGGAGAAAAAACAGATGAGAGTACTGTGCTAGTCTTCCAAGAAACGGGACATAAAAAGGGAACGATGAGCGCGTCCTGATATTTTCTAACTAATGCATGAAGTGAATGTATGGGGAATTTTAATATTTGCACAATATTTTATATTTTGTCACCGCGGAGATGAAAATGATGCTGAGCACGAGGCTGCGGCGGCAGAGATCAATCGTACTGGATCGATACCAGGCAGTTCGGTCTTAATGACCGACTTAAATCCTCGCCGAAAATGAGCGATAATAATCCGCCTTTCGAGTGGCATCCAAATCACGGATGCTCTAAAATTGTCACATGCTGTGAAAGATGAGTCTCCTGCTCCTTCAGGGGATGTCGCACAGAGCTGGATATGGGGTGGGGTGGGTGTGTGTGTGTCGGGGGGTACAGGGGGTGAGAGAAAATGAAAAAGAGAAAGCAAATGAAAAATAAACATTGTTATTGAAAGACAGGATGCTTTAAGACCCGGGGGCCAGGGATTAACATTCAGATTAGCATTCAAATAATATATTTGAATTTCTGATCAGCAATCCTCTTCAAAGAGCTAAATCCCAAGATTAGCAGGTGTTATGCTAAAAAGCTGTGTTTTTTTGTCGGGGAACGTAGCTACACTAGCCAAACAAATATGTCTTTGAGTGTGAGGAGCTGGCATGGATGTATGCTGGTAACCATGGCGACTGACTGGTAGTTAGGAGCCTCGGAGAGGGGCGCAGTGTAGGAATGTGTCAAACAGACCGAGGGGCGCACACACACACCGCAGTGCAAACCGAGAACCTGCTGCTTCACTAAAGACCATCCGCCACATTACTGGGACCACCTACAAATTCCAGCGCCGAGGGGGAAAAAAAAAAAGGTCATCCTGCATCATCGTAATTTTTTTTTTCTTCCTTTTTCTAATGTTCTTTTACAAATAAGAGATTTAGGAGGGATTTCAATAAAAAATCTCTGGCTTAGCAAAGGGAGATAAAAGTGATGAATTTATACCAGTCTGGTTGAGCTGTCCACATAAAAATGATTTAAAAAGATGCTACTTTTTTCACCGAACATGTTTCACTCAGTCAGTCGGACTTAATGAGATGAAAATGAATCCAAAATATACTGTAGAGAGGATAAATGCGCCTGTGGACTGGTTTTTTTCTTCACTTGATACGTCGATGGAGCTATTAAAAGCTACTTTATCTGCACCACTATAACCAGTATCTGTTTTCTGGAGGTACGTGAAGGACGTGTTAATAAGGGGGTTCCATTGTTTATTAATACTTCTGACAGGCACGTGACCAACAACTGTTCCCTCTTCTAGTTGAAGGCAAATGTGTGAAGAGTAGTGATGAAAATAAATGTACCAAAGCACTGATTTAAATTGTCTTTTATCCTGCAAAACATGTGTAATTGTGAAAGTAATGTTTCAATTTTAGGCACATTTTTCTTAAAAAAGCCAAATCGTAAAAACTGCAACAGAAAAACATTTTTTTATCATGGATTTTTACATTACAAAAAGGTTCAAAGTGAGAGACTTTCATTAGAATTTGGGAATTAAACTCACTCACTTCAATTCAGCACCTCCATACTTCCACCTCCATCAGTGACTGAAGCAGGCATTGTGTCAAACAAATACTTATGTATTGCACAGCTGCTGGAGCATGACTCACATTCCTGATACTACTCGAGACTTGTAAAAGTAAAGTTTCCCTACGTTTCATCACACACAGACGCAGAATTTATCCATCATTGTGTTGTTTTGTTCAAGCCTCCACACCAGGTACAAATAAGCCTCAAAGAACAATAAATGACGTGTCTGTACGTGCTGCAGCTTGCATTGTGTACGTGGGTGTTTGTGTGTTTAATCTTGAAAGGGAAATTCTCACTCCTTCGTAGCAGGTAGTGTTACCGTGAAACTATTTTGTTCGTGTCGTAAAGAATCCAAGCATGCATTTTGCCCCGGGAGGTCTGGCAGAGAAGCTGTCTGATGCCCTATCTGTTTTTTTCTTCTCTGTCTTCTTTAAACTTCCCTCTTTCTTTCCCACACACCCACACAGCTCGACACACACAACGACGCACACATGAAGCGCTCCTCTGTCATGCGGTTGGTTGGGTGTAAAATCTCATCTCTCCAGCTGGGAGAGAACAGGTTCGACAAAATTCCCTCTTCTCCACGTGGAGCCCTCTGAGGCACGGAGAGGAATGGCGAAGCATGGCACAGCACGTCCGCTCGCACCGCCAGCGAACCGGCAGTATATCTGCATGGCCCTGCGGCGCTTACCTTGAGTCAACTCGGTGGCCTCCACCGCAGCCCTTTAGTGACTGCATTATGACCCCTAACAGAGCACGGACGCGCTTTATTTTCCTTTCGCTTTCGCCGCGGACTCGATAAATTGACACGGCTTTGTGCTGAGGTGCACGGCGGTACAGATGCCTCGACTCGGATGATTCATACATACAAGGCCTTGTTAAAGACCCTGATATGTATTCACAGGAGAGCATGATGCACAGCAGCTGTAGTTATGCATATTTAGCTGTGAACAAGGCAAATCCCTCTCCTGCCTCCCTCGCCCATTGTACACCCGACTGGGCCGATATGGATCCTTATTTATCTTCAGATGTGATGACAATGTCTCTTGCCACAGTGACACCCGCGGTCAGCCCTCTCAGCGAGCAAAAAGCTTTGCATTCACCCTCCAATTTTACACTCTCTTTAGCTCCAGGAGTGTCTTTGTGTGCTGGGGAGCAGCCCATTCTCCGTGGCCGTCTGAAAAAAGCAGCTGTTTCTATAATGCTGTGGCAGCACTTTATGTTGCAGAATGATAAATGAAGGGGAAGCGGCAGAGCTGAGGTGCAGCTGAAGCACACACATGCAGAAACAATGGCATAGGAGGGTCCATGCGCGACATGGATATGCTCTCGCTTCGCCTCGCTCTTTTAGCTTGTGTCCCTCTCCCGCTTGCACACACACACTCCCCCTCTCTCTTTGCAGGTTAGGCTCCCGGCGCTCACCCATAGCCAGAGGTTATAAGAGCGTGTTGAAGCAGGGGGGGCTAACAGACTGACACGTCCCACCAGTCCCTGTGCACACCCAGGGGAATGAGAGGTCGCGGTCGCCGTCCCACTGGGACCTGTCGCTCCACTGTCCTCGGGGCAGTCATCTTCCTTTCCACCACCAACCTAATGACAGAGGCCCGAGGCCTCATCACTCCATCTCCCAACCCACCAGCCGACCCCCCCCCCCCCCCGCACCCCCCAGCCCCACGCTCCTCTCTCCCCGTTGTCCTACCCAGGTGTCTGTCAGAGGGGTGTCTGCTCCACGACTGGTGTAGCCATCCACATAAAGGACCCCCTCCTCCTCCTGCCGCGCCCCCCTCCTCTAGCCCGGGGCTCAGCCTTTCATTTTGAAGTGGCGCGGGCCAGCTCTGCACCAGCCTGGGCCCACGGCCTGCAGCCTGCTCCATTGTTTGGCCTCAGAGAAAGACTATTATTTCAACTCAATTTACTGTGAGTAAACACTGAGTGATAAGGCCCCCTGTCCTATCCCTCGCACACACACACACTCCTCTGATCCCTCCCTCCCCTGACCGTGGGCTGTAATATACGCCGCCAACAAATCACTGCTCTCAGCCCATTGCGATCACTGGCTTTAGAATGGAGCGTACTAATTCACTTTCCAACACAGATCAGAGGACAGGCCTCATGTGTTTCAGAATATGGCTCTGCCACTGAGCGGCATTTAAAGGGCTTGTGGCCCGATGGTGGACCGTTATAAATTTTAAGCAATAGCATTCTCGCATCCTTGAGATACTATTCACATGCTAAACCTGTGATAATCAGATGTATATATGCAAAGATAGCAAGCATGAAACAGTGCCTGGACACTTTATTAAAAGGGAGAATTCTAATCATTTTCCAGCATCAGTAATATCAAAGACGAGCCATATGATGAATGGTTCATCTGCTCAGATAGATCAGTGGGGCTCACAATAATCACAGTGGTTGCTTTTTGTGTGTCGCGCACAATGGACGCGGAACGACACACAGCTGCAGGAATGACACACTGTGGTAACATGTATAGTTAATGATATTAGGACTTATAAGCAGGCGAACAGCGCGCCGGTGACAAAAGGTAAAATTCTCCACAGATAAATGTGCTGCTCGAGTGCTTTTTTTCAGCCTGTGGAGGCTCGTTGGCTTAAAACGAAACCCTCACAAAGAGCGCTGTTTGTTCTGTTTTTCATTGTTTCATCACGGAAAAGCCCTCGGTCCCTCTTCTGTGTGAGGAACTGTACTATGTCTTAATTATACGGAATTATCAGCTGGCTTTAAATAGCAGTCGTTTGCACTGTCTCCGCCTTATGTGGCTAATATAATTATTCAGCGCCTACTTTGTCTTAGGCAGAAAGAGGCTGACACAGTAGCACAAACTAATGTGATAAAAGCTTAGCATATCACGACTTGATTCGAGGATTTTAAAGGTAAGTGTTTATGACAAGGTAATAATGCCTCATGCAAAAAGCTGGCCTGTAAATTGGTTAGTTAGGCCATGATGGATGAGGGGGAGCCTAACCTTATTTCCAATAGAGCCTCTTGATTTCTGGAGCTGAGGATAATGAATTTGATTTAATTAGACCATCCCTCATCTAATTAAGAGTGGGAGAAATCTGACCCTGTGTGTAGTCTTAAAAATAAACACTTCTTTGAACCATATGGACGTATCGACAAGAGCTGAAAATTCACCACTTTGAACAAAAGCGATGCCTCGGTGAGGGAATATCGCAAAGGTTACAATTCCTGGTTAAGTAACTCACACATTTGTGAAATAAGAAAAGTTAATCAATTAAAAAAAAAAGATTATCGTGTGGAATAAAAACAAACTACTTGCCTGTTATGAATGGACTTGAGAAGATGGGACTAGGGATCAGGCAAGAGCTATAAAGGTCCAATTAAAGTAGTGATTCATCATCAGATTATTAATGAAGCTTGTGAGGGTCCTCTGCAGTATTGGTAATGGGCTGGTTGGCCTATCTCCCCCTAAACCCTCTGGGTAGACCTGCTCCTTACACTGCCAAGGTAATCTCTTTAAAGGCCAAGGAGATCCAGCCCACCGAGCCCCCAAAGGCACCCTTGCATCGCTCCCACTGCCTGCTGTAGTCGGCGCTTCACCTCGCAGGCTTGACAACTCTCATTATGGCTCCAACTTTTCTAGGCTTCACCTTGGAGAAACAAACTCTCTCAACTTGATCATTCTGACAGCCCCGAGTGCTGTATTTGTCATCCTCAGACTAACTGGAAGTGCTCGCGAGAGCCGTGGATCTGAGGAGAAATAATGTAAAGTCTGCCATGTCCAGAGACGGGTATCTGGAGCTAGCTCTGATTGGCCTTCCAGCTCTGACGATGTCCGTGGGCGGCTAAAATATCTCCAATCAGCCGTTATCGCGGCTCTTTCTGGTGGAGCGCCCTATAATACTTATCATCAGGCAGTCGATCTCATAGTGCCCCTTGTAACCAGCTGAATAGCCAATGGACAATTCACAGCACCATAGATGCTTAGGTAGCCAACACACTGCAGATCCAATTACCTGTAATACACACTTCAGTTTATCTCTCTCCCAGTCATTATCTAAATTGCCGACATATTATTAGGGTACCTGCTTGAGAAGTGTGTGTTTCTCTTTGTCTCCTAATAGGGCCCAAAGGGAGTGTTGTTTTGTACGTAAGCCTCTATAGGCTGTAGAGGAATGGGCTTTATAACCGTTTTCCAAAACGGGGCATACGGGAAGCACAGAACACCTTCACCATTATGCACCAAATACAAACATATCTGTCATGACACGGTGAGTAGTAGAATCAGGAGATTAATTACGTGATTGTGGAGAAAGGAGCCCGGCCCCTCAGTCAGAGCGGTCCCTCATTACATTACCCTGTTCTCCAGAGGAGCCCAATTGACTTCGGAGGCGCACGACTCTTCCACAAAAAGACCTACACTGATTGAGAAGTGTGACAGCTATTAACAGTGCATTACAAAGCCTCCGTAGCGCTTTCAGTGGGTAGTGTTTGAAAATTGCTGAGGAGAAAAAGATAGTTTTTGCAACGAGTTTCCCGCTCAAGAAAAAAGAGTTTACTTCAAGGGATCAGTTCAACATTCAGGCCTTTTTCTTATTACTATTTTTAAGTGATACAATAAAAAAATTTGGGGGGAAAACCGAGATAATCTTGATACTTTTAAACTGTGATGGAACTACCTCATACTGCCTTAATTCTCTGCCTCAGACCACCAGCACTCACCCTCCCAAACATCATGGTTATCAATGAGAATACTTTCAAAAGAATAAGTTTTCAACTGTAATTTTGTGGCCAAAGCAGAGTTTTCCCCCCTTTACTCCCACGGAAAGACTCGTCTTCTGTCTTTGCCTAACAGTCACTGTGTTTTGTTCTCCATGTTGGCATTTATTTAATGAGTGGACCAGCGCTGGGACTGTCACAAGCCCACAAAGGGAAAACTGAAGGCCAATCGAGCCTCGCATCATTCAAATCATGTCCATGCAAGTGAGATGTACTCTTGACACTGGACGCTCCTCGGAGAGCCATATATGCAATTGCAGAATAGCTGCGGCTGAAAATGTCTCATCCATAGGGACACTCACAAGCAATAATGCACCATATGAGAGACAGACAGCTAGATTGAATAGAGAGACAGCTAGACAGGCAGAGATCAAGTCCAATCCTGCTCCCGTCATCTGGCTCCGCGTTCACAGGTCAGGCTTAGTTAATCTAATTCCTGGGCTTTCCCACAAAAAGCCAAGTGCCACTCAGGAAGAAGTGGCAGGGAGACGGCGAGTGGGAGAGAAAGAGAGGGGTTGGGAAGTGGATGTGAAGAGGGCCCGGTGGTGGTGGCGGTGGTGGTGGCGGCAGTGGTGAGCTTGAATAATTATGAATCAGGGAGCTTAACCTTCTGGGGAGTTAATTTGAAGAGCACTGGGGAAAGGGGAGTGGGACTCTTTATTTCCCTGGGGTGCCCCTAATGCCATTGTGAGGGAATGGAGAGATCAGGACACGCAGCAATATCGTGTCTGTTAGCCACCATATGACGAGCTGACCCCAGAGCGGCGCTCACAATCACACCTGCCGTCATCAGGGCTAATTTGTTAAACATATCAATAGTGCTCCGCTGGCCTTTTCTCTGCCACGTCGGACCATTGATTCAGCCGCCGTGCTGACTGACAAGCCCGGACCCCCGACTCCACTCCCCGCTCCTCTCCACTGGCAGACGCCTTAAATCACTTATGATGTCTGGGCTGCCCTTTTTCTGTAAGAACAGAAGTAAAAAAAAAAAAAAAAAAAAAGGTTGTATGATTAAAGCACAAATAAATAAATCATTTTTATATCTATTGGCACTCCTACAACTGTTTCAAAACTATATTACACCTACTAAAAGCCTCTTTACATCCATAACTTTTCTTTTTACCAGCACCAGCAGGCCCCCACAAGCACAGCAAGCAGGGAGGGACACCAACGAGAGGACGAGGCAAGACAAAGAGGGAATAGAGGCACAAACCGAGCGCTAGATAAATCACAGCATGAAGAAATGATACTCTGCAGCCCTTGGCTCTGCGAGGGCCGTAAGCTGGAATTCTTTTATTTGGAGTGGGGGCCTCTGTCCCAGGCTCTCACCGGGAGAGTCTCCTGTCATGTTTGCGAGCGCAGAAGTTGAGAGATTGGTTGGCGGGCCGCTCGCTTCGCTCGCTGGCTGGCTGGCGAGCTGGCAGAAAGACGCTGTTGTGTTGCTGTGTCAGGGAGCAGCAGCCCATGGCGGCAAAGACCCCAACATCTGGATCCCGTTTGCAGGGGCAAACTCAGCCCTTTGATTCCTCCTCCCCTGACCTGCTCTAATTGTCATCCCTCATTATTTAGTCAAAGGTGGAGGGATGAATCATAAACTATTACTGAGAAGTGACTTCTTCTGCTCCGAGAGAAATCCTCCTCATTCTCCTCTCAGCTGATAAGGACAATGAATTTTACACGTGGCCGGAGTACAAACATCTCTCATGTGGGCTCTTGTCATTGGGGTCTGGCTGAGAGGGTCTGTGAGCCTTAAAACAGAAATAACACATGAGAGGAAGAGTTTCTGACAGACCGTAAAAGAAGGGATCTTTACTTTCCTTTAAAAAATAAAAGTGTCTGGTTATCCTGGACTTTAACCGTGGCAAAGGCATGAGAGACTTGAATGAATAAAACCAGCCTTCTGCCTACATGCATTTTATTAGCGGGAGCTGAAGATAACTCTTCAGTCACTCGTCAAACAGGACGATGAGTCACCTTTAATACTGACAGAATTTTGGCAGCCTACATCAAGTGACTCTCAGACTATTGTTGTCAAGTTATCCAACCAAAGTACTGGTGAGCTTTTTACTGCCTATCAAGTTTTCAATTGAACCACCTGATGTTTCGAAATGCACATTGGTTTAAATAAACCATGTTGTTACCTCATTTCTAAGATTTAAGACTTTATTCAGGAACAGATCCAGAAGAAGTGAGCGATCTATTCACAGTCTGAGACATTTTCTTCAGCAATAAATCGAATCCGGTTCTGTTAAGGGCAGAATGGAACTCGATTTCACAAACATACATTAGTGTAATTTGTGGTTGCTTTCATCATAGCAACAGTGGAGCCTATCTGACAATCAAGCCACTAATGACAGTTATGTGTCTGTGCACAGCACCCGGGCCAAGTGAGAACAGGTTTTGTTGATCTCAAGTGGATCATGGAGGCTGAGCTGCGCTGCCTTTGATTCTTGCCCTGTTTGTGTTGGAAACTCAGTGATGTGTGAAAATGTCCCGTGCTGGAGTGTGTTTGAGTGGAAGATGTGCCCTGCTCATTACCCCAGAAGAGGAATGCTTCTTCTGCCTCCTATGACACATGACAGCGTCTCTCTCTCATCCAGTCATTCACCAGTGGAACAGCAGTGATGACAGATCACTCAATTCTTTTCAAGGATCCTTTTTTTTCCCTTTTCTTCTTTTTCTTTTTTTAACGATAATTTTATTTTGTATTTGAAGAGGGAGGAAGTTGTGTGGTGGGATAAAGCACTTCAAAGCCCTCCTGTGTCATTGCTTCCTGAACCAAAACCAAATTTCAGAGCGATGTGGTGCTCACTGTACATTTGCAGGAGTTCTGAATGAGAAAGATGTGTATCAGCCCCCTTCTCTCTTACACAGCTTTGAGTCTTCTTTTTATAGTGGCCATCATTCACTCACCAGTAGCTAGATGAGCCATTTTTCCGACTGAATGTTAAGCCCGCTATCAGATTAAGCAGGCTCTGATTTCAGCGCTAATTGTGCACGTCCACTTAAGAAGCTGACAGCCCGGCGAATGAGGAGGCTCGCAGGCCTCTGAAGCACGACACTCATCCATCACAGCCTAACCGATTGCATCCCTCTGAAGGCTCAACACGCTAACACCATTAGCTCTACTGCTGGGCACCTAACTAGCACATCAGTCAAGCGGCTACATGCTAACAGCATTACGGCTAATGCTGCCCCTCTAACTAACACATCCGTCATAGGGAGAGAAATCCTACGGCTCTCCAGGAACACGTGGAACCACATTGTCTCGCCCTCAGACAATCACCCACATTATTTTGCCTCTGTTACTTTTGTTGCTCTGTGGCTAATGCCCTCATTTGTCTCTGCAGATGCTGAATAGCACTGAAAGAAAGTGGGTTTTGATTCTGTTCTGGTCTGCCCAAAACACATTCATGCATATGGCTGAAAACGCGAGCCCCTGTGAAGGGAGCCATTCAAATCCGATTATGATTTCATATTTCACAAAGACAGTACACCACTAGGATGATTTTTAATTAGAACCAGAATCAGTAAAAAGAATGGGGCATGGAGACAATAAAATGAGGAATGCATTCATCCATGGGATGATTCTCTAGCTTTATTTAAGATCTGTGCCAATGTGCTAACAGCATTAATGAAGTTATAAAGAATTATGAGGGGAAATCAAATTTGCCTCGCCACTTGAGCGCCACTAAAATGCCAAACAATAAACTACCAGATTGCAAATTAGATCAGTAAAAATATCAAACACATTGCGGTGCAGGAAAATCCATAATTGCATTTAGTGCCTGGCCTCTCCTGGGGGAAGAGACACTAAAGATCATCAGCAGGCTACACGGGAGCCGCTATTGACAGAGCGGTAAAAATCGACAGGCTAACTAAATAAACACTCCAGGCTCCATTAAATATTCAACGGCTGAGATTTGACAGTCTACCATGCCTGCCTCTCCCCATTGCCTCCACTAGCGTCTCTCTGCTGCACATCTTCTCCCTGTCTCTCTCTCTCTTCTCCTCCTCCTCCTGCACCCCACCTCTTCCCCCTCCACCCTCCTCCCTCTCTACCCCCCCCCCCCTCCACTGTGACTCCTGACAGCAATAAATGATGCGGTGCCTGAGGGCGCTGCTCCAGTGGGAGACCTGGGAGGATAGAGCAGGAGAGCAAAAGAAATAAAGGGGAGACAGCCTATGACCAATGGCCATTAACCAAGGACTGAGACAGGGCCCTATGACATCCACCGACACCCCACCCCCTCGACACACTCTCATTCTCTCAGGCAGAGTCACACGTGTGCACGTACACTGTTACAAACCTGATACACCGCAACCTCCCTTCCTCTCTCTCTCCATTTTGTTGTTTATGTTCCAATACCGCGACGACAGCTGAGCCAGAAAAGCTCTGTATACACAGAACAGTAGAGAGGTGGTTTCCTCTTTCATTCTGCTTACTTAATCTTAATCAAACAGTTTATCCTGTGCGTTTGAAACAAAACTGGCACCTGAAAGGGGGTGAAAAAAACAACCGATCATATGCCACCCAAACTCTTTTGACAAGATCATATGCATTCATCTGCCGTGGCGAGCCGAGCGAGGTTATGCAAATGAGAGATGACAGTGTTATTGTGTGAGGAATATCAATGGAGTAATTACTGTTCCATGTCGGGCTATTGGCCCTCTGCTGCTGTGCCTCGCCAGCGTGCTTCATTTCTCAGCCGTCCTCTCAGGGGAGAGATGAGCGGCGTGCTCTGGAGAGCAGAGCTAATAATGGCAGCTCGGATACAGGCAGAGCTTAGACGAGCCCCGGGGTCCTGAGCCGCAGACTGCTAAACGTTGCAGGGGTCTCAGGAGAGCCCCCCAGCGAAGATGAAATGATTAAAAAACCACCCAACCTGACTGACAAGCTGACCAACCACCTATAACTCTCTGCACGGTGGGTCAGACCATCACGGCTTGCTTCAATCATAACAGCAGGTGACCTTTTTGGACATTAGCTGACTGCCTGACAATGATTCTTCTCACTAGCTTCCAGTGAGGTTCAAAAAAAAAAAAGTAATACTGAATGATGAGTCTAAATGTTCCAAGTCGGTAAGCAGCAGAAATGTGTGGCACAAGCTGAGACACAACAAATTTTAAAAATGAATCAAAAGGATCGAAGGGAATTGTAAATCAAAGAGAGAGAGAGAGAGAGAGAGAGAGAGAGAGAGAGAGAGGTAAATATAAAATCATCCTGTGAGTACTTTGCTTCACTGACAGTGTCTGTAAGATCATAATCATCTGGTCTGGCTTCTCCTCTGTGCTTTGGCAGCTGTCCAATGAGCAAGCTCCTCTGGCATGTAACGTGTCATCAAATTTAAAGCTCAAATTTGCCGGGGTGTTTAACAAAGCGCTCTTGTCGATGGGTGAAAGCGGCGGCCGCCTGTAACGTGTCAACTTTATCATCTTTTACACGTGAAGGATTGTCTAATAAATAAGAACGCTGAGAGGCCACAAGTTCACCTGATGGAGAGAAAAAAGCAACATGGAGAGCAACTTCAAAGGGCCACGGCTGGTACAGACCCCGGAGCTGTGAATTAACATACCAGGCGGGAGGAATGTTTCTCCCACACACCTTAGTGAGCGGCAACCTAATCACTTTCTTTTTTTTTTCAAAAAAAAGAGAGAAGAAACTGTCCAATTCTGTGAGTGAGCGCTCGTTCATAATTCAGCTACAGATAATATGATTTGAAAGACACGAAGGCAGAATAAACTTATATTTATAGCAACTGAAGATGAAGAAGAGAAAAAACAAAGACAGGAATAATTTAGACTTTTCTATAAAGATGATTGTTTTTGTCTGTGTTGCTGCATGTTTCCCAAATAAAATCATATATAATCATCTTTATTATTTTGTTGTACAGATGGGATAACATATTATGAGTGAATGTTAAAGCTCAGTTTAGATCTGACACTTTTACTCTGTCCTAAAACTGCCATTGATGTTCTGCAAAGTTATGACACAAAGCGTAATTCAGTTCTTTTCTGGGGGATGTTAATGAAATGTTATCACCACTTACAAAAACACCCCCCCCCCCCAAAAAAGGCAAAACCTGAGCTTCAATCCCCATCTTGATCCAATAATTTCCAAACAAGCCCCAAAGTCTCAATACTTTTATTGTTGTGGGACATAAAGCACACTTTATCTCAACCTCAGCGCCCAATAAAACCATATAGCTCCTCCCGCTATCTGCGTGGCAATCTGGGGCGTTGCGTTTTTACAAGACAGAGGCTGGGTGAAAAAGGAGGTCCATGTGCTGCACTTGTACCTTCACACCATTCATTTCCAGGTCAGGTGCACCTCTCGCCATGTCCAGACACCTCATACATCTTGCAAGCAAGGACCGGCTTATCTCCATACTTATCTCCAAGGCAATAATTCCCACTCAAAGCCATAGCCGTAAGCAAATGACAGGGGCAGGACGGGAATGGCGGGCCTGGGTGGTGCACCACTCCCATACCATCAGCGCTCCTGCAGGCTACACAGAGGGGGGGGGGGGGGGTGGAGGTGGAGGGCGGGGGGGGGGGGCAGCACAAAAACAACCTCTTTTTTTTTTTTTGAAGCACACCTACAGGACACGGG
>JASSRZ010000011.1:4588981-4600002 GCA_032164315.1 Malacoctenus gilli
TCTTTTTTTGTTTTTGAAGCACACCTACAGGACACGGGAGATAATATCACATGTGTTTCGATGTGACCTCATAGCAAAACAAATGTGGAATTTAACTCTCATCGGGTCACCAAAAGAAAAAAGAAAATACATTAAGCAGTTTTTACTCAGAGTGTAATCTGATTCCTGCGCGTGCGCCCAAGTGGTGAATAATCGGGGAGGGGGGGGTAGACGGACTCTGCTAAAACAGTCGACTCAATCAGTCATTCCCCAACAACAAACACCAGAAGAGAGCCCAAGCTGAGTCACACACAAAGCTCTTATGTGTTGCCAAATATTTTCCCCCCCTAACAGACAGACAAATGCCTGCAGAGCACCCACCCACCCACCCACTCTTCCACCCCCCCCCTAAAATAACCCAGATATTCACTGGGAATGAAAAAAACCTCTAATGCAGTTTTCATTCAATCAGTGTCTCATTCCAAACTGGCGCAAGAAAGAAAATAAGACAAAAGCAATATACCAAGAAAGGCCTACTGTATATGTGGTGCGTAATCTGCAATGCTTTCCTCCCTTCTTTACTGCTATTGTTCTTTTGACTCGGCTGCTGTGTTTTTTCTTGGTACTTGGAGGCTGTTTTTCAGCGCAATAAAAAAAAAGAGAAAAAAGAAAGAGACAGGCTGACAGAAATCTGCCTCACCCCGACATGGTTTCTGTCCGTCATAAATCTGATGCTATGACTAACTGACTACTTTGTTTATTATTCCTGTTTCTTTGCTTAATGTCCTGGGAGCGAAGCTTTGATCCCGCTAACCTTATGGATCCTCACCGTAAACACTTACCTCCCGAAGACGTTTTTATCACCCCGGGGGCTCGATGCCAGGTATCTTGTGCGGAAACGCGGCAACAGATAAACCTTGCCAGTCACCAGCGAGGGCAGAGAGGACACCAGACTCTGGGAGTGGAAACTCCTCCATCCATCAGCCCTGCCGGGGACGCTCCTGGATGAGAGATTTGGCCCGATATCGTCTCGGTCTTTTGTTTCATCCGAGCTGCGCCTTGAACATGTGACCAGCTTACTGTCATTAATGGAATCACCACAAAGCCTCATGTTTTGGATTGCAAATTACACCGCTGACGTCATTCCAGACCGAAGAAAAGAGAACGTAATGGGAGCGCATTTCAAGGAATTGACGCGGTGCACGCGCGCAGCCAGTCATATCGAACCTATCTGTAATAATATGAAGATTATGTAGAATTTGGAAGCAGTTTTAAAGAGGCTGAGACCACACTCTTGCAGGCTCAGACCCTACATGTCTGAGCATAGAAACAAACACACAAACCACCCGTGAACACTCAATGGCTGCCAGTGATGTCTCTGTGAGCAGGAGACCACAGGAATTGTTTATCACTGCAGATCACAGTGACTAATCAGAAGCAGGCCGTCTCCCCTTGAACCTGTGCGAGGTCGAGATGTTTCCTCAGCCCACACTGAGACGTGTACGTGCCACGGTGTGACCTCCTCCTCCTCCTACTCCCCCGAGTACCCCACCACCTGTGGTCCAGCCAGCATCAAACCCAAAAGGACACTCTGTGACAGTCTGCGTTGACGGCGAGATTCCAAAAAAATCCATGCTGAGGGCGAGTTGAACACGATGAACCATGTCTTACTCGAGACAAATGTTCCCTTTCGTTCTGGTTTATTTATCCAACTCCTCATCTTAATAATTAGCAGATAATGCATATTATTTCCATTCTCCTCTCTTAGCCATGAGTTCAAACTTAAGTATATCAAAGACGCAAATGAATAATTATGGTAAAGAGAAGAAGAAGGGAAAAAAAAGGCAACCAGAGAGACAGGAACAAAATGTGATTACTAGGCGAAGTAAGAGTTTCCATTAGCATTTGCCAAAGCACCATTAAATGTTATGGGCACATCAAGGCCCACAGAGCATGTTGGTCAGCACAGTGGGAGAATGACATCTTACACTGTGCAGGGCCCCCTTCTGGACCATGCAGACGGCTTCAAAAGAACTTAACCGTCAAGAAAAACAGTCTGTAGACCTAAACCACACGGCGAACGCAGCGCTCACATCCAGATAAATGTTGAGCCGATGTGCCCTCAGGGGAGAGCATAACGCTTGATGTATTATCGTTAGTTACGCAACATTTCTTTGATACAAACAACAACAAGATGATTGTAATATCCAGGCGAGGCCAAATGCCATTAATGTTGAGAAACAGGCGGACTTTTGCGAGGAAAAAAAAAACACCCCAACAACACAACAATGCCAAGACGAGACGCTGTCATAGAAGTGATGGAGCTGTGTTGCCCATGAGGGATGTTTCAAAGGCACTCGAACGCTTGTCAGTGCAGTTTATTACTTCCTTGAAATATCTGTAAAAGAGGAACCATTGAGCAAAAGAAAACTGTTTAAGAGCTGGGGGTGTAAATCTCTTTTAATGCTGCTGATCCCTGTGTTAGTGCCGCTTCCAGAAACCGCTCGCCGTTTCTCCTTCCCTACGGTTCCCTCATTACGCATCGTCTAGGAGAAATGGCTACCTTTTCACTTCGCCTTCTCAAATATTGCAAACTATAAGCAGTTTTCTAAGTTATAACTGCAGGGCCTGTGTCTGCCAAGAGTCTGTCGCTTGCACTTAGTTTCTCTCCCCCCTTTATTTCTGTGGTTGTTGGTTAGGAGAAGCCATGTCACAAAGCCAAAGTTGTGACATACGGAGAGGCGCTGTCGTACCATAAACTTGATATGGATATTTGGAGACCGCAGGAACATCTTACAACACATTCTGATGGTTTCCAGTCGACGCTGTTTAAGGAATCCTCAGTTGTGATGAAGAGATAAATATTTTCTCGCCGTATTCCTTTCCAATGGGGATGGATTTTGACCCGAGGCCGGAGCCGCCCGTCCCCCCCCCCCCCCCCCGCCTCACATCTCTGCCCCAGGTTAGGTTAGTTCCTGGTGGGATGTTTTTGTGGGGAGAGGCCACCGCTCTTTCTTATCTTCCTGTCATCTCAGTGGGACGGCGGGGCACGACACCCTCTCTGGCTCCAGAACCGCAGGCTTCCCCCTGGACACCAAACCGCCCGCTCCACACTGGATGTACTCTTTGAGAGGGTGGTTGTTTAGGGTGTGTCAAAGCTTATTAGCGCTAGAATGTGTGAAAAAAACAGCGCCGGCTGAAAGAGTATTTGCGAAATACGTTTTTATGGGTTGTTTGACTCGCCCCGAGTGCCAGCAGAGGGGTGTTTACCACATGAAGCAGAACGGGCGGGCAGAAAATTTGGACAATCACGATGAAATATGTTAAGGAGGTCAACTTGGCCCACTTGTGACAGCCGATCTGAAACTGTGTGAATGGTTGTTATTTGGTAAACCTCATCCCGCCGATATTTGAAGTAGGATAAGATAAACGACACCGAAGCAAATTCACGCAGCGACTCTCCTGCCATTAGTTTTAAGTGGAAGTCAGAGGGCACAAATATCATATTTCTCCCCTCTGAAGCAGCCGTTCCTCACTATTTGTGTCACACACGCACTCGCTCAGCCCAGCGAGTAGAACTTGTGCTCCCACTCACTGACACTGGGTCATGCTCTGATGCTGTGGGATTGAATTGATTTTAAAATGAACGTTATTTCAGTATCAGAGGACTTTTTTATCACTTGGCTAAGATAACATTTGGGTCTGTTGAGCTTTGCTCACGTTCGTCCTGATCCATTTGGAGCCAAACTACATCTTTTAATGTATTAACAATATCATTGACATTTAATCCAACAAGTTTATGATCTTACATCAGATGTTTGGAACATTTATTCATGTTGCCTGAATCGTGAAGTGACGTTTTTTATGTTGGTGACACGATTATTGAAAAATCTCAGCATCTTTTATTTGGAAAAATGTATTTTTAGTTGTCACTGCTACCTTCATTATCAATATCACTATTTGCACAGTGTTGGTGCCTGTAGTTTACAAGAAAATGAGTGAGCACTTGTTCATAAAAATGTAAAAATATGATTGTGATTACTTAGCAAACTTGACATTATTCATTATTTAAAAGTAAACAAATATGAAAAATAAAATATCAATAAGGTGTTGGTTATTGCATTTTTTTTTCAACATGAACTTTCTTACTGTTGATGCCAGTTTTCTTTTTATAGTGTTTTATTCACGAGACATCAGTCGTAAATGTCACTTGTTGCTCCATGTTGTCCTCAAGGGTCGAGCTCTTCTGACATTCACTTTTCCATCACCTGCTATCAACTGTTCAGCCATCAGTCAGTTCGTCTGAGTCAAATGATTTTTAAATGAACATTTTTTCCAGTCATTACAGCTTTCTGAAGTGATTGAACTGCATCACACACCGATCAGAAACTGGAATTTCTCCACTTTTGGTTTCTTTTTGCAATCACTTCAAAAAGAAACTTACAATGCAGTATGATACAAAAAATGTCAAAAATGTACCTCGGCAAAAGCTTATAAAATACAATATGAATAAAATAATACAATAACATTCCTTGGTCAATCTTCTCATACACAACTGCTTAAAAATCTGGTGCTCAGTTGCAGAGTTGGCTGTAAATGGCAGCCATATAGCACAATTACATGACTCTTAGAGCCGTTTCCTGCCAGTAATAAAGACCTTTGGATGCAGGCAGGACATAACAATGATCACATACAAACAGAAATATTTGTATAAATCAAGGGAGCCTGTGAAAGAATGAAAGGGAGACAGTGAGCTTTATTTATTCCTATGTATAAATTGTGGTAGAGTTAAAACCTATCATAAAATCATGAAGGGCAGCATGTGTGTATATAGTCCCTCACTTAGACATACTTGTGGGCACCAAGAAAAACATACGCACTGCACTGAGGCACTAAACCTGCATGCAGCTTCAAGAATGTTAATAAGGATTATGGTTAATGTCCTTATGATATTCTTTGCAAAGGCCAAGCGTGTTTTGCCACTGTCTTTGAAGAGGTCGAGGCCTCTGCCAAACAACACTAACCTCCATGTTTACATTTTGAGGGGCAGAAAAAAAAAGTTTCTCTGTGTTGAATTTAACGAAAAGAAAAGCGCTGCTTAAAGAGTAGGAAGTCTCAAGAGGAGCAGATAGAAATTCCTCCGGTGTCAGAGAGAATGGGCCTGTAAGTGCCGTAATAATTTTTCTAACATGTAAGCCATAAAGGAGTGCCGGTTGCCAGAGAGCATGCGGTGACCCTCGCGACCTTGCGCCTGCTGCCTAGCTTCTGGTTAGTATAAGCGGCATCCAGCTGAAAGCTACCAGAGGCCTTCATATGTATATGTGATGTTTCCAAGGAGAGATGGACCAATTAATCTGATTATAGTCGCAAATCCTCTGACATGTGTAGGCCTGTCTCCAGCCATATGTGGTACAGATGTGTGTCCATGTGTGTGTGTGAGCATGTATGTACCTGTGTGTACATCACATAATGGGATCTGCAGGCAGAGCAGAGGTATGTCTCCATGTATGTGCACAAAACCTAAATCTTGGCACAAAATATGGCCCGCATGATTTATGGGAAACCCTCTGTGACAGTTTGTAAACATATATCAATCTGATAAATGGGATAAAAAGGGGGGAAATGGTTGCAAGGGAGCTGTAACTGTATGCAAATACATGCTGTGGGTGAGTGGTCGGTCTGCGGAAGTCAGAAAGCACCTGAAATGAAATACTGGGTGAAATAGTAAACCGTCTGTCAAAGCTTTCGCGGTCTGTTTAAAAACACAACACCCGAGCACTTAAACAGCCCCTTTTTCATTGGCATGGCTATGAATATGCCTATTCTGAGGGCGATCCTTTCATTTTCGAGTCAGAGATCTGAGTCACTCACAGCCCAAACGTATGTTTGTGCCACTGACGGCGGCCTGCACCGAGGGGCGGGAGGAAGTGGAACGAGGAGCTGACAGACAGGCCCTGATACTGCACTTCCACCACAGGCCAATCCCCAGCTAACCCCTGTGCTGACAGCCAGGATGTAGCACTCATCCACAGGCCACAGCCCAGATTCTGGGGCCCAGGAAAAGGAGAGCACGGAGAGCAGGGGAGAGGGCTGCTTGGGCTGATGATAGAGGAGGGGGGAGGCGAGTGGCTGGTGGTTTGGGTGGCACGCACCGCTTTCTGCCTCCTGAGCAGCACGACAGAGAGGAGAATCCACAGACGGAGTCGCCTGCCAACAGTATGTCCAACGCTTGGCAGAGTGACAGAGCCTCGACACACATGCAGGCAGACATGCTGCACATGCACACACACGCACGCGCGCACGCACGCACGCACGCGCACATGCACCCACACACACAAACACACACACACAGGCACGCACGCACGCACACACACAAGAACATTCACATAGGAATGCAAAAAAACACAATTAAATGCACAGCGGGGCTGGAACCTATCAGATGCCATGAGATACAGTAAACACGCATTAAAGAAAACACAGACGTGAAGACACGTTTCACACCACAAACACTTACACTTGCTTTTTTCTTTTAAGGGCCAAATTTTCTGGCTGCTTTAAAGTTGAAGAGTGAAGCTATTCAACTTGAACTCAACACGCAGATTTACACTGATGGAGGGATATTAGTGACATTCTGAATCATGCAAAACATTAATCTTGAGACTATTACAGACAGACCCAAACAATTTGGATATTTAACTTCTCAAGCGAGATGTAACTGATAACATGACCCCATCAAACCTTCACTTCTCTAATATTTGTTGCAAGTCAGGCCCTTAGAAGAACTGAGGACCGCGGCTCAATAAATAATGAAGCCCGAGTCGGCGCTGCGCGGGAGCGCAGTGGAGCGATGAACACTGAAGGCTGAGGGGCCACCAGTGACCCCAGCCGCATGCTGGGAGAGGGCCCAGCACAGAGCCAGGGCTGTCTCTCCAGCTGGGATCACAACACAACGACGGGGCTCCGGTTTCAGCGCACAACTCTGGCCTCAGGCTGGACCGGCGCTCCCCTGTGATGCAGGACCTACGGGGGCCAGTGTAAAGGCAGACAGACACCCAGGGGGGGCCGGTCAACCCACCCACTCTCAGGAGGAGGCAGCGACAAGCGTGGCAGCCAAAGACTGATCGGGATTGCCTGAGACTGCAGAACTGCTTCTTCTCTTTTGCGCTCTCTCTCTCTCTTTCTCTCTCTCTCTCTTTTTTTTTACAGCTGAGTTTGGGTTTGCATTAAGACTCAGCTATTTTTGTTCAATGGGGCTTCCAGCGAGCTGCTCCCAAAGGCAAAATCTGTGCATAAATAATGTACTATGAGGCCAAGAGGTTGAATCAAACAATACTGTGCGCTGGAGAGGAAATTTAGATGAATGAGGCAAACAAGCCAGCCTTTACCTGCAGTAATACATTATTCTTATTGAGACAACCGCCTCCATAAACTCACGTATGTACAAAAGAAAAACACTTTGAAAAATGTTGATGTTTTATCCTCTTATCCATCCCTCTCATAGACACCGGATCACTTTGCAGCGTTCGAGAGACACGGAATTTCCCAAGAAGATGTATTGTCGGAGCTTTCTGGGAAATATTAATATCCAGCCGGCAGAGGAAAAGGTAAAGGGAGAGGAGAAGGGGGGGCATACAGTGGGGGGGGGGTATCAGTATCGTGGCATGGTACCCGATGATAAAATGCCTCGTCCAAAGCAACTGCTTCCAACCTGCCGTGCACAGTTAGCCACTGTTTGACACTTTTATGCCGAGCACGGCGTCAGTCCCCGAAGGGACACCGGGGGTGGTGGTGGACGTGTAGGCGGGGGTCTCGGAGAGTCAAGAATGGACAGCCATCGTCTCCACACCCACTTCCCTGTCATCGCGGCAGCCCTGCGGATTCTCCACATCTGCCTTGCCTTACAACGCTTAGTCCCTGTTCTTACCGAGCCCCCATCGTCTCTGCCTCCCTCCCACGTCTCCACTCCCCCATCAGGATCATCCAAATATTTCCCCTCGCTGCTTTTTGAAGCTTCCATGGGTCACGGGACCTCATGCACAAATCATGCTGGCTTGCTGTGGGGGGGCCGGTCAGAGAGGACGGGAGTGAGTCAGACGCATAGAAATTCAATCTGCACTGTTTTCATACGGGGTTATTTTTCTTGCCAAGACAGCCATCGCCAATCAGCAGCTGGTTCTAAACAGTGAGTTTAGGGAGCTCTCGCCGTGGATGCTCGTCCTGGCAGCTGATCCCTACCAAATTCCCCAACCACGCCAAGGGGAAGAGAGGGAGAGTAAATTCTGAGAGCCTGACAGCCTGCAGTGGTTTAACATGGGGGTTAGCCCCAAATACATAGCTCTGGGTTAATGTTGATGGATGGATAACCAAATCCATTTCATTGTTTGCAATAAAACATAGATGTTAGTCTTCACACTGTGACGCCACACTTGCAGTGAAACCGGGAGAAAGACCAGAAGTGCAAAAAAACAGAAAGAAAGATAAGAAAAAAATTGAACGCTGGTTTCTCTTTAAAACCAAAGAGTAAAAATAGCAAACTCGGAAACACAAAGATAATAAAGAAATTATCTGCTCGACAGTGTGTGTGTGGGCACCAGAGAATCAAAATCTAATGCTGATTTTTCATAACAGAGAATATTGGACAGGCCCCCCCAAAACCATGCTGGTAAACAGGACAGACATAGAAGGATGAGCCGGAGAGGACCTTCCCTCCCACCTGCAGAGCACACCGGCTCAGGGTGAGAAGGAGATGCTGGGCAGGAATCTGCGAGCGCTGGTTCAAGTAATCACATTGGTCTCACTGCATCTGATCTGCAGTCTAACAGACTTCCAAACAGTTGAATGAGTAAATAAAGTGCCCCAGGGGATTCCCGCTGGAGATGGATTACCACAAGGGTGCACACACAAAAGGAGCTGAAGCCCCACAACCCGATGTGAGCCGCAGACAAAAGCTTCACGTTGGACCTCGACCAGGGAACCGGCAAACTTTATTAATCTCATCCTAGACTGAACCTCCTGCCATTGCAGCCCATGTACTCATGGATGGAGGCATTACCATAGTGTGACTATGTAGGACACACACTCTGAAAATGTGCATGTGTGTGCCGAGCTGTGATTATGTGCATAGGCAAAGAAAACACCATGTGCATACGTGCACAGGAGAGTATACGTGATTGTGTGCATGCTCTAGTTCAAACATTTGAAACATAGTGTCTTGTCGATTTGTAAGTGTGCGTGCGTGTGTGCGTGCGTGCGTGCGTGCGTGTGTGTGTGTGTCACGCGCACATGTGAGTGTGTCTGCTCGAGTGCGTAGACCACATAAGATGAGTCTCATGCTCACTTGGCTGTGGAGGCTGGGGTCTGGAGGGGACCAAGGGCCACGGCATTCTGCAGCCCCATCCTACCCCGGCCCCATTCTTCCCCCTTTCTGGGCCTGACACAAATAAAAGGATTAGGAGCCCCCGTTTCCGTCAGACCCTCCATTCAAGACAAAGCTCTGACCAGCTTAGTGTCACACTTAATGATAAAAGTGCAAATCTCTGTCAGTCACTTTGGGCAGGAATACCGGTATTTGGGAGCTAATCTCATTTGATGAAGATTAAAAGGGTCAAAAAATAAATAAAAGAAGAGGAGGAAAATAAATGTGTTTTGACGCATCCGTGCGAAAATCTACACTGCTGTAATTCAGGGAGGCCGAATCTGATGGGCCGCCGCTCAGACCAGGCGCTTACATGTATCTTTACAATACGTGGAGTCAATGCAACGCCTTGGAAGGAGCTTAGTTCAGAAACAAAGGAAGAAAGGAGCAGAGGGAGGAAGCAAGTGTACATACACATGCGCCCACACCCTCTCAAAAACCTGGGGTGTATGTAGACAAACACTCGGCTCTGCCCATTCCCATGTAGAGCTAGAATGTGTGATGCGAGTGTGAGAGTAAGCCTTGGGCACACAACAGTCTGAATGCAGCACTTGCCACTATGATGCCAGTCCTCTCTAGTGTATCTGCGAAAAGCCTACGTGTTGGAAAAACATTCCAGAGTGGGATCACATATACACAGTTGGGGCCAGCAGCGATACAGCGAGCCAGCAGCAGAGGCCATGTCTCAATTTCTCATGCTCGTTCGACCGGGCCGCCTAAAGAAACAAGTGTGGGCTATTTGCAAGCTATAGGAGCAAAATGAAACAAACAGATATAAAACGTAATTACAAACACAGTAAATACAGAGGGGGAAAACAGGGAGTGGTTTGACAAACACCTAGTAAATAGTATTTGAAATGAATAATTTCAGAGCAGAAAAATTCTAGCCACTGAAAATATTCGCTATCTTGATTTAAACATGTAATCAGACAAATCAAAATTGAAAACATTTGCTGAGTATGCATGTTTCCCGGCTGGCCACTCTAAGAAAACTATTACAGTATTTCGCAGATTTAGCCAAAATCTAATTTGTAAATTGCATTTAATGGTTTGTGGTCGCCTCGCTTTTTGTTATGAAGACTTGTCATGCTGTGAAAATAAACCTGAAGGCCCGAGGACTTGAAGGCAGTAATGAAAATTGCTGCAATGCCAAGCCCAGAGCTCTCTCTCTCTCTCGCTCTCTCTCTCTCTCCACCGTCACTGATTAGCATTCCCGATTGACTGACATGTCCCACTGGCTGCCTAACAGCCGGCTTTAGGAGATGAGGTTAAATTGTGGCTACCAACAAATTGCATGCTTGAGTTCCTCTGCACCCCTCTGCTATCATCCAGTGTAATGTGAGCACACCAGGCAGATCCCTCTGCAGATCCTTCTCCTCCCCTGCACAACAGCTCCCCCACACAAAGCCACAGAGACCTCTTTCCACATCCCTCGCCACCAGTCTGGCCTCTAAAGTGGTGATGGGCATTACCGAGGCTGAGCCTCTGTGGCTTCCCATAGCGTCCTGCAAAGTGCTTTGTGTTCCAACTGCTGCTACACACACACACAAACACGCACGCACGCACGCACGCGCGCGCACACACACACACACACACACACACACACACACACACACACACACACACA
>JASSRZ010000011.1:4624857-4649126 GCA_032164315.1 Malacoctenus gilli
ACACACACACACACACACACACACACACACACACACACACACACACACACACACACACACACACACACACACCTCGGGTTTGTACAGCATATCTTGTGGGGCCCACTCCATCACATATTGCATTAACAGTCCCTTTATCCTGACCTGGAACCCTCACAAACGAGCGTGTAACCCAACCCTGACCCGACCCTAAGGTTAGTGAAGCCCACCGAGGTGAACCACATTGATTCATAGCAAGATAGTCCCCGTAGACTCACACCACACTCCACAAGTGTGGTGTACTCTCAAGTTACGGCCCCCAGAGGTAGAGTGAAACATTGGGGAAGGGTACACACACACAATCCAGCACAGCGCATTCTCTTCCTTTTTGGGGACATTGCATCGACTCATTTCCCTCAAACTTTCTTTAGCTTCAACTACTGGCTGAAGAAAATACAACCACAAGCCTGATTTCCTCCAAAACATCAGTGTAAACTTACAGGGTGTCTTTTGACCCCAAATAAAGTAATGATTAACTTATCACGGACGTGCGTGCATGCGTGTGTGCACGTGTGCGTGCATGTTTGTGTCCCACCAACGTCCACGAACATGCACGCACACGCGCACGCACGCACGCACGCACGCACGCATGCACGCACTGATTGTGTCTCTTTCTTCCTCCTGCACTCACAAACAGGCTTTCTGAAGCGGGAAGCTGCGCACAGATGATTTTTTTTTCCTACAAATGCCTCTAGGCTACAGTGTTTCATCAGAAATAGAGGGAGGACTTTGTAGCGCTCTGCATGATCTTTTAACTTTCTTCCCCTACGAAGACGACTGGAAACTTAAAAAAGTTAAACATGCAGGATCGGACCAGAACAGCTCCTTCAGATGTGTGAGGCTGTGCGAGATGCTAGATTGAGCCGTTTGAGAGAAGAATTGGGGAATAAAAGTCAAGTGTTTTGGAACAGGAGACGGAGCTTTTAAGAGAGAATGGCTGCCTAGCTTGGCCGTGCTTTTATTCAATTGGGGCTTAGTGGAGCCAAGAGGGCCTCGCTGTCTCAGACACTTAATTACAACCCCAAGACCGTTTGCTTTGCATTCTGGGCCAGCGGCGTCAGCGGCAGCCGAGCGTTGCAGCCTCTACTCACTTCCTCCTCGATCTCTGCCAGGGATTTGATCGTAATGCCCATTAAATTGACTTGCTGCATCTGAAATCAAAAGCATGGAGAGAGGGTGGGGGGTTGGGGGTAGGAGGGAAAAAAACACACACAAGAAACATGGCGGTTAGGCTCATGGCTAAGTAAGCATGCTTAAAATCTTTAATCCTCTCCCTCTCTGTGTCAATACAAACGGGGCTATAGTGACAACCACCGCCAGCCAGCCAAATGGACTGCATTGAGCCAGCTCCGCCTGACTGCACGCATTCATCACTCAGTCTGGAGGAAAGGAAGAGACAGAAAGGGAAAGGACAGAGAGAAATGAAAAAAAAAGTTAGGAATAAAGGAGCGAGAGAGAGAAAAGAAAAGGGAGAAAAAGGAAAGAAAGGAAAGCGAAGGCAGCGCTGACCCGAGAACAGGTTGCACGTCACTCTCACTTCACTCGTTTGCACTTTGTCACTCGTGAGGCTCAAATCATTTTTGATTAATTAATTAATTAATTAATAATTATTATTATTTTTTTTTTACCTCTTTGGGTTTTGGGTGAAACCTCTCAGAGATCAGAAACGGCACATCATCCAAAGCTGCAAGAAGGACAGAAAAAAACCCACACACACACACCAAACTTTTACATGCAGATATATTAGTCTCTCTTCTTGATCTCGAGCATTTCCACAGGACTAAATGTGGGATTATAAAACAGCGGAGCTATCAACATCCCGAGCCGCCCCGACGCCTCCCCTCCTTCCGTCTACGAGGGAGAAGATGAAAGGCTTCTTTTTTTTTTTTATTCTCCGCTGTATTCAAGCACCTCCACTCGCTCCTCCAACCCAGCCCTCTTCCAGTTTAATTACTCTTGATTATTCCCGATTCCGTCTTGTCTGAGAGATGTTCACCTCTGAAACAAAGACACACTCACGCGAGGCACAGAAAGGCGGAAAGAAGAGACACAAAACATTCACCAGATATCAAATTTGCATGAAAATACGCCACACTGTTCAGCCTGCGAAAAAGTGGATTGAAATGAGGACTTGCCAAGAGCGTGGTGGTATAATTAGCATTTGACCAAACAAACGAGCTTCAACAGAGCTATAATTAAGCAGGCCTGTAATTAAGTGTATGCCCTTTATCATAATGATCGTGGTTAAAATGGTGTGATGGCTGCCAGTTGATTATTAATGGTGTAACCCCGTCCCGCATGCATCCTGCACTGGAATCAAGGTGTCACGACTGTCAGGCTAGAGAGCAGCCCTTTGTTTATAAAATACATTAGGGCCCAAATTAACACAGGGTGACAAGAGACACAAAGCCTCCCGTTTTCAGACTGAAGGGAAAACTGCAGCTGTTCGGCTTCATTATCAAACTCCCAAATCTGGAGGCACACAACTTGCCGCCGTTGGCTTCGACAGGAGCCCCAAATATCAAGAGGACAAACTTCCAACCAGAGGGTTGTTTTTTTTCCCCTTCTTATTCCCTTCTGGGTTTTTTTCCACCCACAGGCCATCAGGCCACTGGCACAGGAAAAGGAACTCGTAAATGTAAGTTGTTCATGAGTCATGGTTTGGGTGCTGACACTCCTTTTGGCCTTTCCTGTTCGCTGCAATATTTTGAAAGTATGATATTCCGAAAAATCCCTCACTCTGACACTTATGTGACCCGCTTCCCTCTCCTGGTTATTACACACAGCCACGCTTTGGCACCTTACCGCACAAGCGTTAGTACAATGTGATCTTTGTAATCAAACCATGACCCCTCACTCTCCTGACCGCAGGAAACCTCATTTACTTTCTTGGCTTGGAGTTGCCTCCCACTGTAAGACAGAGAGTGAAAGAGAGAGAGAGACTGAGAGAGAGAGAGCGAGAGAGGAGTGAGGCTCGACAAGCTTCTTTCCTGAGGTTGAGTTTAACGCTGTGCTGCTCTGACCTAAATATTAATATCAGTGCGATTGCGTCGCACATGATCGCAGCAACATCAGGTTAATCTAAGATGGATTTAATGATTCACTGATTTGGTTTATCTCGATGTTGTTTGCTCTCTTAGAATTATAACTTCACTTTCATTATCTGCGGGACACCTCAGTGAGGTTGTAAAAGTTTCTGCTTCAGCGCCTGTAACTCGCTGAAGTTTTGAGCCCCACTTTTCTAACTTTTTCCCACGAAAAGAATGACATTCGTTGAATACAAATGGCACCGATTCAGATGACTGTAGTCATACAACAAAGTGTGGGAGTATCGATTAGATGGAGCTTCCTTGTTGCACTCCACCGCTCCACCGGGTTGAGTTGTAACAAGTTGACTAAAACGGAAGAAATAAAGCCCCACAGCCTGTTTCCAAATGTGTGGTGACTGTATTTGCTTAATAGTATGAAATTAATCAAAGAAAATGCATCACGCGTTGCTTAAGAGACACATTTCAATTTATATTGGTTCAAACCTTCTCAAACAATCAGCAACAATCATCCAGTGCGTCCAAGGGAAGAAATGGTTAAAACGGTGAAAAAATCTTTCTCGCTGTCTTAACTTGTGGAATTGAGGAAGTGAGATTACAACTACACCTGCTCTGTCAGAAAAAAACACCAATATGTGGCCAAGTTTACTTAAAGTCAATAGATCAACTTCAAAAGTGATAAAAAGAGAAACACAGACAAGAACGCAGAAAGAACCAGAGACTCTGTCAAACATATATGTACTGTTTATCAACCATTTCAGTCTGGATCAATGCTGGTAAATCTACCAACCATGTAAGAGGCATCGACATGGCGACAGGCCCGCCACAAGCAGGGGTAAAGAACTGCGAGATGTACAATGTTGCATCCCGCCTTGACGCCCGCTCCTCTCGGGGATGCTCGAGGCCTGAGCCGCCTCACTACAGAGGCTTCGGATGTGGGGCTATCCCGGGCGGCACGCAGGAGAAGGGGCCACTGGGCATGCACGATGACTTGTTTAAGCTCATAACTACAAGTGAATAAACATGCACGACTGTGTCGCTGGGAGCACCAACACCAGGCAGACGCAGGCAGGGGAGAATACATTTGAATCAATAGCCGGGAATGGGAGGCAGAGATTGTGGCTGCTGATGGATCTCCGTGGCACGTATAGATAAATGCACACAGCTGAAGGCCACAGAGTTTCTTTATTGCTCAAGGATTACATTTAAAACCGGATCTCACTTTGTATTCCTCCACCATCTGTACTGGAGGGCCTATCTCACATCCAGACAAATGGAAAGGCACAGGAGATGACTTGGTGGTAAGGAATGGATCCTGTACACTGGAGAAGTCTGAAGGTGCAAAGGGCAAAAATAATGTAAATCCAATCTTCTGACCAGGAATCGCCGTATGAGGCATGTTGTGGCTGCTCAAATGGTCCGGCTACAGTCCATTAACTCATGAGTGTATTGCCGTGTGGGGAATTGGATAGTTATTTGGCATTTGGACTGTGTGAGTGCAGTCGATATGAAAACATCTGGCAGGAATTTTGGCACAGTGGCTCCAATGATGATGATGATGATGATGATGATGATGATGATGATGATGATGATGGCGTGCACAGAGGTGGCGTTAAGTAAGGAGGACCCTGTGGGTTGAGTGATTGTAGTGTAAAGAACGAAGTCAGCACAGGCCCCGTGTGGATCATTGCCTTATTAATGGCTCCGTCAGGTGCGATGAGCAATGGCTGCATTGTCATCTCCAGCCCCTGGGCACAGATGAATGGCTGTTTCAGGGCGGGAAGGGCTCCCTCGTACACTGGGCTGAGCACTAATCCCTCACTCTTCCATTGTTGGATGCACTGTCACCCAGGACTCCAGCAGTACCATACATTGCACGCTGCATTTCCAGGGCTCGAACAGACATGGTCATGCACAAGCCAGGCCGAGGCTCCACACACACACACACACACACACACACACGCATGGAGTTGTTCTCCGACACTGACTGATGGAAAAATATGCGTGGTTGATCGAGCATCCCCCATATTACCTGAACCACGACTCAAGAGTAGCACTTTAGGAATGTTGATGAACTTTTATTTTACACTTCACTAATTCAGCAGAATTGCATTGATCTCTGTCTAGTATGATTATATGGGTGAATCTGTCTCCTGCTGGAATTAGGCAAGAGAGTCACAGTCGGGGGACTAACGTGCGAGCACGCGTATTACAAGGTTTCATTGGTGATGGAGCTGATTTTTATTGTTATGGGCCACAAAATAATGAGACACTAATGAGTGAAGCAGGTCAAACGCAGGCTGGAGCTGTACTCTGGTATTCCTGCTGCATTTCACAATTCCAAACAATTGGATGATAGTTTTTTCTCCCGCGGTAGCCAAGCCAGACATTGCAGTACCCTCCCCTGTCGATGTGACTCTCAATTTGAGCCGGATTCTTTATGCAGACCATGGCAATGCTATTCTAGTTGCAGACCCCGCTCTCTGTCACCTCTGCAGATAATGGTGAGTAGATGAACAGAGAGCTGGAGGAGGACCCCCCCTATGCCCACTCACAGCCCTTAGCCCCACTCTGACATGAGAAATAGTGCCCAGGCCTGACAGCATCTCGGAGACATATTGTAGTTTATTTTGTCGCCCGGGCATGCCATCTGTGCCATTCCAATAGAGGGTGTGTGTGTTCAGGCTGCTGCAAGAGAGAGGGCGCGAGGCTCCGGGTCCCTCAGTAGCTTCGCAGCCGCGGCAGGTCATTAGTCAAATTGCCTAATGAGAGAGAATACAAATGGCCCCCTACCCTGACAGGAGGAATTTTGGAGGTGTCAGAGCTCCTGACCCGTGCTATGAGAACAGATGATAGTGAGTTGCTATTTTCAGATTCTTTTAATGACTATGGCTCTATGAAACCCATTCTTTTTCTTTTATCTTTCCACACTTCTTCATATCTTCTCGACAGATGAGTGAAAAAAAGAAGTGTGGAAAAGAAAAAAAAACTTTTCGATATATTAAAAATCGTGCTCGCAAAAGTGGAAGTGTAACTTTTGAATTATTGAAATGTTTACTGGGGAGTCGATTAACATTTGAAATAAAAAAAAGAAGCATATAACGTTTATACAGAAATAGATCACGCACAGAGTTGATGCTGAGGGTTTCTGATAATCTATTTTTATTTGTTTCTGCCGGCTGCGTGCAGCTCGGCTCCCCCAGTTTCCACTGCACGCGTCTGCGGGCTTCTGCTGCAATTCTCTCGACAGCGAGCCGGCGCCTCCGCGCTGAAATATTTATTTCATTTCGTCAAGATCTCAGGAAAAAAAGTAAACAAGTTTAAACGGTTTGCGAATGCTCAGCATACTATGCAAGAGATTCGGTGGGTGAGTGTGTTCAAAGTAACGTGCAAAAGGCGAGAAGCACGGAAAAAAAATGGTTGATGGACTTGCAGAAAGCTTCATCTTCGGTTTTCTTTAATGGAAACGTATCAGAAACTGATGTCCGATAAATTCAGTAGATGCACAGCTAAATCTTCTTTTTCAACATGAAGGTCAATGAACATGAATGTTTATCTGTTTTTTTGTTATATATTTGGCAAATATTGTCTTTTTTGTAGGGCTGCTGAAATAAAAGCCTTAACTTGCACTAAATGCATGAAAATGATGGGGCCATTTCTTTAAAGTAACGTGTCACCTCTCCTTAAAAATATCTGTCTTCTTCGGCGACTACTCGGGAACTCTCAAGCAATCGTATGGAAAGGAAAAGGAAAAACCCTTAAAAGGACACAAACATTTTATTCTGAAAGGCTGTGGAGAAGGCATGTAGCTTTTCAGCTCACTAAAGTTATTTCAGGTTCTTCCTCTTTTCATCATTCCTGACAGACTCTTACTCCAACCTGATATCTGTTACATGTTCCTAGTGGAATAAAATGATTCAGAATAGAAATAAAATGCTTGATCTTAATGAGTCAATATGGTGACTAAAACAAGCCCACAAGTTGTCAGTTAATTGTGATTCATTACAATTAGGTTTATGAGTAGTCAGCAAATCTCATTTTTAACTTTATGGTTTATTTTAGATCGTTTTTTTAGCACTTCCTTTAAAAATACCAGAGAACTGTTTTGATTACGAAATCAACATTGTTTTGAAATTAACTTTTTCATGTGGTTACTTGAGGAATGCAAAGAGGCATTCTTATGCAGACTGACCCACTTATTTTTCCATCTGTGACAAGCAGTCCTTGAAATGCGGTTATGGGTCTGGAGCCAGGAGACGGTCCCAGACAGGCGCTGGTCCATCAGTCTTCCAGAAAGTGGGCAGAGCCAGCAGCACTTACGGTGGGTTGGCCACAAACTCCACTGCACAGCACGGGATGCTTTGACGGACTGCGAACGTTGGTAGGTAACTTCTCTATAAAAGCCTGAATTTGACATAAAATGTAGCTTAAGTTCTTTTGGACAGAGGGGTTTTTCTCACTCTTACCTCATTGTGATTGAGGTCCGCAACGTTGAAAAGCAGGGAGAGCTCCTATTTTTTATGCAGGCTAACTATTAAGAGCTCTCATGAAATTAAAAGGACAATCAGACTTTAATCAGCAGCACAGTGTCTTTTAAGACACTGCCATGGCACTGGCGTTGATCCCCAGCTGTGGCTGCTGGTAAATGTGCAGCAGAATGTGTGTATAAATGGGGTACGCCTCTCTGGACAAGTGTAAAAGCTGGCAGAGGGTTGACAGTAAATTGCATGTGCCGGATGGGACACAGCAGAAGGCACAATTACACAAATCCCCTCTTAATTAGCGGTTCTGTGGGCAAACTAACCCGTAATGATGCGAGGGATGTGGCGAGCCCCAGAAATCCTAACAAGAAACACTCTCCAGCGCTGGAGACTGGGTCATATGGCCCCAGGTCCCCTGAAGTCGTGACTGACGCGCGATCTGTTTTGATCAGTGCAGCTGCAGGAGATGAATCCCACATAGCTGTGCTCCCCACAACCCCTGAGCCCCCCTGTGGAGCTACTTGCCCTCTGGACTGTGGGTAAAGCAGCGGGCCCCTATGTGGGTGTGGGTGGCATTATTAAGTTCTCCATGCTCACAGTACCAGGCAATGTAAAGTGGCATCTCACACGGTGAGTAATGAACTGTGCCAGAGCGGAAGCAGGAGGGATGACAGCCAAAGAGGCCTCCTTGGCAGCCACTAACCTGGGCATCCACCAATTTATCATCCCCTACAACCAATCCACCAATGCCGCACTGCCATTTGTCATTAATTATGCTAATAAGGACACCATTACTCTCCTGAATGAAACAGGAGACTGTTATTACAATCATGCATTTACAGTTCGTTACATGTGCATTTGTTTATCGTGTGTTTAAGGTTATGTGGACATTTAAGGACATTGTGTAAGGCCATGTGATTAAAGCAGTTTTATTGTGCACTTTAAAATGTCTCATAGGAGTCCAGGAGTTATTTGCTCATATGAATTGATGACCAGAAACAACAAAGTATTTGTTTTGTGATCCTGCACAGTTTCTCTCATTGAAACTGGCCTCGTCCATGTGAGGATAGTGATGCCTTTGAACTTCTTGCACACCAGACTTCACGGTTCTCAGCGAACCAGTCTGAGAGGAACTATTTAATACAGCTTCTGGAAGCCCCAGATGCCCTTTTCCAAAATGACTCCATTCCCAGAATCTCATTGTGCTTTCTAAATCACACCACAGTATGTATTAGAAGATCATTAATAACAAACTTAACAAGTCAGCAGAGCCATTAAAAGATCTTTAAGGCATATTTGACCATAAATCTCCTTAAACTATATTTAATGACTGGATTTTGGTGAAATATTTTTTATCAAGTTCTAATTAGATGTGTGATAACAAACCCTGCTGTACATGGGGCAAATGAGGGAGCCATGACAGGCCCATCCATTGAGGCTGTCCACGTCTGGACACTGAAACTAATGGAGCACCGCTTCTATCTCAGGGATGGATAGAAAGCGATGAGGGATGAGACTCCAGAGTCCAGTCTGGCCTGCAAATGTAAAACCATTTAAAGTCTCTGATTTGACTGTAATAAAGGTCCAAAAAAATGCCTGAGGGCCCCTGAAAAGCTCTGGTCAAAAAGAGAAAAGAAAGAAAGAAAGAAGTCCATTAGGGTTTATAAAGGGTTGATCCGAAGATACTTAATGGTACCATCACACTTGCATGGATCACGCTCTGCCAACAAAACCTGGATGGTCCAGTTGAATGAAGTCAACAGGATTTCTGTCAAAGGTGAGACCTGTTAGCAAATGTGCTTGTTGGACAACAAGAAAGAGGCATCGTCTAGACAAAAAGCTACTTCCAGAAATGACGGCTTTAACTAGCAACCAATGAAAATGCAATGGCTTTTAATGTCTTTTGAAAAGTACAGAAAATAAAAAAAATGTCAGGGATAGTGACACGAAAGTTACCAGCAAACAGACACACAAATACTGATGTGTTTGAAAGGTAAAGTATATTAAACACTTAAAACCCCTCAAACTTAATTCAATATAAAAGTAAATTTAGGGACTAATTAATGAGTCATCTTTTTCCTTAATCAGGCTCCACTTTTATTTTGTATCATTAGTTATTGGGAATAGTTATAAAAAATGTGTGTGTGTTTGCGTGTGTGTGTGTGTGTGTGTGTGTGTGTGTGTGTGTGTGTGTGTGTGTGTGTGTGTGCGTGCGTGCGTGTGTGCGTGCGTGCGTGCGAGGTGCAAACATTGCTGTCCTCCTGAACCCCCTCTCCCCTCTCCTCCCCTCCCCTCCCCCACTCTGTTTCGGCCTTTTGCTGACCAGGGGAATTAATGCAAAACGTGGGTTTTTAAGAGCACTCCTTTCATGTCTTGATGTAAGCTTTGGCATCACTTCAGACATCAAGATCGGTTTCATAGAAATCCCATTCCATCTAAAGTAAGAGCGCGGCTGTAAATCTGCCCGTGCGCCCCCCCCCCATAACACTTCCATAAATGATTCATTCAGCTCAGTTTAGCTGATGCAAAACAGAGTGTTAGTGAGTTGTGGATGGAGACGGAGCTGCAAAGTGGAGGACAAACGCTGCTGTTTAGTAATTTCATCAGTCTCTCAGAGAGAAAGAGAGGTGGTGGTGGTGGTGGGTGGGGGGAGGGAGAAGGGAAGAATGGCATGCACTAATAATAACTTCAGTGTCACCATCCAGAGGTTGTGTTTTTTAATCCCTCAGCCTAAAGAATTGTGTTATTCTAAAATATAACCCCAGCGGTGCAGAAGCGGTTGAGATCCATCATGGTTGGAGATAAGAGCCGGCGCGCTGATCTCCTCCTTCTGCATAGCCTTGCCCAGAACTACAACGGGGAGATAAGATGGAACTTTTGTTTGAAACCTGATGAGAACCCTCTTAATGAAAGTGCTGCGCCAAAAATAATCTTTTTTCTCCATGTTAGTCAATCAAGAAATGGTGTAGTTGGGGGAAAAAGAGGAGAAAGAAAGTAATTTTGCATAATCAGTGAGCACCATCTGGAACAATTAACCAAATTCCACAGAACTCAGAGGATCAGTCATATTGGCTTATTAAAGATCCAGAATTATACAAGTAATAAATCCTTGGAAAAACGAAGCGTACCCCTGCCTGTCACGACTATTTTAACTTCAAATACAGTGGAATACTTGATAAGGCTGAAAAGAGGAGATTAATATATGCAAATTATGTCGAGCATTTAAAAGCCCCCCAACAACTGTCTCGTTTTTTTTTTCTGTCTCTTATTACAGGGCTTTATGTTTTATTCATACACCAACTCACCTGTCATTTCATAAGCTATAATATTATGAGGGTATTATTAAACAGCATAAAGTGGAGCTTTAATTGGAAAGCTCCATTGCATTTTCCAATTATTTGCAGCAAATTAAAAGCAGATGCACATAGTTTAATAAGAATTCTAATATTGTTTCCTGGAAATCAAAAATCACTGTCATCCTGCCAAGATATTTTGCAAACCCAAGTTAATTTTCAAGCCTCCTATTTTTTCCCCTCCTTCCTCTGAAGGATGAACTGTCTGGTGTCTGTTAATTGAAGTTCCCCTAATGGATAGGGAAATAATTGCTCTCCATATTATGTTAGATCAGGGCTGGTGTCAGGATTTATTTTTGATTAATGCTATAGATATGGAAATGCATTGCTTTTTATTACATCTACCTTTTTATCAGGTGGTTGTCTGCTGAATACTTGGTGCTGCCGTGCAGGTTATAAAGGGAGATCGTGATGCAGAAGATGTCACATAGTTTTTGACATTTTTATATATTTTTTCCACTCCAGACATTTACATTTATTTCTTTATTTTATCAAACACACAGACAGATTTTTTGTGAACGCACATATAATTACCTTTAAAATATCCAGGTTTTCTGTCAATGCGTGAATAAGAGACCTAATTGGCAAAGGGACTTGGCGTGGATCAAAGCGGCGCTGGTGAGGAAACAGCAAAAGGTTGGAGCGGCAGTGAAAACTTGATAACTTTTCAAATGAGCCTGAACTGTCACGTGAACGAGGGCTGCAAAAATAAACGTGAATTAGTTTTTAATATTCGAGTAATAAACGTCAAAGCATCTGCGCATCACGTCTGTACATGATGTGACTGTCGATGACAGATTTCCCAGACATGTTACCTCTCCTCCCCTCAAGTCGTGTGGGGTTTTTTTTGTGTGTGTGTGCGTGTGCTTGTGTGTGTTGGGGTTTTTGTTTTGTTGGGAAGTGACGGAGGGTTTAATCAAGAAAGCAGGCAATTCATCAATCCTAAAGAAGGCGCCTGTACAACCCTGACAGAGCGCACATGGTTTTAGACCAACTCGAACCTGGCCAGCTGTCAGCCCACACACACACACACATGCACGCACGCACGCACACACACACGCAGGCACCCACCCACGCACCAACGCACATGCACGCACACACCAGCGCCACCACCACGCTAACAATTAACACAAATAGGCTGTCGGCTACGACCTCACACTTGGTCTGCAGGCTATCACATTGTTAATGAAGGGGAGTTGCGTTCTCTCACATTCGCAGTGTGATGCTGCGAGGCTGACAAGTACACAGTCTCCAGTAATAAAGGAAGAACCATCTCAGGGTGATCCATCCTCTTTTCTTTGAACATCTTACGGGCGAGGGGGGAGAGAGGGGCAGTCCACTGCACTCGCACAGGACGGTTGTCACGGGACATGGAGATAAATGACGGCTGCTGGCAGCGTCCTGTACAGTATGTGCACGTTCCTCGCCGTCACTCAGAGCCTGTCCCAGTGGAGGAATCCCACCAAATGCCACAGAGCGCTCAGCTGTGTGTTAATGTGTGCCCCTTTGGGGCCTCACTTGTCTCGACCAACTTCTGAAACAATTGTCGTAACGATACTTTAATCGCGCATAGTGACTTATTTTCTATATTTATTTCCTTCACTCTAACAAATATATTGAAGCGCTGTGAATTTTGAATCAATGTTTTTCGTTGAAGTTTAACATCCTCCATGGTCCATTTCATCAGCATGTTTGTTCATGAGCAGACTTGCGTTAAGGAGGCTGGGCGTAGCGCGGCTGCAGCCTGGGTGTGCCTGTGCTGGAGCAGCAGGAGGAATCCTCACCACATGGTGTCTCTCTCCAGCTGGATAAAAACCTGCCTGCCTCATTCACCTCATGTGGCTCACACACTCTTTAAGGCTGGAGTGTCTCAGACTCAGCGGCGCTGAGGCTGTCATAGCTAAGCTGCGCTTCCTAACGAATTAGCCTTCTCCCTCACCCCCCCCCCCTTTTTTTTTTCTCTTTTTTTACGGTTTTAGTCATGGGGCATTGTGCTGTTGTTGAGTTTCTCCTTGACAAAGAGAAAGGAATTCGTCCAGTGCATGCAAGGTACATATGTAAGTATGGCATGTGATG
Source organism: Malacoctenus gilli (assembly GCA_032164315.1). Taxonomy (NCBI): domain Eukaryota; kingdom Metazoa; phylum Chordata; class Actinopteri; order Blenniiformes; family Labrisomidae; genus Malacoctenus; species Malacoctenus gilli. The sequence goes on from JASSRZ010000011.1 coordinate 4,637,854, forward strand.
GATCATCTTAGACAGCTGTTAAATGTTCTCTTGAGTGTAATGCCGAGCTCCTGTGGGAAGTCACGTTCAGCGTGATAAGCAAAGAGCCATGCGGTATCCATCAGCGAGAACATCTAGACATGGAGCATTTGTAGATCAAGTACCAAAAGGGGCTCCTTTTTTTTTTCACGCGTGCGCATAGGTGGGAATGAAACGATTTGTAAGGGCGTGAAGTGCAAAAACGAAAGCAACATAACAATTTTGACTCGAGGAAGAAATACGGTTGAACAACCTCATGCGCTCGGAGTGGAACTTCACCCATTTGTCTGCAAGGATTTTAAACAGTAGCGTACGTGGCGCCGCACGAGCATGTGACCTTTTACCTGTCATGGTGTATGTCCCGCTGCTCTGCTGCTCGTACCGTGGCCTGCTGACGCTCTTCCCTCTGGCGAAGAAAAAAGGGGAAAGAACACCCCCCCCCCCAGAAGGATCAGTTCATCAGTTGCATTCAATTTGTTTACAAAAAGCAAGCGAGAACAGCCATGCGCCAAAAGAGGCTCTACGAGAAAGAGAGCAGATAGGAATAAAAGTGGGATTTCTGATATGTCTGAAGGCAAAACACATGACTGAAATAACAGGCAGAATGTGAAGAGGAGAAATATGGTCCAAGTTAAACTGTGCCTGAGCTGCCCAGGGGCTCGAGCAGACCTTTCACGGGAGGGGAGGGGAGGGGAGGTGGTATGGGTTTAGGGTGGGGTGGGGGTGGGGGGCAGGATCCTGTTAATTCTAGAGGAACTGAGAGATTCCATTATTCAAGGGAAGTCTGTTTTTTCTTCCACCGTTTCATGGCCTTGTATTACAGAAAACAGCACAGAATGCACTTTGTGGGCAGTTGAAGTTAACAAACCATACAAGATTGAAATCCTCATCAATCAAGCTATCATGAATTACACCCTGTGACTCACCCCTACGGATCGATAAATCCACAGCAAGCAGGGGTGGGGGGGGGAGAAAAAAAAATTCCACAGCTTCAAGAGAGCTGCATAACATGACATGCTCTGAAGGTGGAGTGAGCCCCGAGATGGTATTATAAAACAAATGATCCTGTGATGATCATGCAAAGCAGATATCATAAAAAAGAGTGGGACTACTCTGATTAGAGGACGCGCAGAGTTGGACTTTGGAGACACCAGCTTTGAATTATGATAGAGAAGAGACAGATTTGGGGAGTGAGCAGGTGCAAAGTTGCAAATAATAAAGAGTGTTTTGTGTATCATGTTTTGTATTTAGTGTGTTTATGAACAAGCATGATCAATCTTCATGTGCAAGGAGGGGAGGAAACGTGGAAAAAAAAAGGAGAAACCTCCAAATTTGGGACGGATCTGCATATCCTCAAGGTGCTGCACGTGAGTTGTGACTTTCAGAGCCTTATCTCTCCGGCTGAGATAAATAAATGCAATAATTTCCATCAAGAGCAATAAAACAAGACTTGTGACAGGCTGTGGTATTTATGAGCTGAAGCCTGCAACTCAGATTTATTTGCAATGAAAGGGTCGACTTTTCTCCTCCTCATTTACATCAGCATTTGGCCATGTTAAATCCAGGCCAATGGTGAATTTTTAAAAGGTTGGCATCAATCTTGTGGGAGCGATTGCCATATTCAGTGCGGACTTCTTTTACCTTGCAAAGGTTGATTCCACTGCCGAGAGAGAAAGGTACACATCTTTCAAAGCACCGAGACAACCCGCGGACTGATAAAGTAGAGGGAAAAATGGTTTTAAACGGCCACCGCGGTGGCGATGCTTCGTTAATACACAGAAGACACAAAAAAAGGGGAGGAAAAGCTGTGAGTCTGGCTATTTATCTGTGTTTTTAAAAATAAATAAACAAATAAATAAAAAGCCAGACTTAGAAAATCCCCAGAAAGTGTTCTGAAAATGTTCTCGTGAAACGCTTTTCTGCAGGCAACCTCCAGGGCTGCTTTCTCCCCCCATCTGTTTTCGAAAACACAAAACTGTCTCAATCCAAATTGGTGATTTCTAAATACAATTTTAGGTGCATTGGAGAAGGTAACATATGGCAAATCAATTAGACAACTAATTCTTAAAACAAAAACATGGCAAGTGCATTTGCTAATCAACAGCCGTGTTTGGGCTCGTATTATGTTGGCCACTGGAGTTTTGACAACAATTAATCCTCATTTCAGGCAAGGAGAGCCATATTGACACATATTCCTAATTTGAATATTCAATTACAGAGTAGTTCCTCATCAAATTATAGTAAAACTGGGAACGCGGCCTGAAAGATTTACACAATTACAACGTGGATCAAGAGTATTATGTTCCCATGAAATCTGCCCAAGTTAAAATCACATTAGTGCAGCAGAGAAACATCGCAAAACAACACTGAGGATCACTTAACAGTCAGAATTACGGGTTCAAGCGATTATTCGCATAGATTTGTTTTGTTCTCGTGGTTCCACACAGAATAAGGGGAAAGAGTCGTCTCCCTGAAAAAGGGGTGAGGAAGAGAGAGGGAGTGGGAGAGACAGTGGGGACAGACAGGCAGTAGTCAGAGGAGAGGTACGATGAGAATGAGAGTAATATCACTGTCTGAAGAGCCGCTGCCGTGATACAGAGAGCTCGCAGCTCTTGTTTTGACACACATCCAGGCTTCCCTGTGACAACATCTCCACACCTTCCTCCATGTGCCAACACTGCTGCTTTGTGGGAGCTGCTTTCTCACCCATCATTATCCTCCTTTAAGCTCAGTGTCAGGTGTTGAAAAGAGGATCTCTCTGAATTTGGTGGCGAATAACTGAATCATCTGCGCCCATCAGATCGTGGCTGATCATTCGATCAGTCCTGGCACTGCTCTGCATCCCCCTTCGCTTGATCTCTGCCGTCTTTTTCTTTCAGTTTTTTTTTGGTGTGACTTTTCCTGATCGCAACAAAGTAATGAGTGAGATTGAGTGCGGGAAGGATTGTTCTTCAGACATCGGATCTGTCAAGTGACACGCTGGCAGTCGCCGTCTCTCTCTCTCTCTCTCTCTCTCTCTCTCACTCTCTCCAAGAGTCGCGTGCTGTGGGAAGTCTTGGTTAACCAGCGTACAATGAGAGCTGATCCAATACTCCTGCAGAGGTGCAGTAGTGCATTGAGTGTCACAGGCAGAACACTGTGCAATCCAAAGCGTATTGATATGCATGCCAATTCTGACACTGATGGCTCTCTAGTCTTTAGGCGTTAAAAGGAGAGCCAGCTCGGTGACGAGGGGACAAAAACACCTGGCCTTGACATTTTTATCACTGTACAGTTTGATTTAAAAAGTGTCTGTGTGTACAATTTCTAAGAGAAATGTCAGAAACCTTGATTCTGAGTGAGCAGAGAGAAATTGCAATTTTAGAACGGGGCTAATTTATGCTAGCAGTCACTGTAGAGGTCAGATATCAGCGGCAGCAATGACAGTTTTATCAGGAGAACAAATGGCAGTGTTGGTCAGGAGAAGGGAAGGGAGGGGAGATGCTTTACTGGACACATTAAAGGGCTGACCGGACGCTGCAGGTTTTTCTTTTTTTTACATTATAAAGTCGGGAGAGGTCTGATACGGTCGGTCTTGACAGGGAACAAGCCAAAGCGGTTGACATCGAGCTGCGGCTATGAATCAAACGAGAACGCCGTTTCTGGCAGAGATCCTGCAGACAAACTTGATAAAGAGACATTAAACACACAAAAGGTTCAAATGCATCTGCAGAGCAGACAGCTGCAACGGCTCAATATCAAAGGTTAGAGTGGTTCAATATGTTGCAACAGCCTCAACAAGAACAGAAAAAAAAACCCAACTCGGTCTTAACTTGTCTGACCTGATGTACTGACCTTAAAGATATCTACTTTTCTGTTTTAAAAGTAAAGTAAACAGAAAATCTTTGGCTAACTGCTGTATGTTTGTCATTGAGGTGATGCAAAAGACTTGCGAGCTTTTTCTCATATGTCTGACTCGAAATGCAATTTTATCTGCACTTTAATCTAACTGAAGGTTTCTTCATTTGAACAGAGGAAAAGCAGCATCATCTGTCTTTTTGCATTTTTTTGCACATCTGCTGTTGGCCTATTAAAACACTCAGCTGCTTTCGTGGCTTTGCGACGTGTCTGGCACCAGTGGAGACTGCTGAAATGAAACGTTCAGTTTGAGAAGTAAAAAAAAAAAGGAAGATGAAATAACTGTGTTGATAACTTGTAAAGTTTTTCTTCTCTTAAAATTGATTTATGGAAATTACCATGTGAAAGGTCACAGCCAGATTTTGTTTCACTATCTTTAAAGCTACTCTCTACTTGGTTCCTGTTTACCAGTTCAAACATGAATGAATTTTAGTACTTGCAAATGATAAAATACAGTAAAGTTATGGTTAATTTCATTTGAATAATGCTCATAGTTTGGGAGAAGTGATTAATCTATAAAAAGCAAACAGTTTTAAAACTCTAGGAATATGATCTCAGTGTAAAGAAAATTACTTTAAACAAACGGAAAATTCCTCACCAATCACATTTTTTTCTGCAACTGAATTGAAAGAATTTGCTGTTTTGCTGTGTCATAAAATGCTAAACCTATGACCGTTACAAAGTAAACAATCCCAAACAGCCCTCTGAAGCGGAGTGATGTCTCGAGAGGGACTTCTCTGAAACTAAACTTAAAGCAGACTATTTGACAAAATCTATATAAAAAAATTATTTCTTGAAACCACTGCTCAACTTCCTGATGGTTCAGTCCCACTTTCAGTTTATCAGTGCATAACAAGTTGAATATTCAAAGTGAAATTACAATCAATAGGAATCAAAAGAAACTTCAGACTGGTGAGGAAAAAATATGCAAGACTGTAACGAAACCTGAGTGCACAGAATCGCCTGTCAGCTAGCAAAACAAAAGAAACACAATTCAGAAATAACACCTTATCCTTGAAGCAATAACTGTGTGCATCCCATAATGATGCAACGTGCTGCAGTTACTGTGCACTGCAGCTCGCTGCTGCTGAAAATCCTGATTTGCGGTTTACGTCCGTACACAACTCTAACAAGCTCTCACTGCCTGAGGCAACTTAACATTTGAGAGGGATCACTGCAGCTTTCAAAATTATAAGGGTCATTAAAAATTTACACATTATTGACTGTATTTAAAACATCTTTTCCACTGACTGTAAAGAGCACTTAAATTTAAGAGGTGCTATTCTCCAAAGGCCATAAAGTTGTTATAGATAGCCCGAAGGAGGCGCGGAGGAGAGAGTTTTTCTCTTGCCGAATATGAATAAAGTATCGCGGTTTGATACCGTGCAGACAGTTACACCGTGGTGCTGCAGTTATTTCAGGAATCAGCGAGTGTCGAGCAACTGTTTCTAAACCAACGTGTCAAACCATCTAATCTGTGACTTTCAAGAAATTACGAGGCCTATTTATAGATATGTGTATGTCTGTTTGAAGAGCATGTAACGACATAGAAATGAATAGTCAAGGAAGTGCCACTGTGTAAATTGCCCACAGTCCCGTCCTTATGTGTCAGCGCATTACGGATGGAAATACTCTCCAAAGAAGACTCTCTGACTGTGGAATGAATTTTAATGTTAATACAAAAACAGCAGCCTGTGATCTCAGCAGGCATCAGGAGGAGGGGTGTGAGTCGCTTGGAGGTGCAATTTATTCCAACCTCTGAGCCTCACCAACTTGAAAGTGGGCTTCAAAAGAACTGAGGATTACCGGCAAGAGTTGTGAAGGCGCACACAGGCCCAGGCGCTTGCCACAACTTCAGCACATCAAAGATTATTGACCATCGACTTCCTCGACGCCGGACGAGCCTGCGCAAAAACGCCACGCGGTTCGAACTTGGGGGGTTTTGAGACCACAGCTGTCCGTTTCATTGTTCTCATTCCGCCGTGTGTGACCATGTGAACAAAAGCCCTGTTTTGAAAGTGCCCGCTGGCATCCACTGTTTTGGCCTGTTGTGGCTTTTAAGTGGCTTTAGCTGGGCCCCGGCACAGGATGGCAGAACACAGCACTTCAAGCTGGCAAAGACACGGGAGCCCTGCGCCAAGCCTTTCCCCTGCACAGCACCACCAAGCCCAAGGAGTCTCAATTGTTTATTTACAATTTGCTGTGGAAATCCCAAGCTCTACGTTGCGATAAATAATTGAGCTGTTTGATCTGGACACAGTACAAAGGTTCGCTGGGTTTTTCACTCGGAGGCCTGAGGCAGAGGAAGCCGGAGCAGCGTGAGCAGAGGAGGGGGACACGCGCGTTCCAGCATGGCGGAGATCTTGGAGCTCTCTCCTCCCTTCCTCTGCAGCTGTCGCTCTCTCTCCGGGCTACATCTCCTCCTCTTTGTCTGCGCCGTACCAACACTCCTGTCACTGCAGTCGGAGCAGCAACCTGCCTCTCCGCCTCCTGGGACACGCCGCAAATAGTGGGAGTTTAGCCCTCATTGAACTCGTGTTCTTGTTCAGGGGCTCCTGTCTAGTTAGCCTGTCTCTCCAGTTCACCCTCGCTACCTCGTTGTCCAGCCTCAACCTTTGGCGACGGAGTGTCCAGGAGTGATCAATTGCTTGTGTCTTCATTGTCGTGCATATGCTACCAAAGCATGACGATCGCGGGCGAGTGCATTGGGTGTAGAAAGAAAACAGAGGAGGAAAGTTGGACAACAAGTTGCTCTGTAGAGCGCTGTGACATAATACCTTGTTGTGGTCGGGAGGGAGACACATTCGTCTCTGCCAGACGATTCTGGGGTCAACTTTTGCTGACGAACCTCTGCCGTCCGATACCATACTGCCATATTGTTTATCTCACTGTGAGAGAAAGACAGATTTGTTCGATTCATTGCTTCCATGCACGATAACCTCCACCAAAGCTGGTGAGTGACAGACAAAATATACAAAACATCATGGGTTCATTCATTCCCAGTGTCAAATGGCTCACCCTAAACAGGTGTAGTTAACAAGATGATACTTGGACTTTGCGATGATCTGGATGTCATACACCGCTGTCTCGGCAGCCTTGCGAGGGCTCATTTTCACACAAAGCCTCTTCTTCCTCATGGCAGCTTCCTCTGATGAGTCAAGTACAGATGAGGGTGTCAAACAGGAATTGCTGGTTGCACACTCCCAGTTCTGTCTTCTCTGAGTCTCAGGCTTATGAAAAAAGAAGAAATCTATAGACATTTTCAAGCTCTACAAGAAATCATATATTTTCACAGAGCCCACTGACGCTCCTCTATTAAGTCATTACCCGCCACGGAATAAGAGATGAGCTAATATCTGTATGTCGGGTGACTTGCTGTGCTCAAAGGGAAATGACTGGACACTGAGAAGCCACAAAAATGCACACGTGTTATTATCATTTTTATCATTTTAGTAGGTGAAATGACAGAAGCAAGTGAATCCTCCATCAGCTTTAGCGCACAACAGGGAATTAAACTCCATATTCTAGATAGCAGCTCATACATAATGTCACATGTATACATTAAACATGGGTTCACGTAAAGTAATAAAACATGAAATTACAACATAGCCAAACAAAACATAATCTCTTTTCTTCATTCTGGGGGGAAAAAAAGCATTGCCATACTTTCTTATATTGCATCTGTGCCTTGCTCATTTATTTCCCCTGCAACACTAGAAAGTGCAGTGTAAATGCAATGATAATAAAAATAATAAACAAGCTGTCCTCACTCCCCACACCAAAATATTATTACATTTCCAAGGCATGGATAGTGAGGGGGGAAATACGTAGCACTCAAAAAGCACTAAAGCATTGGGGAATGCATTTCATTAATATTAGATAACCCCCATCCACTCGTCCTCTTCCCAAATAAATACATAAATAAATAAGCCCCTCATAAAGAAAAGCACAGCTCCAGCTGAGATAAACAATGACTCATGATTCTCTTCTCTTGTACCTCCAGGGCAAAATGTTTATTTTATTCCCACAGTCTGCCATAAATTAAGCTAACCTGCACCCATAAAACATTCACTATCTCCAGCAAAGCTGCCCCTGAGGACCTCTGCATAAGCTGGTCGGAGTGAGGAAAAACAAGAAGGCGAGGGGGGAGCGAGCGCACGGTCGGTCGGTATCGACTATTTACTTACTCGTGTCCATTGTTTCTTGCAGAGGTGTGAAGAACTCTGGCAGCGTGTCCTTCAGGTCAATCAGCTTCAAGTCCACAACAACGTTGGGGTCCTAAAAACGAAAGGGGTTGGGGGTGGGGGGGGGGGCATCTTAAATCATTTATGCAAATTTTGGCTTTTGAAAGGACAGAAAATTTTGAAAAAGTGGGTGTGGAAATTTGTCATTTTTTAGAAAAGGCTCAGAGAGAAAATGAATGCAGAGAAGGCTGAGTCAATGATTTACTAAAAGCTCTAAAGAGAAGAGTTGACACAACAGCTCAAGTAATTACCCACTAATAGTTTTTGGGGGATGAGAAAAACACATCTGTGAACTCGTAATCATTCCCAACCTTTTGGCGCGGAGCGGCGGGACGACGGGAGTCTGCACAGGCCGTCTGATCAACAGAACGGGACTAGTTAAAAATAATCAGAGGCTGTATAGTTGACATTTTCAAGCATGACTCTTCCCTGCCTCCCATTACATTTTCATTTTTGGCCATAATAAATTGCAATAATACACAGCGGCGGTGGAGAGTGGGGCGATCCAGGCGTGACTCGATGCGTCCGATAAAGCCTGGATCCCACTGCTACAGTCGCCCGACAGTCATTACCATTAGATACATTTTTTATTCATAGTTTTCATACTGACGTAAGGGAGAATATGGATGAATGTTATTACTATGCATGAAACCTTTTTCTCAGTGTTTTCCCCTCTTTTCTGGAGAGATTTTTCCCATCAGGGCCTGACAAAAAGGGACCATCTCCCTCCAACCCAGAGTATGATAAATCACAAACTATTTACTTCCCCCCCACATAATTCAGGGGCTAATTTTGCAGAATCTGTTTTTGTCATAGACAATTACAGTGGGAGCTCCATTGACTGGCAGACAAAATAGCCTTTGTTGATGGCTCTGCCATGTTTCATTTGTGTCAGAGTCTTTAAAACAATGTGGACACACATTTTAAGATAATATACAGGAACTGGGGAAAGGCTATTTGTATGCTATATACTAAACTGAGGGGCCAGATTGAGCTCAGGCGCGAGGCAGTCGTTGCCAAGTTGCCTGGCTTTTAGAGGACATACTCCAAAAAAAAAAAAGAAAAATGACTTGATTAAGTCCTAAAAATTGAGCTGATGCAAAGTAATAACAGAAATGCAGGTTTTTTTTACAATACTGTCGGCATTATCCACCTGCAACCCGGGGAAAACTTAATTAATGGACAGCCAACAGCAAGCTAGTGCGAGCGGAGGTTGGACAGGCTGATGATCCTGGCGATGTAAGCAGGTGTATTTATGGCCACAGAGCAGCTGACAGCCGAGCAGCAACACATCGACGGTCGGCTGCAGGCAGGAGATGAGTCCAAAAATGACCCAACAGCATGATGAGGGATTATAATGCAAAGATCACTTCAGCCACAGGAGGACTCATGGCTTCTCAAATTGGGATATCGCTCTCTCTTTATATATTTATAAACACATATAACAGATTCGCACAAACTGTGCATTCTTTAAAAAACTGTCTTTTTCCTGTTTATAAAGTTCCTGGCATTGTGGTTTGGTAACCGCTCGCTCTGCAGAGACACTGTTGATTGAATAAATTGGAATAGTTAAAATACAGCTCATTGTTATTTCATGAATAAACATAAATAATATCCTCGGGAGGGCGTGCAACATGAAAAACCCTCTCTGAGGTATTATTCGTCTGGAATATGCATGCAAATTCATTATATGTGAAACTTCAAAAATGCACCACCAATGGCCGCCTTTTTAGGAGCCACTTCCACTGATCAAAGGGCAAAGTGTATTAAGATATTCAGGCGGCAGAGAAGTGAGCTAATAACTGCTGGCAAAGATGAAAAAAGGTGCCGCGGCTGAGGTGTCGGCACAGGATGCGCCGGGAAGAGGAGAAGTTTACGTTCACGCTTACAGTTTTTCTGGTGAAACAGAGGAAGCGGGTGACCTTGGATTTGAATAAACCGTCCTTCCACAGGTCGGCGTCAGAGCCATCTGTTGTTTGTGCAACCTACGTGGAGAAAAAAAAGAGAGAGAAAAAAACAAGGAGAGGGAAAAAAAACATGCAGGAGGTGGGATAAAGTTAATGTATGTATGCCATGAGCATGCTGCTTTTGCCTCTTCCTCTGCATACTAGCCTTAATTAACGCTTGCCTACACTGGTGCTCCATCTCATTAGTGCTCTGCGTGGGTAAAGGAGTCTTAGCCTCCAAAAAGGTGGCTAAAAATATCATCTCTTGGGACCGGGCTGATTAAAGATGCCCTGACAAGGAACCGCTCTAATAAGGAAACCAAATTTGAATGTGCTTCTGCAGAAATGCTGCGATTATATTTGTGGGAAATGCAGCTTGTTTTTATTTTTTTAGAGATAAACCTCTTGATTTAGTCTGTGAGGACATGATAAACTGAAAACATCACGCACGCACGCATACATGTACACACCATGTATAGCTTTACTTCTAAGACTTAAGGAGTTTTTTTGTTGAAAAAGTCAGACATGGGAAATTTAAATCCATTTGATAAGTTAAGAATCTAAAGACCTGTGCAAAATTGCCCTTGTACCATAGACTCATTCCCGGTTGTAAATGAGGGGCATAAAGGCACTAAGAAAAATAGATTGCATCATATTGACAGCATGTGGGCAATGCAAGTCAAGCTCAAGGTCCCACACTGCATTGCTATGTAAATGTAGGTACGCAGGGCAGAATGATAAAGCAAAATATAACCTGCAGACTGCATCGCGGAGACTCCTCCATCGTTCGCGCAAATATGCTCGGCTGAAACGTCATGTTCCATTGGCTATCATGTGAGAATCACCTAAATAACTGCCAGGGTTATTTTCTAAAAGGATCCTTTACAAAGAAGAGTCAATCTAATGAGGTTCATTCAAATGAAGAAGTCATAGATCTCTGCACCCACCCACACACATTACCCCCTTGACAATAATGATGAATGACCCTGTGACTGGGTGGGGGGGAACATGGCATGGGGAGATTCATGCAAAACCACGACTGACTAGATGGGGATGAGAGCCGAGACTAGAGAGGGGAACAGAGACAGATAGTCGGACGAGAGAGAGAGAGAGAGAGAGAGAGAGAGAGAGAGAGAGAGAGAGAGAGAGAGAGAGAGAGAGAGAGAGA
>JASSRZ010000011.1:4649226-4666027 GCA_032164315.1 Malacoctenus gilli
GTGAGAGAGAGAGAGAGAGAGAGAGAGAGAGAGAGAGAGAGAGAGAGAGAGAGAGAGAGAGAGAGAGAGAGAAAGAGGAGAAGACGAACGTAGAGAGAGGGATTGCAGGGCGTCTCCAACAGCGGTTCCATGAAAGGTCCCAGAAGGAGCCTATACATCACCGGCCTCCCTCTTCCTTACAAGACAACCCGTCTTGGCCACTTTTTCCAGGTCAGTAGCCAGCGCATCCTGTCAGCGTAAACAAAGGGCTCGCTTTGTGAAACCCAAAGTCAAGTTGAGGAGTAACGAGGGCACGGTCCTCCTCGGAGGCACCTCAGGCATCATCCTGCCAAAGCCGCCGGCAGCAAGGATGCGACGCAGCTTGAATGTGAAACGCCAACTGCTGAGCCACAGCAGAGGGAAACATGTGTAAAGTTGCTGTGGCTCTCCTCCAACACTTTGAAGCATGCCACTATCTGTCGTAGCATCGTTAGCGTCGACTTCAATGCGAAGAATGTCACATGTCTGATAGGAGATCTCAACGCTCTGATATTGAAATATCGGCTGCATCATTTGATTTAAAACGCAATGACAGATTCAACTGCCACTTCCTGAAATCTTCAGCGAGCAGTGATCTAAAAGCCCACCTATGAAACGTGTCTTTAGGGGGGGCGGTGAATATTCCTGTGAAGAGCCTCTGGAGACAGACACAACCTGAAAGTTGCTATGAAGCGCTGAAAGGCACAGCTGTGAATACAAAGATATAAAAAGGCAAACAATCAGAACTCTCAAGGGGAGTGAAACCAGGTGAGGAAGAAACACAAGAGGGAATCAAAAAGTCTGACTAAAAAGACAAACTCCTATTTGGACTGAATCTAACTCAACTTCAACGAATAAAATCACTGTTATTTGATTGAAAAAATTGTGCAACTCTTGCAACTGTGCCATCAGATGGGCACGTTTGGGTGCGAGGGTTGGGGGGGGTGGGAGGGTGGGGGTTGGGGGCAATTAGCTTAGCCGAAAGCAGGAAGAAACCGCAAGCAGGCATCCCGGGCCTGGCACAGAGCATGAGTGCGCGAGAGTCTACTGCTGCTGTTTGATGTTGGGTGGCTGCTGGTGCTTCAGCAAAGCTCCTGATCCCAACGGAGCAGTGTTTGATCTGGGCCCGTGCTCTCCTGTGTTGGAACAACCTGCTCAAGTTCAGAGATGTGAGCGCGCGGTATCAGAGAGCAAAAGAGTTAATCAGCCTTTTGATCTGCCGGGTAAAATGCATGGTAAGTATGGCGAGGCGGCGGTATTAAGGAGGAATTTGAAAAGGATTTCAGATATGAAAGGGAAACAAAAATCAATACGGTATAATATCCTGAGACTTCCCCCTCCTTGGTGCTGCATTAGCTCGCTGATCGCGAGTGTTGATATTTTTGTTTGTATTTCAAGTGAACAGATGAAAGACTGCACAGCGATGTTCAAACGATGTTCTTGAAGGTGGGACAAATGCATTTGAAATCCGAGGCCTTGGATTTTTATCTGACTTGTACTTGACTTTGTTATTGATATGCCGTTACCTCGAAGGTTATCTTTATTTTTTAAATGTCAAATAAGAACTCCCCTTTTCATTTGAGCGTGTGTTTTTTTAGGCGTTCGTCACCACAGCAGCGTTATCGCTCCACAACACAGCCAAGACGGGGACCAAATGTGCGAGAGATATCCAGCTCCTCACTTGCTGTCTCGATCCTTTCGAGGACACCATCTGGGTCCCCGCAGTGCGCTGCACATTGGCGCCCACGCCTGTGTGAACACACTTATGCACCTAAAATAGTAAATGTAAGTGTGGAAGTACGACATTTGAGAAACTGTCAAAAAACAAGCAGCCACTCTCTTGCAGTGAGTAGTGCTATATGCTAATGCCAACATGCTAAAACAGTCAGAATGACAAAGTTTATTGGGTCCTTGGTCCTGGAATTGAACCCAGGAGGGACCTTCTGTGCAGAGTTTGACTGCTCATGTTGTCCTCTGGTTCGTTGCCCAATCCAAAAACAAGCACAGGTTCAATTGGTGACTTTTAAACTGTCCATAAGTGTGAGTCTGAGGGAGTCCTTGGTCCCCTCAGACTACCTCTTTGTAGTTGTATGTCTGTTTTCTACCTTCAAAATTAAGACAAAAAGTGGGTAGGTTTGGGTTTAGACGCTGTTATTTCTGATGTCAGCATCTCTCACAATAATTACAAAAATCTCCATTTCACAAGTGCTTAATGAGTTATTGGGGTTAAAAAAAATTAAGAGAAGGTGACAAAAACAACACATCATGTCTTTTGTTTGAAATCTGTGATGGCCTGTTAGTTCTTCTAAAGAGAAGTGGGCACACGCTCCTTATTTTTTCTTCAAATTATGCAGAAAGTCTGAACTATTTTCAAATTTAAAACTGCCCTCCAGTGCGAACGCAGCATTTGCACATCAACTAAAATGCACTGGTGCGCTGGAGCAGCAGAGGAGGAAGTCTGACGGGGTTTCTCGGTGTTTGTCACTGCTGTGCGCTGTGTACGCAGCTTCCCTGCCAGTGGCTCCATTCTGATGCCAACCCACCATCATCTGCCAGAGATTAGAATGAGCTGGGTGTGTAGGGTGGAGCAGGAAGAGATAAAAAAAAAAACTGCTGGGGGAAGAAGGGGGAGTTTCAGGGGGCGTCGGGTGAAAACAAAAGAGGTCTGACTCGGAAGAGACAGAGGAAGAGAGTTCTCCCCTTGAGCTTGTTTGGTGCTTTATTAAACTCTCTCCTCTCTTTTACCCGTTGCCAACTCATTTACAGCGAAGAGAAGTTCTCATTATCCAACTCTCTTTGCACTGCTTCACATCCTGACACATTCCTGTTAATGGTGGAGTTGTTGTGGGACTTGAATATAAAGAAAACACGAGGACAAATTTCAATGATATCACCCGAACATCATTAAGCCACTGGAGTGCCTGTAAAAACTGATGGTAACCAGAAACAGGGAATCTCCTCATCATCAGAGTAAACTCCATGAATAAGTCATCTAACAATCCTCACAGAAAGAACACCTTGAAAGGCTGCCAACATCCCGACTGTGCTACACTATCAACAGCAACAGTTACTTGTGCAACCGACAGAAGAAAAGCCAGAATGACGCAAATATCAGCCAGACATATTTCAGATTTCTGGCACGATCAAACATGAATCAAATTCATTTTGAATGGCACACAAACATGTCAACAAAATAGCCTCTAATGTAAATTGGCTTTGGTTGGCTTTATAAAAGTCAAGGAAATTAAACTTTGGTTAAAAAATGTGGAGTGTCCCACAGATTGAACGAAATGGGTAACTCGGTGAAGCATATCGTGACCGAATCGTTTTGTTGAGGTTCAATTTCTTTAATTTCTGATGAAGAGAATGAATATTGAAGAGTTTAGCCTTGCTGACCAGAGCTTCACGTTTATAACGAGGCTTTTTAAAGCATTTCCGTGAACAGTTTGCATGTTCCACATCTTTCAGTTTTCTCCATTCTTCATTCTTGTTAGCTGCTACTGTAACCCTGACTCCATCAAAGACGGTACTCATGCTGAATTGATAAATAGGTAAGCCAAAACCAAAGCACTACCCGAATCCTCCTTTTTACTCACAACGTAGAAGTCTTCAGGGGCCTTGCTGGCCGAAGCGACAACTCCAACGGCAGAGATCGGCTCGGAAGGCAGCTGGCTGGGTGCTTCAGACATGTTGAGGAGCTGTTAGTGAGGCAGAAAAAAGCACTTTACGGGAGAAACACTCAGAGAGCAATCAACGGTTGTTTTTTTCCCCTGTGAGAAACTTTAGAAAGAATACATTTACACGTCAGCTTTTTTTTTTTCCATAGATGAACAATTAAAAGAAAAATATAGGAAAAATCATTTCTGAGGAAACGGTGATCAAATATAAAAGTAAGTACCTAAAATTGTTGAATAAATATACGGAATGGGAAAGAAAACGAGCATTGTTCCCTTCCTGGTCATTAGTTGGAGAGCAGACAGGGCTGTTGGGGACCAAAATGGCCACAATATTGACTTCTTGATGAGGCTTATTAGGATCCAGAAGAAAAAGTGGCCTCCTAATCTGGGATCGAATGACAAGTGAGACCAGTGACAAAACAGCATTTGGAGACCACCCAATGACTTCACCAAATCACAAATTAGGGGGACTGGTCACATATTTTCAAGGAAGTCCCAATCAATTGCTATCTATTCCTGTCTGAGGGAATTTTTGCCTAATGGCTATGCAAGCCTTTTACAGCTTAAGTGGCTTTGCAAAGGTTCCCTTATGCAATTTTATTAGATTAGCTTTAAAGCATTCTTGTACTAACTGACAAAGTTGCTGCATTCAATCTTGATATTTGCAAAATCTATTGCAATTAAGTTGATCAAATTAGGGGATTTGGTCCAGAAACAGCTGTCTCTTTAACAAATGTTAGATCGCTGTACTTATTCAAATGAAACGAGATAGCAAATTAGCTAATAGAATGAAGGATCTCTTTGTAACATTAATTTGTTCCAAATAAGCTTTGTTTACAGCACAACATCCAGTCGGGCGAAGGGAAAACACTCAAACTATTTCCAACTCCAAAGGCAAACATCTCGTTGTACAGCCTGAATTAACTAGAATGGCAGAAGAAAGGTCAGAAAAAGGAGAAAACTCCACAAAATGATCGAATTTGTTCTGTATTGAAGTTCTGAGCTTCTATTGTAATGTTTAGAAACTAACAGACATATCTAAACATATTTGAGCCTATTTTTTTAACCTGTTGAGCTATTTGACTTCACTTTTGGCTACTTTAACCCACATTGCTGTGACATTGACACAGGATGAAAACTTCTCAAAGCATTTCGAAAATAATAATTTCTGGACTTCTATCAGAAATCTCTTGATTCTTTCTTTTAAGACTGTCCCTCATATACTTTTATTTTAACTCC
This sequence comes from Malacoctenus gilli, assembly GCA_032164315.1. NCBI lineage: Eukaryota > Metazoa > Chordata > Actinopteri > Blenniiformes > Labrisomidae > Malacoctenus > Malacoctenus gilli. Next base: position 4,654,161 of record JASSRZ010000011.1, read on the forward strand.
CAACACACTGTATGGCAAACATAAAACATCTGTCATGTAAAACTGGTTTGAGCATATTGACCTCTCTCTGTTTAAGCTGTCAAATGGTAAAATGGGAAAAGTTAATTCAAATGAATAAGAGATGAAAACACATGAAAGAACTTAAATTCTGCACTCATATGCGGATTCTGTTTATGCTTTACTCCAGATCTTGAATGACCCTGTTCGAAGATAAACTGTTAGGAAAAAAAGCGACACCACTTAAAAGGACCAAATTATGTATCAGAGCACACAGTCCACTGACATCCGTGCACACACGACCTCAGACAGCCCGAAACACAAAAGTTTAGCTGAAAAAAAAATGCAGTTCGCACTGGGAGTTCTGTTTATTCTTTACCAGTTCAAATGCGTCGTCCTGCTGAGCAACGTCCCGCTGTCAAACTTTGGACTCCACACGGCATAAACCTGCAGGTTAGAAACACTTCCGGGACGAGGGAATGATTAACCACGAGCTAATATGTGGCTGATTCCTGCAGAGAAGCCGACAGGCGCTTAGACTCTTTAGCAGCTTCGTCGTTCAGAAAACGCAGCGGCATTGTTTACTTTTTGATGATGACTGAGACTGTGGTTGTGTCTTTACAGTGTCGCTGGGAAAAAAGCTTTCAAACCTGCACTTGATTGCCAAAATGTTACACGAAGAAAACGGTTATTAAAGAGCTAATTGACCATGTTTTTAGTACTTCAGTTGGTAGTATTTCTTAAGGCTATTGTTCGCTTGCAAGTTACTTTTACTTAACTTTGCTCGTGGTCCATCTCTGAATAATTGTCTTGTCCTGACAACACATAACAGTCTCTTTTTTCTTGACCTGACCCCATTGACGTACACATCGGCATCCCTGTATTGATATAACCACAGACCAGTGCATCTCCACACATGCTGTCACTGACACCACACATGCACTTTTGGCAAGATAAGATGTAAATAAGCACTGTAAGATAATACTTTTGCGTAACCCTGACTTGGTTCAGTGAATAAGCTCGAGTAATTGGAAAAAATCAACTTCATGAGAAAGAACAGGAACTGGGGGCAATTTAGGCTCTGTTAGTTCGCAGATCATCACCCTGCAAAAAAGAACATAAAATCATCAGGAAGTCATATGTCAAACATGTTAATTTTCTTGGTTGCTTTGGAAAGTAAAGGCCTGAGCGAGCATGCTGACTCGTGGGTGTATTTCTTTGCAATAACTGCGGTGATCCAATTAGGCGTTTAACCGAGTTAAGGTTGTGCTTGACTAAACGACTATCATTACGCGAATACGTCTACAGGTCACGCCTCCTGACAGTTGGTTGTATCTCTGATCATCACATGTCATTACGGTAATCAGATAAAACCGAGATGAAGTGCAGTGTATTAGCTTAGCTGTAACATTAGGATGTACATCTCCCTCAGTGCGAAACTTGAAAGCCTCTTTGTAGACTGTCCAAAACACCAGCAGGCGACAGATGCTTTGCCATCATCAAGTTTATTATTTCTACCCCCACCATACCAATCAAATAAATTATTTCATTGTGCAACTATTATCCTAATTTATTCAAATCGGGGACGTGTTGCTCTGTTCTGTGACACAGTGCCATATGCCGGTGGGGCGTCTTCGCTGGGCCAGACACTCTCAGATGTATTTATTGGCTTACATGGCTCGACATGATGTGATCAGTTTTACTCCATAAAAATTCAGAACACCTCTGTGATTAGAGACGAGACGTGTCCAAGAAAAGTGTGACCTCATGTTGATTCAAACTTCCATTGTGGCATCACAAAAAAAAAGAAAAAAAGTAAATGTTTGTCAAACATTTCTACAGGGAAATTTTCGATTGTGTTTGTCTGGACAAATCTTTAAAATTGATTGACACCGCAGAACAGTGACGCTTCAGAAAAGTAAACCTACATAAGAACAGATGAACAGGACACAGAAAGAAAAAACAAGCATACATCTTTTGGCGGGGGGCGAATCTCACATCTTTTTGTTGCTTTTCTGTCTGTTTAGTATCGAATCAAATTCGTTGTAATCGATTGAACCTGGAGCATCGATGTCATGAAAGCAGGTTAAACACTGTTTAACCAGAGGAAACAACATCAAACACTCTGGAATTGTGAGCAGTGAGACTCCTCTGGTCTATGGAGTGGGCTGTTTTTGGACCCTCATTTACTAGACTGACTTTTGGACTTAGTGGCGCTTAGGGGAGCTCTTGAGCAGATCTCATCTGATTACAGGCTAAAACATGTTCATTTCAACAGGATACCAGTCTTTCTGAATTCTCTTGTGTTAAAATGACATTTGGTAATGATTCGATATAAAAAAAAACATGATGAAGGTCTGAACCTGGACATATACTCTGTAAATGTCAATGTCAGTATAAATAATTACACCTGAGATGCTCACATGAAAAACAAGAATGAGATTTTCTTGAACAATAACGTGATTTCTGCCACCACCACAACACCCCGGCATCGTCACCACCACCCGCCTTTGACACCCATAACCCCACCGACACTATCGCGTCAAGGTGTTGACGACCCACTGAATCAGACATCCGTTCCATGTAGAATTTGTGGCGGCACCAAAGTTGATGAAATAAAATCTAAGGTGTCAGCAGGGCGAAGAAAAAAAAGAGAGGGAAGGGAGCAAAAAAATTAACACATGCTCTAGCTGAGAAGAGGTGCACCTGCTAAAGTAATGGTCTAATTATGGAATAGGTGATGAAACACTCGTTGAGACTCGGGAAGATATCAGCAACACATGCTAACTGTGAAAACCATCAGCTTTTACAGTGTTTTAATGCGCGCCTCATCGCACGCTGAGGATTGTGGGGGAAAGATGAATGACGGCCATGGCAGGTTTCTGTGGGGGAGCAGTCAGTGCAGGATGCACAGCGTTACAGCTGGCATTTTGAGAAGGTTCATTAAAACTGTGATTTCTTTGTTCACGCTTTGTTTCATGTATACTTTATGACACGTCCCGGTTCAAGTCGACCCCATAAATACTGGATCCTCTTATCATGTGCAAAATATCACATTCGTACCACGGTGGCGCGCGATCGGAGTAGCACTTGTGAGTGGTAATCAGTGGATGACAGAAGAGCTCCCTGACCCAAAATCTTCCCCTTTGTGAATGACTTTGCACCTAAATGATAAAAAAAAAACAGCAAAGGTTTCCTTTTCATGGGTAAAGGTCATTCCCTATGTTTTGTAATTTGCTGACACTAGTCTTGGGACTAAAGATGGAAATTTCTATGTAGCCACCGCGAGAGTAATAATATCCCTATCTCAACTTGGGAAATCTACTGTGCCCCAATGTCCCTGTCACCCATATGAACCCATTATAGGCAGTGTAGAAATCTGCAGGTCTCATTTCATATATAACCCTCAACCCCCTCCCACGCTATTTTCAGTCTACACATAAAAAAAATCCCTGTGTCTCCTGAATAGCTTATAATAACAAGCTTTAAGAAGCCAACCCTTAGCACTCCCATAGGATACGGCCATGTGAGGCTCTATAATATCCCGCTTTTTTCTTTTTTTTTCTAATTAAAGGTCAGTTTGGTTGAGTCTCATTGTTGCCCCGGCTGTAATCTCCCGAAACATGACGGCTTTTCCACGAGTGATTTAATTTTCCATTTAGACCATCTGTTTTCTTGGCTAAAGCACCAAATTGCAGAAGTTGAAAATCTATGAAATGTCAGACTCACTTACAAACTCCTCACGTTTGTGTTTCCAGTTAATTCACGTTCAAAAAAAGTGAAGATTTTTCAAAGAGGCTTTTTGAACAGTGATTTTCAACTACTGTGCTATTAATATATATAGAATTCTTTTCCAAATTTGCTTTGTATTCATCGGTAAATTTTTGTTGAATCAAAACTTTCAATTCTCAAAAGAATCAACTGCTAAAATGTATGCATGAACTCACATTTGTTGATGGATAAATGACACGTTTTTACTTTGAAAGGTAGCGCTGCTGTGAGGTTCAGAGACTGTGGAACATTTATGGTCCTGCATCTTATTTTATTTACATTACATATATGGCATTTAATGCGTTGAAAGCAATTTCCAGCGCATTGTTTTTTGACTCAGACACAAGTTATGTTATAAACACAAACTTTGATTTTTGGAAACTTCAATGACTGCCACATGATAATTTCACTAAAAATATAACTGCTTTAAGCAACACAACTTTCCCCAGATCAAACATCTGATCCTTTTCAAGCGCGTGCATACATCGGACGTGCTGTCGAAGCCGTCCTGCTGTGAGTAATCTCTTTGGTCGTATTCTACGTTCACTCATCTATTTCAGCTCACACTTTATCGCCTAACTTATCATCAAAAATACACCCTTCCACTCACATGCATCCCTACGCGCACACCGCTTGCTCGCACACACACGCGTGCGCACCAAGCATCCGCACACACACGCTCCCCTCCGTCTGGTGGGGAGTCTGGACTGCTCCGACTGACTGCGCCTCACTGCCCTTGTGCAGTGGTGTGCCAGTTGTGCCTTCCCCCATCGCTGTGAATGCCACCATCTGGTGTGCCACGTGGACATCATAATCTCCCCTTAATTACATTAGCAGTGCAATCAGTTACTGCATTACAAGGCCGGGCGAAGAGCTTTTAAATCTTGGAGGAAATCATAAATAATTGCACTAAGTACCCAGCGCCAGATGTGCGTGCCAACTTGGCTGGCATGAGATAAATAGTAACCTCAACAACGGTGTTCGGTATCCAGTCTGCAAACATTTTTTGGGCAGTATGATACCCTCGTCCTTTGCTCCCGCACCTCTCCTCGTCCTTCCCCGTCGGAGTCTCTTGCTCTGTGTGTTGGAGCACACAGGAGCCGTCGGGCTCCTTTAACTGTATGCAGGCAGCTAAGCTACCTGTTGCTGCAGTGATTCCCCTCCACCGAGTGACGGACGGGCATCCTGTAAACAGTTTGTAACAAGGTGTTTCACCGCGTCACCACTCAGTCCATTACGACAACCTTCAGTCATTCCCGGCTGGTGTAATTAGATGTTTCCCCGCTATCTCGCGGGCGAAATTGAAATTCTTTATGGATTGTGAAGAGTTGGGTTTTCAGCGTGCGCCGCTTAACAAGGCATTACACATTACGAGCCACTGTCACGCCTCTCTCCTCGGAGGGCATGTTCCGTTGTGTTGCACGGTACTTTTCACTCATCTTCCTGTCATGCTGGGAGTTCCTGCGGCTGCTCATACTAACACACATCTCACTCAATTCGTTTCCACCTTCGCCTACTTCTTCTTTCCCACAGGCAAGACGGGGTTTAACTTGACCAGTGCAGGACACCAGAAAGCAAGACTTGGATTTCAATGAATAAATTGACTGGGAGACATTCAAATACTCCTCTTTTTTCCACATAAGAGGCACAGGTATAAATATTGTTAACAAAGGCAGCAAGATATGTGCTCCTCCTGATATGACATGTCAAAATATCTGCTTTAAAAAGTTACGTTGCATTACACAGCACAGAATTTAGATGAGCCACTTCACACCACAGCTCATTGTCTCGTAAAACCATAATGTCCTAAAGTTAATGTGCTAATTTGACTATTGCTTTTTAGAGAAAGTGGGGTAAAAAAAAAAGCGAGTGAAAGAGAGGGAGAAAGATTGTATTCCCAAGAATATTTATGGTGCACATAAAAATGCAATTTAGGAATGCTAATATGAAGCTGGAAGTTCTCTCAGAAAAGTGGCCGGACGTGCTTTTACTGCTGTGCCGCTCTGGTTTTTGGGACCTCTGCCAGGAGTGAAGAAAACTCCAGTATATTCAAAACACTGCTTCTATTAGACTAATGACAGTGTGGAGCCATCACCATATTACCCCCATCCTTCACCAACTCCCCCTGCTAACGGGCTCTAACCATCAGAGACTTTCACATTCATCTCCAGACTTTGAAAAGCTCCTAAAACAATGAATTCAGTCAGAAGTGGCTGCAGAAGCCCTGAAAGTGTCGGAACAATACATTTTTCTTCTTGGTTTCTTAACAGGTCAGTCACAATGGTTCAAAGTTCTGTATGTGACCAAAGAGTGGTTAATCAAACTTTCTCTGGAGATGCTTTGGATACAAAATCAGCTGCCCAACATGCTTCACTTAACCAAAAAACAAGACAAATGATTAATTAAAGTTCATTAACAGATAAATACAAGAAATATCGCAACAATTTTAAAAAGAGAAATTCGTTCTGAAATCAAATGTTCATGTAAACGGAAATGTTTGATATAAAAATGACCTCTCTCTTGGCTTTATGTAAATGTATCCTTTGCTCTCTTTTTTGTTGGATTGGCTAACAAATGAGCAAAATGGGGTCTCCTTTAAATTGAATTGAGTGAGAGAGAAGTCCTAAGGCTGTGGGACGAAGCAGCCTGAGGAGAGTCACGTTCCGGCGATCCGCCTCCCCTCGCAGTGTAAATAAGATATGAATTCATAACAAGTCGCCCTGACAATTTATCTCCTGGATGGAGATATTGATATTAACATGTACAATGTCCATATCAATTTGATCACAATCTGGCCTTCAAAGTGCAGATTCAATGAATGGGTGTCTTTTCCACTGAACAATGCTGGAATAAAAAAAAAAAAAAAAAACACAGCAGAGTGAAGAAGGAGAATTACAGATATTGACTAAATATGTCTTATCATTTATCATAATTTCTCCATCCACTTTGTCACGGCTTCAGCATTTAAGGAAGATAGATGATCCAAGATGTTGTCCTCTCTTTCATACTTTCCGTGCTCTGGGAAGTGTGTCCAATATGGACTTACGTTTCCCGTTTTTTGCGCAATTCGCTTGGCATACGTTTGTCACCATCGAGCCCACAGTGCGCTTCTCGCATGTTTTTTCAACAAGCAGCGAACATCTGGCATTTGGACTTTCAATTTATATGATAAAGAGTTTATTTCATTCCAGTAACGGGCTGATACGGTGTCTTGTTATTGACGAATATTCAGAGGGCATTGTGTCAAATTTCCTACGCCATCGTTTTAGTTCTAGCGGTTGATGTGTTATTCGTTGTGTTTTTGAAGGTAGTACAATGTCAGGGTGGTGTCATTAAGGAGCAAGGCTTCCAAAGAGGTGGCATTTGGCTCCGCCGTGTCCCGGTGGGCTTTATGCTGAGGTGGTCGCCTCCGCAAGGGCGCCCCATTAATATCTGAGAGGGAATATTCCCATGGTGAGGGTGACTGGTTGAAGAAGGTCCTGCTCCAGCGCCGACACCTACAACACGAAAGTTCAGAAAAGTGCTGACTTCCTTGTGAGCTCGGCTAGCAGCAGCCATCTGCTCCCCTGCTAACTAATGCAAAACATCTTGGTGTGAACAAATCTACAGGAGGGATGTGATCTACCATCCAATTTTTCTTACAAGCTGGCAAATGTGCCATCTAAAATTAATCAAATCAGTCCGATCGGATACAAAAAAAAAAACGGAGGGGGACCACAAGAGTTATTAGTTTAATAAGATGCCGTGATAGGCTTCAGTATTCACAACAGTGCCGTTTTATTTCATGTTCATACAATGATCCTCGCATCCATTACGCGCGCAGGACTTTGTCACTCAACTCTCCCATGTATTTGTGTTGTTTGCCCTGGTGTGGTGATTTAGGGGGAACATTTTATCAAAGCTAGCCAAGCAAGCCGGGTCCACCAGGGAGCCGGGCGTTTTATACGGGTATAAATAATCAATGACACTGCATCTGTAATGGCCTGTAATGCAGTTTGTTAACTCCTCCGCTACACCCCTCCCCCCACCTCCAATGGCACGTTTTGTTGCTCAAACAATAGAAACGGATTGCCGCTGCTAATTGACAAGGCAGGGGGATCTCTGCTTAGCTGGCTGGGTTGATTCCTCCCTTTCTTTAATTGCTTGTGACCTTCATTGCAGATGTATTTTTTTCATTTTTTGCAGCTCTGCAATGGTGAACCATCCATTGTGTGTATGTTCTTCATCTGCGCCATTTATGAGATTTCCTCAAGTGTTCATGTGGACAAGAAACTTAATAAATAAGCCCCTTCGTGCACGTTACACTCGGGTTTTTTTCCAGTCCAATAATTTGTTTCTGAGTCAGTTCAGCTGCTGTTTACCTTGACTGTGTCCATTTTAAATGAATTTCTGCTAATTGCTCCAATGCCCAACCCACAAAAAGGCAAAGCACTTTCCAGAAAGTTCACTTGAGTGTGACATAATAAAACTCACACACTCACGGAAGGTTTTGAATAACTGTGGCCGTTGAGATTGAAAAAGGAACATTATCAGTGTGAACGCCAGCAATAACACTCATGGAAGCTGGCTTTTAAAGATGCCACCGCTGTTGCTTTTGGTCTCCTATTCCCTCAATTTTCACAGAAGAAGGAAAACCCACCAAAACACGAAGTATACCCCCCCCCCACTGCTCACATGAATACACCCACATCCAAACATGATACATATTTTGAGTATCACCCCCTCCCCCCAATCTCACCCGTGAGCCTCTGATTTCCATTATTATTAATATCTGCCTGTTTAATTTTCAGCTCTGTCATAATGTGTCGGCCTAAACTACAAGAGACAATCCCTTATTGATTACTTTCCCAGCAGCCCCGGCGCATGCCCCAGCTGATCACGCCTCTCATGCACAGACATCTCATGCATTTCAGATAATAAGCTGCTGCTCTGGAGTTGAAACAAATTGGATGTGCAGTCAGTCACTGTCCAAGTGAATCATGTTGCAGTCTGTCAGTGGACTAGGCTTGGATTATCATCTTACCCAAGCGAGGCAAAAAAAAAAAGGTAGAGGGAGAAAAAAAGTGCCATGAGCACCTGCTATGATGGCAGGGCGTGATGTGTGAGTGCGGTTTCCACATTGTTGCACAGCTGTATTTCAGGACAAGAGATCACCAAAGAGAAAAAAAAAGACAAAACGTGGCAGAAGAGAGTTTCACACAGACTGTTTATAAGTTACATTTTCAGGCAAATTAAATCAAATTTAACTGCTCTCGGCCTTTGTTTGTGACAAAGCCGTAAACTTTAAAGAAACACTGTTTCCCCTCAGGTTTGACGGTTGATTTGTTTTGAGGGCGTTGTAAAAAGCCGAATGTCCGCTCGGAGCCTGACTGGTGGCATTCATTAGTGACTTCAATCGTGGAGGAGTAAAAGTTATATTGGATGGAAAGTTTTGTGTCTTCATGACAATTTCAAGTAATCTGGAGAAAATGAGAAGATTAGCAATGGCATTTTTCTTGTTTACGCACACATCTTGTAACACGCCAACAGACTTCTCTCTTGCGTGAGAGGAGTGGTAAACCTTCAAGAGTCGGTGCTGGAAACATCATGCTCCATGTGCATGTTTTGCTGTTTATGGACAAAGCATGTTGTGCCTGGAAAACTACTTCTAAAACAATGCTGCCAGTGTGTTTACTTGCTTTAAATTCTGTAACTGGAGGAGAATAAAGCATCCTGTCACCCTGGACCTGGCTCTCTTTCAAATTCACTGCACTTTCACGTGGAAAAAAAAAATCAAAAAAAGGAAGTTTTTTGGAGTTGCACGGGAAGACATGATTAATAATACATCAGGATTATAGAGCACAGACTGTGCTGCGCTGACTTTAATAAGTCCGTGGAGGGAAAACAAACCCCGACTAAGAAAACAACCCCACTCACTGCCTAGAAAACATCTGCATTTAAACTCTTATAAATCTGCATTTTCCCTGTTTTTTATGGGTATTAGTTAGCTGTATGTCATTAAAATACAGCTCAATGTATATGGTGATGTTTGTGGTGTCTACAAATTTCCAGTATTTCAAAAACAATACACAATAATGGTTTTTTATCCGTGGAGTACACCTGGGCTACTGTGGTTTGCTGCAAAACCCTGAGAAGTAGAATAATTGGCACCCTAGTGTAAGACTCCCTCTGTTTGGTGCCAGCTGTTTAAAATATGGATGATATTGTTTTCATTGCAGGGCTTTTATTGAGTTCTGCTTGGGCCATGCAGTATAATCCTCTGACTCTGACCTTTTCTGGCATGTGGAAAAAGTAAATAAACAAGGCACTGATGTATTCCCTCCGTTACCAGAGGAGCTGAGCAGCAGATTTTCCGTTGATCATATTCAGGTGTCTGGATTCAGAGAGTCTGTCCGTGGCTGCCTAAGCACGAGCGGCGAGATGCCTTTTTCTGTAGAGCAGGCAGAGAATAATGGATGACGGGGAGGAAGAGAAAGTTTATTGACATCTGTGATCAGTGTGGAGCGTCTTCTCTCTATTGGCAGATTTCCCCAGCTAGCAAAACTAAAGGTTGTTGACCATGAGATGTTTCACTCGAAGCCTTTTCAGAAATGCAACTGCTTGTGGAAGCAACAGTGAAACGCACAGAGACCACGTTTCCCATACAAGGCACGTTGGAGTATGGTTTTAAAGGCATATTTTAGATAATGTAAAGATACTGCGGTTGCATGCATGCATTTCCAAACTAAAACAACTATAAGAAATAGATTTTTTCTCACAGATCATGCAAATTATCCACTGAGCTAAGGTGGACACATTGCTGAGTTGTTGTCGAGGACAGCGACTGTTGAATCACTCCCGTTTACCTCAAAGTAAAAGTACCTTTTTACCTTTTTCAAAACACGAAATCAGTTGCTTTTGAGCTACTGGATGCTTGAGTGGAACATATTTACAAGGCGTTCCATTCAATGGAACGAAACTACCTCTTTTGTCTGAAAAGGCATCAGAAGTCCATCACACACAGTATAAATATATAGCGCAACCAGCACCTGCTCCCCCTTACAACCTTTTTACTATCAGCAATATGCTTACAAATGCAGCATATTTGTACCTTAGGACAGGAAAGCTTTGGACTGACATGTGCACTGATATGTTGAGAAGCAGTTGTAAGTTGTGCTGGAAAACCAGGTGTTTAGTAGAGAGGAAAAAAACTTAAAATCTCAGCTAAACAATTGGAGACAGATTTAGTTTGCATGTGGATCTCTCACTAATTCCACCTCCTCTGTAGTATTCAACTCATGCTCATGTGTTGTTAACTTTTGCATAAATGCATGGATAGAAAAAATGATTAAATTTAAGTCAAGTCTTTCTTGTTATACACTGTCGCCTTAAATCATGCATAAATGTGATAATTACCCACACTGGGCCAAAAGGGCCCATCACTGCCACTTTAAATCCAATAAACGCCATGACCTGATCACTATAATTGACCATCTATCAGGGTCATTGAGGAGTTCAGTGTTGTTAACTGCCGCTTATAATTCCTCTTGATCATTGCTAATTACAGAAAGTGGGAGAAACCGATATTGTGGATACCCAGAGAGCAGCTGCCAACCATTTCGGAGAGGTAGGACTGAATCTTTTAGTGTCAGTTACTTTGAAAAATGGGGCCATCGGAGAAATTTATTCACACCTTTAAAAGGACGCAGTGGACTATTTTATTTTGTTTAGCCTCTGAAAGAACAGAAAGAAAAATTAAACAAAACAGAAAACTGTGACTTTATCTCTTCTTGATTGTTTCCACTTTTATCTTAAAAGTACCACATGTTGTTTTTCTGCCTAACAAGTGGCCATCGTGCGGCGTTTGTGACATGACGCAGCGTTTTTCTGGCACTGTGGAGTCACCGAAGGCTTTGTGTTTGCACCAATTTTCCTCGACAAGTTTGATTGAATTTACTTTGGTGGCGTTTCTGCGGTAAATGTCAAAATTGAAACTAAAAACCTAATTAATTGTAACATAGTTAACTTGGTGTTATACTTAGCGTCATACTAAATGAGAGGGGATTTTGATTTACGCGGGGGGGGGGGGGGGGGCACCAGTGTGATCGTGAATTTCATTT
>JASSRZ010000011.1:4676475-4702380 GCA_032164315.1 Malacoctenus gilli
TGTGTGTGTGTGTGTGTGTGTGTGTGTGTGTGTGTGTGTGTGTGTGTGTGTGTGTGTGTGTGTGTGTGTGGTGAAGGAGAAGGGATAGGGGGATGGCATGGGTGGGAGGTGGGGGGTGGGAGGGCTTTCAACTTCTTGTTAATTCTCTTCATAAGAGCTGTTAAGCACATTCAGCAGTCATAGAGAATTGTGTCCACTCCCGGGCCTCCGGTGGGACTGCGTGTCCTGAGGTTTACTGTTGCTAGCTTGTCATGTCCACGTCAACAGCACTTATCGCCTTCTGTCTGAGCGCTGAGACATTTCCCAGGCATTTAGCTGCCTGTTTGTCTTCTCTTGATTTCCCCTCCAAATCTGTCACATATAGTCTTCACCTGACACCTCACAGAGTGTTCTTCTCTCAAACACTGTCAAAACAGGGAGATCCAACAGGAAGAGATAGCAGCGGGGAGCCACAGATTGCCGAATGTTCTACGCTGATCAGGTGCTACAAATAATGACCTGTGTAGGCAAAAACCGTCCGAGATCGTTTACTTCATCAACACGCTGACTGCTGTCCAAATAGGAAAAAAAAGGCAGCAGTTTGTGTTCACAGGTTTTGGTTTTGCAGTTCTTTTGGACTCTTGGACTGAATTATCAAGTGCTGCTTTATGCCGCTCCCATTTTGTCCTCCACATCAATACCAGCGAGTCCAGAGTTTTTCACATCACTGAGACTTTCTCTGTCCTTTCATTTCTTGGAGTAAAAATCACTGGCATGAAAACAATGCACTTCACAACGAAGGCCTGGCGCGGTATCAAACGCTTCTCTTTGGTGCATTTTTCTTTCCTTGCCTTTCTTCCCCGGCGAAAACTCTCCTATTATTTCAATAAGCTCTTGGTTTTAATACATTATTGATCTTAAGGTTGAAGTACGGGCCACTGCATTACCAAGATTCTAAAGCCCATCATGGCATGACACTCATGTACTCGTGAAAAATTATACCAATTATGAAATCAACCAACAACTACCTCAAAAAGCAATCAATTGTCACATTGGAAAGCATTTTGTCCCACAATGCTATTGGCTTTGTGGTTACACAGAAGGAGTGGGCGTTGGATGTTTAATGACTTCCAAATACTGATTTCTCTCTTTCCCCCCCCACCAAACACTTATTACTTTTCTCTTTGAGACTGCTTGGCTCTGAAGCGAGTCTTCGATTATGTTTGATGTTCTATGCTGAGAGACCGTGTGCCAATAAGACAATAGCATTTGCCATTGATTAGCCTTTATGAGCACCGAAGGCTCAACACCACCATGTGCACTTAAAAGCCTACATTAGGGCAATGAATTATGATTAGTATACTACATACTGGTGCATTAAGAAGGGATATATTCATTTTAATTCTGCAAATGCCACAAAGCTGGCTGAGGTGGGGGAAAAAAGAAGCCATTTGTGCCAGCTCTAAAGTGGTGGGGGCCAGGGACTGAGTGCTGGCGGGGTCAAGTGCGAGCCGTGTCTTTGACAGTGGCTGCCTGCCTGCGTTTCCATATCACAACATTCAATCATGCAGTGCCCTCATGCAGAAACCTTTAACTCAATGCTCATAAATGCAGGGAGGCAAAGCTTACTGTCTGCTCCAGCACCAGCAACCTCTGCCGCTTCCATTCGCTGTGGTCAGCCAGTGTTGCTCGCTGGCTTGTTTCTTTTGTGCTTAACGCAAGAAGATGGTGTTTTTCATTCACTGATAAGAGGCGCACGTTAAGTAGAATCAGCCAAGCAATGCCACTCGCAGGGAACTTGATGTGGGCATGAAAAGCTACAATTAAAGTCACCTTTATTGTTTCCAATTTAAATCATCGGTGTGACATCTAAATGACACTTTAATGAAAATTTTAGACAGGTTATTTTGAATAGTTTCCTAAAAGATGCAGAAGGTTGAGCAGTGGTGAATTGCAAGTGTCTTTGGAGGGGGGTGGTGGTGTGACGGGTGGCTTGACGGGCGTACAAAATCTGAGCCAAATAAATGAAGTGGAGATGGTAATACAGTGTGTTATAGCAGAGAGTGACAAGCCCGTTCCTCCCATGAAGCAGCTGAGCTGGCATTAAACAGACAAGACATCCCGTTCAGTCAGTTATCAGCCCAGGAATAATGAAGGAACAGGCCGGCGGACCAGGACGAGCCACCCTAGTCAGCCAAGTGGAGAATTTAATTTCGTGCAGGTTTCTCTGCAGCCAAGCATTTCCCCATTGGAGGTCCACTGGTGCTTGGGTGAGCGTGGACAACTCAGTGCACCCGACTCCCGAGTCGCTCTGGCACTGACAGAGATGTGTGGTGATGGATTTTAGAGTGGCTGGGGGAAGAGGGTGGACTTAAGTTTGGGTAGAGCTGTTAAAGAGGCGAGAGAGAGAAAGAGAGAGAGAGAGAGAGCGCACACAAGCGAGTGATGACAAGCTAACTTCAGAGAAAAGTAAAAAAGCGATCACTCGTGTTCCTCATTTTCCAGAGTATGGGTGCATTATTAAATCAAAGACAGGGAAATGAGAAATGGGGGCTGTCTGACCCAAAGATATGTCAGAGAAAAATAATATTATCTGTGCTTAACGTTACCTCTGCCACTCGTCCAGTTGGTCACTTCAGATGAATATTGTAATCTGTGTTTGAAAAAAACAAACACCTTCTTAATTTTGAGATGCATTTCCTCCTTAATACACAGTCTCCACACTGAGAATGTGTTCAAAACGAGCTGTTTGCTGGGTGGATAACTAACTGCCTTCAAGGTCTTTCGGTGGCATTTCCGGTCACATGAACTGCTGCAGTTTCTAAAGATATGAGCTGAGAACTGATTGCTGTCAGTCTCAGCGCGCCACCTTCAGATTTTCCCAGCCTGCAGCCATCACACTGTGTTGTGTCCTCTCTATGTGCATTTTGCTCACAGACATGTAGGGGTCCGCACATCTCTGGGGTCTTACAGGCATGATGAATACACTGACACAGATTACATATTTTCTTGTCACTGCTGCACAAGTCAAACATTGTGATGCTTGAACATTGCTTTCATATTTTCACTTTTTATGCTCCCAAACATCATCAAAAATAAGTATATATTCTTTAGAATAATTGTATCTGGCATTTTTGGTTTTATTAAGGTTTAAAGCTGAGTTTATACAAAAAAGCACATTTCATAAATAGAGATAAAAGTACCACCAATTGTGAAACTGTTGGTAATTCATGAAGTTTATGAAACATCAGCTGAACAATAGGCACAACACAGTGTAAATGATTTAAATTATGCTTGTTTTTAATTAAAATAACTTATTAAGAAAAACATAGAAAACACTGATGTTTTGGAGATAGACATTATTTTCATTGGAATCAGTGCATTTGGTAGCAGCTCTTCACAATTATGGAAACTGGAAGTCCATTTTCAGCCATTATGTGCTGGTGTGTCCAATCAACTTTGTTGGAGTTGGCAAAACATGCTGTTTTTTTTTTTTTTTTGGAGGGGGGGTGTGAGCCATTTGATGTGACGCTGTAAAAGTGAAAGATGACTTTGGCTGTTAAGACCAACATTTTGCCAACTTAGACTGTACAAGCTGTCCCCTGGAATCAGATCCTTTCAACGCTTTGTAACCTATGTGGCAGCCATCGCATGAATAAAGAAGCCATTCTACTAAAGGGAACGGGAGCCAAACGAACAACCAGGCTGAGGCCCACTCGGAGTGACTTATAGGCCGAGTCGCTGTGAGCGCAGCCAATATACGGAGACAAAAGGGGAAAAAAAAAGGAAAGTTAGAGCTGAGCCTTGGTACAAATGCAAACTGTCTGCATTGTTGCATTTTATTGAAATCAAGACGACACTCTGTTGCCGCGTAACATGAGAATATCCCAGTGTGTATCTGAGCTTGTGTGTACCAGAGCAGAGACAATGATTGGCTGTTGCTCAGTTTGTGCATCTTCCAAAGGAAAGGTTGGCGGTTCAACCCCCGATCTCTCCTTGTCCAGGTGTTGAAGTGTTCTCAGGCAACACACAGAAACCTGTCCGCCAATCGTGTATGACCACCTGTATAAGTGAAACAGTTAAGTGTTTAGTTAGATTTAAAGGTGAAGTTTCACTCAGAATGTAGCAATGGTGACAACATAAACTCTCTGAACCCAACATTAGGTTTGTCTGTTTAGCCAATAACAGACACAAATATCTATTCAGGCCTTCATGCTGCAGCAACACAAAGTATCCCCGAAAGCACAGCTGCAGTGGAGGACAAGAACATCAAAGCAAATATTAGAAAGTCAAACATTTAAGTGATTTCGGTGTATCCGACCAGCTGACCCGGGTATTTCAGGAACTGTCGATATGCATATTTCATGAACAATCGTGATGTGGCATCACATAAAAAAATAGCCTAAAAAAGACCCTGTGAACAGCAGTTCTTCAGGCAGACGCAGCATGACGCCAGAGGTCAGAGGAGACTTGCCAGTTTGGTTCAAGATGACAGAAAAGCAACAGCAGCCCAAATATGGCAATCAACAAGTGACCTGGAGACCAAATTTGAATGCACAATCTGTTGAACTCAGAACTTATGTGGACAGCAGCAGCAGAATAATAACAGTGTTAAAAATATTTTTAATGATAAAAACGTGTTGTTATTCTGATATATATAAAGCAAAGGCACAGTGCCACCATTTGGAAGATTTGAAGAAGCAATTTCTGTGGCTCTCACAATAATCAAAATTGCCCATCTCCACTTTACTGCTTGACTATGTGTCATTTAAATGCTGCAATGTCCACTTCTAAAAGGATAACAAGTCAAGTGACAAAGCTTGAATAATCACAAATTGGTTCTTTGAACATGAAATTGAGTAAACTAAACTCAAATGGCATCCACAGTCCCCTGGTTTAAAACACCACCTTAGGGATGCTAAAATCTCTCTCTGGATGTTTCCAGCATCTTGTTGAATGTGATGGGATTTATAAAAATTGTACTTATTGTTCTGGCTGCTGAGGCCCAGTTATGGTAAATCATGCTATATTGTTGTTGGCAGTGGCAAAAAAAGCCACATTTTTATGTTGATCATATAAGTGAACTTTATGTTTGTTTTTCAGCAGTTTCCCGCATCTTTATTTGAGGTTTCTCAATATGGATCTCCGTTTGTTTTCATATGTAGGTTGAAGACACAATAAAGAAATATTTCGGGCGGAGAAATTCCCCGTGTGGCATTTGCAGGGGTGTAAGAGGCTTTCTCTCTTATGTTTGATCATATAGGCTTTCCATCTCTCTGATGTCAGGGAAAATATCTCCTCAGACAACAGCAGAATCTTTCATAAATGGTCCCATAATCTGGGATCGTGCTTGGCTTTGGAAAAAGACTATGACTAACATTATCACCGCTTTTCATACGTTCAATATTTCATCACACTGTGTGGATAAGGGGAATCGTTCTGGCAAATATTGATCCTATCAGGGAAAAATATCACAGGATTAAGGAAGTTACTCAGATTTGTTCTATTAGTAGTTATTAGACTCCTTTTTTTTATACTTGCAAACCAGTCAAATCACTTGAAAGAGCCTTCTGTGCCGTGAATCTCTCGCTGCCAGGCTCCACTGGCAGCCAAGTATTTGTGGGCAAACTGTGTTTATGAATTGTTGTGCAGCGTGTGTGTATTTATAAATCCTTGGTTTTTTAATGTGGTTGCCTCTTAGTCTGGTCCTACTGTAATGTTTCCGTTGCAGGTGAAAGGTTGAATTCGCACCAACAGTGACCACTCACTTGGAAGCGAACCAAACGCCCGTGGCTGTAAAGACCTGCCCAGGGTTCAGGGTCTTAAAGCGGAAATAATTGCAGGGGTGCACGCTCCATTAAAAGCAACTATTTAATACAATAATCATTCAATTAAAAAGCCCTTGTAGCTGCTGCCATAGTTGATTTGGATCAAAGAAACATGTTATTTGTGGTATGAGGCAAACTCTTAATATGGAGGGCCACAAAACCGTCTTTCTGCACAGGTTTAAAATGTGCCTTCAGACTGCATCACAATGCTAAAAAAAAAAAAAAGACTCCTTACATTAGCTTTCAATCATGTTTTTTGGCCTTTTTGCCAAAACTGCTTGTTTTCTGATTACAAGAGTGAATACGTACACTGCTCTCGGCACAGCTGACCATATAAAACACTAAAATGATGGAGCTCCCCTGGAAACAGGAATGGTTCAATCTGAAGCAGCGGTCCCCGACCTGGGGGTCCAGGGCCTGCTTGAGGGGGGGTTCAGAGATCACAGGATAGCCCAAGGCTTTACCTGGTCTGTGGTTGTTAAAATCATAACTGCAAACTTAAAAAAAACAACAACACGGTAATAGCTCACTTTTAAAAAAATCACAAAAGAGCTGAAACTGCTAATTGCTTCGAAGTTGGACAAAAAATTACTACGTTTGTATGTTTTCGTGTCTTCGCCAGTGTTTGGCTTCACTGCAATGTTGGTATGAGGTAACATGTGGGGCATTTTGGGTGAAAAAACTGACTGGGGCCACTGTTTTCCATTGAGATGGATAGTTAATTGTACAAGACAACCTGTTTACTTTCAAGGTTTATATTTTGATTTTGAATGTAAAAGTTTGTTTCATTGTTGTTTTTTTTAATTTGTCTCAGGCTTGACAAAATACACAACAGAAACAGGACAATAACATGAGTAGAAATATACAGTACTGGTTCTTGCCTTAAGCAGACTGTGTGGTTGCATGTGCTGCAGGATCATTTCTCCACCGTCTCACAGTGAGAATTTATAGCCTGCATATAAATTGTTTTACAGGAGATTGTACGTTTGAAAAAAGGTTGAGTGAAGAAAAGGATCCGTTTACACTCACTAACCGAATGGCCTTTCAAATTGGATACATCAGACATTACCCAGCTGGTTCGCATGCGAGCCCATTCTTCATTATGGAGAGATGGCTTTGTGTTTTTATCTTGTTGGGTGCCTTTTGAGCAAAGGAGCACATTACATCGGGTCTTTGTTTTATTGTGTTCAGCAAATTAATAAATGGGAAGCACAGTGGGAAAAATAGATATGAAAATGTGTACTTTGCATTATTGAAAAGCCCATCCACTAAAGGTTACCAGCAGCTATTGTAGTACAATCTGCAAAATGTAATTAGAGTGTGTGAGAGAGCAGCACAGATAAAGCTGCCTCTGCCATTATGGACTCCCTCATAACATTTTGCTTCCCTCTGAAACTTATTCTCTCTGAACTAATTTTGCATGACATATTGCATTTCTGCCTCAGCTATCATGAGGCTACCTGTGAATTAGATTGAGTTTGCAAGACAGCAAATTCCCAGATTACACTTTGGACATGCAGATATCTCACATCTATTCACACCGTACAAAAAAAAAACCCCACAACGCCGCTGGCTGCTGGATTCGCTGGTGCTCGTCGAAGATAACACAGGTTTTAGAGAGGATACTTGAACTACGTCATTAACTTAAACAAAAGCAAACGACAAAATAGCCAATGTTGAGGGATTTTAACAATTTTCCTTCAATGTTAGGTTATGAAATAAATACAAAACTTCCAAAAATTAGTGTTTTATCTATGTTATTCATTGTGAAGACTAATTTTCTTGCTTCCTTTAGTATCCAATGGTTCATTTTTACCACCTGTTTTCTGGCTTTTGAGGAACTCTCATACAATATTTGAACCACATTAGTGGTAAATTTCAGAAAAACCAATCGTGTTCCAATTCACACCTGGACGACTGAGGCACATGTGGAATTTCTCCCACATAATGACCCAACCAATTCCTATTTCTGCGCTTTCTGTTCCCCGATAAGCCGGCTCTTCTTTTAATGGCGCCTCTCCATGAAAAGAGTGATAATAGAAGCTAACCGGGCCAAAAGTTGAGCAAAAAAGGAGAAATGATTAAGGAACCTTATTAAAAGCAACCTTGTAGATTCCGACGCGTGATGGAGAGCACATTATGAGGCCTGATCCTTTTCAAATGACACCACGGTTTCCCGAACACGCCGAAAAACCTGATTAGGGTGACAAGCACTGAGTGATACTGCAAACCTGTTAATAACATGAAAATTAGAAGGGGCTCATGCAAAGAAAGGAGATTAATTTAGCTGGAGTCCATCTTGTGCAAATTGCGAAGTTGTGAATATGTTTTCAGATAATGAGCCTTCCTACTTGTCAGCTCACTTGTCATTTTCTGTAATTAATGTTAAGGAAGACTCCTTCCTGATGGTTCATATTACTCATGTACCAGGAAAATTTCTCCCCAGAAATAATTTACATTTATTATCATCAGTCTGTTTGTGTGGTTTATTTCACAGTGGAGTAATTTATTGCAGCACCATTTCGCTCGCCTTGATTAGTCACTCGTCAGACTGAGATGTAATTTTTTCCCTTCATACGTCTGGTCCATGGAAATTGAAAGTGTTTTGGCTCAGCGTGGCACCTTCGCGGCTCCACCTTTTCGCTCACTTTCCTTTCATTTTTGTCTCCCTCGTTCTTTCGCGGGCATCTTGTTTTTCTCCTAAGCGCAGAGAAACACAAGACTATCTTTGCAAGAAATGTGCAAAATATTAATGTATTGAGAGAGAGCTGGGCTGTGATAGTTTTGCTGCAGCAAAATTCTGTCAGAAAATTCATCTTGAACATTAAAGCTATTCTTAATAAAGACGTTTGCAAAGATCTGATGTGAAATAAGAATAGCTATCAATAAAAAAGCATTTGCAAATACTATTTTATTGTACCATGCATCCATGGGCAGAGCTGGGAATACTTAAATAACACATTTGATTTCTCCACACAGTAAACTTTATTCCCCTGAGTTGCCACAGATACCAACTGAACAGATTTACCCCTCTGTGGCGCGACCATAACTCAAAGAAATATTCATTTAGGACAGATATTTAAATCAGCCCTGCTTAGCTACTAAGCTTTGCTTTTCTTTGTGCAAGTAAATTTATAAGCCTACTTCTTAAATGTATTATTCATTCGAGCATGTAAATAATGCATGCCCGCTTCCACAGTAAATTAACCCTTTACCTTACCAGGGATACAGGAGTCATTGTTTTGAAAGGCAATTATGTCATTTAATTAATGTTGTAATTAATACTGTAATTAGCTTAAACACCCTGCAACCGGGTGCCACTACTAAGCTGTCTTAATTAAATAGATTGAACGGTTTCATATCTTTTTGCACTGTCATGTTGCAGGGGCGCCCTGAAATATGCTGTCTTATTTGCACATTTCAACTCCTCAAGACAAACAAGGTGAGCGGGCTTCCTGCTCAGATGATGATTTTTAGGCTTGCTGTCATTAAAGCCCCCCCCCCCACCACCACCACCACCACCACATCCCCACCCCCAAACCAGAGAAAAATTCAGCTTTTGTCAAAATCGTCGTGAAACCCCCAGTGTAAATCTCTTCCTGTGTGTCTGTAACCTGCTTGGTCACAATTTGATATTCTATCACAGCGGGACTCATTGTCTGCCGAAATTATGAAACAAAATAAATCCGATTCCCAATTCAGCCTTCAAACTAAAGGTAAGGGAGCTGCGCGCGCCTGTGTTTTATTGCTGCGGTACAGCGGCGAGAGCAGGCAGACAGCTAATCCGCTCGTAGAGAGTTTTTATCCTTGCCCAACCTGACAGTGATAGAAAGTGTTTTCCCCAAACTAGAAAAATAGTTGAGAGAGGATGAAATAGCAAAGAGGTCAGTGAATACTGAAGTATTTCCAGTCCACTCAGCTCCACCGGCTGCAGGTCTGGCTTTGTATTCATGGACTGTGAGCATTCGTACAGCTCATCTATTGTGCATGTGTATGTCAGGATCATTTTTGAAGCCAGACGCCTCGGCACTAGCGGGAAGCAATAAGGAGGAACTCCCTGCTTGTAAAATTAATTCCCCTTAGTATGTCAGAGTGTGGCTGAAGACCCCAGGAGTTAGTGGGGGGAAATATAAGCTGCTTTAAAGCACGGGATTTCTTTTCCGGTGGGGGTTGTTGGCGATATATTCCTCAGCGCGTAAATATTGTATACAATTTTAAAAAGCATGAATAACTGCAAACATTTGAAGCCAACGTGCCCCCTGCACATTGGCGTGCATTAGCGAAACACGCTGGCTTCCTATTGGGTCGCGAGTGATTCTATCAATGTCATTAGACCATTCATTGAACTAAGTGAGGAATCCATCAAAAGCTGACAGGAAGCCCCAGACTAATGGCTGTTAGACTGTAATATTCTTTAATATGATTTTTATTTGTCTTAATTTCATCTTCCTTTTTTCACAGGTCCCAGATCGGGGTAGCGAGCTGCCGAACACCTGAGCTCGCGGAAGACAACAAAAAAAGCAAAACCAAACGAAAACAGCCGAGACTGCAGCTCTCAGAGTGAGACACACGTCGTGTGACAATTGCGTTTCACTGCAGGGACACATGAAGCAAATTAGGCCGGGTATATATTATGTCTATGGCGAGAAGCGGGACAGCAATTTGCGTGCAAGCGGCGCCTTCTGCACCGGTTTTTATCTGTTCATACTCCCCTGCATTTGGGGCCAACCTTCATCATCCACTCCAACACTCTAAATTAAAAATAGCTCAGCGGGTTTCAATTTTGTGCTGACACAAACCTAATTTTACACCTCCTTTCAGTAGTTTCCCCTGTTCTTACACTTCATATCCTCCGAAACAATCAGCCGCAGCCCTGAAATTGCCTCAAACATAACAAAACAAATGAAATGGAAATTAATTTTTTTGCAACAGGATTATCTGCCCGTGTGACTATTATCTTTTTTTCCTGCTGTTTATCTGGAGCAAAAGAAGGAGATAATTTTACAATTAATGGCAGGGGATTCAGAACCCTACTGTAATCATTAGATGACACATCTTGAAGAAATGGCCCTTCATATTGCCTTACCCTGGGCTTCAATAATCTTGACCCTGGGTATTAATGGATGAGTTAATGGCCTGCAGAAATCCTTTAATTTATGCCAGGGTGAATTAAGAATAAGTAATGGATTCTGCTTTTCAAAATGTCCAGACAAGGCATTTCCGTTCAGCCTATCTGAGAAATCAAATTATCATATTATCTCTTTGAATGGGTCTTCTGAACCCATATTTCACAATATCTGATGGAAATAGTTTTGACATTCATTACATGACTCTTGCTTTATTGTGACTTGCGAGTACATGCTATGACAAAAGAGGATAATGATTTTTCTGCTGGCAGCAAGGAGAACGGGCAGTGCGAGGGGGGAAAAAAGAGGATCAGAAATGACAAATCAAACTTTCAGTGTCCTAATGTAAATACAAATGTAATTATGGGAGTGTAAATTGGTTTGACTCCCTCCGGAGAGGCCACAGCCCTTCATCCCCCTTTTTCACAATAAATTCTCCGAACATGTGACAATTATCGTTAATAATATTTATTTAACAAGCACTTTGACTTTTTGATAGTTTCATTACCTTGTGTTTGTGTGTTTCACTTCCCAATTAAAGAAACACGAGATTCTAAGATTCTTACTTTGATAAGTTTTTATTGTATTTTAAGTGGATTACCTGCATGTGCTTTCACATATAAGGTCAAATGTGATTCGAAGAAATAGAACTAAGTTCAGAATATTTGGCAAAATTATGAAAAACACACCCTGTATCATTTTTATTTATCAGAAAGGGACAATACAAGCACACCATTGCTTCCTGTTTTTTTGGGTCAATGATTGTCAAAGAGAATCGTGAATGGCTTGTGGACAAAAAACTTATTTTGGACTAAAAAATACTCTTTGTCTCACCTTTTCTTCATCTTCTCCCCACCAATCAAAGCCTGATTCACACCCGTCACCTGACAACAAAAAATAAAGACAAAAAAGGGAGGAGTCTGCAGTGATGGTCAGTCCACTTCATGCTGTGAGTCCTATGTAGGGAACCATTTTGCAGACAAAACATTATTTTGGAGGTTTCACTCGTGTGTAGGATGTGGCAACTGTGTAGAAGCGCATTTTAAAGTGATCTCAGGGAGATTGTACTCTACATTCTGAGATTTTTTTCCTCAAGCTTTTTTGTCAGATTTTTTTTTCCAAACATGAAAATGGAAAGCAAGTATCCCAACGAGGGCCCTTTGGAGGAGTAACAAATGCACTCATTGGTTTTGTTGTGCATCGTTTTTTTTTGTGCCTTCGTAAAACTTTCCAACCACCTTTGGGGTTTTGCTTGCAGTGCATGCAATAAACTGCCAGTGCGATGCTAGGAAAAGTCAGAGTTCTTCTGTAGGTATAATTTGTTGCAGTTTCACATAGAGGAGTGAACATTTTCTATGATTGTTGGCCAAAAAAACTTGAAACTTCCCCAAGAAAGTAAAAAAGGGAAAACTATGTCTAAATAAATGCGTGTATTTACTGTGAAACGGCAATTTTAACAAATTTTTAACAGAATGTAAAAAAATTTTCTTGTGTCTTTTTTCTTTTTACTCTGCAGGACTGGAATCGAGCCTTTGATGTGGCATCAAAACAAAATTTTGGCTTCACTTTTCCAGTAAAGCTTCACAACTGTGTTGGGATTTATTGCCGGGCACTTGTAATGGATTGCATTACTAAACTGATAGCTCAGCGTACATTAATACACTTTAACTTTTACAGGCACAGAAGTACATCCCCCCTCGCATCCCCTCCATTACTGCTCTGCCTGCTGTGCCTCGTGGATTGAAGACACTCTTGGGGGGGTGGCCCAGACCTGCATTTTTATTGGATGATGTCATGCGCATGTCAGAAGTTTGATGCAAGGCGCAACACCATCGCTGGGAGTCGTCCTGCCGTGATGAAGTCATCCATACGCTCGGGTGGGACACATATCACTTGGCTCCTCGGGTTGTGCAACATCCTGCAAGTGAACCCGAACCGCCTCGACCCCCGAAACCCCCCCTCCATGCGCAGACGCGCCGAGCTCACACGTACTCTGCTGTCAAACAGCAACACCACACTGGCAGTTATTTGGGGTTTGTTTGTAATCTTTTTGGGCGCTTTGTCAGGCAGGCGCAGTGATATTAGTGTGAGTGCACAAAAGCCCCCGAGTGGTGTCACGCACAATTAATGTCCCCAGGTAGCAACTCCATTAGTCTTATGAACTCAAGTCGCAGTGGGGAATGCTAATGGTGGAGGTGCCGTAGGGCATTAGGAAGGAGTGCAGCCAAAGCTACCACTTTACCCTTCGATTTGACCAGTGTGCACCTCCGTCTCACTTTAGAGCCCCACAACCAACACCCCCAACCTCGACACTTTAGCGAGACACACTGTCAAGTAGCAAGCAGCCTCCAAAGAGTCCACTGGCAGTGTGTGCCACTCACTCACCCAGCTGCGCGCCTTTTCCTTTTTTTTTTTAATGGTCATTTATATGTTCCAGGCATCTTATCCAAATGTCTCCCATTACATAACAGCGCCGTGGATGGTGTCACTCCGCTGGACCCTTTGAAAGTCCATATTTTTCAGTTTTCTGTGTGAAAACATCCCTCTGCGGTTAATCATTGTCAGCTTTCATAAATGTTGACTTCCATCTCGGCAGCCTCAAATCCCACACGCTCACGTGACCTCCCTCCGCTACAGATCCCCAGCCTGACCTTGGCAGTGTCGAAGCATTGAGCGGTTCATTTGATCTAAAAGGGCCTACAGCTGAGCTAAACCCAGCGGTGAGGCCCGCCTGCCTGCCGGCCCGCTCTTCTGGTCCATGCCCGCTCTAGCATGGATGTAGTTAGGAAGCCTGGTAGCTACCTTTACATCACAGCTCAATAGCATCGCGTTGCCTCCGAACCAACATGTCAATTCCATGTCACACAGTCCGCCGAGCGAAAAAAGAGGTAGAGGTGGTCTGTGATAAAGAGTGAGCTGACAGAGAGCAGAGAGAGAGAGATAGAGACAGAAATGCCGGTAATTTTTTTGGAGGGATAAAAAAAAAAACAAAAAAAAAACACGACACCCAACTACCTCCATCGAGGCGCGGACGCGGGAGCCCGCCGTGACAGTGACTGCGAACGGAGAAAAGTCACTTGGAGCCTATTCACAGCCTTTATTACATTATCAATTACAGATTATAAATGTACTCCACACGGTCTGGTTCCCTGTGCCTTACTCCATCATGTTGTGCCGTCATCACTCAAAGTGAGGCCCACACGGGAAGGCCGGCGAACCTCTCAGGTTCCTCGGCGCTCTCTCGCCGATGCTATGGAATGCAGTGGCTGGTTTATTGCTTGTGGCAGTAATTGCACTTACATTTGACGGCCTTTTGTTGAGATAAACCCCACCGCTGGCTCTCTCTGTTAGACCCCGCCACTACAAGCCAATAGAGTCACAATGCTCTTAAACATGTGACAACTTCCTGACCCCGAGCCAAATTCACATCCTTTGGCTTTTTATTTGCGTGGTGGAGGGCTCACGGTTTCCTGAAGTGTGTGTTTATCATGGAGGACAAAGGTAAAAATGATTCCTGCTTGGTTTTTATTCAACAACACAAGCTGTTAATAATTGCATTAAAGGCTCTGCTGTGGCCATTTCCACTTAAGATCAGAACATGTGCACAGCTGTTTGAAGTCCCCATCTTTGATTTTATAGCCTTCCAATGAATGAGCCGAGCAAGTGTTCATATTGATTTGCACATTAAATATATTAGTAATAAAACAACATCCTGCTGCAAACCAATTGTAAAATCAATAGTAATTGGAACCAAAATATTATGAGTTCTTGGTCTGCAGTCTTATTGTCTCTGTAACTGACCAGTGAAATCCTGTACGTTTGCAGGACAAATGTGATAAATATTGATAACAATGTCAAATGAATGTATGGCTGTAATTCTGAGAGCCTAAATATAAATTGAATAAACTCTGGAAAGACGCTCTATGATGGAAAAACAGAAGGTTAACGCGCCGAAGCGCGGCTGAACTTGATGAACTTGTACAGAAAGTGTTATTGATCCACTATTGAGGGAAGAAATTTGAACTGCGTGGAACTTGAAAAGAGTCGCGCGACGACACAAATACAAAACCGATGCCACTTAAGACGAACCTCCTCTTCTGTCCCGGCTGGTTCTCGGACTTCACTTGAACCTATCGTCACCATATTGCCACGGCAGTCCAATAAAACAGTTTTTTGTTGTGACTTCCTGTTTAGAAAGCCTTGGAAAAGGTCACAGCAGTGGGTGAAATGAGTTCGCCATGTATGTAAAATCTCATTCATATTTCATGTGCATACATAGCAGTATTTTTACGAGGCAATATTTTTATTTAAAGTACTGAAGGTTTTCACACTCTCTTAAAACTTAAGGTTCATTGTGTTTTTATTACCTTGAAGTGAACCTTTCATAATCATAATGACCTTCTTCTTTTCTAATTAGCATCGCACACACATTGCCCGGCATTGTTTTTACAGCGGTAACGTCTTGTCTTTATGTGTGTTTCCTGATTTTTAAGGCCTTGAATGGAGAGTCTGAAAGAAGCAGTTAACAAGTGAACAATCTGCAGCCTTGATGGCACTAATGCTTACATATTTTACAATAAATCCATGCTGAGTTTTGTTTTCGCTCATGAAAAAATAGCCTCCTGGTTGAAATTTCCTGCGGCTTCAAGTTAGTTCAGAACTGATGAAAGTTTAAGTGCATTTTTCCTGTAACAGTTTTCACTTTTTAACTAAGTAAATGAAACATTAGCTTTGAGCTCGCTGGACTTAGCCAAACACAACTTGCATACATAGCATAATGTGTTGTGAAACTACACATTTACACTTGTTCCGATTAACCCCGATAATTGTTCAGTTGGTACGTGCTGGATGCATCGCTCAGATTTAGATAAACAGGCTTTAAAAATAAACTTTTAGGCCAAAATTTGTTCTTGTCTCAACATTTCAGAAGGAAATGTTGCTGCATTTATGAAGGCAGCCTTTCTGGTCAAGCAGCTAATTGACACTCTCTTGAACACCTCAGAAAAACAATGCATGACAAGTAAAAAGAGAAGTTTCTTTGCCTTGGAGGAGATGTAAGCAGAGGTATACTTTTAATAGAAGACACGGCAGACTGAGACACGGCTCTTTTTATACTCGGGTCCTCCTCCGGTGTGGGATCCCGTGGAGCAAGAAAACAAAGCATGAGGTGTGTCTTATTCTCCACAGAGTGCCCTGGGGCCAAGGAGTGAGCTTGCTGCCATCCTGGAGGCTTTGAGTGCTTTATAACAGCGTACACAAAGGACTAGCTTCCCACAGCCCAGTCATTAACAAGTGGGCAGCGGTGAAGGCAAAGCCGGAGAGGGGCTTCCCTCTGTCCTGCCACCACACCTGCTTCCACATTCACAGAGCCAGGCTGGACCAGCATGAAGAATGACTTTTGTGCACCAAACTCCAGGGACAGCGAGCCAGCTCTCTTGTCTTGTTTGTTTGATAATTCAAGAGTTTCTGACAACAGTCCACAGCTCAGGAGCACAAAAACAGCAGAATTCTGCAGCTTTGTCATCATTAGCTCCATCAGCAAAGCAA
Source organism: Malacoctenus gilli (assembly GCA_032164315.1). NCBI lineage: Eukaryota > Metazoa > Chordata > Actinopteri > Blenniiformes > Labrisomidae > Malacoctenus > Malacoctenus gilli. The sequence goes on from JASSRZ010000011.1 coordinate 4,692,956, forward strand.
ACACAGGCTGTAACAAGGAGTGCTGTGGACTACCACACAATTACTACTTAGTTTACAGTTTGTTCTGTCACTTTCGCCGGTGACCAACTGTCCACATATCTGCAACTCACATTGCTACGAATCAGGATATCCTGCAAGATGTTTAATGACATTAAACTTGTGCAAAGTGTTGTGTGTTCTCAAAGACAATGAAGCTTTGATTTTATCACTGTAAACATGGTATTTGTACCTATCCTAAAGATATCGGCACAGCCCTCACCTTCAGCTTGCCGAAACTATTGATGTGGTACAAGCTGAAGGCTTCTTAAATTGGATGAATGTGATTTTCTTCAGCTTTGACAGCCACAAAGACCAACCATCAACTCTGTAACACCCAACTGTCTAATACTGGTAAGTGCAAGTACTTTGACATGTTTAATGCCAGATCTGGATAACTTTTTGATGAAAAAAACAACAGCTTACATCAAATATAGCTTCATGTCTTACTTGGCATGCAAGCAACTTGATTGTAGGTGGTATTTTTGCAATACATCCATCAACAACTGTTCCCAAAACCTTCTCTGCTTACATTTGTCACTTCCAGTCAAAATGTTACGTCTTATTTGCGCACATGCATGCAGACAGGTAGCATGCGACTGTTACTGTATCTTTAATAAGTCAACATCACCTGCATCTTTCTGCCTGAATGACACTGTGACATTTATGACAACAACAGAATAAAAAAAACAGCATATAGCATTTCCTTCTGCCAGCACAAGCTGAAATGTATTGAAGTGGTCCAAGTTCCTCTTCAGGATGACAGATGAGAGGAGCCATTTAATTTTGACCACTCTGGATCAAATACCAAACCTGCTATTTACTCAGCATACAATGTCAGCGGACGCAGACACATCACAGACTGGACGGAACGGAAGTTTTGACGGATGTCAGTTGGGACCGCTCGGCTTCAAATGAGAGCAGATATGTGACATTTACTTACAGAGGCTGCTTGGCGGTGAGCCGCAGTGTTATGTAAATAGCACACCTGTCTGCATGTTGACGCGCCTGGCTTATGAGGGGAAAAAAAGGGGACTCTGTCTTTTTGGGTCAAAATCTCCCACTAGCTTCACATATTGTATTATCTTTGAGGAGAGAAAGAGAGCAGAGAAAGACTGACTGGGGTGGTGACTGGAGAACACAAAATTAACATGAACTCATGAAAAACAATTTATTTCTTTTGAACTGTTGGGATTTTTGGGTTCTTTACTTCGCAGCGATAAAAAAAAGGACAGAATATATTCAGGGTGTTAGGCACGAAAAACTAGAAGATAATTTTAAAAAATACAAACAAGACTATTATTATTAATATTATTGGGCCTCACAATGAGGAGCCTCCTTCTTTTGTGACAATTTCTGTGGACAGTTTGCATGTTCTCCCTGAGCACATTGTTTTTCTTCACCTTGACAAGTGCCTGAGATCACTTGGTAAACTTATGACAATAAAAAGAGTTTTGAATATCATAACTTTTTCAAAGACATTAATATGTTTTAACAGAAATACATTGAAGATTTAAAAAAATCTATATATTAAATGGTATGATATATTAAACATTTTCTTCTCATATTGTGACACTCCTCCTCTCTTTATTTTTCAGTCCTTTTTATTCTTTCAGATATAAAAAAAAAACCAATTTGCACATTGCCCCTCCCCAAATAACCTCTGTAAATGAAATTATTTTCCCAATAATTGTATTAAATTTGACAGTATTTAATCTTCACTGCAGCATCAGCGAGTCAGTCCTCGTCGTACCACTTGTGATTAACGTATAATGACCTACAACCTCTGGTGGCGCTGCTCGATTCTGCTGCCGCTCTGTATGGCGGTAATAATGTCTACTAGCATTCCACTGAGGTATTAACAAAGACAAATGCTGTCATTGTCTATCACGGCCGGGTCTGAATACTGATGTACAATCGCTCACTTTCCCAGGTTCGTCCTCTCTTCGAGGAGTAATGAAAGATGAACGAAAAAGCTGACAAGATGAGATGAATCACGAGCTCATCAATTTCATGATGACTCTCTTCACAAGCAAGCCGGTCAGAGCTGCTTGCGCTGTTAATATCGTGTAATAACCGACGGCGCCAGGCTCAAATAAAACCAGAATGGACTTTTACTTTTTCCAACAAGTGGAGCTGTATTGGCTTTACTCCATAAACAATGAGCTCTTGTCACTGTAATGGCGCTTAGGTGCCCCACTTGTGTCTCTCTAATTACTTTGGTTTCAGCAGGTCCTACAGAAATCTGGTGAAGAGGAAAAATCCATACTCGATAACAATGAAAAATTCATATTGTTGTTTTTTCACCCCCCCATCCCTCTCTGTCTCTCTCTTTCCCCCATCCCTCCCCTTCTTTCTTTCACTCACTCACACCCTGTTCTCTCTTATTCCGTGATATATTTAAATGTTAATAACCATTCATTCCTGACACCCTATCTACCAAGCCCCAAGTTTAACAGGAAATCTATTTAATCTGAAGAATCTCATTACATGATCATGGCAGCAGCTAAAGCCCTGACTATTGTCGATAGATGGGAGGTAAGAGGGAGGTGGGGGGGCAATAGAGAAGGAAAGAAAGAAAAAGAAAGAAAGAAAGAAAGAAAGAAAGAAAGAAAGAAAGAAAGAAAGAAAAGCAGTGTTTGCAGAGAAAGATGATACACACAAAAAAATGAATTCAGGAATGGATATTTAATTTAATCATTGTGCATGACACAACATAAAGGAGGCATAAAGACTCTTCCTTCATTTGAGGGGTGGTGATTAAATGTTTTCTATTGTGCTGCGCCGCTGAAAGGTTTAATCATTCCCGGCGCTGAGGGGGGGGGGCAAAACATCACAGCCTTTAGTGCGTTTGACAGTATTCTAAATACCAACTTCTTTTAGGGCCATTTAAAGATTATCACTGATTTAACCAAATGCCTGTTCAGAGCATTAGCCACAGACGGTTCCCCAAACCCCTCCGAACACCATTCTCCCAGCTTCTATTATCTCATCCACCCAGCACTATTTAATTTCATTTCCATGAATATGCAATGAATTTAATTTTGAACACTATTTTCATCTGCTCCTGTAATCACAAAAAATGCCAGTGTAATTAGTTTCTAATTACTTGGTGTAATTGTTGTAGTAATCATTTTAATTACCCAAATGCACAGACATTAGATGCTAAAAGGAAAATAATCTGCTTGTACCTCCTACTGTGTCTCTCATTCTCCAGAGTTTGATATCTAGATTTTGACATGGGCTGCTTCACAGTCAAAAGACAGAGGCTATCCAGGGCTGCTGTGTGTGGATGTTTTATAGCACTTGATAGGGGAATCATGTACTGTATAGGAGGGGATGTGAGGGAGGCGGGGAGGGGGGGGGGGGCAGTGGCAGACAGACGGGACCAGACTTACATTGTAGCATCTCTGCAATCTGCTCAGTGGAAATTTGCATGCCCCGAAAAGCCATTAAGTTAAAATATACAGTTATTGTACCTTTCTGGGACCGGCGCCATACAAATGCTTATTGCATGTGCTTATAGCTCAGTCTACCAGATGGTAAATCATGAAATTTTATGAAATTATTGCACCAGTGAGGTGTTTTGAAAAGGAGCAGCTGTGAGGGAGATGGGACATTATAAACACTCACAGGTGTTCTGTCTTTCCCCACCGCCAGCCACAACATAAAAAATTAAATTATAAACAAACCAGCAAATGTTGTAATCTCCTTCGCAGATACACTACTTACAAGAGAAATTGCTTAAACTAAGCAAAGAATTTAATTTTAATTTGCATAAAATATTTATTGTGGCTAAGAAATTTCATAGCAGCGCCAGCTCAGCTGCCAAGTTCGGAAATTGCCGAAATGTACATTCCACGAGCATCTCGGTGCCATGGATGAAGATCCATTAGGGAAGGCTCTAATGGGCACTTCACCCAAGCACATATGGGCAAGTACACCTAATAAGAGGGAGCTGGTCAGTGCCAAACACCACAACAAGCTTGTGTTTCTCATTAAGATTTTATTCCTTCCTTAGTATTTAATTAGCCAGTCTAGCGCGGGGACCGAGGAAGATAGCTTTGCATCCACTATGTTGCCACCATCCAAGTCTCCAAGATGTAAACTGGAGGTCTCTGGCTCCCTGGCCTACAAGCACTGCGCTGGTACTTGTTGCTTTGGAAGCGAGTCGCATTCTTCGCGGGAACGGCTGCGACCCGGAGGAGCAATCTGCAGACTTTGGCTTCCCTCACTTCAGCTCACGGCTAACATGCAGATCCATCTTTGCTTAGTGTTCATGTGGGACTCGAGTCAATGGCCATGCTGACATTCTCATCAAAGCGTGACCTTAATAAAGTGGAAACGATCACACGACTAAACTGGCAGTTCCGACAAAACCTTTATCTGATTGTAGGACATGACTTTTTGAGCTGAAATGATCACTTATTGAGTCTGAATACTCGACCTTTGATTTCTTTACGAGCGGATTTTTTTTTTATCAATGCTTAATCTTTTTTTATTTTCAACATCAAAAAACAGTAACTACACATTTAAAAGTGATCATCCTAATGTTGAAAGTTACTTAAAGAGGCCCTATTATGCTATTTCGACTTTTTCCAGCTATTCACAGTGTAATAGTGTTGAAAGCTCATTCAGACAAGTGAGCAGCGCTCCCTCTTTTCACATAAACTCATGTTTCAGTTCACATAAACTCAGGTTTCTCTCCATTCAGTTTCGAAACGGTCTATTTCAGGGAGTTTTTTCACAGCAGTTTTTCACTGACGTGATTGGACAACTTCTCTACGCTGGGCGTATGGGCGCCCTCCCGACAACTGCTACCAGAAGTTAACCAATCAGAGGTGTCCTGCATCTTGTAGGGGTGGGGCCTCATTCTGCTTGTCTCTAAAGGGGGGGTCTCTTAGGGTTGAAGGAGAATATCGAGATATAATGAAATACAATGTTTGAGAAAAAGAGCTTGATGAATTTCTGTCATTGTGGACTTGCATGCAAAGACAAAGACATCCAAAATGTGTAAAATAGGGCCACTTTAAGCACTGAAATAAGATGCCTTCATTCTCTTCGCTCCAGCTCACCATCGCTGTGAATTTCTAACGAGGTCCCTTTTGTTCTTTGCATCATATTACAGCCCGTAATTGTCCAAAGCGGCTCTAAGGGTGTCCGCCGCCCGCCGTCAGTGAAGCACCGCTACAAATGAAGCCCCTGTTTTCCCCGCTGGTTCCCCTCCGGCACCAGAAGGCAGAAAATCAAGCCACTGATCATATGAACGCAACAACCCTTAACAACAAAACACTGAGCAACAAGCATGAGCCACATGGTTCACAGCAGCGAGTGGGAAAGTTGATGGTTGCTTGTGACTTCTGTGGGGATGCCGACCCCACCCCCCACCCTCCCTGCTGATTTCGGTGTTCCAGCTTTCATCATCTCGTCCCTCTCGTGTCACCGGGTGGAGTGCGCGGCAGTGGTTCTGCCAGCCAGAGTCTGGCCCCGCTGCGAGCGTGCAGGCCTTCTGTCCCGTAGAAGTCCTGCGGTGAGTTCTGCATCACGTCTGCCTCTGCTCTCTGTATCCCCCTCCGCGGTCCCATGTGGACTTTGAGAAGAACACCATCGTTAGGCGAAGGTTTGATGGCCCGAGCTGCAAATGATGCCAACTCCCCGTCCCACCGATTCCCACACTTCACACGATTTTAACCTCTCATTACTCGCTTGACAAGTTTTTCTTTGTTTTTTTGGTTTAATGACCACATTTTACACTATTCACCTCCCCCCCCCCCCGCCCCGCCCCACTCGGGTGACCCGAGCCCTAAACAGCAGTGACCCAAGCTTCACGCATGTGCGCAAACATGCAAATACTCTTAGCCTTCCATGTACCTTGATGCAGAGGCTGACTTTAATAATGGAGAGCGCCCAGCTGCGCCTGCTTATCTTTTATTCATAACCCCCCCCCAGTCTCAGCACCGGGGACACTTTGTGCTCCCCCGCGCCGCCGAACACCGGTGGCATTTTGTGGATCCACCACGGAAGCACTTTAGAGGTTCTGTCGGCTGCCGAACTATCAGACTAGATGCAGCAGCGACGCGAGTAAATGGGTGATAAGATCGCATCACACAAGACCTTCGCACTTTCAATTGTTGATAGTTGTTTATTGTTTGTTTGTTTTACCCGCTGCTGATTCCAATTATCATGGTGCGACTTTTTTGGGAATTATTCTCAAGTGTGATACTGAGCACATTTCCCCGCCACTTTCTCTGATTGTGACACATCACTCAATTTTGCTCCGAGTGAGCAGTCTCCTCATTGCCGTGACAACCGTGATTCTGACTTAAGTCGGGGTGTTGTTTTCCAGAGTTAAATAGAATAAAAAGAGTGCAATAGCAAATCGGGGGGCGCCCATGTGCAAATCAAGCATGGCGTGTAGCCAACATCTTCTCGGCTCTGCTTGGAGAACCGAATGCAGGATTTATGGGGACCAGGAGTAGAAAACAGTATTCCGGCTGTTTGTTTAGAGGTAATGAAGGTGTATGTTGCCGCGAGAGGACAACCTAAGCCCTTTTCTGTCCGTCAATCCCTGTCTTCTAAGGACTAGGACAGTTAAATTGTGTTGGTCAGGTTTTAAAGTCCAAAAAAACAGTGATTCTCCTTCATCCTCCTGTAGAGAGCAGAAAGTACTGCAGTATTGCAACAGCGTGTTTTACACCTCCAACTCAATTTGTTTTGGGGTTTTTTGGTCATCATTTGACCTCATTTAGAAGAAGAAAGAGAAGAGCATTTATTGTCTACAAATTGCTTTCCCAGTCCCAGTTAAACACACACAAACAACAACATAAATGTACAGGACAGAAGGATGAGGCAGCAGCGAATGACAGCGCTCCCACTATTGCAAAATTGGGAAAAAAAAATAAGCACAGATTCACACAAGTTACAACTACAGACGACGAGGCAGTGAGTCAGGGGAAAGTTTTTAGTTGTGTATGTGCAAGCGGGCAGAGAGCGCACTACAGTCTATTGGCCTTGGACGGAATCGACCTTCCGAGGCATCCACTCCAGCTCGTGCAGGGGGAGGGGAGGGGAGTGGTGGTGGTGGGGGGTAGGGGGGGCAGCAGAGTGTCTGCAGTTCATCCAGGGCAAAGTTGCTGACGAGCTGCTCCAAGACTGCTCTCGGGGAGCCGGTTTGGGACGAGAAGCAAGCTTTATTTTATACTTTCCACCTGTATTCAGAGGTAGAACTCATGTGTTGCATTTTTAAAAACAGTCTTCAATTTATTTTGACAACTGCGCAATCAAACTTAACACTAAAAGTGTGACTGAATCTTTGGAATTCATTGAACTGCTAAATACTCGTTTAGAAATTTGGGGTTGGAGCCAATAAAAGTTCACATTGTCTCAAAAAGTTCCCATTACGATGATGATGAGAGAGTGAACACTTCCCAAATTAACTGTGCCCTGTGCACTGCCTTGTTATATTAATTACCCTGGATTACATCCATTTACAGTTTTTCTCGGTCGCTTTGATACATTTTGTCAAATCAGTTTCAATATTTGCAAAACAGCAAGTGCATTTCTCAAAACAATATGGACATTACTCAAAACACAGAGGATGACCTGCAAAACTCAGTGTCTTGCTCAAAATGCTGTGTCCATCACTCAGAAGTAAGTATCTTTGTCAGTGAACACGTCAGTACCATCAGAATGAAGAGTCTTTGTTGCATTGTGTACGAATAAGACGGTCATATTGCTTTGTCATGTTGTCAGTAGAACAGTGTTCTCTGAGGGGATGTTCCCGTGGACACTATGGCGGAAGTTTTATGCCAATCATTTGAAATTTTACTGTAATTTACATCCTTTCAGTGTTTCGGGAAGATTGGTTGTAAGAGACTGGACATGATTCACAAATACCCTTTGTTTGCAAAGTAATTTTATTGGGATACAGGAAGGTAAAGAAAGTGTATAGCACAAACAAAAGGACAAAAGTCGAAATGTGAACATAGAACGGCGACCTGAGGCACAAACTGTACATACAGTGCTGTAGGAATTATAGGACAGAGCAGTTTTCCTACACCTCCTGACATTCTTCTCTATTGGGCCACAAATCCACAACGAATATCATCCCTCGCAACGCAGCACGGAAAGAATCTATCTGCATGTCTCATCCAGCCTCTGCAGGCAACTGCCGTGATGTCTTCTCAAGCTGCATCCATAGCAGCCAGAAGAGTCATTTGTGTACGAAGCTGGCGATCGCATAACCCAACGGTTCCACCATGCAGCCTCGCTCCTCTTCCTCTTCCTCCCTCTTGCCTTTGACCCCCGTCCAATTCCTTGACCTCCCATTGCCAGCCGTTGTAACATTGCATCGTGCTTCAGCTATGTCGATATACTTGCCGGTTGATGGTTCATGAGATGCACCTGCGAGCCATTTCAGGGAAACTGGTTGATCATTGCTTTATCTAACGCTTCACCCATTTGGCTTCATTAGAGAAAGTAAAGATCAACCTGGGAGCAATTCGCCAATTCAGGTCAGGACTCGAAGAAAAGTCTAATGTAAATCTCAGGAAATGGGTTTGACCTATTTTGACAACTTGTTCATCCATTTTGCTCCTAAAAAGCTTATACAATGAACTAATGCCTAAATGTTGTGGGGAGTTAGACAACTTAACAGAGTCCCAAGATAATACATTTTGATCAACACAACAAAAGCAAAAGATAATGTGGGGAAACAGCAGAGAATTGGACATAATCATTCGCTGGATACACCAAAGCATTTGCAACTGGTTCAAAGAAATGAGAACCTGTTTTTTTTGCTGTGCACCAGAGACATAAACTGCACTCACTGACTCAGTCACTGATTTCAGAGAGGGAAGTGGGAAGTCAGAGGTGGTGCAGTGCTGTGGAGCGACGCCACCCGTCCGTTTTAGTGTGTCAATAAACAGCCCGTTCAGCCGGAGCCTCGCTGTGATTTTATGATGGTGCTTGGGCAATAAAAGGAACACGAGACAAATAACGTTCGTTTCAACCAGTTTATTAAAGTCTCTCACCAAAGAGGCTTGTGTCGTGAAACAGGGAGACCAGATATAATGGCAGCACTTTACATTTTTACATGGAGTTTCCACACGTGACGAATTCGACTGAACATGCGGAGGCCAAGTAACTCTTTGACCTGCGCGTGAAACAACAAATAAAAACTCTGTGCATCAGTTTTTCATAGATAGAATGAACTTTATTGCACCAGAAAAACAACACACCACCAACATAAAATCAGCAGAGAACAGCATTCAAAATTCAAAACAGCAGCAACAATAATAAAAAAATAAATAAAGATAGATAGATAGATAGATAGATAGATAGATAGATAGATAGATAGATAGATAGATAGATAGATAGATAGGTAGATA
>JASSRZ010000011.1:4702480-4723437 GCA_032164315.1 Malacoctenus gilli
TGATGTCACAAGGGGGGGGGGGCGGGGGGGCTCAGTGATTGGCCAACTTCTCTACACCGGTCGTATGGGCGCACTCCCGACAACTGCTACCAGCAGTTAACCAATCAGAGGCGTCCTGCATCATTGTAGGGGTGGGGCTTAATGTGGATGAGCCTCATTCTGCTTGTCTGTAAAGGGGGGTTCTATTAGGGCTGAAGGAGACGATCGAGATATAATGAAACACGGTGTTTGAGAAAAAGCGCTTGATGAATTTATGTCATTGTGGACTTGCATACGAAGACAAAGACATCCAAAATGTGTAAAATAGGGCCACTTTAATTAGGATTGTGCTTGCAGTCATTAAATTTTGAGTTTAGGTGCTACTTATTCCTCACTCCTGTCATCTGTAAACATTTGGAGAGTTTTCAAGCTGCTGTCTCTCATTAGTCGTATTGTTATTTTTAGCATTATCCCATGTACGTTGCATCTTTGGAAGTTCAGATGTTACTATTTCACTAACCTCTTGTTTTCATTATCCTGCTCTGAATCTCTTACAGCAACATGAATAATGTCCGTAAAAGCTGTAAATAAGCTTCACATTCAGAGCTGCTGTCCGAAGTTTCAGATGTTGCATTGCTGTGTCATATCATTTTCTCGTTGTTGCCATGTCTTTGAGGAGCCACAAACCTCAAGCTTGGAGAGCATCTTCCTCCCACTAACTGTAATGTAACATGAACTGAGCAAAAGTGCAAGATCATAGTGATGTGAACATTTTTTAAGGAAAAAATTGAGCTTTTTCAAGTAACAAGTTAGATTTTGTTTTTATTTAGTTTCACATTGCCTTCCTAACCTGTTGACTGCAGCAGCTACACTTTCACATTACAAATCTGCGACAGCTGTCAATCTTCTGTTAAAATTTTAACTCTAACTTCAACTTTGGACTGAAAGGACTAAAAAACCCAACTCAGCCAGCCGATTATCGGTGGAGACAACCATTTACTTCGTGCACACTGTGTCACTTTACCCAGTTTTAGGTTATTTCATCATCATTTACCCAATGAATGTTTTTTCAGGAACATGTATTTATTGTGTATGACAGGGCCTTTAACATATTCAAATGAGATGCATGTGTATTCTTTCTCGGAAAAGAGGCTGGTGCCTGGACGCAGTGTTGTGCTGCGAGGGTAGCTGGGATAGTCATGCATATTCAAATTCACTGCTGGACATGGCTGCCCTAAATAGGCGGAGAGCGTGCAACACTCAAGGGTGGTTTATTTTTCCGTGTGTTTCCCCCCTCCCTTCTTCTTCGTCTTCTTTCGGGCACCTCCAGCACATACTGATCAAGGCCCTTCCAGGCATTTATTCCGCGTTAGCTGAAGGCGCTTCATGGCCCTGGTACCTATCAGCATCACAGCTGAAAGGGAGCACTGCATGAAAATCAGTCACTGTTATAAACAAATATCAATGCATTATTCTTTTATGAACGGATTCAGTCTGAAGTGATGGGAACATCACCTAAATATGTGCCGCGATATTTATCTTCTCTCTATCTCTACTCTTGCTTTCATCTGCCAACAATTTGTCACAGATGTCACGTCACTTGTTTTTAGGGTGATATCGTCCATTAATCCACTTTCACATAGAAATCTATCTATCTATCTATCTATCTATCTATCTATCTATCTATCTATCTATCTATCTATCTATCTATCTGTCCATCTGTCCATCTGTCCATCCGTCTATCTATTTAGTGATCATTCTGCATATTATTAAGATGGTTTTGATGGGTTATGAGTTATAAATGCTACCAAAATAGGTTCAAAGGTTAAAACAAAAGGATTCCATGTCGCTGGTTAGCTTTTTTTTGTACTCTGCACTCTTGAATTTTCTTGTACAACAGTGAATTTTGGGAGTTTCTTTGCTAAACACAGAGGGGGACATCCATCATCTATTGAGCTATCTATCGCTTGTGGATTTGCTAACAATATTTTGCCTCCAAAAGCCAAAACAATGAGAGAAAGTGACATTTCCGGAACAGCCCGAAGTTTAACGCAGCCTAACATCGACTGCTTATTGCGCACGACTCCAAACCAACTCCAGACTTATTGTTAATTTGATTGCAGCCACATAATTTTACTCCCGAGACGATAAACAAGGACACAATTATTCTCCGAATAAACAAGTTGGAAAGATGTATAGAATAAAAAGAGTGTGCTTCTAATCCTTTAGGAAGGGGAAAATGCACATTGTGGCATTTTGTTTATGAGGCTTTAAAACGGAGCAGCTTCTCAGCCCACCAAACAAAAAGCCTCTCTGCAGGAAAATCTCATTATGACTTGTAATGACAAATTCACCCTTTGCAATTATTTGCTGCCATTTCGGAGCTCTATCTTGTGTGGAGGGGACTCAGTTTGTGCGCGGTTAGCCATAAACCCAGCGAGGTAGTGCGGTGCGGTAGGCAGGATGGTGATATACCTTCTCACAGCAGCACTGCTGACAAATGAAACGGCGTACATGGGAACGTCTGTGCCGTCCTTGTCTTGACTGTGCGAACCGCTCTCAACGCAGCACCGCACGCGGTTTGAAATGTGACACTGGCGTTTTCAGCTCCTGAGCATTACAAATATTGAGTGTGGTGGTTCAAAAAAAAGACAAAGCCACCGTCACATGCCCATAGAGGCTAAAGAAGAATCAACAACACCCATGGAACGTGGTAATGGCAACGCGGAGTATGGTAATCAAATGTGCTCGCAAATTACCTCAAACTCATCAACAAGAGCTTTTAATGAAATAACATCCTTAAATGAACACTGGGAGAGACTGAAAAGTGAGCAATGGCTTTTCAGGGTAGTTTGAATTTTTAATTGCCTGTCGAGAGAATATTAGATAAAGCCTGATTAGAAATAAATTGAAAATCTCTGCTGAATGCATCTACCGATAGACACACTGAAGGAGACGAGGCAGGAAGGCGAGACATCCATTAAAAAAGCCTTGAAGACTGTGGAAGTTGATTGATATACTGAGCATTAACCCCCCCCCCCCCTCCCACTTATATAATGTCTTAATAACCAGTGACCTCATATGTAGGCTCACACGCATAGACACGGAAAGAAGGCCGTGTACAATTAAAGTATATTTGCCTTGCATGGTGTCAAATGAGGAGCGAGGTCAATATGATAATTTCCTAATGTCAAGTATTGACATTACTTTTTTAAAAATGCAATCCAAGTTGAAACCACTTTCTTTGGATTTAATGGTGCGATTGAGTCCAGGGGTGGCTGAGGGGGGGGCTGGTGCGTTGTAACCTGATGATTTTTTTCGATGGCAGCTTTACTGTCTTTCGGCTCTCTTCCTGTACATATGTCTCCCTCATGCAGGTTGGTGAACTCTGACTCCTCGTTCTGATTTATCCGGCACATCCGCAGTCATCATCGCTTCACAGGGGCAGCCTTAATACCCAATTAAATGCAAAGGTCTACAGGATGAATCAGTCTGAGTGGAAATATTTGAGCTGCAGTCACGTTATTTCCATTTCTGGTCCACAGAATGTCAGATCTTTCATTTGATTCTGTAAGTCTTCAAAAATGTTATCGTTTACATTTGAGTAACCCATGTTTGAAGCTGCAAAAACATATTTTTTTGCTTCATTTGAGTTTTTTTTTTTTCTGATCCTTATATTGTAGTTCTTTTTGTGGTAAATAAGCTAAGATGTAGGTTGTATCACAGAAAAAACAGCAGCTATTACCAACTAAATATCGGTATTACAAGCAGTGGGACTTTGACCTCTGCGGAGCAGCTTTGACACCCAGTGTGCCAAAGGTTAAGACCTCGAAAATGAAACTTAAAGTCACAATAAAAAAAAAAGAAACATCACACAAATAGATAACTGCTGCATTTGCAAAATATAGGATATATAAAGGGGATAAAAAATATGTGCATGTCTAAAAAAAGATGAATAGCATTGTAGTGCCATTAAATTATGATCATGATGAATTTGTGCTGGATGCAACTTTGTTATTTAGTTATTCATTTGATTTATTACTTGATCTGATTTGCTTTTTTTTGGATCATTATATCGATGTTTATGTTTAAATGTGAGTGTAGATGTTTTTATCGTATTTTCTAACTGGACGCTCTGCCGCTAGCATCTTCAGACTTTAGGATCAACCTTTCACATCGAGATAAATAAACTGATCATAGCACTCTGTCTTGTTTATGCGAGGGTCTCCTTGGCATTCATTAGCTGCATTACGACATAGATTCCCACAGACGCCGGGTAAATTATCCTATTGGAGGACTTCAGAATTAGGTCAGTGATGCTCAGCTGAGAGAAACACCTCCGCTGTCATCCAGGTAATGAGCTGAAGGAAACACCTCCAACATAAACCATCGCACAGTCGAAAGGTTAGGAGAAAATTGACAAATGACGTCAGTAGATAAGGGCAAAAGTGCAGATGTTAATACACGAGTGTGAGACTATCCATATGACAACCCTAAAATATCCAAAGGTCAAAGAATTAAAAATCACCGGGTCAATAAGGACAAAGGACCTATACTTGCAGGTAATTTAGTATGTTTTGTCCCATTTGTATCTTAGATAAATAAGAGAAAACGTTCTTTATGGATAATAACTGACTGTGAAGTGAATTGTAAGGGTGTCGAAGATATAAAAACCCCTCAGTGATAAGTAAAATATTGCTTTGCAGACTTCACAGACATCTCCAGGGGTAATTTTTCTAATGATTATTTTCAATAAAAGACCAGCAGTGAGGGAGCACCATCTATATGAAATAACTACTTCCAGATAACAGAGGCCATCACAGTGACAGGCGGGTCAAGAGGTCGGCAGACTGCAGAGCATGTGCAGTGGGCTGTGTGAAATAAAGGACACAGGGGACAGCGATGCTCGGCTCATCTGGGCAGCCACGAAATATAGGCTGTTCTTTACTCACAGCAAAGAGAACAGCATAAACAAACCTGAGAAGAAAAAATATCTACACACTGTATTTCACTGACAGCACGGCGCCACACAGCAGCTCTGGGTTAGTGCTTTCAAGCATCAAGAAAATCCTTTGTATTATATTACAGCAGCGTTTGGGGCTGAAACAGCTAAAAAACAAAAAAACTAAAAAAAATTGTGTGAGGAAAAGAAGATTTCTTAGGTGTTTTAAAAAGTACACTGGAAGAAGTCAAGGGGCTTTCTGCTGGTTGGATCACTCCAGGTAGATAGTTTTTACTCGTTTTCCATCCATATTGAATTCTGCCTGCATTTAGACGGCTACAAAAGAAGCCCTAAACAAACCAAAAAAAAGTCAATTACGTATTTAATCTTAAACATCTCAGAACTTGCACGAAATCGTGCTGCTCAGCGTTTGTACAGGGAAAGGGGGGGGGCTGAAAAAAAAAAGATCTATTGTTGAAATGTGTCTGCGTTGTTTCATATATCATTGATTAGACAAAATAAAAAAGCCATAACATTGGGTCAGGAGAACACAGGGCACGGGTGCTGACATTCTATCACAGCAGACACATATTGACTGGTGCTCTGAAAGTAGTCACTCACTCATCAGTGTGAGGCAGCCTGATTGAGTTGCCAGCAGCCACTAAATGAGGCCTCCATCCACCGTGGGTCGAAATGAACCGCAATCTTTTCAGACCTTGTTGCAGCCAAGAGACCAAGTGAGCGAGAAAGCCAGAAAGCAAGAGAGAGAGGGAGAGAGAACTGGAGAGCGAGGGGGAGGTTGAAACCCAAGAGGATTTCAAATAAGTTTACAGAGAAAAAAAAAGAGAAAGAAGAGAAAAGAAAGCCATGAAAACACAGCAAGCAGGCATTTCAGCTCAGTGTGTGTCATTTCAACCATATTGGGCTTTCTTTCGGAATCTCAACACATTTCTTACCTTCGTTCTCAACCTGAACTCTCTTGGCATCGCAAACACAGAAAGCATGCAGTTAATTATGGCTAATGAAAGCTTGTTGGAGCAGGAGAGGAGGGGTTGTACATTAGAGGAGAGCGAGTCAAGCGGCTTGAACCAGAGGGTTCCACGCACAATTTGTTTGAACCTGGGTCCTCCTCACTCTCTGCATGCTAATTTACCTTGGGGCTGCACCGCCTGTTTTTAAATATCGTTAATTGACTTAAGAGCTCATCAACGTGCTTCGTCTTCATTAGGTTAATGAAAAGGCCCAGTGTTTATTTTTCGTAACAGATTGTGGCAATGACATAATCTAATCGGTTACTTCCACTTCCTGAAGGATTGAGTCCTTCCAATGTGAGCTGTTGGAGTCGTTCAGATGTTGTGTGTTTGTGGGTGTCTGTCTCTGACAAAGTGGGGACGGGGGAGGAATTAGAATAAACACATTTAGCCCTTGGCATGAATCTATGTTGCCCTTCTCTAATCGACAGTGTGAACTAACAAGAACGTAATGGTAGTTTTGATGTGTGGGTTGTTGGGTGTGGATAGGGTGAGAAAGAGGGGGAAGAGCCTCTGAAAGCAGGATTTCAGATTTGTCTCTGTAATCATAATGGGCGAAATAAATCAGACAGAGTGGAATGTCCATGACCCGAGTGGTGAACCTGGAGGGGCCTTGTAAGATTCAGGGGAGGGGGGGGGGGGGAATATTTCCTACACTTCTACAGGCACAGCCCTCCAACTACCACTCACTTTTTGTCTCCAACACCAACATTTCCTCCATATTATTTAGCATCCCATGAATCTTTTTGAAGCTTCAGTGTTTGATGATTTGAATGATACACTTCGATAATTGTTTTGGACAAAAGATCAATTTCTGTAAAAACCATCACAAATTTCACATATGCTTTAGTTGCACCAGACAGGCCACCATGTAAACAATCACAGATTTGGTTAGTTCTGTTAACACAAAAGTGAGGAAACCACAACTCTTGACATGGTTGAGTACAAAAACAATATTTTCAATTAAAATGATTAAGTAAAACTATTTTTTTTCCTGCTTTTTCCGATGACAAAGAAACTGTGAAATGCCAACCCAAATTCGACCTTTGACATATTGGGATTTGCCCTTAAATGGTAACATGAAGGGAAGCTGATGTGAACACAGTCCAAAGCCTCGAGGAGCCCACAATAAGGTGAGTAAGTCTGTCTAAGCTGCTGTAACACTTAGGCAAAGCACGCTGATCTTCCTCCAGAGGACGGTAACATTTGAGGCCATCTCTTGTGGTGTGGCCCATAAAGAGTGACATGGTGGTAAAATAAATCACTCCCCCGGCCCGGCACCCCCCCCCCATCCCCGTTCTTGCCCCCCTTACTGTCCGTGGCCATCAGAGGGCTGCAAAAGCTCATCAGCGAGAACTTGAGAATCCTCCCAGGAGCTGTTCCGGGGTCAGTCTGGCCTCTCCACACCATAAACAGCTCCAGTCGCAGTCAGGTTCATCACTAACTGTCCCCCCCACCACACCCCACCCCACCCCCACTCCTTTGCTCACTGTCCATCCTTGCACTCCCTTTCTGTAACACCCAATAGCAGACGTTTCCAATAAATCATTTGACCCCTCCTCTTGCCTCTTGTCTAGAACCCCCTGTCTGTCCCCGACTTGGCCCGAGATGATGCGTTCTGCTGAAGTCACTTAAATAAAAAGATCGCAGTGGGAGACATAATGTGTTAAAGTAATAAGATGGTCTCGGGCAGGTCACGGCCCCTTTCCCTGCTCCAGTGCTCCTGTGGAGGCTCTTTGAGTTAATGGGCTGTGGTCAGTGCACTGGTGAGCCATAAAGGCTGCCCTCCGAAACTACAGCCCTATTCAGAACAGGGGATCCTCCAAAAGCCACTAACTGGCCCATCTAGATAACAGCACACCCAGCACTATTTCCACAGTGCATCTGACACTCCCAGGACCTGTAAATCTCTTGTATTTATCATCTCCTCTTGTACCTCTCCCTGCTGACTGCCATCCTTACACAACTGTCCTTCAGTGTCAGCCGTTAGCTGGATTTTGCCATTTGCCCGGTGAAATATAGAAACATGATTTCTTTCCCAGCACTTTGGGGCGCGCGTCCATCTACTGATTTGACCGGGATGCGCGCCACGCCGAACACCCCCATCCATTTAAATCTTACAATAGTGCACGCAGCAACTGCGTTGGCTAATTAATTGGAATCGAAGTATTAAGACTGTAGAGCTATAATGAATTATCTTGTTGCATTTTCAACAGCAGGTTATTTTTGTGATGGCTAGTGTGACTCCACTGGGGAGTGTAGGCTTGCTGAACGGAGGGAGTGACCGTTAATGAATGTAGCTTAGGGGATTAATGAGAAGAAGCAGGGGACGTGTCATGGAGAAGTGTTCTGGCATCGTGACGACGACACTGCAGCCCCCATCTTCGTCTCCACTTACAGTGATTACATGTGAGCCCCTGTCATGTGCTATAAGTGGTTTTATGAAATTGTATTAAATGCCATTGTTTATGCCTCACTTTTCACTTCCTCATTGGTCTTCCACTCGCTTTGTGTTGCCTCCCTTTAGAACGCTTCATTTGAGTCCCACTTTGAGTTTCATCATCAAGGCGTTAGCATGCTAAGTCAAATTAACCAATTTTTCCTCTTGCCAGATTTGTGAAATCTCACTTCCTCTCTTTTTGAGCCTGCTGAATCCCTTTTTGCCTGCGAATGATTCATTTCGATGGCTCTGTGTTGGTCACAACAGCAATGCATAACGAACTTCTTCAACTCATTTGCTGTACTAGGTAGATTTACCACTGAAAAACTTTTTTACCAACTGTGCTTTAGTTCATTTAAGCCTGCAGAACAATCCAATTGTTGGCTTTTCTGGTGTCAGGTTAAAGAGGGGGAATTAAGACTTGTGCTTAGTGTTCTGAAGGATTTAGTGCATCTAAGCAACACATTTGCACAAAAAACATCTTATGCAAATATCTTTGCAAAAAAAGTTTATGTCATTTCAGTTAAACTCCTAAACAATTTTTGATCACCAACATCAATGACTGCTGATTTCTCCAAACTGTTACTAACTGATTGAATGAGTCTGTTTTTAGCACAAAAACTCTGAGCATCACCTGCTTCTGGAATCATCACATTATTGAGATGATCATGTGAATGAAAACGCAATTATAACAAACAATAATGGCTTTTATTGTTGATTGATGAGTCACAAACAATCAAAGGGCAAAAAAGAGAGTTTGTGTCAGTAAAAAAAAAATTATGTGTTACAAAAAATCCATTTTTGTGCAAAAATGCAAAAAAAAATTTTTTTTTACATGTGTTTAAGATTTTCTTTTGGGTAATTCCCTCCATTTGTGTGTTTCACATAGCAAGAGGGGAGGAGAAAGCAGCACACCAGACAGACTGACTACCTCCCCCCAGCATGGCTATAATAACCTCCTGGTGTTGGAGCAGACTCTCTGAGAGATATCCTTGAGCCTCACCTCCATCTCTCTAACAGGTCACGCCGAGATCCAGGAGATAGTGAGCTATAGTTAAGGTCCAGATCTGCTATCTGGACTTGAATGATGGAGGAAACCATGTGGCGACATGTTTATTGTCACCCAGATGGTCCACAATGCAGTGGCTTGGTGCGCCACATCCATCCCTAATATAATTCATGGGGTGGCACCATTGTGGGGTGACTGATAAGGCCTTCACTTTGCCCTGCACTGGTCACTTGTCTCAAGGAGACTCCAAAGAAACTTCACTCAGTACAAATGGTGGCCAAAATATCTAATCCCACCAAGGGTTGCACTTTAGTGCTAAAACTTGTAGCGAGGTTACTGGGCTGAGAAAGGCCATTTATAATAGGAGAATTCTCTCTTTACCATTTGGCTCCTTGGAACAATTCTTATTTAGAGGGGGAAAAAAGCTATTTCTTGTGAGAAAACAGTGCAGGAATTGTAGAATAGATGAGGGAGACGAGAATAACTCAGCGTGAGCCCACCCAGAGAGGGACTCACAGCCAGTCGCGGATGTCCACATGAAATTAGACCTCCAGAGGCTTTTGCCTCAGTATGTCAAAACATTTTGGCACCTTCAAGTTCTAGACTTTTCCTCCTTGGCAAAAAAGCTGAGAAAATGTTTTCCCTGCTAATGATTAAAATGTGCCGCATTCGGTGACATTTTAATGCCCGAGGACGCCGTTGCACGCACCCTTTAGGTGGAGAGGTTAAACAGAACCAAATGTGTGGTTGCTCCAGAGAAGAGCGACCTGGTCACAGATGAGGAAGATCAGAGCGCATCGGTCCGGACCCTCCAGTCTGTTTCCCATCAAACTACGGTGATTCACACTCCCCAGAGGAAATTTCTGTGACAGGAAAAATGTGTATAACTACTCAATGATATTTAGAAATCTGTTCACCATTACTACAAGTAGTTATCACTTTGATGTTGTCTTTTCCCCATTGTTCGTGTTCAAGGACCTATGCCATCATCACTATTGCTTCATTTACTTCAGTAAAAAACTCTCTCCTGAGGTTTGGACGTTTTGTATTTCATTGTTGGTAATTTTGTATCTATATACTGTATCTCAAAGTAGTATAATAGTTGCTATCTCTTAAAATAGTGACATCAGGTTTGAACATTTAGTGAAACAACTGCTATTGTGTCTGAATCCACAGGGCCCCATCGTTGTCACCCCAAATATTCAACTCAATAAATATTAATATTCTCCTCGCTGTTCCAGTTGCACCTTCCCAACCTTTCAGTATCACCTTTTGATTGTTTTTTCATGCTACTGCTGCAAAACATGCAGGCAAACAGAGACACCTCCATGATGCAATAAAATGCAATACAGTAGTCCTGCGATGATTTTTTATTGTTGCTCTAATTGCACTGACTTCATACAAATACTTCTTATAGTTACTCGACTATATTGTAATGAGTCCGTGTACACCTGGACTGTTGGAAGGCAACAAAGGGCACTGGAGCAAAGTGACATGCCAACATCCTAAACTAAAGGTGGTAAAACTTTGATTATCTTCTGTTTATATTCACCAAATTTGAACACTGATTAGAAAAAAACTACTTCCAAATATAAACTGTTGAAATTAGTTTTTACTTCTATGACATTCCTTTAAACCTTTGTCACCTTGCAGTTTATTAAATCTATTCTACACCAGCA
Organism: Malacoctenus gilli; assembly: GCA_032164315.1. NCBI lineage: Eukaryota > Metazoa > Chordata > Actinopteri > Blenniiformes > Labrisomidae > Malacoctenus > Malacoctenus gilli. The sequence continues at coordinate 4,713,561 of JASSRZ010000011.1, forward strand.
CCAACTGTGTGACACAATAACAATCACAACAATGTGATTGTAGTTACGAGTGCTGAAAAAAAAGATGTATTTTATGTGATGGAATTAATTCAGCAAAGTAGTAAAGCATTTATTTAAGGTCTACTGTTCGTACCATCATGCCACTTTTAAAGGTAAAGTGCAATGATCTGCTACAATGACACACCTGCACACTGGGGGGCACTGTTTAGTCAAAGTATCTTGGAGTTTAAACTTTTCGTTAGGGATCGACTCACCACGCCCTCTAGTGGTACAAAGTGTTTTCACAAGACAGACTGAGCTGTTACACTGCTAACTTCAGCAAATTTCACTGTGACAGTGTGCTGATTAAACTCAAGTTGTGTGACACCGAAAATATGACATGTTCTGTAAAAACAAAACACAACGTGACAAAACTGGGAGGCAAAAGTGGCTGAAAGGGCACCCTCACGTATAGCACATTTATTAATTATAGGGTTTTTAAAAAAAAAACAAAAAAAAAAAAACCAAGGTGCAAGAAACCCCACCTCCCATTAAAAGTTGTTATCAAACAACGGGAAGAAAAAATATTTCAGCTGCATCATCTTTAAATCCCTTTTGAGTATGAAGACAAACGTCAACAATATTACAGATGCATTTACACAAACAAAAAAAAACAGTTTGATGCATGCTGCATTCAAACAGCATTCATAAGTGTACTTCCAATCTTCACCGGCAGCCAGGGCTTATTTTTCAGCAAGACCAATAGTTGGAGTTCTGCCTATCGAAGCAGCATCTTTATTCGGATGGAAAATGAATCCTCAAGGAACATGGCCAGGCGCTTTATTGTGTATGCAGTGTGTGGCCAGGTTCAAATTGGCAATCAATTATCCAATTAAGACTGACAGAAATGCACATCAGGAATTCCAGCCCATCAGTCCAAGCTTCTGATTGGAACACGATTAGAGGGACTTAATTAAACCCTAGGTGCTGGGTGTTTAAACATCATTTGTGCAGCGTCGGAGGGCTTGGAAAATATAAATCTGGACTCTGGATTCTTCACACCTACTCCAGTTACAGGCCAGAAGAGACATAAAAAAACACCCCACAAAAATGTTCCTTTGACTCCATCTTATATGTGACCACGCCAGTAATTCAGAGTGGTGCAAGAACCACGGAATTGTAAAATTAAAATACATGCCCTTGGGAAGATGGGAAGAAAGAGATAAATATTTGTGAAAATTGCACAGTACAATGCAATAACAATAGCGACCATGATATTGTGCCACATTAGTCTTAAAACCATTCCCACGGTTTAACAGGTTCTGAATAATTCAAGGACATACCATGCCGTGGAGAGTCGTATAAGTGTGATGTGTGGAATGAAATGCAGCTTGCTTTTGAGATTCTTAGGGGCATTTTCTTACTTGGCCAACCTTTCCTTCTCCTGTGTGGTTGTTTAGTGCCTGTATTGATTTCTGAGCTGTTTCTTCCTCCTATGTCAGACAGTGTGAAATGGAAGGCACTGCATTTTAATATTGGGTTGTGAATTAATCATTTTTCCTGATAGCAAAGCTCAGCTCTGTCCCTGTAGGAGAACACCTTATCACAGCAAATAGGATTCAAAGGGAGAGGAGCGGCATAATCCACAGCTAATTGGATGAAATGGCTGCGCTCTCTCCCTCCTTCCAGGGGCTAGCGTCCATGTAGCCCCCCTCCACAGGGATCTTGGAGCCACCGAAGAGGTTATTACAGTTTGTCCTAAGGGAGCATTAATACCTTAGCCCTTGTTCAGACATGCAAATAATCTAATTCAAGGTCTAGCTAATTAACAACTTAGCAACAGTAAAGATAAAGAGGCTCAATAATAAGGCTGAGCTTTTGGTGGGAGGGCAAAGCACCACCTACCTCAGATACACCAATGTCACAAAAACACAGGGGCTGCACTTGGAAATGAGCAAACAACCTTGTATCATAATGAAAAACAGAGCTTTAAGCAAAACAGAGAACAATTAGTACCAAAGCTGATAAAACCAGTCACTGAAGGAAAAGCAGAAGATTATTTAGTGAGCGTAAATTACAATTTCTCAGGGAAAACATTAAGAATTTACGGTTGTATTTCAATATCCCCCCTCCCAAAAAAAATCTTTCAACAAAAACTTTAAATGTTTGTTTCAATGAGCCCTTCATGACAAATATTTACAGTATTGAGCTTTCTAATTTCTTACGTTACAAAAAACTTTCATACAGTCTGGGGGGAAAAAAGGAAATAAGTTGACTGAGATCAAACTGGTCCCAAAAAAACCCAAATCAAAACTCGAAATAATTATTTAACAATGAATGCGGGTTCGTTATTTGATATTTTTGCATGAGCTTTGTGTTTCCCTGTCATTCACTTGCTCTCAATATGTAAACCACCATGCATGTGATGTTTTCAGCGGGCAATCAGATGGATATGTCAACATTTTTTTGACACTTAGCATGCTTAAGTCTAATAAGAGTTTCTCCTTGAGTGCTCATGCAGTGCACTGTGGGCACTTATTTGAATAGCCTCTGTAGGCTGTTGTTTCATAACACACAACAGGAAAATGGAACATGTTTTAAGGCAACTCTGGCTTTTCCGGGGTAAAATGTTAATCCAGCTTTAGCAAGGTTACATGGTCAAGGTTGCCAAATTACCGACAAGCACTAATCACTCTGCCTCGGAGCGAGTCTGGCTCAGAAGCAAACACTGTGGAACGTGGCTCCCAGCCCCCAATGAAATGCCTCAGCACCCTCACAACCGCGCTCTGCGCCTTCCCTGTGTATGAAATTGTGATTTACTACATCAATTTACATCTGCCAATACCAAATAACTTTTCTTTAAATACATAAAGTTTCTACCCCAGCGACTCTCTGATCTCCCACTGAGGCTGTGTGAAACTGCAGAGCGCATATATATCTCAAATCCACACTAATGCGAAGATCGCTGACCTTTAAAGATTACAACACTAGAATATACAGAAAGCATGAGGATCAGTTAATTAGGAAACATTTTGAATCAGGAAATAAACAGATCTGAGACTTTTTTTTTAGCTTTTGACACATGACTAACTGTGTACAATAAGTAAAACTTCTGATATGTAACTGTAAATATAATCACGTGTGTACGAGCAGAAATGTGATCAGTGGTATGGTCACAACGTATGAGTGTGTGTGTGTTTGGGCCTGTGTGTGAAGGACTGTGTGTGTAGCATTAAGTTGTTCTCCTCTCATCCGTGGGATAACCATAAGGAAGGTGTTATAATGACCACTTAGGTTCACCCTCCAGCAATGTTCCTAACGACTGATGAGGTTTGTAATTTGCTCACTCTGTTGTTAACACACCTAACCTGCTCATTGGAAGCAATGAGCGCACCCAGAAAGACCAAAACCGACAATTAACTAATCCCACTCACAAGTATCTCATTGCTGTAAGCTGCAGAAGTCAGTTATTAAAGTTTCGAGGCGTTCAGTCACAGTTTTCCTGGACCAAGCAGTTTTTAGCATTGTAACACATACATGCACTCTCATGCAATTCAGGGTGCACTCTCACCAGAGTGGTTTCATCCACTTCAAATGGACCACAGTTCATTTCCTCGGATAGCAAAAGGCAGGAGCAAGGAAGTGACGTGTTTTACAAAACAGGGCATCTGTGTAACCATGGCAACACAAAACAGACTCTCACCTTTTTGTGTTGCAAGTTTTTCTCCTTCAGTGTGTTTTCTAGCGATTAGTTCTTATTTTACTTGTGTGCCAAGTGACCAGCTAATGTTGCTGCATGGACGATCCAGAAGGCTTGGTCCGCTTTCAAAGATGTGATGTGAAAGTGGAACAAACCAAACGAAGGTGTGACAGACCTCAAAATATCTTGAAAGTCCTTTTAAAGTCGCCTAACTCACTTAATACTCAATCATGTTGTTTGGACTATAGAGGGAAGCTTTGCACTGGCAGGAAACTTAGGATAACTTCTCACAAAAAAAAGCACCTGGCTGGGAATCGAACTAGGTATTTTCTCTGCGAGTGGCCAGCACAAACCAATCACCCAGATTTTCAGAAGTATTCCACCAATTGGTATGTTTTACATTAAACTGTACCTAAAAACTATGTGTTATATTGGAGCGAAGCTATTCCCCTGGGCTCTCTAAACTTCATCATGAGTGGATATCAAGGAAAAGAAATCCATACCCTTTGCATAATAAGTATAGTAGCTATAGTATATTGTGCTCATTAGTATGTCCTTAAGTTCCTTATATTAAAATAAGTGTTATTAAAAAGGGTTAATGGAAGCATAGTGTAAAATATGGTATACCAAGTGTTGGAGTCCAATCACTCTTTTTAATAGCTTTGTAGCGGCCAGAAAATCAAGTATTCATGAAGATTGAGGAAGATGATCCAGTGAACTTCAATTTAATTGGTGCAAATTAAAACAATCCATCTTTTGCAGCTGTCTATCTATCTGCTATCACCACTTCATTGCTCGTCTTGCACCTTGATTACAATTATCTTTTAATATCAAAACTTGTCAGCAGTTTCTCTCCCTCCTGATTTACGTCCCAACCCAACACTGCGTTGTTCCGCTCGTATAACTCATGTTTTAGCGTAATGCAGAGTAAGCCTCCGCTGGGCAGACGCAAGATGTATTGACACCATCACCTCATATCTGCTGGGCGCGATGACATATGGCCAACTGTCTTTCCGCCGTATAGGCTGCAATCCTTCCCTCATTCATACCAAAAGAGCATGTTTGCACGCCCGGTGTTTGGTCCCGATAGGCTCGTGCTCCGACTGAAGTACATCAATTGATTGTGAAATAAACGCATATGCAGACACTATTTTTTTCCCTCTGTCCAATAATGGTTCCAGGCAATTAGAGGGAGAAGATGACACTCTGAGTTTTAATTTGGGGGTGAAGAGACGTCTTTCTTCCCCCCTCTTGATCCGTCCCTGCCTCGCACCTGATATGCTGAGCTAAGGTTTTTCCCGGAGATGCGCAGCTGCGGTCTTGTTTTATCATCAAATGCGTTCCTACCACTACTCTCCAATGACTACAGGTTGAAATGCTCATCTTAAGTGACTCGAGATTTCATACATGACGCTGTTCGGAAGTGCTTTGGGAATGGAACACATCAATAACTGTTAAGCAGTACAGTATATCTTGTGTTTGTGGGATCTGGGCTAAACAACAACTTGAAGCCATTTCGAAACACTGCAACTGTGTGTGAACCAAAGCTGTCTGATGTGAAGTGTGTTTGTTATTAAAGTCAAATTGCTCAAACTTCTGGAAATTGAGACGATTACGATTCCTCCGCAGTGTATGGTCCAAGCGAGGCCAGTCTGAATGTCAGAACTGCCTTCATTAGAACAAAAACAGTTATTCGGTATAATTCTTTCTTTGAAAGTATCAGCAACAGACTCGTTGTTGCAGCAATAAAATGTATCTACGTCAAGAGTCTCAGCAGTTCAAACTGCTGGACATTACAGCAAATGAGCCATGGATGGGCCATAATCAACAAAGAGGTCGAGAGAAAAAACTGAGCAAATTTACTTCATATCAAGATATGTGATCAATGGGAGAAAAACCTTTGCTCTCTAATATTTTATTGCCAATAATTATTCACTTACCTGGGGTAATGGATGCATTATGCATTGAGATTTTCTCATAAACTAGACAATTAAAAAGCTACTGAAGGGAGATAAAACAGGGAGTGAGGGGGTTGGGCAATATAAAAAATACCTTTTTTTCTTACAATCAACAATAATTTCATGGGAAACTCGGTGGTTGAATGTTCATGTCCTCAGCAGCTTAAAAAGAAAAAAAATCATCAGTGCTTTAGGGAATTGTTCGACCATTTCCACTCTGCCCCAAATAAACTTGGATGTTCTCCATCCATCAGGTGACTACATGGAGAGCTGACCTGTCATAAATTCACTCTGTAGGGATGATGACAGGGCCGGAGCCAATCTTCATGAAAGAATAAAAAAAATGGCACAAGGTTCCCATTCCCCTCCCACCCCACCAACCCCCCACCCCTCCCTTCACTCCCTGAGCCCCTTCCCAACCCCAGCTCACCCCTTACCCTCACTACTGGTGCACCCTCGCTCCCTATCTTCCTACCTGTCTTTCTGCTCCTGCACCTACCAGGTTTTCCTTCTCTCTCTCTCTCCCTCCCTCTCTCTCTCTCTCTCTCTCTCTCTCTCTCTCTGCCTCTCTATCTCTCCCGCTCTCTCTCTCCCTCTCTCACCCCCTTTTCTCTCCATGGGTAAGCAGGTAATCATGAGCTGTCACAGAAAGGTGACCCATTAATGTGATGGATACGGTGTGAAAAACAAATGGTGTGAAACGTGTGGATTGCTGTCCTTACTGCACCTTGGCCTTTTGTTCTGTCATATCAATATCCACACAGGGCCTCATTACACCGCTGCACTACACAATGAGTGGAGCGCCAGGGTCAAGACTGCGCCACGCTCCCTTTGACTGGCTCCGACTGAGCTTTTCAGCTCAACCTCACCCCAAAGGAGTCCCAGGTAAACAGGAAGAGGGGCAGCCTCTGGAGCCGGAGACAGCGCACATCATCCCAGACTAAATAAGCAATCCCCCCCACCCCACCCACCAACCCACCTACCACTCGCCACACCAGTTCTCAAGCCGTCAGGGGCCCTGACTCTGTTGTCCGTGTATGTTTACAGCAAAAGCCGACAGTAGTTGCACTGAAAAATCATTGAGTTTTATTCACAGCGAGACTGATATTTTACTTCAATTTATTTGGAATTTGAGCAAAGTTTTTACTTCATTGCAGCCTGGACGTCGCTGGTGTCTCAGCCTTTTCCTCTGCTCCGTCTACAAGGTCAACAGCATCTCTCTATTGAACGCACGCTGCTGCTGTCGATGTTTCTCGGAGATTTTTCTTCGCTATTCTGTTCTGCAAACTTTCAGATTCCTTGGCTATAGATCACATTCTTTCAGACAATGGCAGCTCACATAGAGATAATTGAAACTCTACATTGCCTGACTGTGTGTGAACAGCAGCAAAAGAATCAATAATTGGGACTTATATGAATGTGTATGGACTTCTAAATTGCTTCAGGCATACTGTAAGATGGGCACTTAGACTTTCAAAGAGCCATACCGCCGGTCAAGGTCAGGAGGGGAAGCGTCGAGGAGCGATGGCAGGCCAGGCCTGGACCGGCACTGTCCATTACACTTCTCCGCTGTCTGGTCAAGCACTTATTAAAGACCCCGGCTAATTTCTCTGCCAGGACCTGTGATCCACAAAGTAAGAGCTAATCGACAATTAAGAAATATTATGGATTACAATCAATTGGTTTTATGTGCCCGATTCAGAATTATGGGCTCTGGAGAAATTGTTCGGACGTTTCAGAGTCCCTTTGACTGACTGGAACCTCTCAGCACCCTGTGAATCATGTAAACCCTGGCAGAGAGGGGGGGGGGGGATAATAATCGATTCTGTAAAGTTAATAGAGGCTGATGTTGATATATATTCAGGAAAAATACAGTAAACTGGGATGTCTTAACACACACAAGCTCCAAATGTTCCTAATTGCACTCATGATAAATGTGTATATAGATAGACAGACAGACAGACAGACAGACAGACAGACGGATTCCAATGGCCTTGGTTTCATGTTGGCAGTACAGTGGAAGTGAAATACGTGGTACATGTAAGCGTGTACAAGCCCAGTCGATACACCCTTGGTGTTTTCCCTCGAGGTCTACAGTGGTGGTCTAGTGGACACCTCAGATGAAACGCTGGAGACTCTATTAAGGACAGTGGTTACGGGCCACAGACTAATCTAGTATGACAAACTGGAGGTGTCCTGTTATTTCCAGACCCGGTGATGAATCGAGGGCTGTAGTCCCCCATGCTGTCATGTCAGAGTGGAGCTGAAACAGATTGAGAGGGAGCAGACAGCAGATTGATGCTCCACGCTCCTTCCCTCTCCTCTAAAACCCACAGAATCAGTCCATTAGCCCTCCTCCCATTTGACTATCATTCTACAGAGGGGAGGTGGCTGCCCCCACATTCAAATCACCAAATCAACTCGAATATCTTCAATCTATTTAACTTCACTACATACATACTTGCTTCTTTTTTTTCTCCCCATAGCACAAATATATAGTCCAGGCATTTTATGCATGACTTGAATTTAAATTCATGCTTTGATTAACAGTTTATGTTTCTTTTGCAACGGTGGACATTCAGTTGTAACATTTCACATTTACTGTTTTAGACATTTCTCGCCCCTGAATCCTCTTAAAATATCGATGAAACTAAAAGATCTGATTTGTTTTCAGAGACTCTCTTCCAAACCACGTCAAGTGTTATCATGACACCAGAGTTGCTCACAAAAGTCGATAAGAAACAGCCTGAATTACCTCAACTCACTACTTTTTTCAAGTCACTACACCCGCCCAAAAAACAAGCACGAAAGATGAAAAAACGTTTGGGATGAATGAATCTGATTGCTGAACTTTACGGATACTTTTGAGGATTTATACATGCAACAAAGGCAGGATGGCAGTTTTATGCTGTTTCAGTTTGTGATTGGCTGCGGGCTGGAGTTAAAATACCCCCTCCCACCCCCACCCTAGAAGTTTAGGGTTTTCTAACAGTAGAAAGTTGTTTGTAAGTTGATGCATTGCAATTGCACTTGCAAGTGTTTGGTCTGAGAAACAACTTCAGGTATTTTTTCGCTCTATAGTGCTGTTTTTAGTAACATTACCCACAACATATTCAAACATCGCAAGACATCAGGTTTTTTGGAGGGGGGGGGGGTTGTGCTGCTCGGACTCAAGGGTGAGTTGAGAAGCAAACCTGTTGCGGTAACCTCACCTACCCACTCTGCGGGGTGATGAGGGCTGCATCGCTAACTACACGTTGTATGTGATTTTTTCCTCGGGAATGCCATCATGGACACCCAGCTGGTTCGTGTCACCATGTTGGAAATGGGGGGCTGTCATCGCTCATCCCTCATTTCAGCTCCCGAACCCCAATTCAGTTGGAAATCCAACAATTATGACACTTACTACATTTCCGACTCAACTGTCAGGCTCTTAACATTGAAAATGTATCATTTTAATTCCTTCTGCAATCAAAGTGAGAGGACGGGTTTGCTGTCATTATCAGTGATGGTGGGATCATCAAGACGATGACAATCCTTCGTGGTGGGTCCTGTTGTGTCGATCTGATCCCTCTGTTTGATGCACGCACACACACAGGCACGCACGCACACACACACACCACCACCACCGCTATCCACCCTCTCCCCACGATGACCGCATCCCCGCTGTAATGTACCTGTATGTGTGTGAAGGACATCCCGACCGGCAGGGCTATCACAGACACAATCTCACAGCACTTTAATAACTTTGAGAGCGGTCAGCACCCTGCGCTTTAATAACACTCCCTGTCAGCTCACCCCACACTGCGCAAAATTGTCTCGTTGGAATTCTTTATGGTGGAGGCCAAAGAACTCTGGTGATGGGGATGGAATATAGCCACACTCAGCCCGCTCCTGCCTCTAAATGGCTTTCCAAGAGTATGTTTTTATCTTTGGCTCAAAACAAACAGGGCAGAAGACAGGCACTTGCTTTATGACGCAGCAATAAGCTTTAGAAATCAACCCCGTCGACATTGAGGTGGGAAAAAAAAAAAACAAGAGAGGTGGTTTTTTTGGAGTTTTCCTGAAGTTCAACACGCTAATGTGTTGGAAAAAAAAAAAAGCTGGTGTTGTTGGATGCACGAAGACTCACACTGAAGAGTTCAACCAAAGATTAGCAGCTATCAATGGTAGGGAGTCGCATAAAATTATTATTCAGCAGTAGATATTTTGGAGAAAATGACTTTAAAGTTAGTGGATT
>JASSRZ010000011.1:4724696-4758579 GCA_032164315.1 Malacoctenus gilli
TATGTATATATATATATATATATATATATATATAAACTGAGGAAAACATAAAATACATTGTTAAAGTAGACAAAATATGGGCTGGATCCAAGTGCTGGGCCCTAAAAAAAACCTCCTCTGTTGTTGTGTCTGTCATATAATTTACCGTCGAGGGTTGCTGGTAATATGCGCAGCAACATTAGATGGTTCCCAGATATTGAAGTTTATTTCGGCTTCCGCGCACTGTCATTTGGAGCTGCCAGCTCGCCGAGTTGCCGGGTGCAGCCTCAGTGTTCTTATCATTATGCAAATATTTGATTATCTGTTAAGGGAGATCACAGCGAGTAGCTCCACAAATGCAGCATGTTTATCTCCAGAATACATATTAAAGGAAAATTCAAGCTGAGCATGTGAAGTGTAAATCGCCCAGTGCTGCACACAGTGTGCAGTGGCTGTGTTTCAGAGCTAATGATGGGCTCAGGCTGTGTTTTTGTGATGCGTCTGAGATTATAGCTCTCTCCTGCAGCAGTGGTGCTGCGTTCCTGGTCATCACTGCCTAGTACTACTGATTAACATAATCAGCCAACATTAGTTATTCATGTGATGTGCAGAAGCGCTCGGGGGTCAAATCTTTGCCCTGTCTAATAACCTATGTTAAATATTAAAGAAGTACATGGGCTGCCTGATTTACATGCCTCTCATCCTGCCTTTAGATGCACAAGTAGTGAGAAAGAATCACTCTAGGCTTGGTGGTCTGTTACTTGTATGCAGAATAAATATATGTAGTGTGCTGAAAATGCATCACTTTGAAGATCTGAGGATGTGCTGCTGTAATATCACAATGCACAACAACTGTGTTCAACAGTAGTTCATGTGCAAGAGCTTATGCTCGTGTGCACTGAATATGTGATCGTGTAACACACAAAGCACCCAGTGGTGACCACCATTACCCTCTAGGATTACTCTCTCGACATGCATGTGTGTGTGCACGCGCACGTGTGTGCGTGCGTGCGTGCGTGCGTGCGCGCGCGTGCGTGCGTGTGTGTGTGTGTGTGTTTATACAGTTTAAGAGACCACTTTTTTCCACTCGGCTTCATCTGACTGTCTGACAATAAGGACCCCACTGGGCATGCATGAACTGACTTGCTGCGTCTTTATGCCTCACATTTCTTGATTAGGAACAATGAGAGAGGCTAGCCAAGCGATGAGATGTCCGTGTTGGGTGAGCAGCGTGCTGGTTGGGGGTGGGGGGTGGTGGTGGTGGTGGGGGCAGTCCCTATGGGCTGCAGAGAAGGGGGCCGACTATGAACCCCGAGGAAGTCATTAGGAGACCAGTGACCTCACTGGTGCAGAGCTCAAAAAAAAGCTGCCCACTGGCATGATGTCATACTTCACATGTCAGCTTTCATCACAGCGCCCCAATAAAGAGTCCCAAACTGTGAAAACTACATCATTACCTGGCAGCTTTAGTGTACGGCGGTGGCCTCACCTATTAATCAAGCAGATTAGTATAATTTACTGTACTTTATCTGCGCCCAGACTGAAAAATGGCAGCAGGCCAGACTCAGCATTACAGAGTAAAAAATCTCACTCACACCCTGACCTATACTGGATGTAGTTCTATAGCACAATGTTTCAGGGTCTCTGTGAGAGTAAAAAAAAAACTCTTATACAAAATATTGTTTACAAACTTAAAGTTCTTTCAGTCTGTCATTTGCATACATTTACAGACTATTCAATAGCTGGTAGTCTTTATTTCAGGTCCAGGGTTTTTTCTCTCTGGGAGATATAAAAGTCCGAGCCGTACAAAATGAATACAAACACGGCAACAGCAGCAGGTGGATCTCAGAGGTGGCACTATTCCAACTCCAGGTTGGGCCTTTAATGACAACTCGCGCAGTGGAAGTGAATGGATGCACAATTTATCACCCATATTCCCTCACCCTGTAGGAAAGGAGGACCAAGCGTGTAGACTAATGAACTGCAAACTCTCCTCTAGGCTTCCTTTTGTAATGATGGAACTACTCAGGATTTCTCCTTTTTCTTTGCTTCCTTTTCTTTCTTTTTTTTTTTAATTTGCTCCTTAAGAAAATAACAATCCTCCTTGGCCCCGCTCATTACTGCCTGGCTGTGGTGACCATTAGGAAATGAAAATAACTTTGCTCATTTTGTGCAGAGCGCAGGCCTGTAGGCTGAGGGCCTGAGAAAAAAGAATTAGATTTCTAAATATAACTTCAGTGCTCACAGGCCACTGCACGCTCACATAAAGAAACGGTGCACTGGGCTAGTTTACAAGACCACTAAATTGCAAATAGAATCATTGCATGGTGCAAAGCAATGAATACGAAATTGAAATCAAAACATAAAAAAAAACTTTAGTGTGCATTTTCTTATTACCTTATTGAGAGCAGCAGAACACAAGGCAGCGGCTGTGGCCGTGCATGTGAGATACACTGTGGTGGAATCATGGACGATATCACCCCAAATGGTTGCCGTCATTTTTGGTCCATTGGTTTTAACTTGTGGGCTGCTCCTTCTACTTCTTCACCGGGATGCTGCCGGTGTCACGGGACAAATTTACTGCAACGGCACTTATCAGTCAGTGAGCCGAGTGTTGTCACGGGTCTCACCATCATCCCCAACAAGAATATTATGAAGTTGTAATATCGCATAAATTATTAGCTATCCAAACATCTTAGCGTCTTTCTCCAATACACCAGAACTGTACATAGCTGTGAAAACAAGGGCAGACATCGAAACAATAGATATTTATGTTGTGCTTCGGTGTCTTATTAAAGTTTGTTGTTTTCTTATGGCACAGAGGAATGTACAGTAACACCCAGTGTTGTTTGTTCCTTATGCAGATGCAACAACTGCATTTATTTAGGTTTTCCTACTTCATATATCTGAAGTTCACTCAGGTTCTATAGAAAGGGGTCACAGTTAGATTTTGTAAGTTCTCAGTGTGAAATGTTGCGCATTTGTTGGCGAGATGAAAACAGATCTGTACACAAAATGCACATTCTCTCACATCATTTTTTAAAGGGCACCTTAAAATCAGCACCAACTAACAACTACAAATATTTAGTGAAATTTCAAACCCTAATAGAAACTTATTCTGGAAGAAGAAAGTATTGTTGAGTATCAAACAAGTGATTTGTGACTCCAAAAAGTCACAAGTTGGAAAACACCAGAATAATTTGACTAATTTGTTCAAATTTACCGATAAAGGAGTAAATAAGATGAATGAGAGGCTATTTTGTCTCAAGAAACCCACATAATTGCAGCAAAGTATTCCAAAAGTGAAAGGATGAATGAGTTTCTGCTCACTGGACTTAGTTGTGATGGGGAGAAAGTTTATATACGGTGTAGTTTGGAAAGCGTATACTGTGCAGAATCTCCTCTTGTCAAGATTTGTGATGAAATTTGTTTCATGTAGTGTTTGAGGGAACACAAGCACCAAGTCTCCGAGTGCCCGTAGAGCATCAGTTCACTCACTCCAAACACAAATGTGGTGGCAAGCTGGACGTATTTGGCAGAGACCAATGTCCAGTGGTTACTGGATGAATGGCCCACAATATTGCACTGAGTGAGTGCACTCCCACATCGAGGCTGGACTGCTGTTTAAATCAAGCGGGCGGTCACACTCGATGTGTACATCACCACTGAGGCATGGTGAGCAATGAGACGCCTGTACAAGGCCCCTGCCGGCCCATTGCAGGGCTGGACTGCTGAGGCCCCTGGGCTGCCTAATCAAATCTGAAACCATCACATTCACTGGGCTCTCAGGCAAGGATGCATGCAAAAAAAAGAGAGACTGCATCACCAATCATACCCCTCCCCCACTGCTCTTAAATACCACCATTAGGGGAGACATTACAAAGGAATATGTAACAGAAAGATAGCATTTCACTCTGTCTTACTGACTTCCCAACAAGTTTGCTATTAAATATAAAGCTACAGATTTCCAGTCAGCCAGTGCGCAAAAAAAACAACACTTGTGATGTTCTCCACAGTCTCCGTATCATCAACCATATGCAGCTGATAACTACAATCTCTCCTCAATCTCTAACTTTCCAGACCTATGAAATTGATGTGTTTATTTAGCGTGTCCAAGCCAAGGCAGAGCAGTAATAGCCTTGTCTAGGGGGTGAAGATGGAATCCCGTCGCTTCGCCATCGATGTAGGATAATGGTTTCCTTTGATGGAGATTTGGGCCATCCAAACATAATTAGGCAAGCGTGAACAATGATCTCCATGAAGTGCAGAGTACTAATTAAAACAGTTCAGCATTACAGCATTTCAAACATGACAATAAAAATAACAAGAGGGCCCAAATGGATTGCACACTGTGCAAGTAGTTCCAAGGAGGGGGGAAAAAAAGAAGAAAAAAGACTGAAGCAGATATTCAAAGGGCACTGATTTCACTCTAATGGAAATACAGCTGAGGAGAAAGTATATAATTATAGAAAAATATAAGTCTATTAAATTAATCACTTCTCACTGTTTACCCTTTATATCTGCCTTCGTTAACAGCATGCGCAAAATGAAAACTAATTGCTAGATTCTCCCACATCTTTCAGCTTCAAGCAGGAAAACGCGAACGAGGATCATATTAGTCACCAAAAAACTCCGAAATCAGAGCAAAAACGTATCAAGTAGGGCCTGTTTTTGACGGGTTCGTGGGTCAATGACGGACCAAAAAATCTATGTGAAACTTCTGCAGAGTTTGGATGTTCCCGTGTACATTATGCTAAAGTGTTGCTACTTCGACCTGGTGTATTTCTCGTAATTAACATGTTTCATAAGTGTTCTGTGAAGCACCATTACTAAGCACTGAGTACCTGCAGTCCATTAATGGTTGCTGTCTAAAAGCATTTAAGGCTCAGAAGATCAGAATAATAACAAAAGGGTTTCCAATTGTGTGGATGTGGGTGTGATTCAAATAGCTGGTCTCTGGAGAGGCACATTGATTCCTAAATGAATGCAAGGCTAGAGAAAAATGGATTTTTTTCCTTAAGATGTGACTTTATATCTCTTCTTTAAATCCCTGCAGCACAGTGTGCATTTGATTACACACTGAGAAGGAGGAAATCTTTGCATCTTTATAAAATATTCATCGCGGCGGTTGGGTGAGGCGAGGCGCCGTGGATGGTTGCTTGGTGATGGAGAAAATCTTTGGAAGTTCAAGTGGCGAGAAAACCGAATTCGGCGTCTTTTTCGCGCATCACATAAGTAGGTCAGGGATTTCATGCCAAAAAACTGTGAAGCCGACTCGAGAGGTCCGGCATGTTTTAATGAAGTGCTGCCTTTTGCCTTTTTCCTTTTTTTAAAGTCCTTAATAAATGGTGCGCATCTCGTAAATGAGCTGATCGAGTGATTTACTGTTGTGCGATAGCTTTTTGTTACAGCATCTTTCATCCGTTTTAACACTGACAAAAGATTGATTTAAGATATGATCGTGATTCAATTACAGCAGGATCCTTTATTACCCACTTGGCAGTGGCTCTGTGGTTCCCTTGCTGGTTTGGGCCCTTTTCAGAGGAACTATTTACACCATTAACACGTTTTATTACAGATTCTGTATTCTACACACACACACAGCACAGGATATATAGACATTCTACTTATATGGAGCAGCAACTTTGTAACAATGAAAACAAGCAAATTAAAGCAATTCACCAGCAGTTGAGATATTTGATGTAACTGTTTGACATGCTATTATGGTTTGTGCAGTGCATTTGGTACTTTTGTGTAGCTTTGCACAATCACTTAACATTTCTATTTCAAATTATCTTCACCTCACAGGCGCATAAAGAATAAGGAGGTTTTAAGTTCCACAATCATGCACCGACGTTCATATCACATCACAAATTCCCCCTCAACGCATTAAAATTGAGTCCATGTCTACTTTAATTTGCTTGAAATGAGAAATATAAAGTTTTTCTCTGAAGTATCCACATCTTACGTTAAAACAACTATTTGAAGCAGTAAATAAAAGTATATTGTCAAAATGCCTCATGTTTGATTTAGTCAATAACTAAATGGTAACTCTTACTAGTCGCAGCTAAAGTATCTGATGCACCTCTAATGCTGCCGACTGAAAAATCTGTTTCCAGTCCTGCCCGGCCTTTTCAGAATACCAGAAGGTGTCACTGTTCATGCAACACTCACAGACTCAATCCTTGAAAGTTGGTTTCTGAAGACATTAGATTTCACATTGGAGCTGCATGCAGAGGTCAAAGATGCCAAATAGCAAAAGTTTCCAGTGAAAAAAATATCTAATTGTTCACACTGATGAAAGCTGACTATTTATGAAGACTGTGAATTAAATGCAAACTGCACAGATTAACATCTAATTAGGCCCCAACAAGCATATGGTCCATAAAAAGGAATGTTCATATAACTGTTTGTAATCGGTGACAAAAATAATACAATCAATGTGTTTTTTTCCCTTCTGTAAAAGTAGTAATTCGACCATGACAGTAAACATCTGAAGAAAAAAAATGAGTTGACACAGAAGACACACACACACACACACACACACACACACGCACACGCACACGCACACAGATTGAGTGGAGGGGCTTGTCAAAGGAGTAATACCCCTTGCTTGGTATCTTCAAAACTGACTGGATGACAAACATGTCTGTCAGCGCTGTGCCAATATAGTTTAGGGCCTCTCGTGATGGGGCACACACCCAATGACAGAAGCAGGTCATTTCCGCTTGCTGGCATCATAAATCCACCGTCTGGCCCCTGTCCGGCTGCTGATGCTGCAGAACACCACACACAGTGGACCTGTCGGAGCACCATGAGCTACTGCGCTGTCCCCATGGCACACAAAAATACATACACAAACATACACACACACACACACACACAAAATATCTCCCCCCCCCTTATGGTGGGAGTGGCAGTGGCCAACACACTGCCCCATCTGCTCCTACACGGCATCTCAGGTATGAGAAATGTATGTATCTTTTTTTTCTTCTGATTCTTTTTGTTATAGCTTACAGAGCATCTTTCAGGGTCTTTTTTTCTTCTCTCTTGTCAAGGAAGAAAAGCAAAGCTGCCATGCTGTGGTTCAACTGTCCTTTGTGCAGAACCTGACAGCTCATATTCCTGTCTGCAGTAAAGACTGCACTTAATATACAGAAGCATTGCAAGAATACAGTGCGAGCACGTCAGCAGGGGGATGAGGGATACTGCACGTAATATATTCATGTTTGCTTAAATCAGGCTCAAGGTTAAAACAACACCTATTTCTCTTGGCGTCACATCTCTTTGGCAGAACACAGAGTTCCGATGTGCCAAACATGACACCTCCACTCACTAATACAAGAGAAATAAAGGATGAATGATAAATAAGTCCGCATTCTCACAGCCTCCTGCTTTGTACCCCACCCTCATGTTCTTCTCCTCTCCTCGACGGAAATGCAAATAGGTCATTGAGCTTCACCCCCTTTTGCCCTAACATGCAATGACAGTCTTTAAATTCACATTTGAAGGAAGATGCAGTAACAACAGCACCCCCCCCCCAAAAAAAATGCAGGCTGAAAAATATATGGAACTTTCCCATTTAAGTGTGCGTGTAAAGGTGGTAATATTTCCGCCCCCTATGTAATGCTAGAGATCAAAATATGTGCTTTAGGGAAGCCATGACCGCTTTCAGGAAGCCATGACCGGGGTTGAGCGGAATGCTAAATGCCATACATCCTCAAGGTTATCTCTGAAGACAGAGCCCTTTTGGAATCTGCCTCTGCTTTATTTTCTTGAATGCATGCATCAAGTCAGCCGAACGGGAGAAAAGATGAAGGTGACTCCCGGAAACGAGTCGAATGCTCTTTTTTTCTTTCTGCACGCTGCCCGGTGGTTGTAGGCTGTACACCCTCGCTGTGTTCGCAATGAATGGCTGTAATTCAAAGAGGTGTTGTGTAGCGGCGAGCGCAGCCGCTCCACATGCTGCACGGCTCCGTCCGCGGACTGGGATTAGACGGAGGTACAGTAAGCCAGGGGCTAATACAAAGCACTTAAATGTGAAAAGTGTCATTTCCATCCCCAAGTCCCTGAATATTGAAATTAGGTCATCAGTGCAGCAGAGGCCAATTTTCACCCTCATATATCATGGCTGCCCCTGCACCCAAGGTCTCATTACACCATACATGGTCAATAAGCCATTAACATGCAGCAGACAATGTGTAATGTTCACACAAAGACAACGTGTCTACTGTACAGTAGAAGCAGTGAGTCAGTGTTTGGATCAGACGAGTAATCCAAAGCAAAATAACCTCCGAAAATAAAACCACTCCATGTTGTGGAAAAGACAAAAGCCGAGATCACCTGAAGTATTCACGATTGTTCTGGTGCTGGTGTTTGTTTGGTGAGGAAAGGAGAAGCTTTTGTATGCAGGGTCCTTTTTTCTCTTTTTTTCCCTCCAACATCAGTTTGCCAGTGTGATATTCATTTGTTGGAAGCTGTGCTGCATAAACAAACAACGCCCAAGGCTACCACTGGCTGGTTAAACAACCACAGGCTGTTTTCTCTTTTCTCCACCATAGCACATTGTAAATTCCTTGTTGGACCACAACATGCTCGGCGATGTTTATTTAACAAATAGCCTACATGTACCGACGATTCCACCTTACAATATTTACACCTTGCACCTTCAAAGGGTACCGTGTATATTTTATATTCAGGCTTTAATTCATTCATTAAAAAAATGGTTAACTCTCTCTGCATGGTAGCAGAATTGCTTCAGTAATGATTGAATGGTTTACGCTGCGCATCCTCCCTAAGTCACAGAGATATAAACATTTGTTTGTTTGTCAGCATTCCTACATTTCTTCTTGCCATTACACTGCAATAAACTGAAGGCATCAACATTCTTCTAACAAACCAAAGGCAGATTGAGGCTCCTGGCTGCCACTGCTGTAACAAATGGGGCAAATCATTGTCACAACCCATGTTTCTTTCTCCTTTAACGTGGTTACATGACTGTGCCGGGACATTTATGGACTGCCTGATCCAGTGCTGGCAGATTAAAGCAAAATCAAGCCAAACTGGTTTAAACCTCCTCTGTGATGAGTCTCCCCGCATATTGTGTGGCAAAAAACAAACATTTTATTAACAATAAAACATTGTTTTATTTTATTCCCTCGCTCTGATTCAATCTATTTCGCTCAACATTTTTTTCCAGAGTACCTTCTTCCTGCTTGTGAAAATGGGGTTTGTATTGATGAGCTAGGCCCAATATTGATTTCCCATCATTCCTGGTGTGGACATTTTCTGGTCTATTATACTACAGTCGCAGCATATTCCCCTAGCAGCCGTAAAGTGGATATATGGACAACCTGACCTTGGCAATATGGAGATAATGAAATATCCTTAATGACCCTTCCTGAAAGATTTTACAGGCTGGACTATAGACTGCCAACCCATGTACAATAATAGTTAGCAGAGGAGAGTTTTAGAGGCCCAACTAAATCTAGAGCTCACCACACATATTGGGAGGACTGTTAACTTGTCCATTTTACTAGGTTAATGTAACCATTAGGGGCACACAGTTATGTGATAGTAACTAATATTAGTGAGCGGTTTATATTTAGGGCAGCGTCGGCCATTGCTCCCTGACTCACAGTATTATTGAGGAGGAGAGCGAAATGCACTTTGTGTGTCTTCTAGGATTACATCCTCATTACTGGATGTTGTCTAAAAGTAATACAAATAAATAGTATCATGTGGTGAGTGTGCTATAACAGTTAAGATGATCGAAAAGCACCTAAACTTCAAACATAATTCACTAAAAATCTTTTGTTGTGTTTTCCAACAATGGTTTGTGTTGCTAAAACCACTTCCAGCAGATAATGAATGAAAGTCAGTCTGTTGGAGGGATAACGCAGAAAGACCGATGTGCACCTTTGTGAGCAAATTAAAGTGACCCATCACCCTAACCCGGCACGCATGTCTTTGGATTGTGGTTGGAAACCAGACTAGCCGGAGGAAGCGCAGCGAGCAAACGCTAAACAGAATAAAACCATACCAAGAAGTGACAAGATAGTTTGAAGTAAAGTATTTCCATTAGGCCTGGGCTGTAATTTTGATGAAAAACTACAGAAAAAAATGGGTTTAAAAAAAATCCAATTAATTGTATATTAATCTGGTATTTAGTGCACTTGAGTTCCTTTAAGGTCCACAATGACAAATGTGAGGTGTGAGATGAATGAAATCGCGTTGCTCTGCCCAACGGATGGAAAGATTCAGATTCAGAGAACTGTTGAATGGATGCATGGATAAAAACAGGGAACTGTGCAAAAAATATAAGAGATTACAAGAGAGAATTTACATACTGCCGAAGCAATCGTATTCTTTTATGTGACCTCAGTGCTAAACATGTAGCAGAGATCTCCGTTTTATCATCTACTGTTCCTCTCCAACGCCTTCTTCCTCTTCTGATTTCCATAGTTTCCAAGTATTGCCTAAAACTGCAGTCAAAGAAAGAAGGAAGAAGCGAATATCCCAACTCCAGTAGTACTGTAGGTATTTAGGTGTCAGAGTCGGTTTGGCATCAGCAGGTGAAAAAGGGAGATCATTATTCACATGTCACGCTGACAGTTGTTTCAGAGATTCGCGCCGATAGCAGCTGATAATCATCCCCAGAGCGAAGCAACAATGAACTTGCCCTACCACTCCACTGTCTTCAGAACACTTCAAACATGCTGCACTTCAAACACAAAAGCAGCCATCTCCTTTGATGTCATTGTCAAAAAATGAGTTTTGTTCCATCACATTTAAACTCCACCCACACCGCAGAAACCTAGACGGAGACGTGCGAGAAACAGATTTTGAACATGAAAAGAGCAGCTGTGTTGTCTGATACAGCCCTCTATCCTCGGGCTGCCATACTCCTCCACTTGCCTTGCCAGAAAAGCAAAAATACTCTGAGCTGTGCATTGCCAGTGCATAACCTTTATGATATTCAATGGAGCCACTTGTGTTAATGTGGTGTTTACAGATTATACGCCGCTGCATGTATAATTATTTGCAATTTTCTCTCCTCTCGGAGCGGTGACCGGGCTATTCTATGGCAAGCCGAGGAGTAACTGATACATCCAGTCCCAGATCTCAGGGCTGGCTCTTTGTACGGCCGCCCCACTAAAACGGGACCTGGTTGCAGAGGCAGCTGGCAGAGCATGTCTGCTCCTGATGAAATCTCACTACAGACACGGCTGCTTCATAATGACTATAATCACGGCAGATAAGCAACTAGTGCATGGGAAGGGTGGAGATCAGAGGGTGAAAGAAATAGAAGGAGAGAAAAAGTAATTGAATCTTTTGGAGGCACATTCAGATGAAAGCCATTGGCTGTGTGGGAGATGCTTTTCAGTGAATGACATTTAGATTACAGAGGTGCCCTGTTCACCATCACGGTCAATACCTCGTTCTTCACAATAGCACTCCGAAGTCTCAGCAACAGTGCTCTCCGCATAAAGAAGGGATTTCAGTGCCGGTGTGGATTTTGGAGGGTTTTTTTTTTCTTTTTTTAAATCTCCGTGGATATTCTGCAGAAAAATAAAACGGCACTGCATAAAATTACAAAAGAGTTTATGTTATCGTTTGTGCAGCCAGTTATCTGTTTCGCATTATCATCATTATTATCGCCGTTATCGTGACGCACGGCCATGGGAGCAGGCTGCTACGTGAGTCGGTTTCTGGGGTCCATGGTCATTCCAGATATTCGGCGGACCTCCTTATCAGAACGTAACCCGCAGGAACTTTCTGCCACCGCCTTTATCCCCTCCATCTGGGGTATTGACACAGAGCAGCATATCCCTGATATTAGAGGCATCACATATTGCCCCGGTGACACACTTCAAATGTATCTCAGATTAATGATATATCACGGTAAGGGATCTACAAAAACCATTAGTAAGCCTGACACTTTGACGTCAGATTTTAAAAAATTTCCAAGTAATCTTTTTGATTTATGAAAGTGTGTCCAGGTTCATCGGGAGTGATTCCAGATTTATCACATCCTGGTTAGAATTATTAATGATTTTCAATTTGTAAATCTGATGCTGCCATGTTCAGGGGAGCTGCGCAGAATCACCAAAGGCTGATATCGGAGTCCGAGGTTTTGCTCCAGAAGCATGATTACTTTATCAAAATATTGCTACCTATGACTTACATTTCACTTATTTTCCACTTCTGCAGCCCCCCCCCCCCACCCACCGCCTTCATTTCTCTCCTCTCACGTACGAGTGCCACAAACATTTTTCAAAACCCGCTTCTAAACAGCAGAGCAGCCAGAGGCTTATGTCATTGCTTGGCTAATCTTCTGAAGTTAGACATTGCGCTATTAGTTCCGAGTTCCTGACACATGCACTTTTAAGGGCCTAATGTGTCAACATGTCAAATGGGATGTACCGCACAGACGGCTGTACACTGCAATCTTTCTCTGTGTTGATGAGAAGCACAGCTAAGATCATCATCACTTTCCAAAGATAGCCGGCAAGCGACGCACTGATGTCAAGGTTTGATGTCAATGAATCAGGGCGACGACTTTACCTTCCGCTGTCTGTGTACACTCACAGTGACCGGAATCCATTCTGCGCGAGGCGTCCTGTGTGAGGGCATATGCCCACCCAGACATGAATAAGAATGTCACTTTGCAAGTAAGCACTATGAGCACACTACAAGATGTATGGCTGTGACACCTTTTGCTGAAATGTGCTTTTCCACCGAGGCCATTCAGAGCAAACTGGTTGACGTTGACAATCAAAATTTAGAGACATCACAGCCTGCCTTGTTTAGTAGGAACACCTCAGTAATTACTTTAAATGCTACACCACATAAATAATCGCAGCATGACCATTTTGCCAACGTTTCTTGCCACCGCCGTTTCTTGCGCCTATATGTTGCACTTCGGAGGGAATCGGCGGATGTGTGAAACTGTTGATAACCCTCCTCGGTCCACATTCAGAGGCCAGATCTTAACACAGAATCAGACCCAGGAGGAGTGACGGGGGGGCTGCACACTTCGAGAATTAACTTTACCGCCTAACACACAATAAAAAAGTGGCTTAGCTACAGGGTTTTACTGGCTAACAGCAGAAAAATATAAGGCTGCAACGTTGTCACAGTGAACCACTTTCAATTTCATTTAGAAGGTGAGTGATTTGCTTACTGAATGCTTGGAAATGAGGACAGAACTCAAGCTCTCCGGGACCAGGATATTCAGCTCCTCTGTTCATATGTTTTAGCTTCAAAGCTAACTGACTTAGCTTCTTGATTCATCTGCTCTGGAAAGCCAAGAAAACAACTAAGGGGAGGAGCTGCTACTTATAACTTGTATATGCGGCCGAACATGCTCACTTCCTGCTACTGCAGCACCTCCTGCAGTACCCATTGCTCTACTGTGCACTGGTTATTCTCCATAAAACAGCCACTATAACATTTGCAGTCAAGTGAGTGTACAAATGGCAGGAATAAAAGTAACTCTGAAAGATATTCTTTTCTGAGGCTCAAGTTAGATGTGAGCCCTAAATCACGCTGCAGCCCAAAGCGGCTCCCAGTAGCGTTGCAGCCTCTCAGAAAACCATTCATTGGCAACTAGTAAATAAGAAACAAAAACAACATTTCCATTGTATGTTTGGCGGAAAAGAAACCGCCTGACATTACTGACTGAGAACACGGTTAGTACCACCTGGAGTAAAAGAAGTTCCCATAAGCACAGAACAAAAGACTACAGCCTGACATGGACAGAGTTATCTTCTAAAATAACTGGTTCAGGTTTTGTGAAATAAGACAGTTTAATTCTTGGAAACCGGCTGTGAAAAAACTGACATTTCTGCATCCTAGTTAAATATAAACTTGCACTCAGCATGGTTACCTTAGCTTAGTGCGGCAGCTTAAAATAGAGAAAAAGCAGCCATCCTGGCTCTGCCCATAGATAAGGAAGATGCCTAAACCAGCACCTTTCTGAAGTGCAAACCACTTCCTGCAGTTTTTTTGGAGCGGTGGCTTTCCAGAGACACAGCGAGGTTTAAGGGATGCCAGTGAAGTCACTGCTCCCTGCCAAGAAACAGTGTGGCACATGTAGCAAAGTTACGACTTAATGTTTCTACCTCTTTCCTTTTTTTTAGTTGCTGCATGCATTAACAAATGAGATGTAACATGTTAATGCGTGGGCTTCAGTGGCACTGGTGGATGGATTTTCTTGGTGTGCAAACAGCGAAGACAGTTCACACATTTACTTTATGTTCAACTCAATTTTTCTCACAACTAGCTGTCCGCAAGAAAGTGAATTATTACCGAGATGTTGAAGGAACTTACTTAATTCTACTGTCATATAAATGTGAAGCATATTCTTGGCATTGTTTGTCTTAAACCTTCATAAAATAATGACGAAACCGGCAACACATAGATGTTGGGGAAAAAAAAAACCCAGCAGCGCTAACTAGTAAACAAACATCTTGGCATTTTAATTCAGAAAATGACAAGTTGCAAATTGGAGAGAGACAAACTTGATTTAGAGACTAAAAATATATCATATACTCTACATCTCTCCTTGGTCTGCTCGAATGTTTTCTCTAGAAAAAAATCCCAACGACTTACAGTCATTCCCGGTGTTTTGGTTCACATTTTACGCAGCTGTTAACTACCGCAGCTGGTTGGTGAAATAAAGCATGCATGCACCTGAACCTGTTTTAAAAAATTGGCAAATGATGAACTATTACCAAACAATATAAAACATTAATTTAACAACTGAGGGCAGATACTGCATGCAACACTGAATTTGTTTTATTGCTCCAGAAACCATTTCCCTCCCCAAATCTAATAAATGCTTTGTGTGATTTTGCACATTGCGCGAGAGTCGGGGTGCCAAAATGCGCAGTGCCCTGTAAAAAATGAATCTAATGTTTTTTCTATTGCCTCTGCATTCAATTACCTAAATCAGGGGGAAAAAACAGCAACCATGAAATGTGAAAAAGCTGAGGAGACTATTCTGAAACAAGAGGCTGCAGAAGTGATGAAATATAAAACATGATAATTGTGCTCCGTGGAGTTTAGATTTGGTTACATGCTTTGTGAATACAGTAACAATTTTCAGCCAGCAAAAAGGCTGCTGAGAGCTGCTGGGAGGGAATTAACTGCATTTAAATGTTGGGGAATGAACCTCTGCTGTTGACCGAGTCTAACAGTTTGTAAAAGTAGTTCCTCCACGGTTCAGGGAAGGGAGACAAAACACATGCGCACAAAACAAAAAAAATGTTCCCTGACGCTTCCGACAAAGCTAACACACAATGGCTGTAGCAGACAATTGGATGGAATAACCAATGTTATGTTTACCATCACACACCAAAATCCTCGAATGATACTCGAGTTTCTTGACGATATCTTATAATCTCCATACAAACGAGCCTTTTCATCACTTAAAAAAAAAAAAAAAAAAAAAAGGTCTTGACATTTGGTCCACTTACATTTAGTTCCACTGGTGGGACGTCTTTGCTGGCCCTCACATCCCACCACTGGTACTAAATAAAACTGGGGGCCCCCACCGAGATTCAAACGTACGACTTATACGACATGAGGCGAGAGTGTCGACCACCACGCCACCATGCAGCATCAACATGATCACAGACGAAGCACCAACACAGCGCACTAACACATAACGACTTCAACTCATCATGTCTCATAAATGAATTGATTCACTGTAGAGTGGAATCTGATTGAGAACGTGCCGTTGCATTTCCTTTACAGGCACGTTTTGGCTTGAGTGAAAAAATAGGATTAAAACAAAAAAGGAGGCACTTTCTAGTCAGAGCAAATGAATTGTCTGTTTAATTGGTTACTTTGAATTCCTTTTTTCTTTTGCAGTGTTCTTTGCCAGTTGGTGAGTCAGTGTGATACAGTGTTTATTGCTTTTTGGTAAAGAGCCCAGGGGAATGTGTGTATTGCTGCGGAAGTAATTAACGGAGATGGAGGGGTGGCAGCAAGAGGATTTCAAGTGAAATGACAGCTGATTTCCTGTTAAGATACTTTTATTTATTTTACTTTTTTTCGATTGCTGACTTTTTTTTAACGTCTGCAAAAAGTTATCTTGAAGTGTAAAGTATTTTGGATTACCTGCAACATTTTAGATTCCAAAGTATACAAAGTTTTTCAGTCAACTGTGTCGTAGTGGAAAAAAGAAGGATCTTTTTTGGGGTATCATTTCTTTCCATGCTCATTATATCTGCTCAACTTGAAATATTGCACCAATCCACCAATCCATCAGCAAGTGGCATTCTGTAACAATTTAAGAGGATTTTTAACATGTTTAAGAAAATGAACACTGGCTCAGTGTTACACTGCCGAGTGGCGAGGAGTAACTCCAACTCATGAGCCACGTCGACGTGTGTGTCTCTCTGTGGTCCTAAAATCACAACAGTCGCTTTGACACTTGCAACCGTCACAGTTTTACCTGGGAAACATCAGAATTCCTTCTAATTTCTGCATAGACTTTCAGTGAAAAACAAAAACGGACGAGTTGTTTCCTCCTGGGAAGAAGCAATGGTGAAACAAAACATGTTAAAGTGGTAAAACCCTGTTTTTAAATTTGTTTTTTTTAAGGCCAAAACATCAGCTTGTCACATTGTGGCCCGTGTAGGAACGTGTCTCTTGCCGTATCATATGATGTCACGCTTTGTGAAAAATGTATGTGAGGGGGAGACAGCGCGACAAGCATTTGCAAGGACTATATTTTACATTGTGGCTCAGAGGCAAACAAGAGTTTTGTAGACATTCTAGGTGGGATCAGAGTGTGAAAATCATGTCGCTCGCTCGCTGCCAGTCGCTGCAGTCCTGACAGGCTTTGACAAAGGGAGCTGCAAGCGAGCAGACTTGACAACAAGTGCCTGTGACAACCATACAAATTAAGGATGACTTATGATGAAGTATTGTGGTTGGAGAGGCAAGGCAGAAAGTACCAGGACTTAATTTGTGTCAGCCTGGCAATGATGGTAATGAATTCCTGCGGTTGGCTTGGATTCAGTGCCAAGGTCCTGAAATTCATGCAGTGAAGATCGCGCATGTAGATTCCAGACACACAGTGAATTCATTTATTGCTGAATTATTTCTTCAATGCAGCCCTCTCGCTTTTTTTTTTCTTTTTAAATGTGAATCTCCTCTTCGATCTTACGTCAGTTTCCTAAACCAACCGCCGTCTTCAGTCGTAGCTCGGACCACAATCTCAACATTGGTTCTCCACTGTAAGGTTCCCAGGCAATGGAGGCTGATCATTTTATCCATACAGTAAATGACCTTTTATTGAGAATGTCAATAGGAGGATCTGGTTACCTATGCTGAGGGAGAGGGAGGAACTTAATTGCTCCCAGTGAGTGCAGTCTGAGGACTTGATTAGACCTTGAACCACTTCTCATGTTTTTCATTTGTGTGGTGACGACCTTCCTGCTGACTGAAATCAGCCCCGGCTCATTCCATGTCCACCGCTCTCCTGAGATTCATGCCCCAGTGACTCCGACTGACTGCTGACTTCATTCTGGGAACTCGCAAGAAAAAAAAATCAACTCTCTGAAAAAAGCCCGCGCTTGTAATATTCATTCTGAAAAATGTCTTTTATTATTTATGTCGTGACCTGCGTGGTGGACTTCACAAAGCAGATACAATCACAGAGCCGCTCGTGAGCTAAAAGCGAGCAAAAAATCTTGCTTTAGGTTGAGTACCACTTTTCTTTGAGGACCAAAGACAAAACATGTGTTATTCCTGTTTTTTTTTTGACAACCACTGGAAAAAAAACATATGTTTGGCATTCTATGCAATCAACTCCAAGCTTATTTTTGCATATTTTCCTCACAATTAAGCACATTGATGGCTGGTGGACCTGATTTCTTATGAAGTTGGTTTCACTATTCAAAGGGATCAAAGTACGAAAGCTGCAAAAAAGAAAAAAAATACGATTATGGCGCTCAACTGACCCACCTGCCATTAGCAAGATGAATTAGTCGGGTCCACGCTAGTGACAAGAGCTACTGAGGGAAAATGATCCTGGTGCCTCGTAGACCTGTGCTCCCAGACACCACCAGGAAGCAGACAGGGGCCACTCAGACCCCAGAGACCCAGAGAGAGAGAGAGAGAGAGAGAAATAAACAAGATAAACACATTTACCAAGCCTGCGATTGTGTAGAAGAGTGATAGTGGTTTAGTTCTTGTGCAATAAAATAAATTATGCAGCACACTGGTGCACTGTAGCCACACTGCTTTCACTGCCTTCAGAGGTAAATCTCAAAGCACGGTGAAGCTGAACGCAGAGAAACGTGGAAAAGATTCAGTGTTTCTGTGTAGAGTGCGCATGGTCTGAACTGTTTTACCATTTAAAGATCACATGTACAGCTTTAATCACAGCGTCGTCGTGCCGGTCTTTCATAAAACTGCTGCGTGAATCAGTTTATAGCATCCGGTCGAGCTTATGTAAGAAACCTCATCTAATAAAAACATAATGCACTCGGGATAATGAACCAATTAGCGACAACAATAACAGCTCGTAGTTTTAATGCATGGGTCCTCCTCATGCTGTCAGAACACGTCTGACGCCACAGTAAATACTCTCAATGCTTTGTCAGCTACTACTCAAATATTGTCATGAATGAGGACATATTATCCCGCTGAGGAAGGGTCATCGTAATCTAGGAGCACCAGGGACATGGGGGGGGGGGGGTGTGTGATCCTGGACAATCTGAAGGTAAATAACATTTTGTGCGATCACCCAATTGAAAGCCAGGAGTCATGTTTACCTGGCGGGATGTCGCTCGGAGCACAGCGGACTGCTCAGCCTCTGCTCTCCAGTCAGTGAGCTGGTATCAGTGAGGCGTGAGCACCTCTGACCCTGCCTATAGTCCACTTGTTGTCCTTCCTTGTCCTTCCTGGGTAGGTACTGACCTCCTGCACAGGAGCAGCTTCAAAGACTAGCAATCGGAGGAGTTCGGCTCACTCATTCAGTGAGTAACTATTGCTGAACGTCTCTTTTTTACTTCTACCTGTAATTTTTACTCTTGGTTGCAGAAAGTCCAAAGTCCAACATTCAAACGACTGGTTTTGCAACAAAATTCTTTTTCTTTGTCCGATGTTTACAATGAAAATTTCATGCAACAAAATTATTTTTCTTTGTCCGATGTTTACAATGAAAATTTCACAAAATAAAATTCAGGCATGCAAGCACAAACTTCCCATGATGTAATTTGATTTTAGCTTTAATATTGGTGTCTTAAGATGGAAAGCTATTCCGTTGTTAAGCTGTACATGTAAAACCCAAAGTTAAGCAAGCAGAGTTTTCTCCATTCAAAAACTGGACACTCAGCGCAACATTTTATTTGTTGATGATAAGGTTGTTTGCTGCTTCCCTGTATTTTGAAATCATGTCCAGTTTAACAGCATATAACTTTAATGTTAATCGTATTTCAATGGGTCTGACTCAGTAGGGGTTCTAGACGGCCAATAAACAGCACCATCTCAGTTTATTTTTCAACGTTTCAAAATATAACTTATGTAGAATCTTAGTCTCAGTTTTCTCTTTCAGTGACAATGGTATTGGTCCCCTTTTTTTCCACATTTTTTATTTTTCCACAACAGATGTCATCCATTGCTCCTTGCGATTGATATGTTGGCTTTCCATAGGATGTCGTCTCGGTTTGGATTCGGTCTGACAAGAAAGTTGATCCAAACTTTAGTTCCGCGTTTTGCGTCAGTAAAAAAAAAAATGCAAAAACTCCATATTGACTAATGTCGGGCTCACACCTACCGATTTTCACAGTCGCAGACTAGCTGCTGACAGTCTTTTTGAGTTGAGTCGATGCGTGCTCCCGTCACCTCGATCGTTAAGTTTGAGGTGGTAATCTGCAGTCTGCGATTGTGTTCCGTACCAGTCTTTCCCGAATCTTTGGGCTTGCGATAATATCAAAAATGTTTGATATTATCACAAGTCGCAAGCTAGTCGCAAGCTAGTCAGTGACTAAACTCTCAAGACTAGTCATCAGATGTGAGCTGTTAACTTTTCAGAGTCTTTTCTCAGTCTTTTCAGAGTCTTCTGGTGTGAGCCTGGCATTAGGCTTCAGCAGGGTGTCCGAGCTTGCTGTGAGGGTGGGACTGGTCCACCCTGGACCCCCCCAGAACTGCCTCTGGCTAGACCTCAGACTCCCTATTTTTAAATCTGAAAACAGCACCAAATAAAGAATAAGAGTCACTGCTACTTCGGATGACCTGTTAAATGAATGACGTGTAAAATCAGTTAAGTTGCCTCAAATTTATTCACAATACTCACATTAGTTGTTCATTATACATGGTGTGTTGAATGATGAGCCTGCTTGTGCACATCACTGGAATAATGTGGCAGGCGGCCTGAACCTATGACACAAAGAAACAATGTCCACGTTCTTTAATCACGACAAAATTCACAAATGGCTAATATCTGTTCGCTCCTCTGATCTGAGGCCAGCGGTGGCAGAATAACTGATGGCATGTAAAATATGTCATCATGCCACTGGGCAGCTTTTTTGAGCTCTGCACCAGCGAAGTCGCTGGTCTCTTAATGACTTCCTCGGGGTGGGGAGACAGCCTCTTTCCTCTGCAGCCCCCCCGTTACAGGCCTCCCAATGCTTAGTGTCATACTTGTAGTCTTCCAAATCAATAGCAAAAGCTAAACGGTAGATAAAGAAAATGTACTTTGTTGCAATTTCTATCTCAGCCTTATGAATGTAAAAATATTAGATAATCATAACACTGATAGGTAAATTATAATTAAAGACTTTTTTGCCAATTCATGAAATAAATTGATTATTACTGAAGCATGAGAGAATTACAGTGCATTTTGGAGAACGTATCAGGCAAATTTTTGACATAGCCACCCCTTGTGTATTTATTTGGCTTATTATTTCAATAATAAATGAACATTTTCCCTGACACGGATAGGATTAAAAGTCTCATTCATGTGTCTGATAACGAAAACTGTGTGATGGTGTTTGCCAGCTGAAGCCGCGGTTGCTGGACAAATATGTCCTCAGTATAACCGCCTCACATCTGTATTTGTTCTGCTCTGAATCATAGGTGGCCCAAAGCTGTCTTGATAAATAGCTACTCCAGGCAAGTATGGTGTATGCTCTCTGACACTATAGGTCACATAACCTTGTTGTCGGGACTAAGACTAATGCAATGTGAAGTGTCAAGTTATTATACTGAAACTAGACTGTGGAGCGGAACCTGAGCCACTGTGGTGATAGCAAGTAGGTGAAACAAGGCAAGGTGAATGTAAAAAGGTCATAAAAGGAGGAGATACCCAGCAAATGAGAGGGTATGGAAGGGAAAATATTCGACACTAAGTGGGTCTTGTTGGAGGTGAAAAGGGGCACCGAGGTCCCTGCTAGTCAACGTAAATCATAATTGGCTCCTCCGAGCTGGAGCAATGCAAAACACAATGCTGACTCGTGAGTCGCACATGATGCCAGGAAGGGAATGTGTTTGTTTATTTCTGGAGAACTAAATAATGCAGTAATAATCCTCCTCACTATGTCTCCCGAGCAAATGCCTCAGCACCTGTCAAGAATTTGCAGTATGTTGTCTATTGAGAGAGTTGCAAGAAGAAAACATGTTATTATTACAAAGCCAAGTAAACTAAAGTAATTGTCTGCAGATGGCAAAAACAAGCCACAGCTGTTAATACAGTGTGAAACATAAGATATAAAATATAAATGTAGCAGCGAGGGACTGAGAACAAACTGCATCAGACCAAAAGCTAATGACTTCCCATTACACAATGTAGCCTATAGCCACGCTGCACGAGTGCATGGAGGATGGAAAGTGTGCTGCAAAACTAGTTTAGTAATCCAAGTAATTACCAGAATAAGAGAAGCCGGACAGTGGATTTCAGGTTTGAATTGATTTCGGTTGAAACGTTTCATCACTTAGGTGTTAAATTTAGCTGTGTGTGTGTAAGACAGTAATGAACACAACAGCAGCTTCACAGTAAAGCCCAAAGAAATAGTAGGTACAATGCAGAGAGAGATGTATTACTATCTACTGCTCGAGGAGAGGAAAAAAAGCTACAACCGGTCCTGACTTCAGTAGACAAAGTGTATAAGTTCACATTTAGTGTAGAGTTCATGGTGAAATCGACGCAAATCGGACCACTGAACGCTACTGATTGTCAGCGAGGTGACTAGGTTAGCTGGGCGAGCAGACAATGATCATATCAAACTTCAGGTGAGTTCCTCCCCAACTCGACGTGTTTCCACCAGTCAGAATCGGACAGATTATTTCCACAATAAACGTTTGTTTTGATATCAACATTTTCACTCCTTACAATCAACTGACTCATGTTTGAACCACATTGTTCTGCCACTAATCATTGGATCAACCAAGAAAGGCTCTGATTATTCTATAAACAGTCATTTATCACAAAGATAATTCTATCCAGAGAATCCCTGATGTGAGATCAGCTGCAACATCACAGCTTGAATATTTCTTAGTCTGTTTGTCATCAAAAGAAACAAGTATTCAAGGCTTCTTGTAAACTCTGCTAGAGCTCGAAACAGACAGTGCAAGATCTCTTACTTTTTTGGAACAACAGTGACCTGGGTGATCAGGAAGGTTCATTCAGGGTGGAAACCTGGAAAACAACTCTGACTGCAAAGTCCCTTTTGTCTCCCAACGCGACTGTGAACGCTTCAAGCAGCTTTTGATAATCAGCCTCAGCGTGTGGCCGTCCTTCTTTTGAATCTTCCTGCCTCCAGCTTGTGAAAATGTAGCAAAGGATATTTAACAGACCATCGTGTGTATCTGAGGGAAAAAAAGGGGGGGGATAAATAAAAACATCAGAGGCATCTCGCCGCAAACATGTTGTCACTTTAGGTAGACTTGTCACTTTATACCTTTTTTAAAGCTTGCAAATGAATTTAGTCTGTTGTCTTGTATACTTATTCAATGACCCACTTGCCTAATGCTGAATAACAAATTGGTTCAGCCACTTTATCTTTTTCTCTCAGATGTTGACAACGGGCTTGTTTTTGAATGTCAGGCTATACATCCGAGCAGAGACGGAGACGCGATACGAGGAACGCCGACCTGCAGATGGTATTTGAAATGCTGCGTATTTAAATAAATTTAAATAAACAAACACTCGCGAGAAACTGCGATTCAGTTATATGGGCGGATATTTCTGTTGGTCTGTTTTGCAAGTCAAAATGTGATCGATACATGTTCATTTTTTATTAAAAAAAAACAACATGCATCTGTTGATAAGTCAGGACTAGAAAAGTGAGAGTAAAATCCATGTCACGCTGTCATTGAGTGCACTACAGATGTCCACAAAAAAGACATTAAGGTTCCTTTGGTTGCTCATTAACGAAAGCAAGTGTCCAAATTATGCAAATATAGTGCAGAAGGTGTGAATTTTTCCACCAAACATCATCCCGTCACAAAGCAGATCCCTAATTTTCAGCTTCTATTTGATTTGTTGTGTTTTTTTTTAAAGGCACCTTCAAATCCTAAATATACATTGTTGTCCTGTTGTGATGCATCCCTGGATCAGTGCTTTGCAGGGTGCTTTGTTGATCCAGTACTTTCTGTTTTCTCTTACTTTTTCTGTCACTCTCATCGAGTATTTCCTCTCCCACTTTAACAGTTACTGTATACTATCATCCATGACTTTCCATGCCAATGACTGGCTGACACGCGATGCACCAATACCAGGATTTAACATGTAATCTGTCAAAACCCTCCAGTAATATTGTCCTTGGATTTTCTCAGCTTGAGTGACTGCACAGTGTTTCGTACCTACATGTTGGAATATTTTGAGTTTCCAACATTTTTTTTCTTGCTTACACAACAACCTGTGAGGAGGAATGTAAAACATTTACTTGAGAATAAAGTTCTTCCTGAAATATTCGTACTGAAAAGTCTCTATGTGCTCAGCATTGTTTACTGGAATGCATCCTCATGTTCTGTCTCTTTGGTTGAGTTTCCACATGTGACATTCTTTTACAGTTGAGTTTAGACACACATACATTTCCCTTCCTTTGTTGGTACAGGCGACACCTGCAGATATTTGTTTCCTCACAAACCAAAGCTGATTCAGGCCACAAAGAGCCAACAGCAGTGAAAAGCAGATGCTGCACCTCCATAGATCAACACCAATCTAAGATGAGGTGCTGCGATGTAGTTTACACTCTGCTGCTTGAGCCTTTCGTGAGCTTTGAATGAAACCGCACTGTTTCTGTGACATCTATCATCCGCCTCGGTCGTGTGCAGCTGCACTGACAGTCGTGCTCTTCAGTGCAGGCTGGCGCTCTTGGCTCCTGCCATGACATCTTTGCAGGGCAAAATTAGAAAGGTCCGAAACCTCAACGAGAGCAGCGACCGTGCTGATGAAGATCCAGGGTGTAATTATCAAAGTTGTGCTGTGTGCACATGACAACAAAATAAAAAGGGAATAAAAGCTTGGTTCGATTTTGTTTTTTGTTTTACGTGACGCGATGTCAGTATTTGCGAACAGCACAAAGGCAGCCGGAGCTCGCTGACATGCGTCTGCTAAGAGGTAAGGCAAACATCTGTCTCCTGTCACAAGCTTTCACCTGCTCGCTTTTTTTGTGTGTGTGTTTGGGTTTGGGTTTTTTTGCCTGACTCACTGTGGCTGATGAGCCACCATCAGTTGAGAAACAAGGCCCGCAGTAGACACAGACGCCGCCCACCAGCACCCAAAAGTGGGAGAATGGATGGAAATGAATTTGAAAATGAACTTCTGAAGATGTAAGGAGAGGTGGGCTCAAATGTTAATTAACTCCACTGTTTGGAGCTCAAAGGCCACTCCGGACTCATCTCTTAATAGAAGTCAGCACTGGCGAGGAGATCAGCGCGGGCAGTCCATGGTCCATTATACCTCTGCTCAGTAAATCACACTACTGTACACCACTCTCGGGCTTGCCCCTCTCCCTTTTATGAGCATCTCCCAGCGCATGCTGTAATGAAGCAGAATTATTATCCAAGCCCAGTGATTAGCAAGTTAACCAGATCTTTTACACCCAAATGCAGGAGATCATCGATTCTCTGTTCTAAATAAGTACACCACAGTAAACATTGTACATAATGTACATGCACATAAAAATCTTAATCGTGGACATGTAAGTCCTCATCAAAAACTCTCTCATTCAGCCTAAGTACATCCCATTTACTCTTCACACTCATTTACATTTCGCAATTAACTTGTTGCCAACAAAAAGATACACAACATAGTCCAAATAAACTCCAAACATTTTCTTGATTTTGTGATTGTCTTGGATTGTATAGAAGTGAATCACTCGACATTGATGAGATATTTTATGCTTACTTTCAGTTTCACTCATTCTAAGTACACATTAATATTCATGCTACAAGGAAACTAAAAAAACGAACTGTTTAAGATGTCAGTGAAATCACTGAGTTGTTTGTGAACAATAATTTAAAATCAGATCGTGAAACATTGTTAGAATATTCTAAAAATAGTCAATTGCTTTACGTTGGGGTTTTTTTTTTTAACTCCTGTACAGAAACAGTGGAGTTACTGTCTGTGCACAGCTGTTCAAATTATACTTTCACACCTTATCATGCCGACTGCTCAGCTGTGTTTGCTGCATGTGTCAGTTGCAACTCCAGAACACTTTTGAACCGGTTTGAACAAACAGCCAATACCTCTAAATTTTGTTTTTATCACAGCTGATCCAGAGACAGCTGCAAGCACTGAGTAAGGTGCAGATGAGCGTGATTGCTGAGCATGTTTCTTGTCCAAGTTGTCAGTGCAGCTTTTGCTGATACCTTCTAATGTACAGTGCAGGTCGAGCAGTGTTGTGTGTTCCTGCGTACTGTCGAAATCATGCATTGAGTATCAAAAGCACGTTTCTTGTATGTGTGGGACAGCAAACATCTGATTGTTTGTAATCATGTTTTCAGGGTTACAGAGGACGTTAATTCATCGAACGAATCGGAGAAGGACGACTTTAAGCTTGCAAGATGTTTCGGGGGCAGTTGTGTATTTATCTCCACGTTGACACACGATTGGAAATGGAAACAGAGATAAAAGCAAGCTTATGAAATTTCTGTGTGAACCTCACAACAATTTAATTCAACAAAAGTGTGATGCAATTACAGCTTTTTACATTAGAAAATAAACAATCACTCCGTTGAAATACAGAATAATATGGGTCTGTGAACAATGTACCAAAGGCAATAAATCAAAGCTTGACAAAATTAAATTTCGTATTAAATCTAATATGAACTCTACCTTAATAATATAAATGATATCTTTCTCTAATTTAATTGGCACTAGCTTGGTGCATACTGCTAATATAATTCTGAATTTCCATATTTAATGATGCATGCTTTTCATGGTGAATTTTACTTAGAAAATGTCGTCTTTAATGAACCTTGGAAAAACCTCTAATAGGCATAATCTCAGAAAATGTAACTTCTTTATTTAAAAGGTTCTGAGAGCAATTTTGCTGAGTGCAGTACTTAAAATCCAATATGGGAGGTCCTGGGGAAGCAAATGTAGTCTCTGTGGGTGAAGGTAGAATGAGCAAATAGATTCTAATCCAAATGGCGCAGCAAAGCTGCACTACATTCTACTTCACATGCTTTCAGCCTGCTTCAGACGATGTATGAGTGTGCACACTTCGTTTTATCACGAGAACGCTCTCGAGCAGTTTTTGCCGATGAGAAAAAATCGCTGATAAGGATGCACAAAATGTGCGACTCAAAGAAAGCTGGCAGACGCAACACGGCCGTTTCCAGAAACTCTAAACCAGGATACTTCCGGTTCAAACTGGTGAGAGTGAGCACCCGCCCCCCCCCCCCGCGAGGAAACTTGTGGGCCGTGAGGGTGTGGGATATCAGGATGAAGATATGATTTCCAGAGAAAGGTGTTCAATGAAGTTCTGCACTGCTTGAGTGGACAAATATGCTCTCCCGGGAAACCGTCTGCGCATTGCGCTTGGATTAAACTTGTGCGCTGCTGTTACATCTCTCTCTTTTTTTCTCTTCCCCTCAGTCCGTCTGCACTATATGAAGCCACATATGCACACCTGCGTTTGCTTTAAACTCACTGCTCGTGATGACCTGTGGTATCCCCGATTTGCTATTTGTGTGTGTTTGTGTGTGTACACCGTTGGCAAATTCAGAACTGTCCACGACTGAGACACACACACACACACACAACGCTGGTTCAGGAGAAAGGAGACAAGAATGAAGAACTCTGCTGTGAAAATGAGAATAAATGGATGTCAATTTCCATGTGGAATTGGTAACCAATGATCCATTAAGCCAGCCTTTCCACAACACACGGACAAAATAGCCTGAATTAGAAGTGCCTGACATTTCAGTTAATTGCTCTAACCATGTCAGCTCGGCAGTGGCTGCTAAACCAGGTTAAGTCCTCACCTTCTACCCACACACTCCAAAAAGCATATTTACAAATAAATTAAGGGGAACTTTCACCTTAATTCATAATTGAATCAAAGCTTTCTGGTATCCGTCACATGCTTTAATGATAGATTGAAGATGTTAAGTGTTTAAAAAAAACAACTTTAATTTGAGGGGATGAATGCAGCACGCTCATGAAAAGGTATTTTTTTTACTGGTGCATTTCAAGGAAAATAATACATTTCTTTAAAAACGAAGAAAGAAAGACACACAACTTGCTGTCATGAAAGCAAAAGGTTTATTCATGTTTGAAATTACACAACTACCACAAGGAAGACTTTTCAGTCCAGGGTGTAGTCTGGTTAGAAAGTAACACTAAACATCTTTAATACATTAGAATCACTGCCACAAATCATTTGTCATGACTTTTCAGTTTCAGAATCACATACAATAGAAAAAAGAGAAAAGAAGTCTTGAACCCTGTTGAACAGAGCTGGAAATTTACAGTTCTGAATACTGAAACCTCTATGCATTACAGTTTTTATAGTGATTTTTTTCTTTTTTTTTGCATGATTTAGTAACAAGATGAGCAACATTCAAAATGTTTTTGTTTTTTTTTGTTCCTTTTCTTCTGGAGTATTTACAACAGTTTCACTGTTTGGTGTTACTTATCGACAATGTTCCTCGTGCCCCCTTCATAAAAGCCACAGAACAACGACATTCCCACTTTCCCATCTATTTTTCCCCCATTAATATTGTTATCATTTTTTAATTTTTGTCATTTTAAGTTGCGGTACAGCAACGTCATTTTATTAAAAGATTAAAATATACATTAGATTACATAGAGGATGAAGAGTTTACAGTGTTACAAGATGTAATCAAAATAACTACGTAAAAACATGAAATAAGGGCCAAATGAACAATAATGGTGGTGGTGGTATTGTTTAGAGGTAGTAAGTGAGCACTCTAAGCTACAGAAATGTTGGAAATTATTCGTTTCAGTGGATGAGGTAATAAAGCTGCGTATTGATTGGTGGGATGTATAATTACTCTTATGCTATATTATGTACAACTTTTCCTTTGTAATGGGGCCTGCTCCTGTGTGGCGGGATGATCTACGGTGAGGTGGGGGGGGTGTTGGGAGGGGCGGGGTGGGGTGGGGGGTGTTGTTGTTGATTTCCATAAGCAGTACAAAAAAATGTTTACATATGTACATACTAAACATCAAATTATAAAATATGGAATGGTGTCATGTTATAGTCAAGCAATCAATTACACTTCTTTATGTTCCAGAGTTTGAATAGTCATTTCCTTGTACTAATGTATACAGCTGGAAGGCGAAAATAAATCTTGAAAGTAACTACAAAGCTGCCATTGAGCTGTCAACAGCAGCATTGTTGAGTTGCCGGACAAGACTGCGAGCACATTACAGTCAAAGAAAAAAAACAGCTGCTTTAATCTATGTATTGTACGGAGTGAACAGGGAGCCCAATTATCAAAATGGAAAGTGGTAATTAAATCACGGATCAAACAAATGGGCATTTAAAATGTCATAAAATGTCAAGGAAAATACACGAGTGTCATCCTGTGTTTTGAGTTTGGAGGAGATAATTATCCCGAAAGTTTGCCGAGGAACATCTGAGAGCTGCTTCTGTTTGTACGCGCGCGTGTGTGTGTGTGTGTGTGTGTGTGTGTGTTTACCCCTAACAAGCAAATAAAAAGCATGGTGATTACATTTGATTTATGAAGACAGAAGAAAAGAGAGCAATCAGGAAACACTTGGTGTTCATAATGGAGGATGTAATTTGCATGTTTGCGGCATTGTGGTTGGAAATTTTGAAGGTACCGGGAAAAAAACCCCAATTCACTGTGAAAATTTATTTCCTTTAAATAATTCTCTTGTAGTTGGTCAGACAGTTTAAAAAGTCCATGCCCGGCCTGGAGGCAAAGATGCGTTAATCAGCGGATCAATTCGAGGTATCGGAGTGCACACTTCCAGGTCCTTCTGTTGGAGATATTACAGAAGACGGAGTCGTTGCATCTTGCCATCCCCCATTAGCCTGTGACACAAACGGGAGAGGTTGAGATTAGTATCACAGTCTGCAACACGAGCCTGGTAAACTCAGCGCGCTACAAAAATAGGAAGGGTAGCAAAAAAAAAAGAAAAAAGAAAGAGTGTCAACTGATATTAACATGTAGCAGATATGTTGATGCTGTGCGATCAGTTCAGTCTTTGCATTACAGTAGCATCAGCAAAGAGTCTCTCAGAAACAAATTTGTCTTGTGTCCCAGCCAATGGGAGCCGCTCCTGAAATCAGTGTCTAAGCAGATTTCAGCAACGACCGACAGCTTGTCGCTACATATTCTCCTGTCAGTCAAGAAGAGGGAGGGCTCGGGCGGTGTGAGGTGGGGAGAACTGAGTGAAAGTGACAAGGCTGGGCCTCTCCAAGAGAGCCAGTCTTAGCCAGCCTGACTTTGCTTCGCTCCAGGCGTGACCTAGCCTTTACTGGATCCCTCTACGTCACCGCCAACAAAGCTAAAGGTTAGTCTCTGCAAATATATCTATAAGGCAATTTCTGGGTAGTCGCAAGGAAAAAAAACCCAAAACAAAACAAAGAAAAGAAAAAGAAGGGAAAAAAAACAAACCCCACAGTAGCTTTGCCACCTTTTCGTCTTTGCAGCACAATACCTGACCGCATTACTCTTTTGTTCTGAGTTGCTACTCGTCGTGCGTTGAGGGGTTTTTTTTTTTTTCCAGGGCTGTCAGTTAATGTTTTAGTGGGGATCATACTGAGCTCTGGTGAGCCAGTAGGCGCAGGTCTGTGCTGCACATGGAAGTGAGAAACCTTGTGAGAAAGTGAAAACCACTTGATCCTGCAAGGAGCTGACATGTCTAAAGAGCTTATAGCGAGAAAGCTACAGCAAAGCCAAAATGACACCAGCAGCATTGAGCACTGGCAACCGCTGCTGCCGCCATTTGTTTGCATCCAACATGCTAATTTTCCTCCCGCAGAAATCAGCTTCTGACTTTCAGTAAATTTTAACATAATGTAGGATATCACACTTAAAAGATGTATGCGTTAAGCAATACACCACAATATATGAAGAGGAAATACGAGGATTTGGATGCAGCACAGACAGACAGTTGTCTAGAACAATTTCTCCCTCCGTGTCTCTTTTTCACTCCTCATCCTCTCTCATCAACTAAATTAATCTTTAGCCTGATAGCTTCAGATTATGCGCTGCTTTACAAAAAGGCGCCGTATCAAACCTCATCAGGAAAGATGGAA
Organism: Malacoctenus gilli; assembly: GCA_032164315.1. Classification (NCBI taxonomy): domain Eukaryota; kingdom Metazoa; phylum Chordata; class Actinopteri; order Blenniiformes; family Labrisomidae; genus Malacoctenus; species Malacoctenus gilli. The sequence continues at coordinate 4,755,404 of JASSRZ010000011.1, forward strand.
TTCATGTCGGTGGAGGGCTGCGGGCGATCACGTGCTCGCATTTTATCACGAAGATAAGTCGGCGGAGAATTCTGCGAAGCATTTCAAAACAGCCAAAAACGCAGCGGATCTGGTGCAGTGGAGGAACTCATCTTTCAGCTCATCATTGCTTTGAGTCCAAACCGCGTTTTAATGAAAGAGGCGCCTGTTAAATTAAAACCGGGGATTTTATTCCCTGTCTCTGTGAGAGGCAATTCTATTCACATTTGCCTTTTTGCTTCTTTTATTTTACAAAGAGATTAGGTGGCAAAACATAATGAGTGATTTTAAAGGCGGAAGCTAAAACGCATGCGAGGTAAAAGCGATATAAATGTATCATATTTCAACAGCCAGGAAAAAAGAAACCCGACGACAAGAAGCTCCACGTGGCCTTCATGTCTTTGCCAGCCTCTACTTACATTTAAGCCATGTGGACTGTACATCGTGTTCCCCCCCAGAGCATCATTGTATCCTGCCGTCTGACTGATAACATGGCGCAGGGTATCCACCTGAAAGAACAGACAGGGGTGGACAGTCTGGTCAACCGGGTGTCTCGCAGGAGTCCAACCCTGACTATTAAACATGCTCACTTTGCTAACTAGTGTGAAATCCAAAGGAAAATAAAAGGAACAAGGGGAGGGGAGGGTGGGAGGTCCCGAGACAGCAGACTTTCAAACCAAATAAAGAATCGTAACGCATTGAAAAAAAAATAACATGAAATGAATTAAAGCATACTAACGTGACGTGCTTAATTCACATGATTGTAGCTCTATTAGAATTGGAAAAAAATAAACAAAACCCCAAAAAAACCAAAATAAAAGCAAACGTGAAGAATCTGCAACACATATATTCCAGTTTTCCTGTGTAATTTATTTTTAATTCAATCCTAAAATAAAAAAAGGTATACTTTGCAAGTGTGTGTTGGGCGTGTAGCTGTGCTAAACTCACAGAATGGGAGACATCAACAACGGACAATAACAAGATGAGACAGATAGACAGCAATATAGAGTACGGAAAGAAAGGGGGGTAAACATCGTACCAAAAACCCAATACCAACCCAAGAGCTCAAGTCAAAGCCAAATGCATTCACAAAATGTTTTGGAATAGTAGCCAGGAAATTGCTTTGCGGCATGATAGCAGTGGGGTGGGATTATATTTTGGCTGCCAAAATATTCCATCCAAAGCGAAATAGTCAGTAAACACTTCAGTCAATCGGATGTTATTGGAGACCTCGCTTGGTAATTTGAACTGCCCCCGCCTGGGCAGCGTATGTGTGAGCATTTCTTTTATTTTTTCCTTCTTATTTTTTCTATTTTTGCTTTATCGTGCTTCAGACTGCACTGTGGATGGCTCAGTACACAGGCAAGACAAGGACAGCTCTCTGCAGCGGTTGTCAGGAACTGTCCCTGATTGTTGATCCTACCTGTGACTGTACATTGGCTCCGACTTGTGCCCCTTGGTAAGAATCCCCATTCAGACTCTGCATGCTCAAGAACATGTCCCCAGAGTTTGGGAGGTTAAAAGAACCTGAAGAACCTGGAAAGGGAAGATGTAAGTAGCTGAATACATGAGAGGGCTATAAAGGGAAAGCAGAGACACACACACGCACGCACGCACAAAGAACGCAGAAACGCACAAGTCTGCAGAAGCAGACCCGACTCAAGCAGACGAATACACAGAAGAAAAGACTCCCATAAAGCAAGCAACTACAAGGGGGGCGAAGGAAGGAAAGCAAGAAGGACTGAGGATCTGACTACGGATGAGGTGAACCACACATGAAATGAAAAATCACATGACACAAGGGGGACCGGTTCTATATGTGGTTGGTCGCTTAAGCTCCCAATTGTTCCACATCACCTATTTCCAATCTAAAGTAGGCAGGGAGGTATCACACGGTAAATGACAAGGACAATAAGAAGCTTATGAAAAGACCAGTACCAGTAAACATGTTGCTTAAAAGAGTGTTTTTGCTCTCTGCAGAATCCAGCTGAAACTCTTCATCTTTCATCTGGAATCCTGGGTGCAAGAAAAAGGGACCACTTCATAAGCTTACCACACCCTGACGCAGGTCAACCTAGTCCAATCTCAGCATCACATCACTCATTACACTGGACTAAACAATGCCGCTTCAGGCTCCATAGTTGTTGTTTTCTTATCATTCAGTATTGGAAAATTGATAGATTACTTATACTGTAGGTAAAATGCTCCCAGCAGAAATGCTTCACTTTATTTTGCACACAAAAAAGAAAGAAAGAAAGAAAGAAAGAAAGAAAGAAAGAAGAAGAAACCTCTACAATTCAGTGCGACTACATACCATTACATTACAAATGACAGGAAGTTGACAGAAAGTCAAGGGAAAACAAATCCCAAGGCATCATTCTGAATTCTCTCTCTTGCTTTTTTATTTTATTTTGCCAAAAATACATGTGTTCTCGGTTCACAAGTCAGGAACGCTCTCTTTATGCATGAGTTTGCTTGGCATCAACTGTCTTATAGACAGGAGACACTGTGATCCCCAAGCTGGGAGCAGAGCCTGTCACTCTTGCCTGTGTGAATGGTGCATGAGCGAGTGAGGCAGGCAGGCAGCAGGTTAAGAGCTGAGGTAGAGGGCACATCTCTGTTCTTTATTTGGGCTATATGCAGCGGTGCCTACCGGAGTTAGGTGTGGTAGGGGAGTTGGCCTGGCTGTTCTGCACTGCAGCGGCTGCAGCGTGTGCTGCATTTACAGCAGTCTTGGCAGCATACAGGTTGGCTTCTTCTTGAAACTTGCCGATATTTTTCTTGTACCGGATCCTTTTGTTGCCGAACCAGTTGGATACCTGCGTGGGAAGAGCAGAGGGAGGAGGAGCAGAGGAGTCAGACATCAGGCAGCCACAGCACCGTGCACTGAGCAGTGTGATTGTTTCAAGATGTCATGTTTGGGTCCATCAAGTACCCAATTCCCAGCCCCTGCAGTAATGTCCGCCGGGTACACAAGCTAATTAAGCCATAATCAGGAGCCACTTGTGTCTTCTCATGGATGGGAGCATGACATGCTCTCAGATCTGTCTCCTGACAAAACCAACACACAGGGGGGCTCTTATTGAACACACACACACACACACACACACACACACACACACACACACACACACACACACACACACACACACACACAC
>JASSRZ010000011.1:4758679-4795549 GCA_032164315.1 Malacoctenus gilli
CACACACACACACACACACACACACACACACACACACACACACACACACACACACACACACATACACACACACACACTAAAGTCAACCTGATACATATACATACTCCACACATCACAACTGACTCTTAAGGTTTCAAATTCTGACATTTCCCTTTGTGAAACTCATGAATGTTCATTTTTCATTCTCTGCAGAAAGGCTCACTGATTCCAGATCAGTGAGTCTGGATGATTGGCACATTATGCAAATGAATGTCTACAATTACTCAAACTAGTAAACAATGCCACACAAAGAACCACAGAGAAGTATCGATTGATCATCGTATAGACACTGCACATTTGTTGATCTATTGGCACACATTGCTACATTCAGGCATGTGTACAACCGTTCTCAGAAAAAAAAAACAGCTTCTGTTATTAATGATTTCAGGATTTATATCAAAACAAGGCAATAAAATTGGTGTGTATAAAGGTAGATTCTGTGGACTGAGAAGCACCTTCTGTTCACACTCATCAAAAACACATGTTAGAGAGCAAAGACCTGCAGACATTTGAAGCAATAAACAGATGATTGGAGCAGTCAGCATAATCTAATGTATTTCAAACCATTCCCTTCCTGCTCCGTTTCAATAACGCAGAAGGATACTGTCATGGAAACAGAGCAATTGTGGTCAGAGTAGCGCCTGCAACCGGGTAAATTCAGATTTAGAGGAGTGAGACATGTTAATTTAGTTCAATTGAGAACATGACATCCAACATCAGACGCCGAAAAGTTGTGTGAGGGGTGAACCTTATGTATGAATGCTGGCTCTGCAATAACAGTGGAATAATAATGAGATGATGCTTGTTTTTAATGGTCCTATAAATTAGAGTGTCTTGTCGCGGTGCTGCAGCCCCCCGCTCAGGCCCTGCAGCCCACGGCTGGACCAGCCAAAGAGCAGCTGCCCCTAATGACGCTTTATTTAATTTCCACCCATGTGCTTAAATTTTAATATCCCCAGCAGCCCGCCAATGCTGTGGCGTAAAAACTGACTGGATTTGCAGGACATCAGATCATTTCTATCCTGCACGTCTCTGTGCTCTAAATCTTTAATATCTAGGCAATTAAAATTAATGACCATTCAGGCGAGGCCCACTGTTGGCAGGGTTTCCTTGACATCAATTGTTTGATGGGTTTACCTAGAGGTTAAACTAACAAGCAAGGTTTAATTGGAAGCAATGAAAGCTCTGGCCATCATCCTTTTTACTTAACCTGCTTATGGTGGATTGTAGGACCAAAGACGATGCAATATTCTCTATCTTTCAGACAGCTTACACTGTGCCCACAAACCCCCGACAATTACAGAAAAACCTGCTCTAAATGCTCATCAGTCTGTTTAATTTAGCAGAATGTTTGTACAAACAGTGTATAAAATAGATCCACGTTCATTAAAAATGTCACTTGTAGCCAGTTGTGTTGGCACAAGAAGAAATATCAGTCATCAATAACTTCATGGAAACATACAATGTGCAGGTTAACTTCTCACCACACAACACAAATAAAACAGTAAAGCAAGTATGAGGTATGCAAGAAAAAGGTCAATAACCGAAAAACAGTTTGAAACATCAACTCTCTACAGATAAAAAAAAAAATGCTCCTAATCGATATAACAAAACGCGTTGTCCCAGCAAGTTACTCACTTAGTCAGTGTTACAAGATTAGACACCGCAGTTCAGTTTCACACACACGTTTTCCTTCTACCCACTGAACTCTGGCTCCAGTGATTCTGGGCTCCAGTTGAATATCGAACAAACACACAGCATGTAAGGTGCGGGGGCGCAACCCAATCTACACAACTAATTCCCTCTTATTTTGTTGGTAGGCCATGCATTCAATTGACTTCCATGTTTGGCAGGACCCAGCTTGTGAGACTGAATTACCTGACTTTGGCTGGCTCAAAGGCAGCTATGGTATAATGACTGAGCATGCTCCTTGCAAGGACATGATACCAATGACTTCAGAGCCGGCTGAAAAAGAAAAGCTGCCAGCCAATTTCTCAAATTTTTTGCGCATGCAAAGTGACAAAGGTAATGTGAAAGGACTGCTGGGTATCGTAACAATGTCACTACATCACTCCTCTCCAACTCTTTGCCGTAAACAAGCACAATCCAGTCAAAAAAATCGGATACAAAACTTTCAGATATTAATGTATTCATCCAGAATTGGTCTCCTTCAAGGTTAACACTGCATCATTTAAGGGCATCAGGAATAATAGACGCGCAATGCTGCATCTGAACTGCAAGAATCTGGCTCTGCTGTCAAGGAAGATGACTGTGCGTCACATGCATTTTTTAAATGATCCCTGCTAAAATGATGCAGGGTATTTCATCAGCGATGATGTATCGAGCAGAGCGGCACAGCGATATTGGCATACCATTCACAACGGATGGTGTTTACTTAATGAACTACTTGTGCAATCAACAAAGCACTGCAAAAGAGTTTGGGGCTGTTTGATGAATTACCGAGCCGGGGCCTCAGTGTGACCACAGCGAGCTGTTTGTGATTGTGAAAGGTTCAGCCGCGGTGAAGGATAACATACTTACAGTACACCCGGCATTGTGTCAAGCCTCTGACTTTGTTACTCACTTAAATTGAGCCAAAGCACTACGAATAAGTCAATAGGAATGTCTGCCACGGCCTCCACTTGTCAAGGAGTACGCCGCTAATGGGGCCTGAGATGAGTTCAAGTGAATTTTTAAAAGCCCCCCCTCTAATTTCTGCACCGACTGATTTGTTCTCATGGGAACTGGTACAGTGGCCGTTTGGGAAGGCACTCACAAAGCAGAGTGGAGCTGCATTTGTGAAGGCCAGTGACCATTTCTGTCACTGCCGCGAAGCACACAGTGCCTCCGGGATGAGGTGGGGGTGGGGGGGCGGTGGTGGTGGTGGTGGTGGTGGTGTGGAGGGGGGGGGGGGTGTAGGGGGGTAGGGAGGGTGTAAACCTTTAGAGTGCAGTTTGAAATTTCAGGAGACCACACAGTTCCTCAACGCTCTACAACGAAACCAAAAGAAAAAAAAGGGAACGTGGCAACGAAAAACTCATAAAGTAAAATTACATGTCACACATTTGCACACACATAATGTGGTGATCACATAGATGTAGTGTAAAAATTCGATCCAAAAAAGGAATAAAAAAAGTCTGTGGTTTCGTGTGACTAACAGGTGGGATGTAAATGCCGACAATTCTCATCTGCTTCTTGTTGGAATGTAAATCTGAACTTCAAACACTGTATTGTAACATTAGCTTTATTGCAGCAGTGTGCAGGGAGGGAGGTTCTGTGCATTGAAAAAACTGTGAGGCTATTACATACATAAACATAAGAAGTACAAAAAAATGAAAACAGTGTATCAGGAGAAGTTATGACATACCTGTGATACTGTGATGGTGCTTCCCACCCCCTGAAGGCAAAAAAGAATGGGCTTTTACAGTATCTGACTCTTCATGACTACACTCAATATACCCCTCATCACCCCCTCCCCACACAGACAAAACACTGCAGATTATTGTATAGATTCATGTTTCTCTGATATTGTGTCTCATGAGGACAACCACAGAACAATAGAGTACGAAAAAAAATCTAGATAGGAGTCACAATCATAGCAGAAAAAAAGCGGAGCACAGGATAATACTACTGTGGCGGTGGGGGTTAGGTGTGAGAGATATTGCCTTCAGGTTCGCCCAACGAGGAGTCTCTGGCATATATAAAGTGGGAGACTCGCATCTGTTAACTACGAATTAACAGACTCCTACAAGGTCACTTGAAGAGCAAACATACAGATAAACACCCTGTATCATCCTGTGTCGTGGAGCACCAGACTTTAACTGCTTTTCTTAAAGTAATGGATGAGGCCATTTTTTTCTTTTCCTTCCCAGCTCATGACCTGAGCGACTGACCAGGCAACAGAGAGAGCACACATGGTGGATGGGAATGAGAGGGGGAAATGGCAGGGGACCCAGCTAAGAAAGGACAACATAGTGCTTTGATTGAGGCTAAGATGATATAGGCCTCCCCTCCCTGTGGCCCTGCTCTGACTGACTGGGGCCAGCCTTGACTGAAGCATCATTAGGCAGTCACAATGTCAAGGTTAGCAGAGGACATTGTGTCTTGATGGTGTGACCTACAGTAACTATCCCTCTAGGCTTTACCCTTTCCCATCTTGATTACCCACCAGCTACTGTGAGACGAGCAACTACCCACCTGGGAAACTGTGATGCTGCACTTCTTGGCCAGCTCCTCTTTCGCCTCCTCGCTTGGGTAGGGGTTGCTGAGGTGCGAGTAGAAATATTCATTCAAAATTTCTGTTGCCTGCTTGCTGAAGTTTCGCCTTTTCCGCCTGAGTGGGGAGCAAAGCGAGAGAAAGGCCGAGCAAGCCTATTAGTGAGACCAGCATTAACTCATCCATTTGGATTGCACAAATTGCACAATCAATCTCACACATAAATGGTGAAAATAATGAGGAATGGGCTCGGAGGGCCCTCAGGAGCGGAATATCGTGTCCTGCTCCGAAGAAAGGACTCCGACCAACAAACTGACAAGCACACACATACACAAACAAATGCGCACGCACGGTCGCAAAACACATACAATGTTTAATTTGGTCTGTTGGTCCACAATCTCCAGTCCAAGCGTGTAATGTGCAGAGTTTAGTGCAGCGGATGGGTGGGCTTCGTGATGGAGCGCCAAGCCCAGTCGGAGTGCATCTCGGTACATTATAGAAATCATAGCATGCACAGTTGAGCATTGTTCCTGAAGTGCCACAGCCCCAGGGATCTCCAGTAGAAACAAGCAAACTCTAACTAGATCTGGGTCCCCTTCCCTCCCAAGGGCACTACTTATCATGTTGTTGAGCATTTGCTTATTTTGCCTTGTTTACTGCGCTTCACACAGGCAGTGGGCAGCAAATGTGCTTCCACTTGGCTTGTTTGGCTCCAACTTGTGTCGCTCTCCACAGAGCTCCAGCCTGCGCCACACTGTTAGTGATTAGGGTAATCCTCAACACCTGCTGATGACCTCCCCTCCATCCATTACACACGACTTGGTCCCCCATTTCATTTGGTCTTAACTGCTCTCAGGTGTGAGGGCATGATTGTCTTGAAAATGGATAATGCATGGAACATGAACGTAATTAAAATCTCTGCAGCACTCAAACTGCGCGCTGTGCCAGAAAGACAAAAAAGTGAGGGAAACTTGAGACCAGCACACAGTCTAAAAATGACCTCGCCCACTGGATCTACTTTTGTGGGTCATCGAGAGGCAATAAAACTTTCTAGATGCCAAATACACACACACACACATGCACGTAATCACAAATACACTAAAAAGCCGTGATCCACTGACCTGGCATCGAGGAATCTGGAACGCAGGATCATGACAGCCTCACAGGTGCTTTGCTTCAGTTGCATCTGGATGGAGCTGAATTTACGGTGGATGATTCCCACCATGCGCTCAATTTCTTTAGGAGAGATGGGCCGCGTGCGAGACTGTTCCCTCAGCAGGTTCATCACATGGGTGGTAAATTCGTTACACGCCTGCCAAGAGAGTGACAAAAGCAGCCCAAATGAGTTCTATAAATGTCTCGAACCGCCACCACAAAAAGTCCCAAATGTCTCCGGCTCTCTGATCAATATTCTCAAGCTGGCCACATTTTTCACATATTAAATGTGTTCATTACATTCGAGCTCTTTGTGATAAAAGCTTCGGCAGAGTGCACTGTTTGCTTATAACTTAGAATGACATAATCGGTGAAGTCATCTCTGAATAAATGCACATCTGCAATTTGGCCTGGCCTTAATGCAGAGTGAATTTAAACAGCTTTTCGTTAAACCAGTAGTTCATACATGATTAATTAGAATAACTCATTTACGTAGTGCACACTTTAGCTCATTACTCTGAGTAAAATTCGTTAAGTATTTACATTTAGATAATTAAAACCTGGAAACACCCTTAAGAAAGATGCATTTACTCCAGGCGAAGTGTTGTGTGCCCCCACGTACCCACCTCCTCTCTCAGAGAGCACCGAGTAAATTAGTCTAATTTACCTCACTGGCTTGCTGAGGCATCACTGTTACACCTTCTATTTTCGCCCATTATGCCTCTGTGTTTAATGGCAGGCTCAAAGTGCTAGGTGAAGGAGCCGATCATACTTTCATTTAGCTCAGATGACTCGGGCACTCCTCTGGAGCTCTATAATCACCCGCGACACAGTGAAAAGTACAACAGTTTCTTTTTTTAACCGAGATAATATTTCCTCCCCTATTATCCTCAGTCTTTGTAACACTGCTGTCGAAGGACAAAAACCAATGCAACTTTTATATGTCAAGAAATTTCAAGGTTATTTACACCTTTCAATACTGACAACGTATAACATTTGCGTAAGCTCTCATTGCCGGATTAACCGAATGATCTCGAGAGTTGAGGAAGCTGTGTTACCTGCTCGTATTTCTCCAGCTCTGTGTGGTAGATCTGTCTGATCTGGGTCAGTTTGGCTCTGTAGTCGGAATGTTCAATGGAATTGTCGGCCGCCCCGCCCGAGGCTGCCGCCGCAGCTGCGGCGGCCGCTGATCCGCCACCTTTCTCTGGTCCCGCCACCCCCTCAGCCAGCAGCATGTTGTCTAAGCGCATGAGCTGGGGGTCCGGAGGGTCCTCCTCCTGGGCACCGCGGATGCTGAGACCTAGAGAGACGCAGAAACAAAGAGAGAGCGTTGGAACGGTTCTCGACCACAAACATTTTTAGTCAAATATTATACAGGTACTTTTAAGAAAGGAGGAGCGCGGGGATTTCGCTGATTTGCTAAGTGCGAAAAAAGTATGACGTGCATATAGAGCATTACACAGTGATGTTTCCCTTGCAGGTATGAACCCAGCGCCTCCCGTGTATGTGCAGTGTTCCTGTCGCCCATGTCTATGCCTGTTCTCTTTTATTTACGCACTGCGCTGCACACAGTGTGTACGGGAAGGCTGACATGACAGCAACATCCATAAACTGACAAATGCTCAATGGCGAAGTGGCACTTCTACTTTGTGAAAGGATGCTAAACAGAAAACTATACCTCGAGTGAGTGTCTCTGTCACTGACACAGTGAATCTTGGGAACAACAGCAGGAAACAACCGGTATTTTTCCGCATTTCTATTTCCTTATGAGTTTAATCCTTGTAATACTTCACAGTTCTATTTAACAGCATTTGAATGTGTAGTAAAACTGTAGTAAATGTGCGGATAACATCAAAAAGAAGCAGCCCATCCTATGCAAAATGCCTGTTCATGACTTCTGTTTTCATTCTCAGATCCTGTTGTTTATTTCCTCTGGTTTTTCTGTCTCGGCAGCCTGTCAGCAGGTCGTAATCACGCAGCAGATAGCATGCATGCACACCTGGATGCACCGGCGATGCAGCCACAATGGCAGCCTGCTCCGGGAGTAAACCAACAAAAATACACTGTGGGTCAGAATTATAGCAAAAAAAAACAAAAAAACAAGCTCGAGCCATGCAGCCCAGTAAGTGGATAAAAATGTGGCTCAATGGGCAGTAAATACTGAGTGGCTACTCGAACATTATGATTACCAGAGTTGTTTCAATTCAATAATCCCTCCCGCAATTCAGGGATTTTCAACAGCTCATTACAGCTTCATTAAGATATGGCCAGCCTCTGGATTCTAAATAAGAAGATTAGTGGCTCTATTGTGTCAGCCAGTAGGCATGCAATCAGAGAAGCCCTTTTACCATGCTTTGACCGACTGACCCTGCACACCATCAGCAGGAGTAAATACTGGAGAGAAAACACTCCTTTTCCTCTTTATATCTTTCTTATAAACACAATCCTGGATCAAAAAAAAGGAAAACATATTGTGGCCACTTCTCTGATGTTTTCATCTCTGTTGGTGTTTTGTTCGACTGCAGTGCCAGTGAAAAACAAATTTGCCTCTATTTATGGATCGGCTGGCTTTGAGTCTTTTAGGTGTAATGGTGTGAGAGGAGTGGATGAATGTGGCTATTTGTGTTGGAGACATTGAGATGCTGGACAAGGCTCCATCAGGCTTGCAGAGCCAAGCCATCCATGTGGACAATATGCCGCTGCTCCACTAACCCTCATCCACATCACACTGCATTTGCACAACTCCACCCAAAGCTATCGTTCTGGACAGACTCGACTGTTTCTATTCCAGTTTGTGCAGCGTGAAAACAAAATGGCACATGATTCAAATGTTGACTGACCAGATGCCTGACTGCATATCTCAACATGCTCTAATAGCTGGTGGTTTATCTGCCACGATGGTTCATATTTTCCTAATTCAGTATTTACTCCCACTCTCTGATTCAACACAAGCTCAGCAGGCAACACTTTCCTTTGTGCTGCGGGTGGTGGTAAGTAGGTAGGCACGTTTTTCATGTCAGGTATATTAAATATAACTCTGGGACGCAGCGTACATTTCCACACCAAACCCAGTTGTCACTTTCACTCCACTCACTCGATATCCAGGGGAAATGCAGCTGAGGGAATTTACAGGGCTTTTCAGCTAAATGGGCATAAATCACCGGTTTCATTCAAACTAAATAATCACAGGCCATAAAGAGCTACTTGTCTCTTACCATATATTACCACAAAGTTCCTGTGTGCAATACTGTGGCCATTCACAGCAAAGGGAAAACAGAGCGAGACATTAGAAAGTGACATGTAATCCTGTTAGTCCACTGACGTGTGGAGTGGCCGTGACATTTTTATCATACGTGTCTATTTCTATTTGGGAAATCAGCGGGATAAAAATGATTACTGTGCTGCTCGGAGAAGCAGACGGCCCTGCAGGAGTCCACCAGGGTGTATTTGTGCCACAGTGGCTACGGCTGGTCATTCATAACACATGTTGGGAGGGATGACACGACTGTCTCCAGCACATAAATACCAAAAAAATAAATGATTAAGAAACTGTAAAAAAAAACAAAAACAAAAAACCAAAAACAGAAAAAGACAATCGCTGTCCAGCTTTCTCTTTCAGCACACCTTTGTTGGGAATGCTAAAGATTGGGAATTCACTGCCTGAGCTCAGCATCGTCACACCACTTCCACAATATAAACTGGTGCGAGATAATATCTTTAATTTGCTGTGTGGTTGACAAATCTGTAAGGTAACTTGCAATTCCACAGTCACTTTTCTAGCACTGCATTGGTGCCTTTTCCTGCACAACTCTTTATCCTGTTATTGTCTGATGATATGGGTATTAAAACAAGTTTGGGCACCCAAGTTTAGCTCTAATCCACCTCCACAGTCAAAGTAGGATTAATCTCAGTGCAATGGGAAGGTGTGGGAGTCGTGTCACCTTGGTGAAGCCTGCGAGCAACACGGATTCCAAGAATGAAAAATCTATAGCTGTTTCGGTGATTTCGCACATGCCTCATGATGATGCTGGCTTACTTAATTACCAGAAGACATTTTAATGGTAGAAAAGAGGGAAAAAATCTCGGAAAATGTATTAATAATGATGTCACATGTCCTTAATCGGCCTCATTTGTCATTCAACAATACAGGTGGGGTAGCTGGCAAAAAGCACTTGCATGTATGATTGTCCCTCATTTCTCTTCCAGAGCTGAGACAAAAGGAGATGCTGTGATTAATCCGTCCCTATCACTCAGGGGTGGTTCGTATTTCACTTTTTACAGGTTCCACCGTCATTATCTGATCCAGGGAAGTAACAAATTTGACAGATAAAGACAATGCAGCCCTTTTCTTTCATATACCCCACCACCACCACCCACCCAACCACCCACCCCTGTTCCCTGTTTATAATCATTTCCGGTTCGAGGCGGTTGTCTCGTACATCATTCCCTGCTTGAAGCCCTGACAGTGATCTGAGCACTGCCTCGGGCCGCTCTCCTTTCCTCCCACCTCTTTCCCCCCTTGTGCCCTCTTTTATTCTGTGGGCTTAGCTGACCTTTGGCCTGCTGCTTGTTTACTCTCATCACTGAAGTGTGAGCAGGAGAGCCATAAAGGCAGAGCCCTGCTGGGTTAATGTGGCCTGCTGAAGAGAGAAGGGGTGGCTCTGGGCTTCTCCACCTCATTCTGCTGCACTGACTGCACTGTCAGGCAACAGACGATACATTGGAAGAGTCGCGCTTCTTGCAGACGAAACTACAAATGTTTCTTCTTTTTTTTCCCCTTCCTTGTTTGTAACACTTTTCGTTTTTGAAACTGTAAGCACTTCTCCACAGCGGCAACTTGATCCTTTCCATGTTTGAGGATTCACACTTTGTTACTTCCACCACTGTTTCCAAAACATCCTGTTCATTACAAGTAACCCTGACCTCCTCTGGCTCCCCTTCCTCACAGTGCCTCCAGTGAGTGGCTCCAGCCACGTATCGGCACTCTGTTCATCTAATTGCATTGATCCGCAAAGGTCTCCCAAAGCTAACTAATCGAAACAGAATTTATTTTCTGTCAATATTTGCAAAGGTCATCTCTCTTAAAGCTGTGGAGGAGACGATGTGCGGGGAGAGGCGTCTGGGAGGAAGAGGAGGTGGTGGTGGAGGAAGACCGTGGCATCTAGCCTGTTACTGAGGCTGGTCCAAGGTGAGCCTTTACTCGAGCTTGGCACTCAGGATCCGGGGCTTCTAATCCACCGTGTTATTAAAACCCGCTGCCAAAGCAACACACTAGAGACTACAGAGGGCTTAAAGTATCCATTTCACAAAGAGGCCAGTGTCACTACAGCCGCGTTCCACGTCTCCTTTGACTTCATATCATCTTCTTTGTCATGGCGCCTGGATCAGTAACCTTCAGCTCCAGAAGCGGGGAGCTGGATCAAATTACCATTGAAAATCTTTTGTTCTGACAAATGAAACATAAGGATCCTCTTTCATCGATGTTCTTAAAGGTTTTTTCTTTTAAGGTTGGCCTACATCCACATGGCACAAAGAATCTGAGAGAATGCCTGCGGGCTCTCTCCTTCATGTACAGTAATTAACATGCCATTAACACATTAATACACATTAACTATTCCCAATGTTAATGGCAGAGTAATTACCATACCTGATACCGCACTGTGGGGAAGCCAAAGCACATTTGCCACTTTGTGTTTCACTTTCTTTGTTGAGAAGGCTGAAAAGGATAATTTGGGAGGATGGCTCGGTCCCTCTTTTTTCCATGATGACAAAATATCCGTGTCAATACATGTGATGGGAATGTCAAATCGGCCTCACCGACTAAAAAGCAGCCAGTACCGTGACACAGATGGCGTTCTGAACGCACCGGAAACACAACCAAAAAGGTGAAAAGGGCTCAATGTAAACGACTGAAGATTGGTTCTGAAGGTGAGGCTGCAAATACTGGAGGGGACAAAAGAGTGTCGTGATTAAATGCCGGCGTAAAAGAAGGGAAGGAACAAGCTCTGAACTGGGGAATCCCTGTCTGGAATGATGATGTATTTCCTCCCAGTGCGGTGAGTGATAAGCTAATCAGCCGCGCTGACAGTGAAGTGTTACAGCCCCCCAGTGCTGGGTCAAGACTTCTCCCATCATACACCACCAGCACACTCTAAACAGACAGCGCATGGAGGTGGTGGCGGGGAGTGACAAAAAGTGGCTCTGGTCAGAAAAGAAGATCTCTGTCAGTTCAGGTAGCCTTTGTCCCCAAGACGATGATGATGATGACGTATCCCCCCCCACCCCCCCGTACCCTCGCCCCAAAAGAGAGGGCTGTGACAGCAGCAGGGGGGCAGCGATGGGTGCGAGGGGGAGGAGTGGGCGGGGGCTTGCCACTCTCGACCCACGACTCTAAGACATGCGGGGAGCGGGGGTGGGCAAGGGGGTGGGAAAAGACAACCCAAACAAACATCTTGAAGACATTTTGCCAGGCACACCAAAATTAATCACTGTCCCACGGTGGCACTGACATTTGTGGGAAGTGACACACAACATGACAGACTAGGGGGAGAGGATGAAAGGAGACTGAGAGAGGGTGGGAGGGCTGGGTAAACAAGAGCCACTGTCACTCGCTGTGATCATGAGTGCATGTGTGTGCGTGTGTGTGTGTGATGTGTGTTTATATGTGGACATGTGAGTGCCCACTTTGTTTCCTGCCCTCTAAGACTCGATGTGGGCAAACGGCCAAGTGGTGTAGTGATGGCTGACCAGGCCTGGCGGTGGCGGCCGCACGCAGCGGTTGGGGAGACTGGCCAAATGAGTGGACAGGACCTCCGCTACAGATCAGCACACTGACTGACCCTACAGGACACATACAGCATGGGGCTTCAACATAGGGCTCTCATGGTTCACATGGTCTGCTAGCCACAGAATGAGACACAAACATAGAGATGCCAGTGTGTTATTCAAAGAGACGTCACAAATCCATGACGTGCAAAAATGCAGTTATCCTCAGTCGGTGTGTGTATCAGTAATAGAATATTCAATCCTGTGCTTTAAACTGGGACTCTGACTTCAGATCAGTTCGAGGCCGTTATTGCATTTCACGTTTCAATATTTCATTTTATCCCCAGTATATTGTGTTAGCATGTTTGGCTTATTCCTTTTCTTCAGTTTCATTTTATATTTCATGTATTGATGGTCTTTAGCTGCTAGCCTCAATTTGCTGCAAAGGTAGGCTGATTTGTTATTCAGACCCCAAGCAAATAATGCAAATGTGGCACTGAAAGCCACTTATGAAATACCCAAAGGCAACTAATCACTCCTCCTCTCGTTCCAGCCTTTCTGCAGCCTCCTAATTAGAAGATGGAGATTGCATGAAACCAGGTCACACAGCAGGTCCTGTACACACCGATAACCAGGCAAATACGCCGGCAAAACTTCATCCAGACACCAAGCCAAGCGTGCATTATTTTAAAGGCTAGAGGTGAAAAAAATAATGCTATTCAGGTTATTAATCCCATATATTTCACTGTATGCTTCTAAAGAAGGATTTAGGCTTGAAGCATTTTGTGTGTGTGCTGCTGCGTTCGTGTGTTCCTTCGTGTCTGTAGCCATGCACGTGCATACGTTCATGGTTGCATGTGTGCGTGTGAAGGCTACATGCTCACATAAACAAAGAAACGGCATTGGTAGCATACAGCCAACCATGATCCACTGCCAGAGAGATTATTCTTTGCAGTGCCATTTCTGCAAGAGAGTTGACAGTCCATCATTTAGATTTTGCAGTGTATCCACGAAAAGGCTGAATTGCCTGAAGCAGAAGGAGCTGCTCTTTCCTTCAGTGTCTTTTATAGAAGAGAATTCAGCTTCAAATTGTAAAGCCAGAATCCTTTGCTAGCTCTGCTAGCGTGTGAGGACTGTGCTACAAGGCAACTGAGGTTATGACACTGGAATAAGGCTGCGCTTGACATGCTGATTCCCTGAGCATCTCTTGGTGAGGACTGATAAAGTTAGAGGGAAAAAAAGAAGCGCACATCCACCTCCACTATTTCAGGCTAAATGTACCTGAACACTGAATCCCGTTTTCTGGAAGCATCCTGAGTCTGAGCTATGTTGTAGGTTACTGTGAGGTCCACACAGTGCAGTGCAAGGAGTAGCTGGGCAGATCAGGTCCAGGCCAAACAACAGCTTGTGACAGAAGCAGGCCAAAGAGGATGTTGAGACACACAGAGACTTAACAGGCAGCCGGCCTGCCATCCACTCTTTTTCAGCTCGCCTTATACTCAACACATCACTTTGAATTCATCGCAAGTGTCTCACAAAGAACACGGCAAGAAAAGAGTTTCACATTACCATGAGAAAGGAGCAAAATGACTGTGGCATGTTCCCCGCAAATGAGTGAAGGATGGACTGGCAGAATATCATCCGGCTCAATTCAATTGACCAGCAGAATAGTTTCATTGTACAACTATGGATGATACACTACACTTTTTGTTGTGCGATACAAGGTAGCAAAAAGAAAAAGGTTATCTCCAGCTAATTATTCCCAGCATGTACTTTACACACCATTTAATGAGTTAGACTGGGGGTGTGGCCATTGCCTGTGACTTGCTCGCCCAGTTATCCAAGATGAACCGTGCAATCTCCCTCACGTCACCCCTGTCATGTGTACCAAATCCCCCTCCGCATCCAATTCTCTGCTAGGGCTTCAGTGGAGCAGAGACAAGGCACCACTGAAGCAACACAACAGCTCCCGTAGCGTCTCCACATACCGGCAAGGGAAGGCTTGGGAAGGGAAAGGCGGGGGGGGGGGTGAGGGTGAGGGAGGGAGGGGGCTGCTGGGGGCTCACTCTCATAATTACAATAATTAACAGTTGCAGATTTAATTGGAAGGGAAGGCATTAACAGGAGGAACATTGTGGTGGCGCACGCGGAGGGAACCTTTGCTGTAGGAAGCTTTTGTCTTCTCTGCACCTAATGGTGCCTCGGCTACAGTTGGCGAGTGCTGACACAACACAACGCAACACAACCAAGCTGAGGGTTCAGACGGTGGGGCTTGTCAGGACTCAGACTGGAGGCAGATAATTAGGTGCCAGGTTAATGAGAGCACAGGCTCTTGATGGCATTTGGTTACTGTATGTGGGCAATTAATGACTTTGTTTTTGTGTTTTTATTGCCCACTTGAGTGGAAAACATAATACATTATTCACCTCAGGCCTCGGTGTGGTGTTTGATTGAGTAGCTGTGACTCTGGCTGAAGAAACGGTTGATTCGAAACAATACGTAGGATACTGGCGTCGCAGAAGGTAATCTCAGTTTACTCATGGCTACTGCGCTGTGTGACCTTTTCCGAGCGCATTGCCTCGTGTCTTCGGCGAGAATATTAAAAACTGCACAGATGTCAAGCAAACGTTGGAGTTTGCGGGTCAGGCATGGGACACCGGAGCCACAAAACACAGCAGAACAAAGAAGCCGAACCCCGTGGCCATAAGTGTTCAGTTAATTCAGCGTATCACGTTTCATAATGTATTTGCGAAATTCCATACCCCCGGAAAAGCCCGGCTTTCATTGGAAAGGATTTATTGGCAATGAATCCACTGAGAGGTCTTTAGACATCCTGTTCTTTAGCCCAACCACTCGACGCCTCCTATTTTGGAGTTAGTTGTTCTCCAGCCTGTGGTGGCCAATTAGAGTGCTATAAGATAAATGGGCACCCACAACTTTGATGTCCATCTTTTTAATAAGCTTTGGTTAAGATGACATCTGTGTGAAAGAGTTCAATATCTTCACAGTGGGAGAGAAAAGAGGTTTATTCTAAAATGAAATATCATGTAAATACTGTTGGAGGTTTAGGCTGGGTGGGGGGATCATGGTGTCGTCTGTGACTCCAGCACTGGCATTCATTATCTTCCACAGCAGTCGTGCAGATTAGTCGGCGAAAGATGCTTTTTTTTTGCCTTGTAAAATCTATGCTTTTATACTCCTGATTTAAATTCAGCACAAACAGAAAAAATACATTGTTTTTTTAAAAAAAATAATCCAATGACAAGCATTCGTTCTCTCTTTTGTATGCGTTTTAACACTAAGAAATAATTAATTGTACAACATGCAGATGTCGAGGAATGAAAAACACGAGTAATAAGAGAAAAGTGTAACAATATCTAAAATGGTGGGGTAATAAAATGGGTGCACGAGTCTGTATGAATGTAGGAGAGAAAGAGAGGTGGAAAAAGAGCATATATCTAAGCTCGCCTGCGGACGTGCTCCTTTATATGTGTGTGTAACTCAGTCAGGAATAATGTAAATGTCTGGAGAGTCTTAAGACTGAGCAGGCCCGTATAAAAGCACCCTGTTTCAGGCTAGTAAAACAAGTCAATAAATACAGCGGAGAAGCCAGTGCTGTCTGCTGCACTCTCCTGAATGAAAACAGA
The DNA here is from genome assembly GCA_032164315.1 of Malacoctenus gilli. Lineage (NCBI taxonomy): Eukaryota > Metazoa > Chordata > Actinopteri > Blenniiformes > Labrisomidae > Malacoctenus > Malacoctenus gilli. Next base: position 4,774,502 of record JASSRZ010000011.1, read on the forward strand.
GGTGAACTGCTTATTTTCAGTCTGGCACCAGAGGTTGACAGCAGCATTATGGGCACTCATACATTCTGACTATCACTCGTCACAAGCTATATCTGTCAACATTACACTCAAGTGCGTTTTAGATGTAAAAGAAGCGTGCTCCGGGAGGAGTATTTATGGCTTGACGCGGTCAGCTGCTAAATGAACTAAACGCTTCCTACAACGGCGGCTGACCACGAGTGTGATGTTTTTGGAAGTCTCTCCTCTCGCTCACAGCTCATCACTCTGTCATTTTGCCTGATTTTCACGGACGGAACAAACACGCGAGTTTTACGAGCGACGCCGCTGCAGGTTGGCACTTGCTGCGGGAGGAAGCAGATTCGAACAGGAAGCCAATGACATGGACTCGCACAAAATGGAAACACCATTAGGTAGGCAAACACTTCAGTGCAATAACTGCTACCTGATTACAGGAGGAGAGCGGGAGGCATGGTTCTCCTTTTTCTTTCCCTTCTTTTTTCCCTTTTTTCTCATACTGTGTCAACACTTTGGGAAAGCAAATATTTCAGTGACTACCCTCCCTGCGCTTTAATCCATATGGTGCATTCTGTTTGTCACCACAGATGTTACACTCCCAGGATGGGTTTTTAGAATAGGAAGAGCTACTCTCTACAAGCCGCGCTCACCTGCTCGGCACCACACAATGAATACACAGAGGTCACACACCATATCACACCGGGGCCAGCGTCAATCCTTTATTAAATTACCCAGCTATCTTATTTTCTGTCACCACGCTGATATGAGGGTTATCTTTTTCATTTATGTAGCGGATTTTCAGGGGATTATGCATTAAAGATTAAGGGCGTGTATATCCAACACCTCAGCACAACAAAATGCAATACCTCAGACAGTGCACGGCTCTATGTGTGTGAGGGAAAAAAGGGGGTGCTATAAAACAAATCTTCAGCAGGCAGAACCGGACAGGGTTTATTCTCCTCAGACAATACAAGCTGTGACTATACAGAATGTTTCAACCCTAAAATACTGTGGTAAGCAATACAAATCCCTTGGACAAAATGAAATGTATTAAACATGTGGATTTCATAAATCTCCCTTTCCTCGGTCTGGGTCAGAGGTATATTCACTGTAGAGCTCAGCAGGCATTTTTTTTCCCCCAGCATTGTTACTCTGAGTCGCAAGTGCTCCGAGTGGTTTCAAAATGAATGTCAGCAAAAGCTGCACGTGTACAGCAAACAGCATATCCTCACAGTAAAATGGTTCAAATCACTTACCCCTGCTACTTTATAAGAGTATTACACTGGTGTAGGGATTTAAAGGTCTGCTATGGAAATGTTACTGCTGGAATAGGGAAGCAGGATCCACGTTACGGAAGTCAAACGCTCCAAAGATGAACAGTTCTGAATAGATCGCCAGGTTCACACTCGCCTCAGCACAGACACTGAATTTAAAAAAAAAGGAAGGCATTCAGATGCGAGCACAACACTGTTAAACACCCAACTGGGATCCCTTTAACCTTGAGCCGTGTACGAAAGGTAGAGGCAGCCTAGGGCTGTGGGGGACTGGCTACCACAACTCCCAGTGCCATGCTGTTCCACAGTGGGGGCCCAACATGGCCAGATTGCCAGAGAGGCCAGCAGAGGTGGCACAACAGCGTTCGCGGGAGCTGATCATTCATCTGCAGCAACGCTCACTTAAGTTGCCCCATTATCTATTTGTTTTGTTTGCGGAAGCATTCGGCTCTGGTAACCTAACGGAGGAGAAAGAGAGCCTGCATTCACCTTGTGGGTGTTGGAGCATCTGTTGGTGGCTTGTTCATGAGACATTCCTGCTAATTATTTAGCAGGCTTGATGGATAATATGTGATCGTTAAAGATCGGCAGAGCTAAGAAAAGGCAGTAATTATCATTGCTCTGTGCTCCTCGCTAATAAAAGGACTTTGGAGCAGCGAGTACTGTGGTAACTACCCCATTTTTCTACATACCAGGAGACGCGAGTATTTTGATCTGCCTTCAACTAATAGCTGGTAAATAGAGTATGAATGATGCATGAACGCTATACCGTACACAGTTCTGCTTTGTGTGGGGGGCCAGGGAGGAAAGATGAATAAAGATGGATGATAAATTAGAGTGTGAAAAGGATATTCTTTCCCTCAAGCTCACGTTACAGCTGAAGGAAAACAAATAATGAAGCCTACAACCTATGAGTCACTTCAGTCTCATTGTATAATTCAATCATTTTTCTGACAGCTGACGATTACTTCATCATCACATAAAGACAGATTAAAAACTTGTCAAATTAAATATTTAACAGGGACTGAGGGCAGCTGTAAATTTTTAAAGAAATAACACCGATTGCAGATGAAATGAGGCACCTATATGCATATTTTATGCTATAAGGAACAAATGCATATATTTTCCTCTAGGCCACCTACTTTGTAATAAAAAATAGTCGGTGTATCGATGTGGTAATGCAGCACAGCGGAAATGATATGAAAGAGAAATTGGTTTTACATAATGATGTCAAAAGGAATATGGCTCTGCATGGTCATGCGGAATAAAGATAAGATTCTCTTTCTCCGTGAGTGAATATTTTGCTAATGGTTTCTTCATTTCCCTAAAGAATAAAGGAGTTGGCTTTGTATGAACCTTGAATGAGCGTTCTATTGAATGAAGTTAACATTTATCTTTCAATAGCAGGAGAGATCTGTTGAAAATACCAACGTGTGGAGCAGCATGCTCAATGTAAAAGCTTTGTCATCTGCTGAAATAAAGCGAAAGTGACAAGTGACAGTAAGTGCTATCACATTTTCAGCAGAGGGAAGGTTGGGAGAGAACAAAGACATAAAGCGCAACGTGGAGAGGGTTAAATCTCTATAAAGAACAGAGCGGAGGCTGCATTTCACTAAGTCAGCATCGATTGGAGTAAACAATGACTGATCAATACGAATATAAAAGGCTCCCCCTAACAAAGACTCGCATGTAGATTTCATATATCATATCTCGCAAACGGGCCGTGTTTCCTCCAGCTCGTTGAATTAGCAGCATTAGGCACTTTTTTTTAATACTCTTCGCCATTCAGTAACACTTTGCAGACACACTCATGTGTCCATACACACTTACTCATGCAATAAGCATCATTGTCACAGAGGCTTCTTTTCCAAATGGTTCAGCCTCCACCATCTGCAGGCGTTCCCAGACACACCGCTTTGAGTCTGCCATAATGATGCATGACTAAGTACAGTTAAAGTGTTGCAGTCTGTTGGCAAAAAGCAGTCAAGCACTTTGCTATAGTGTCACTACGGATAAACCATACAGCTGAAGGTTGACGATGGATAAAAGGCACTGACAGGCCTACTGATGTGACTCTCCGCGTGTGTTTGTGTGTGTGTGTCTGTATGTGTGTGTGTGTGTGATTGCGGATCCACATGTGAGTGAGGGGTTAGAAACCATGGCACAGCAGATTTGTAAGTGTACTTAACTAGAATGTGAAATAGGGTTGGACACAGTGAAATAAAATGCTGTGCTGGAGTCTGTTGAAACTGGGACACGGTTTAAAAGTTATTCCCTCTGCCAATAAACAGACATCCACCTCTCCGACTGCGGTTTTATGGGAATCGCAGCCTCGCGGGTTGGCTAATACCTTTTGTTGCACACATTCCTCCAAATCGTTGTTAGCCAGCACAATATAAAATTGTCAGATGCAATCCCAGAACATTATTTTAACAGCTCTCCTTCATCCACTTGGACTGTCTTCTGAAAGTATTTTGCTTTTGAATTTTTCTGATTTACAGAAGGTTATTACTCGGGCTGGAAAGAACAGCCCTCGCTGAGCACTGTTTATTAGGCTTTGTGCACCTTATTCTTTGGGTGAATTTAGCAATAAGGGACTCAAGCCTCCCTCGAAGCTGCGAGGCAGTCTCCCTCTCCTCGTTTCACTCCTCTCCTCCAGTACACTTCATGGTGGATAGTCAGCGTACAGTGAATACAGAGGAGACAAAGAACTCTCCATTATACTGTACTCTGTTTGCCAAAGTCTTTAGTGTCAAAATGCTCCGCAGACTTTGTTGCTGCTTTGTCGAGCTCCCTGCTGCAGCCCCTTTCATGTAAATGATCTTGAATGTTATTTTCTAAAGAATGCATTTTAAAGAGAAATTCTCATTTCTGCCTCTGCATCTTGTCACAAACCCTTTTCTCTTCTATCTCCTCCCCTCTCTCCCGCTCCCTCCTGCCGCAGCCGTCGACTGCATAATTGATGCAAATACTGTCACATGTGTCAGGAGTGGAGGCTCTTCTAGTTTACTTCTGTGCTACACTTTATCGGCGAACATTAAGTGGAAAAAGCAGCCTCATGCCAGGGGTGGAAAATCAGCTTGTCAGTGGTCTCATTCACCAAGCCATTTCTTCAGGATTGTTTCATCAAGGTGATTGAGAACAAAAAGTAACGGCAGCAAATTCCAGCTTATGTTTGGGAGCCCTGCCACATACATTATTTATGTTTGTTGCCCAATCCTCCACTCTCCCGCCATCTGAATACATCATTGCCTAATTCTCAAATATTTCTTCAGATTTCCTCCTATTTGCGCAATATCCTTCCCACATCAACCACGGTGAACCATTAGGCTTGTAAAGCATTCTTTTTGTGTGTGACACAGACCTGAAATTATAGATAGCTGCTTTCAAGGAGTGCCAGGGCATGATGGGGGAGCTGTAATGGTTGTTGAGTGACTGGAGTGCAGTCAGAGACAGAAGCAGGATTTCATTTACAACAACTACACAGGAGGAATTATGTAAAATGGTAACATTCCATGCCATTTAATGAGCCATATTCACTAATGTCTAAGTCTACGGTCGAGCAGTAATAAAACGCACCGCCTGCCAGAGCTCTGCTGCTACACTGTTTCTGTCTATAACAGCTCCGTATGAAACAATGGTGCATAACAGAACAGGCAGACATTTGCAGTTCTTTACCCTGAGCACTGAATGCTCTGCCTTCAGACAGAGTGAGGCACTTGTCTGCAACCCTTTTCCCTCCTCCTCCTCCTCCTCCTCCTTCTTTGCTCTCCCTGTCCTCTTTTTTCTGGCCCTAGTCTGTGCCACAGATTAAGTGACTTGATCCTGCAAACATCTGAAGAATTCAGCTCCACAAAGGGGTCAGACAAAGGCCAGGGGATAGCCTTACAGGTCCTCCTCCATTAGCAGATCCACAGAGGTGTCATCAAGAGGGCTCTGCAGGCAACAAAGACGCCCCGAAAAGACGAGATTGCCAATTGATGTTTATCTCTCCTCTCGTTTTTAAAACCATCACTGCCCGTGTCCACTCGGACATGTGACATCTGAAATTAATGGGAGAAATTGATTAGTTCTGCGCTGAGTAAATGTGGGACGAGTCGCTTTAGAAAATAATTTATTTCTGGACCGCTAAGTGAAATCTTCACAGTTTTTTTTCTGCAAAACTATTTTTTTTTCCTTTTTTTTGCACAAACAAGTTCTCACTTGTGAACTGCAATACTCGAGCCAAGTAAGCTGCAAGTGCTGACTGTCTCTTTGTTTACATGTCTCTTGATATAGACAAACAAAAATACCCCATATTTTCCAGGCAATAGCATTCACAAAGAATATCTGGGGCTTCTAGAAAAACATTTCAACTGTAATAAGCTTTCTCCATGAGAGTCTGAAACATTTCAGAGGGCTGCTTTGAAGCTCTCACTGTGTTGACTGTTCATATGTAGACAGTGCTTGGAAAGCCTGAGCGCCATATCACTGTAACCTCTCACTGCTTCTGCATTAATAATTAATTGCCAATGTGAGTAAACACCACTGTTGATACAAGGATGCCCCTAACAACACAAACTCCAGTGGAGATTGTGTTGCTCCCACTTAAAGTGGTATGCTCAACAAATTTTGCTGAGTTTGTGTATACAGGCTAATGTATCCTTGCACACATCACGGAGAAAGCTCCAGGTGTTACTTCCATAAACTCCTTAATATACAATTGGATCGAGTGTGGCCTTTTTTTTAAAACTGACTTTGTTTTCTTAATAATTCCAGCAGGTGGGTCTTTCTCTCACCTTTTTTTGCAACAGTCACACCTGCCCAAGAGAAGATTTGGGTGTTGCTCCTGCACAGTTACCCTTTAGCTTACAGGCAACACGCTGTGAGTTTACGGCTAACACAACCTCATTTATATTACTTATGGTGAGGAATGTATGTGCAGAGCCTGTAGAACATGCTGACCTTGTCACTGTTAGCGGCATCTCCCCGCACGAGTGAAGAGCCTCCTCAGGTATTGTTACCCAGCCGCTCAGTGGCTTCCTGCTCATGTTGTGCATAAATGAGAAACCGAAGGGCCTCTGAGTATGGCAGCCCAACGCTTGCTTATTGAATGGCTGAGCAACATAACATGCCCATTGAGCTTTGATTAAAAGATTTTATTACACATCCAGCATAAGCTCATATCACAGCAAAGTGTAATATCTGGTTCTGAACACCCGGCTTGTTTCTGAGTACAAGGGGGGAAAAAATGAGAGGCTGTAATACATAATACAATGCATTCACTAATCATATTACTATGGCGGCGTATGCATCACCAATGAAGCTTATTTAGCTTTTGGTAGTGGAATATGACCAGCTATTCAGAATTCAGGAGAAAGAAGAGGGGGTCTTTTATCTAACTATAAATCCTCATTATTTCTAATAGCACTTCTGAAGGCTAAAGAGTAAAGCAGAGCATGTTCTCTTTATTCTTCAGTCACTGACAGACATGGCCAAGCACTATGGGTTAATGTAATATCACAGTCGGATGCCTCCTCAACTCACTTACACTCCCTGTTAGCCTAAAAGTCTTTTTTTGTGGAGAAAAGAAAGAAAAAGTATGCGATGCTTGAGAGGAACGCAGGATTGCAGGAACCCATCATAGCAAAGAGCCCACAAAGTATGCTAAAAAAAATAATCTTTCATGAGCCTTTCGGGAGACTAAGTTTGATTGATTAAAACATATTATAAGTTGGGTGTTTTTTTTAATGCAGCAACAGATAATTGCTGTATTTTGAATAACAAAACACTGAAAAGATTCACATTTGTGACAGCCCAACACCCGTTTTGTTGTGGGGAAATGTTGGTCCAAGAATAGAAAAATGGACTGTAAAAAGTCCATGGTTCATCTACTGAGACTGGCATATCAATTAGGATTGTGAATAAGAGTGTAATTGAAAGCAACAGGAGCAGAAAGAAGCGGAAATTCATCAAGGCAAGCATGGAAAAGCACAAATGAGTTCCGAGCGAGACACACAGAAGCCCCGTCCCTATTCTTCTGCTCTGCCGTTGCCCAGAACAGATCAACCTAATCTCTCCCACCATTACCAAACAATGAAATCAGCAACCAAACAACTCTGCCCGCTGTAGTTTCCTCTAATATTTCCAGGGCTGGCTAATTGTTTTATTAGAGGTACAAATAAATATTTCTCAGGCTGTCTCCCTTTTCAGCCACAGGAGAGTTATAAAGCTCCCATTAACTGCACAATGGGTGCTCAAGCCTGCAGCCTAAGGGCCGCCAATAAGTGGTAAATCCAGTTTTATAAAAGTGAGGGGAAAAAAAGGGAGCTCACTGTCTTGCATTAACCAATTACTGTTCGCTAATCAGTCACAACTTGTTGAAGTGGTTCATCACCTCTTCGCATGTGATTTAGACCCAAACTGAGGAATATAAAAGGCGTTGAGGTCAAAGGTCACCCTGCTGGGACATTTATAGGTAAGTTTTATTGGGTGTCGGGTGCTTGTGATTGCTCTGCAGGGTCTGGCTCGCTGGCCAGGAGCATCTGTGTCTTTCTATACTCTTATCTCTGCTGGCAAGCGAGCACACTGGTGCAGGCCTGCCACACAATCATTGTACCATGGCTCCTCTGCCACTAAATGGCACGTTCTCTCAGCCCCAGTCCTCCCTTTCCTAGGCACGGGCTTCTCCAGCTGCAGCCTAATTTCCTGTGACTTGCCTAATTACTGTAATTAAGGATTAATTGCCATTAATTATTCACACATAAGCTCATCGCAAATCATGGGGTAAATGTCTTATGAAAGCTGCCATACAAGCCATGTATAAACACACTAGGATGCTCCAGGCTGCTGAATCGATCACTCAGCCCTCCAGCAAATCTCCATGCCACACTTAGGAAAACAGCGATAACTCTCCCCAAAATCAACAGCCCATCCAGGTGATGGAGGAATCAATTCACATGCTTTATTCATCTCAGCCACATTCGACTGCTTCCAATAGTGCTTCCAGGACTTCCGAGGCATGGAGCAGACAGAAAAGTGTCAGTGAAATATGCTGTAAACACGAACCAAACTAATAAAAGGCTCTGATGTCTCCAAAGACAAGACAGAGCAAGTAAATGGGGCGGAGGAAGGATAAGTAGAGGCTAATTCTATCCTAATCTGCTTCTGTCATCTTATCCTTGTTGTCAGCATCATAACAATCAGTCCAATAAATCTGCTATCTCAGCGGAAAGGTGCGAAACATGAAACTCCGGTAGAAGTTGTCATGATTAAGGTCATTACCTGAAAAAAAGAAAAGAAAAGGGAAAAAAAGCACCAAGAGAGGAAGAAGGAAATCTCTTCATGGCACTTTGCTTTTCTTTGTTTCTCTGAATTTCAGGAAGTTCACTCAAACGAAAAGAGATTGATTTTGGGTCAAGGAGAAACATGCCATTAACCTCTCTGGAGAGAGGCTTTTATCTCTTGTCACTGCTGATGTCTGGAGCCTTCTGGCTTCTGGTGGGAGAGAAACTCAGACATAGCACAGGCAAATATTTACACTTGCTGATACCCGGACAATTCCCAAGCGTTTTTTGGGGAAATACTTCTGAAGACTTCAGCGTCATAAAATCATAATAATGGCTATAATGTAAATCTGCTGAGCATGAAATGTCTTCCAGGGACGTGCATGCAAACAGTATTTAAAATGAGACATTTTTACAAGGCTTTAAATCACTAGTGGAGCCATGTGTTGATAGAGGGTGGGGGAAAAAAAAGAAGAAGTAAACTGTCTGGTGCATCACACCAGGTCTGCGAGACCTCACGGTGATCCCACAATGTCTGTCCCAACACACAAAGAGGGACAATTATGTTTGGGCCGGTTGTGGAGTCTCTGAAAGCTACTGCCTCGGCACTGACGCTGCGCGACACGGATCAGCTCCTCTGTCTTCTATTTGTACAAACACTGGTCACCGAGCAAGGGGGGATGAGTGGGGACTAATTGCCGGACCAAAGGCAGATGTGGCAGATTAATGCGAGAAACGGTGTCATTTCGGGCGCATAAGTTTTGTGTGTTTGATTTAAACATTTATGTTAATGGACCTTCTGGCAGCTTCTTAATGCTCCACACTCTGTAGTAAACAGCCACTTTACAAATCCATCACTGAGCCATCCTGCAGTAAAAAAAAAAAACAGAAAGAAGAAAGAAATCCAAGCTGCACACGGAGAGGGGAACGGCTTACACCATTTCAGATCAAGACAAGGGGATAACAAGACTTTAGACATACAGAGGCAGCTTGAGCCAATGCTGGCAAAATTTCCCCTGATCAGCATTATTGCAGCCAGGGTTTAATTTATAGAGCTGAGCCAGTCCTGTTTTATGCGTTTGTTAGATTAATGTGCAGAGCCATAGTTTTTTACTGCCATAGTCTTTGATCAAGTTCAATTTATTGGGAATAACCTGAGGTTCAAGCATAGTGTATGATCCATTTCTACTCATTATACGAGGTCTCTATTTTTTACCAGCCGTGATTGGGTTCCTGCTTCCGATAATTAACCACAAGTTTAGCCTGTCAAATCAGTCCTCCAATTATGACAATTCGTTCAAGACCCCTCTAGTATCACACGATTTCAACTTGCGCCAAACTAACTTTTATACCGTTTGACTTTGCAACAGGCTCCTTAATTTAGTATGTGTTAATTGTTACCTTATAAGTGAGCCAGCGCTGCGATAAATACTACTTTTCACTGAGACACAAGTGCCTGATTGTACCTTGGTGTTAATACGGAAACGTGTTGTACAGTTGACATTTCACCACTCTGCGTGTCAGCGTGTGAGTTACAAGACCCCACAGCCTGTGCAACTTTGTGTGGACCCTGCTGCCCCCACACATTTCACACTCCCACCTCCCCCTGCGTGACACCTCCCAGCACGCACATGCATCATCGCGTCATTGATGCCTAATTGATACTTCCCTATTTATTGTCACCTTCCCTCTCTGTCAGCTGACTTGGCTCTCCGTGTCGCTTTGCATTTATGGACTCCCGGTTGCCTTGATCTCAGTAATTAGAGTTTATGTGCTAATTGGTGTAAATACAAAGATGGGAGTTGCAGGCGAACACTTCACACTGCAGCTATAAATTGTGGCTCTGATAAGTGTGGGTTGTTGCGCTGAGGGGATAGCAGAAGTGTCTCTAGGAAACTGATATTTCTGTCACCGGGCCTTGTCTTTCTTTACACGTTCAGAGTGCGGCACAGCTTTAATAATATTTAGACAGCTTAAGACATTTTCACATCCCCTGGCTTTGAAAGTCTCATTTACCTTTGGATGTCAAACATCACATTTATTATTTCAAGACTAAGTTGTCAACCTAATTGTCAAGACATGACAACGTTACTAGTCTGGATTATAAATAGATAGTGGCTTCTTTATTCCTGTTGGGTTTGGAACTGCTACATTTGAACAGCAAAAAAGAAGTTCAATTAAAAACACAACATATACAGATCTTTACAGAGATGTGCAGCATTGACTTATGACTAGCTGTCTGTGGCTAAAATTATAAAAAGGAACACAGCAACTTTTAATTGTTTTTCAATGAGGTGTCTTCATGATATGATAGTTTGCCCTTTTGTGCGAATTGTGGTTGCATTACTGCAAAATTCAAAGGAAGTTCTCTTCACATGGTTGTCAGCGATGTTTTGTGTCACAGTTATGAAGACATGACAAAAAGGGACTAAAGGGAAAATTATATGTTGAATATTGATGATTATATTTATTATTAACGATAATCACAACAATTGCAAGCACGTGTGCGCACACACACACACACGCGCGCGCACACACACATAACAAAAGATATAATCACAGCATTAGAGATAAAATAAAGAAAGGGAAAAATATCCATAAATAAATTACTTAGCATTGTCATAAAGTCTCACTTTTTAATATACTTCTGCTCTTGCAAAAAGTCCTTTACTAGACACAACACAAAAACAATACATATTAGATATCTTAACATTCTAACCTTGACAGTACCACAACAGATGGCTTTCCTTAAAAAGACCTAAATTTAACATATGAGAAAACCACAGAGCTGCTTGAACGATAGCAGTCACACGTGACTCTATTTTGTCGCACTCGAAGCCACCTGTGCTTAATGTTTGGTGATTAGATCATTTGACAGCTGAAATAATACAAAGTAATGCCATCAAAAAACAATGTGTGGGTCTTCCCACAACTAAATGATACGTTTCCTAAACCATCTGCTTGAAAATGTTCAATTTCATTGCAATGTAAGACACAATTATGCAGATATCAAACAGCAAACTTTCACGCTGATTAAAATCGCAGTTCCACCATGGGCCTTTCACATGCAAACACACAGATGTATGTTTCTTCACCCCCTTTTCATCTTCAACTTGGTTCTTTTTAAACTCTGTGTTGTCAGCAGATGTCCTTCTAACGGAGACAAAGAAAATGAGAGGGGGCTGGATATCATCAGCATAGAAATGAGCCTCCTCGATGCCCCTTCTAAGGCACAGCCACAGCGCCGCTCGAGCCACTACACTACCTTTTCAACTTGCAAATGACAGTGTCACCAAATGCTATCCTTCCATCAATCAAGTCGGGGGGGTCATGAATATACAAAAGGCAAAGCGGAGACTGGCTGCCTCCCGCAGCTCTACTTGGCCCAATTATACAGGCTCAGCTTTCTCCTGTGAGCTTCCACTTTTTGTTTCAGTCTAAAGGGTACAGTCCAAGGCAGCCCCGGGCTTAATCAAGGTAGGTCACGCATACTGGACCTCTCAAGTGGACTGCAAATGCAAGTTAAATGTGGATACCAAATGTCATCTTTCTTTTACATCATTACTGCTAGGGGGCAAAGACAGCAGGGGTCAGCTCGGCACCCCTTTATCTGTGCACACTCTGCCACATCCTATGCATTGAAGTCCTCCTCTCTACCCAAACACAAGAGCCGACCACTTGGCCACTGCAGCTCCCTCCTCTCCACTCTCTGCGGCAGCCTGCTTGCCCCTTTCTTTACCCCAGCTGTCAGATCATAGTAGTGAATTAGCATTCTAACGGATACGCCTCAACCCAGGGACGAATTAGCACACAGGAGTAACTAATGACCTCCCTGCTGAAAGTGGACCTTATAGTCGATGGCATAGCTGATCAATACCACTGCTTCAGCTCAGCTTACCCTCTCTTCTCTCTTTTGAGTGTTCGCTAGCATCGTTCCAACAGCCTCCGAAAAACAGTTTCATAAAAAAATGCAACTGAGAAATTCCAACAGTCTGGTTCACTTCAGTTGAATACTGGAATAAAACTGCCCGGTACACCTGCAGGGCGATTTTTGAACACAAAGCAAAGTCGTCAATAATGTCCCTTTGTTACGTATTCATTATGATAGAGAGTGTAAACAAGACAAATCCATGTGTTAATGTAAATAATGGTAACATTACCAGATAGCATCAATCACTGAATATTGTGTTCATGCTCTGTGTTGACAAAGTGACGCAAGAGTTGACCGATCAATCATCTCATTAAAACTGATGATTCTAATTGTTTTTGATGAGTGTGGCACCGATTCAAAGGTTAAGACCATTTTGTTACATTGAAAGCCCGTTGGTTAAATGAGTGTGTTATAAATTTGTCACGTAAAAGGGTGGCACTGATGAAGCAGGAGCCATGCAACACTTAACAATGACTTCTGTCTGACTAAACCAACCTGGTATAATCACCCACTTCTACTTAAGAAATAACATCCAGCAACGGTATATAATGTAAAAACATGAGGCAGAGTGCCTGTCAGTTGTGTTTATTGGAATTTATTATCTTTTGAAAACAAATTCACCGATAAGAGATGTGGAAAAAAACAAGGGGAAAACTGCAACACGGAGCTTTGATCAGCTGTTTTGATGTGTTAATGTGTCAGTGGAGGCGCAGCAATCAAGCCACAATAAGTCTCAGAGGAGTATGTGAAAGCAAAGGGTTAATGTGGGCCTACGGCTGCGAAAATAAATTACTCTAAATATGTAAGTGGACGTTGGAATGGGCCCCTGTAAGAGCACGGTGAGTTTGGGTAAACCAACAGTGTGTCTGCAGTAATTTATAGACAGCTATGATAAATACTATTTGTCCATGACAGTCACATGAAATAATAAACCATGGCTGGCTATAAACATTACTAAATCCTGACACTATTGATTTATAATGTCTAACAGTGACATCAAACCAAACAACTGACAGAAACAATGCCAGGGCTTTAGGAGCAGTTTGTCAACTATTAATTCTGTCAAAGGGGGTTTTGCTCTAAGCCGAGGGAGCTTGTCTTGCAGTTGTCAATCCCTTTGCTGGAAATGACTGCAGCACGTCCACGGGTAGGGGCCCTAGGCACTGCTCCGTTAGCCCTAATTACCCCCATCCCTGCTTTGGCAACGACAAGACCAGCCTCTATTTAAAATGCATGTTAATTATGCAAATTATTAATTGGGCTGGTGCTTGAGGATTTGTGTTTATGCCCGGATTAGAGTTAATAACTGTATCAAGCTACGTTTTAAGCCTGACCTATGACAAGTAATGCTGAGGTGCTGAAAGGGATATTTTCCAATACATTACCCTCTCTTCTCTTCCAAGTCCATTCCCCATTACAGGAGGCTGAATAAATGACACACAGATTCTCCCAGCCTCCAACAACACCCAGTTTGGTTCTACACAGCACGCTGCATAACATCACCCAATGCTGCTGCTCTGAAAGGCTCCGATACAGTACTTTGTGGACGTACAGCGGTTTATATTTGCTGGTAACTACTGGGCACACATACACGTGCACGCGCGCTCAAAAAGGCACACACCTAAATACACACTCGCAGTCGCATAAACAGTTGAGGGTCTTATTTCATGGCAATCGAGGACTAGCTGTCAGGCTAATTGCACACACCTGTGATGGGGACCACACATGTTCTGTCACCACCTGCCATGCATAACAGTCAACAACAGTCTGAACTCTGGTCACCCGGCTCTCAATGGGTTCAAGCGGAGATCAGAGAGCAAACCCAAATGTCTTGGGCTCGTTCCAGTCGTATAATTTTAATGATATGCATGCCGGCATTACCTGTTGTAGATAATTTGTCACCGAGGTACCCACGTCAGGGCTCACGTTCATATGCCTATGTGTCGGGCCCATTAATTTGTGACTGCGTGTTCGTTATGGATTTGTCTCAGCTCCACTCAGTCTTGCACATCCTCCCTGAGCTTGCCAAATTTCTCCGGCGCTCAGGGAGCACACACTCAATATGGGTTAAGCTTAAATTTGTGTGCCAACAGTCATGCATGAATGAGGAGACACTGCATTACACCCAAGACATATGACAGAAACATCAAGTGCACAATATTGGCATTTAAAAACATGGAAGGTGGATCTGACAGCCTTGAGACATCTCAGATTTAGTGGCAACATCTGACTTAATGAAATGAAAGACAACAGTGTCATTGTGTAACTCTTGTTCGCATTGTTATTTAGCAAGAACACTACTTGTTTTAATTCTAAAATGTACCTTGTTAGATTTCAAGTTTTGTTGGTATGCATTTTGTTTTATTTTTACATCAAATTTTGCTTTTTTTTGCACACTGTGACTTAACAATCATCGGCAGTTTAATTATTCATACTGACCTGAATATGGTGTGATGCCGTTTCTGTCCATGCTGCAAACTGTCTCATTAGGTTTACAGACTCACGTTTCAAAACTCCTAAACTGAGGTTAATCTAATTTATCTTTCAGTAAAAATCTGACACACTGTAAGATTAAAGAATAAACCGGCTGCAGAGGGTGCCGATCCCCGTGTCAGACAGTCAGCAGTCTTTCCACTGCCTGCCATGACGGAAATGGTTAAGGGTGCATTAAGCTGTTTTGCTCAATGGCCCTTGACCAATATAAAGAAGTACTCGGATAGCATGTTCTGATTTATGCCCTGTGAAGACATTATCAATGCATGCAAGCACATGCATGAACAGCAACAGACTCAGTTTAAAAAGATAATAAGAAAAAAAAAACATAAACAGGAGGGAAGACAAGGGAAACGACTCAAAGTCTAAAGAAACCTAATAAAGAGAAAGAAAACCTCCAAAATTGCAAATAGACTTTCCATTTGTTTCCTGGAGAACCTTTTGTTTGCTGGATCTAAATTATAGCTTGATTAAAGTCTAACACAGGGCTACAGTAAATCCTGTGTGAATGTTTGCTGCGGTTCCTCTAAAATGGGAAATATTGATCAGTATGATTTCCCTGGGTACCAGAGAGCTGTAGAGGAAGAGTGAGAGACATTATTTAAGGGACATGGAGCCTAAGTTGAAAAAAAAGGAAAGGGGAAAAAAGTGACAATATTGTATATGCCTTGAAACATGACTTAGTCTGAGTGGCCTTTGATGCTAAGGCAAAAAGGTACTTTATCATTGTCTGCGTGGGAACCAGGGGGGCGGTTGTCTTGTGTTGATTTTACATTATTAATTTGAGGCACACAAGGTCATTGGAGCTGGTATAGTCATGAGAACCAGTTGTTATCTTAACACAGCTGTCGAGCTGAATCTGCATTGACTGATTATGCCATTGATTGGTAATGCTGTGAGAAAAGCAGCCCCAACCTTTCGTCGGGGCCACAACTTCACTGCGGTGCCGAAAAAACATTATCCCTAAAACAAGCCTCGTTATTTGTATTTTACATTCTTTACAGCATTAACGAGCAACATACCTCCAAGAGTGTTGTATAATCATGCCTCAAACACCTTCAATCTGCTGTAAGCAAATCAAATGTAAATGTAAAATTGTAGCAAACACATGCTAATGTGGGGAAAAAAAACCTTGTACGTGAGAGAGGGTTGGGGGAGCCTGTGTGTGTGTGTGTGTGTGTGTGGGGGGGTAAATAGAAAATAAACATTACAAAAACTGTGAAATCTTAAACAAAAGGGGGTTGAATCCTGAGCAGCTGGCATGGAATGAACTCTTCTGGAGAGGGAATGCCAGTTTCAGAGCGCCCCGAGCATCGATTTGGAGCCAAGGCAGTAAACAGCTTTTATCAGCAATAATGATGGCATAATCCCAGCTAAAGAGGAAAGTAGCATATGGTGCAAAGCTTACAACTGCAATCCCAACAAAGTAGGGGGGATTTTCATCACTTTGTCCACTTGAAAGACACTCTGCCAATTCATTTTTTTTCTCAAGGATGATAATCCACACATTAAAATTACTACAACTTGTGTAAATTACAAGGTTTTTTTCCCCAGCCTCATCTCTTGACTTCAGGCCAGTAAGATTTATAGAGTAATTCCATAAAACATCACCATGATATAAAACTCTGCAGCAAATGTACCTACATGATTTGCAAGGTGACAATTTGTGTTCCACAGGCTGCGAGAGAGTCACTGAAATTTCGCACGACAACTCTGAATGAGAGGCGATCGTGCAGTCGTGAATCAAGATGAATTTTAGGCAATGCCAACGATAACGAATCAAATATTTTTTGCGTCAAAGTCCTTATTTCGGCTGTCAGATTTATCGTATCATCCAACATTGAAACGATCAAATTTTCCTTTTGATCAGACAAGCCAGGCAAGAAGACAGCTCTTTTCCAGGAACAGTGTAATGCTGCCAAGTAGCACTCTAGACTGGCTTCAACCTCTGTCATTGATTTTCCTCCAAGCTGTGACCATTCATTGTTTGTGACATTCTCCTGTCGGCTCTTTAACACCCTTCAACCAAATCAATTTCATATTTTTGTCAATGCCTTGCAACTGGATGAGCCAGATGGGAAGGGACGTCATATGATTTAAGATGTCGATTTTCTGGCAACAGTTTTATCTGCAGTTTTTACAAGACTTAGAAAGCTGGCACGATGGGTTTATTTAATAAAATATAATGTAGGTAAGACAAAACAAGACGCCAGGCTTTTGTGTGGAGCTAAAGATCAATTAAATGATCAGTATTGGTTTGCTGCCGCTGCTGATGTATTCGGGCTATTTGATTTTCTTTGTTTTACATCTGCTAAAACTGAATAATTTTCAAAGTCTGAACACAGAAAAACATAATACGTTTGAAACATGGCATCAAAAAAATGAACTCGGAAAGATCTACCATCTGTTGACGGCCATATATGTTTTTTGCCAACAGATACGAACACAAACACACAATTCAAAAATCATGTGATAGGACATATATAAGTTTAAAAGATTGCTTCTTGTCTTTTGTCACAAGATATGAAAAATAACTACAAACACTGACACAAGCTGTGACTTGTGACACGTATAATCAAGTTCCAACACAAGAAACTCTTTGACAGCAGCCTTTGTGCAAGTGTTCAGGGGTTATGTGGAGCAATGTCTCGTTGGTTTTTAAATTCTCTGGCTGTTTATAAGCAGCAGTGAGATTCTCAGCCACATCAAAAGGAAACTGTTTCCTCAACTCTAACAAATGGCTAAATTTATGGTTTGCCTCTTCATAAGCCTTGCAGACCATATGGTATTGCCCTCCATTATATTCTCAATATCACACACTAACAATGTCAACAATAATAGAACGGGTGACCTTGACTTCCCGTCTGGACTCTAAGAATAATATTTGATAGCAATATTAAGTGCAACAATAATGAGATGAATATTCCCCATTTAGTGCAGACAGCTTTAGGACAAATTCTGAAGGGAGAGCTGCCTGCTGCAGCTACATGCTGGTCACTCTTAGTTGTCAAGGCTGATTTATTGCCTCCTAGCTGTTCAATTTCACATTTTGTCCTCGTCATATCCCCGACTCATGATCATTCTGCACTGACCCTTGTAGGGCAGGCAGGGAATATTGATAAAACAATTATCTGCTTGCCGTTCATTTGATTTTCCATTTCAATTACGGATTGGAGGAGGCAAAAAGAAAAGATTGCGGCATTGATTTTTTTTTTCTACCTTACAACAGGAAAGAGGCAGCATTTGATGGGATGCTTTGCTGACATGAAATAGGGGGAAGGAGGACTGCGTACTAGCTTTGGGCGCTACGGTTTCTCTTTGCTGCCGTGAAGATGTTGGAAACCAGATCATGCAGGATTTTCCACAGCCAAATATTAATCGTCTGAAAGGCAAAAAGGCATTGGATTTGTATCACTCGCTTTGTAACATCTTCTTTCCTGGCACATGAATCCACTTTAACTAAAAGGTGATCTTACTTTTTTACTCATGCCGACAATTGAAATGTGATGAGTGGGACAGGCTTTTCACCATGGGGGGCCAGCATGTTCATGCTGCTGCTGACCTGAGGTAAACACTGTATGTGCTTTGCACTCTGGAGGCCAAAGGACCCAAAGGTCATAGCAGTTTGTCAGCGACACCATTCCACTCTCTTCCCCTTTCTGATGGTCTGCCACTGTCTATTTGTCACTCTAAAATGACAACACAGTTGCATCATACTTGTTTTTGTCCTGCAGCTCTGTCACATTGCCCCACCACCTCTACATTGTGTAATATTCTACTGTGATGGAAAGCACAGCATAAGGCATAAATGACACAATAGCTGCTATGGTAGATAAATCAAATATGGTAAGTGGAAGGTAAATGTTAAGAGCAGGTGTTGGTTGTATTTCGGGGTTTTTTGTGAAAATTGTGTCAAATGAGTCAGTTACCACATAGAATAAAAAAGAGTTTTCTGTAAACGATATGGAACGCTGGTAACGGGCAAAGACCTGATGGGAATCCTGGTAAAATAGCCTTTGGGGAGCCTGGGAAAATCTGCCTCAGTGAAGTGGCCGGCTCTTGGCCAAAACCCTGTGTCGTGGGGAAAGAGGGAGGGGGTTACACAGACTTCACAGAGATGACAGAAAATGAGAGGGAGAGAAAGACGGACAGAGAAGCATAAGAAGGGACGGAGGAATGCACTCTCAAGGAATCTCCAGCGAGGAATGCTGGTAAGTTTCACTGTTGAGCGTGATCACACGAAATGCAGAGGACTTGAAAGGGCCGGTGATAATGCTATTGCTATCCAGTGATCCAGTACGGTCACAGGCAGCAGCAGCAGCAAGGCACAGTGCTGTACTACTTCCTATATCGCAGTCCGCTCCGGCGCACACGGCAGCTCCCGGGAGATTTCACGTGGCTGACCTTAAATAAGTTTGGCTTTGATCAAAGTTTAGCGTTAGCATGATCAGTCTGCTTACTGCAGATCAGGGGATCAGGGAGAAGAGACCTGGGCGAGGGAGGTCCTGGCAAAGACTCCTTCCCAAAGCTCCAATGCACCCTTCCAACACTGGATTATGTTGGGCAATTAAGGTAATGAACTGGCTAACGTAACAGCGCATAATGATCCTTTTTATCCTTGTTCTCCAAGGTGCCTATTGTAGTTTATTCGACACATCTCTCTCTGTATCACTTAAAAACAGCTTTGCTTTCTGTTTTGTATCCCAATGACTCGTGCATCCAATGCAGCAATTGATACCACAGGTAATTCAAGACAAAAGAAAGCCCTCACCTCGCCTGTGTGTGAGCAGTGCAGACAGTTTTCTTCAGCAAAGTGGAACAGTGGAGCTCTTGTTCCTGGTTTGCGCAAGGAGAGGCCAGAAGGAGAAAGAGTGCAGGAGCACCTGTGTTGACGTGCATTTGCCTGCACTGGGGTATGTGCGAGTGAACAGTCAAGCCTCATGTCTCTCTGTGTGGCGGTGAAAGCCCGCATTCCAGTTCCCCCAATCAACCTCCCACCCCATCAGTGCACGACTTGTCTGCCTGCTCCCTTTTCATTTGAACACATTTTCTAGCCAAAAATTTCACTTCAATCTCACCTCATCTCTCCATACTACATTAACCCCTGGCAATTGCCTTCCAAATGACCCCATTAAGCTGTAATTGCCTCAGCAGGCCTGCTCCCTCGCTTGTAATTCTGTGCAGCGAACCCACCAGACGTTCCCCCGGCATTGTTTCATGTTCTGGCTCCCATCAGCCAGTTCAGATGCTGACCCCCCTCACCACCACCCCAACCACCACCCACTACTCCCCACCTCCTCTCTGTCGCGGCCGGAGCTGTTGGTGTTCACCACTAGCAGTGCCACTGGCAGGCTCTGCTCGTCTCCACAGTGCGATGACACAGGAGGCGCCGTGCCCTCACTTCCTCCTCAACAGCTTAGCTCACTGTCAATTACATGAGCACATATATTCACGCCAAGAGGCCCTAAACAAAATAAACCTTCCACCTTGTTGTGTTTTTTTATGTCGTCCCCATCTTTTCATTAATGTCGTGCGCAAAACGCACTGCAATAAAGCCCGGAGACAAAACAAGACGTTTGCTGTTGCCCCTCAGAATTTCTCCTCACATGTCAATTGCAAAATTAATTGTGGCATAATATTTGTGTGTTAAACCATCATTCCTCTCTTCAGTTGTCATTACGGTGCTGTTGGGTGCAGAGAGTACAGCCAGCGATGACACCCAGCATGGCACCTCCCAGCAGATCTTCACCTTTTCTGTTCCCACTGGGGAGCTGTTGTCAAGACTGCTCAACTTTTTTGACGAAGGCCTCCGTGGATAACTAACGTGCAAATGCGGATAGGTAGAGAAAGCGATCCTGACAGTGATGTATTGCAACTAGTTGCAGGTGTCAAAAAGAAGATGCTCTGCCAGCCATTGGTGTGCATGCACTCTTGCTTTATAAACACACACACACACACACACACACACACACACACACACACACACACACACACACACACACACGCTTAGATATCTAAAGATATACATATAATATATAGAGAATTCTGTGTGTGTGTGTGTGTGTGTGTG
>JASSRZ010000011.1:4805214-4870214 GCA_032164315.1 Malacoctenus gilli
ACCTCTGCAGACCCCCCCCCCCCCCCCGTTTCTGAACCTGATGAGTCAAAGGTCACGAAAACAACAAGTCAATACGCAGCCAAAAGAAGCGCCATGCAGCTGAGAGAGCTGTGGAGAGGGCTAAGCCTCTCTGTAGCACTCCATGATTTAGCCTGTAATAGTTTTCTGTAATCTCTTTCTATTGATTAAACCTCACATCAAAGAGGAGTCTTGCTACAGAACCTCTCTTTTCCTGGTCAGAAATACCATATGGAGGTAATCTTTCACCTTTGTTATTCTTGCCGCTCCCGCTGCTGCTGCTGTGTGCCTCTCTTCCAAGCGTGAGAGCAAGACAAGGGAGTAGCCAGCAGGATAAAACAAACCCAGCACAGAGGAATAACTGCAAAACTCATCTGAATCGCAGGCAATTTTAGCTCAATGCATTCATTGTCTCCTCATGCTGCCTATAGCGAAAACCATACACGGTGAATGTGCTGATTGTCCTGAAACAGTTCGAGACAAGATGAGAGAGATTTTTTTTTGTACCTGTTCTGGAGTTTGAAATTAAAAGAAAAACATCACATAGTGAAGGACAAAGAACAACACTTGCCATCCGGAGCTCACGTTTACCTTATCTAAATGCAAAACCAAGAAAATTTGGGGGCAGGAAAAAAAACCCTCCTGCTAAAAACACTCAATTTAGTGACAGGCAAATGACTTCATGCTGCCACTTAATCTCATTTCTTGCATAATGCTCTCTAATTAGCATATCAAAGTGAATTAATACTTCCAGGGCATTAGCAATGCAGAAATATGCCGAGGCTCTACAATAACAGTTAGAAGAGTGCCATAAACTTCTAAACACCCTGAAAAGTCTTCAAAATGTCCTGAAATTACCAGAAAAGGCACTATTCACTTCTCTCTTCCCCAAAACTATCAAATCAAAATTAAAGCTGTTGAAATCAGCTTTACAATAATTTTTCAGATAGACCTCACAGTTCCTAAGCGAAGTAATGTGACGATATAATAGATGCGTTCGGTGATGAATAGGTGATTCGAGAAGTGATTTCAGAATCATTGCTGAAAGTAATCATGAGCCACCGGGAACTTCTCTCGTTAAAAGACCGCAGTTCCAAGTGCCATCTGAAACGACATTAAAGGGCCAAAGAAGCCCTGTGAATGATGCTACAGGAGCCAGTGAAAGGCTCACTGTGTGCTGGAAAAACAGGCCGGTCAACAAGGCCACCAGACCAGCTGAGCTCTGTCAATGGCTAAGAGGGGGAGGCTGTGACTCTAAACCACAGGTTAACCATGCACACACGTGTACACACACACACACACACGCACGCACACGCACGCACGCACGCACACACACACACAGACACACACACACACACACACACACACATATACACACACGCCAGCTTGTTCTCCCTCTCCTCTTCAGCCTCATGTCAGTCTCCAACACACGTCTTCCCAAGCACACACACACTTGCAGAAGTTTATTCAAACATTTTTGTTTTCTATCTTTTTTGGTTGCTTTCATCTTGTTTTATATGCTGTTTACGGAGGCTCATTTAGGCGTAAGCACTTATTCCACAACGGAAGCATTAAATCTCGAGGTAGCAAAAGCTTTGACGAACAAACAGGTAAAATAGCTGTCTCAAGTTACTTCAATGTTATTTTGAACATAATTGTTATTTCAATTTATCTTCAAAAGTAAAACAAAATTATTTTTTCTGGTTATTTGTTTCTTTTTTCACTCAGGTCCTACAGATGCTGCCTCTCGGATTGTACAGATATTCATTTTTACACAAGTGCTGGCATCTCCTCTGATCTGATTTTTTTTATTTCTCAACACGATCTCTTACAATTTTTGAACTCGACAGGCTCACAGACAGCAGAGCACCTGGAGCTTCTGCCTGCCCCTGTGGACACAACCTGTGTTGAGGAAGTTCATAAACTTTTATGATCTTCAACACACAAATTTCCCTATAAACTGCACAAAGGTCACAAATCTGACGGAGTGTCATTGAATTTTAGACCCGATATTTTTGGAATTTTCAAAATTTAAACTCATGAGAGAAAGCAATAGAGGTCTACCATCGTTTAAAATATGTCACAACTATTTGACGCATAGTAGTTGGAAAAAAAACAAAAACGTAACAATTCCACAAAAATAAAGCTTAAAACCAAGACATAAAAAGCACCTGAGATCTATTGTGACTTTAGCTAAATGAAAAAGGGTTGCAATTAATTATCCATTGAGTCCGCATTATGTTAAAATGCCAGAACACAAATTCTTCAGGACAATACAAACATGTGAAATTATATATCTGCAAAATCTAAGATGAGTGGACACTCATTGGTTTAATTTCAGCTGTCATTAGTATCACTGTGTATGAGAGTGTGATTCAGTATTTGCGCACTTCAAAAGTTTTTTTTTACGTAAGAGTTTAAAAATGACTGACCAGGTATGACCGGTCAAACTTAGAATTTAAAAAAAAAATTCCTGCACAAGCTGTTTCTTCTATTTGCACAATTGCAGAGGAGCTGATCCACACTTGCATGAAGCATGTGTTGCCTGGAACTGCCATCCGAAAATAACCTGCCTGTGAGAGAAGTCTCTTTATGTGCTTAAAGCGCGGTAATTGTTGTCCGGATTCAACGGATGAATTCTGTGTGATCTTAGCTATGTGGAGCATATGTTACGGGATTTCCCCATCGTGTTCAGTGCCAGAGTGCTGAGAGTGAAAGCTGGAGCGCACACTCTGCTTAGACCCAAGCAACCAGTGCTGGAAAAGACACTCTTGCAGAAACGAGAGCATCCTCAGTGGAGGGGAAAAAAACAATGCACCTGCTGAACTGTGACAACTGTACCATATCTGCATGGCACAATGACATTTTTTTAAGTGATTGATTAATTTGGGCAGAGGTCCCCAGTAACCTGGACGCAAGCTGCCATCGGATCACTGGGAGGTAAAAAAACAAAAAAAACCAAACAAACAAACAAAAAAGACTAGGTGCAACTGTGCTCATCCTTCCTGACTTTTTGAATTATTTACTAAGAAAAAGAGAATTATTCACAAGAGGGTCTTACCTGTCTTTTCTTTGATTTCACAGAGAACGCTGAAGAGTGCTGGTTTCATTCTGTGACAGTTCAGTCCATGTTTCCTGTTTCAGTATAAGACAAAATAAAATATTGAAATAAGTTCACTGATAAGTCACATGCTAGACATTACCAAGTAAACTGACTATTTAAAGTATAGTTTTCACGTTGTCATGTTTAGCAATCTTCATACTCTTGCCTCTGTTAAAAAGTTATTATTTTCTCCCACACAGTAAAATCAGTGCAAAGCTTAGAATTACTTGCTAATTGAAGATGACAAATGATTATTTTCCGAAGTCAAATGACACTGTTCTTATGTTATGACCCAACAGAGAGTCGTTGCCTTTTTTATCACCAGTTTTGCAGACTTAGGTACATTTATATTAAAAAAAAAAACAAACCCTAAACATGTGCTACCAAAACTTTTTGTACAGGATGACCTTACTCAGGATCACGTCGGCACACAGGAGGATTAAATAAAATTCCCTAAGTGACAACTTCCTCGAGTGTTAAAGCTTTGAGAGGCAATAAATACACCTCGGTGCAACATTATCATTAAAGCCACTTCAGCCTATTGTTATGCATCGGGGGCTAAATGAAGTTAAGCGGGCCACATCAGAAAGATGCGTTCAGCGTTTTAAAGGGGCGAAGTTAATAAAACATATAAATCAACCAACTTTGCTTGCGCCTCGTCCAGACTTTGGTCAGTTATGGTCATTATTTGATGCAGAATGTCACCAATGTCTTGTTTTCTTCCGTCTCCGTCTGTCCCATCGTGTCCATGTGGAGGCGGCAGTGCCATGCCTCCTTGTACCGAGTGGCCGGCCAGACTGACACCGCCGATCGACTGCATGATCCGGGCTTGATCGTCCATGGTCGCAGCTAAAGAGTCTGTGCACTGAGCCACACAAATTGAAAAACTCATATAAAAAATCGGCTAGAACATGTGCTGGAGACGAGGGTTGATGCACGTTAGTGTGGCTTCTCGGCGATGTGGCGCACGCACAATTTCTCTTTAAAATAAAGACTATCGCAGGGATGTTTTAGCGTAAATCTTGTGTCCAAGTTCTTGCGATCCTCTCGCTGTTTTACGCGCGATCCAAAGTGCCAAAACGCGTGGCTGTGTTCGTAGAAAAACGCATAAATCTTCTTCTTGCTTTTTCTTCTTCTCAAAACTTGTTTGTCAAAATTGAAGGTCCATCGTATCCCGCGCGACTCCTCATACCAATCTGTCTTTTCTCTGCGATTTGACGGCTGGTATGGACGGAAACGCTCCTTGGTGATCTCTCATTTATTAGCGCTCTTCGTGGGATTCCCGGCGCATTCCCCCCTTCGAAAATGTCCAAATCCTCTTCGCGAAGCACCGGTAGCAAAAAATATCCAATGTGGAAACGTGTAAACAAATAAAACAATCTTAGGCTCGCAGGTGTTGCCAACTATAAATGTGCAAGAAATGACTCCCGCGACAACTGACAGAATTTAAAAAAGAAATACACAATCTGTAGCATAAGGTGTCCAAATGTGGCTATAAAAAATATGAAATGTACAAAAAAGTTGAGCGCTATCTGTTTAGAAAAAAGCAACAGCGAGAAGAAATTAATTAGGATACACCGCTGTATAAGGCGATGCGCAAAAAATATCTTGCCCTGCTGAAATTTATGAGCTCCAGCCTCTGCCTGTGTGTGTTTTATGTTGTTTGATGGCAGCGGTAGTGAGCGATTGACAGTGTGCCAATGCCACTCACTCAGTGCAGACGTGTCAGAGCAGGGAACAGGGGTAGAAAAAAAATAATAAAAAAAATACAAAATACGAAATGAAAATGCACGCTCCGCCCTGTAGAGGAGGGGTCTATATTCTTGTCACTTCTCGCCTGAACACCGAAAAACAAAATGTTAAGAGCTAGTACTTAGGATGGTGATTATAATGATGAAAGCACGGCAGAGTCCCCTCTCTCTTTTCTTGCAGCGGCGGCAGCAGGGTATCCTCGTTTCCTCACGCGTGCACGGGCAGCTATGTGCATATTCTCTACCAACCATAAAAATGCAGCCCCGCAACAACACAGGCTAACACATAATGAGAGTTTTTATACAGTTTGATGTAGAACTGCATAGTCCCTTGTAAGCCCTGGTTCAAGCCAGGCAAGCAGTAGACATGTTTATATTATTGGAAAGTGAAGCTCCTCGACCAATCCAGAGCGAGAATGACGAAGACTGACGATCCGCGTGTCCTATTGCTGGCAGATGCATGATGGCGAAAGCCCACCCACTTCATCCCTCCATCTTCACACTGCTCGTACAAAAGGATGGAAACTTCTGATTGGCCGTTGCTACGAGTGACATCCATTGCACAAGCAGGCGGCGCTGCTCTGTGCTCCTCCGCAGTTGCTATGGTAGCAGACAAGTTGTTGAGCTAGATGCATGGCACCAAAACACTGTGCACCTCTACAATACGCATCTAGATCGTGAATTTATGGGGAAAAAGGACAAAAAAGGGTCATAAAATGTAAGGAATCCCCATGTTTTCAGGGTTTTTTCTAAATGACTCCACAGGTGCAAAGAAATGTGACATTAAATAGAGTTTCTGGTGTTTTTGTTTCCTTTTTAAATTTTAGTACCAAGTGAAAACTACACATTACAACAGAGGCCTTCGAGCTAAACTTTCAACAAAAGAATCAGTATTTTGATGTCCACTCTTATGCACATATGGAAAACAAATTTTCTCCAGTAACCTAACATAAACACTGTGGGGTTTATTCCTCACGAACTTAAGGAGCAAGAGAATCAATAAAAAAAAGCTCCCAAAGAGTTACAAGTGTCCCACTGAGTTTTAATATCCATTTAAGCTAAAACGCAGAGCAAAAAGAGACAATTTCAGTTTACTCCATTAGAAGAAAAGTGTAATAGTCAGCAATAACCCTTGGAAAATCCAGCTGGGACCTGTCAGCTACACTTTTCTCCTCTTTGTTTTTAATATGAGTTACAGTTCCTCCCTTTTGAAGTTGTACACTGATGAGTCAAACAGAGATCAGAGTCCAAACTTACTTTGTCTTCAAGTAGCACAGACGACTCGGGGAAAAAAACACATGCTGCTGAAGAAATATCTTTGGAGGGGTTTTTGTGAGGACTTATTTATGTCTTTCATTTTGTTTATTTCCCACACAAACTTTAAGTGACTACTATTTTCAACATGATCGCAACATTTAGGATGACCATTAAATAAATCATCTTCAAGTGCATTCCTGTCAGCTCGTTTTGTTTGCTGTTGCAACTTTGCACAGAGACAGAGATGAAGTTTGAGGACCGTGTCACAACTCAGCCTCCAATCACTTATAATTCTTATCATTTTTAGACTAATTAGAGCTGAACGAAAATGTTCACTATCTTGAAACCAACATTTACAATATAAATAACACAGAAGACACACTGAACTAATATGACCGATGATATAATGTTCACTGTCCTAGAGCTCCTTGTGTAGATGACTGGCTGAGGTCCCACAGAAAGACTTTAGTGAGTGTTGTGATTGAAGAAGAGACAAAAAGGAGCCAGAAAAATTTGGCTTGAATGTATGGCTAACAAAAACAGTAGGTCTGTGATCTTAAAGGCAAATTCCATTCCAAAGAAGTAATAACATTGAATAGTTGATTACTTGTGTAAGGGAATTTCATGAGATATCAGGTTTCCTTATACCCCCGACATTCACTGTACAAAGTTACTATGACAGAACAAAGCAGAAAATGTGCTTCATGGGTTAAAATCTGATGAGTACAAATTAATTGCTGCCAATGAAGCTTTTAAATTCTCTCAACTATTTAAATTAACTTTTTTTACAGTGATGAATACCAAACAACACATGTAAGTTTTATGACTTGTCAGTATAAAGTGAATAGTTGTAGTTTCCGTCATGATAAGAAAAAAATAAATCTTTCTCCTCTTTTTCTCTCAAAATTCAAATCTGAATACTTCTCCTACAATCCTGCACTGAATTAGAAGGTGAGCTGCGAAAATATTACACATTCTTGAGGGTCAGAACAGAGCAGTGAAGTCTCAGGAAATGATTCATCTTCATGAGTCAGAACTGAGTGACTAGATTAATCTTCAGAGAAGGATACAACTTTTGCAAAAAAGAAATTAATTTGAGCCATGATACAGACAGTCATTACTTATAATAACTGTTCGGCTTTTGATTATCTCACCAGAATAGGAGAGGACATCACCCTGCTGTTACCTGTCTGGCTTTCAATTTGCCGTCTAAGAGCTGGAAGGAGATGAGACGAAGATGTCCAAAATTAAATGAGAATAACATTAAGCAATTACAAGATGTTGAATTTTATATAGGCTGAAATCAAACAATGTCAACTTATAGAATTTTCATATTAAAATAAGCATCAGAATTGACACATCTAATTAGAAAACATCAATTATTTTTGATGAATACTGAAATCTACAAGACTGGATGTAAACTTGTAAAGTTGAAAATCTTAATATTACAGTCAACTCGATATGTGAAGAAAAAAACACAGATTATCCTGAGTGGCCTGTGTGGTTGTACTCATTCTTTTGACCTTGAAGTATTGGAGCAACACACTCCAGAGTTTAGTGAATGGGAGTCCCAAGACTACTGCATTTATCATTGAAATACTGAGCTGTCAAGTCACACTACATACCTGTCAAGAAGGGCTCAAAGGTACAGCTCCGGCTCCTCTCCTCTGTTGCAGTGCATGATTCTTCATTGCATTGCATAGGAGGCCTGTTCACCGTTGTTTTCAGCCATATGTCAACATAATTCATTTCCGTATGTGACAGCTCCGTACTGTAAGACACTCTGGGACTAGTAGTTCACAAAACCATGTTTACATAACCAAGCGGTTGCTGCTAACCAGGACTGCAGAGAGAGAAATGCTCCATAAAGCCACGCAGGTCAGTTTGTTTGAAAGGGAATAATTCAAATGTAATCTGACAAGTTGTTTCTACAAGTACTGTACATTAGGTTAAATAAAATGACAATATTTTTACAGATGAGCTAAGCTAGGCATAGAAATAAGCACCTTCGAGTGCAGAGACAACACTTTGTCATCATGCTTCTCATAGTGACATCTGAAAAGACCCACAGGTGCTGTAGAAAGTGACTGTGTTGTCATATTTCATTTAGGCATCCTTCTGCAAAGCTGTAATTGCCTAATTAGCTTGTTAATTAGGAGATTAGCATTTACTGATAGAGTGGCTTGCTCTGTTGTGATGAGAGTAATACAGATTAAGTGAGAAGTTATGGGTGCATGAGTTCACAATTTTGCCGTCCACAAAGGGGTCACAAATCATTAAAAGATTTGTGAAATCGCCGCTTGTATTACATCTGAAGATGATGGTTGTCTTTTCTCCCTGCTTCCTTCTATCAAATTTAGCGTCGGGGACGGTGAGAGAATGTTGCAGGCAGCCTGTCACATGGCGGCGAGATACCTCCTGGACTGAGTGTCGCCGGTATGATCC
This sequence comes from Malacoctenus gilli, assembly GCA_032164315.1. Classification (NCBI taxonomy): domain Eukaryota; kingdom Metazoa; phylum Chordata; class Actinopteri; order Blenniiformes; family Labrisomidae; genus Malacoctenus; species Malacoctenus gilli. The sequence goes on from JASSRZ010000011.1 coordinate 4,813,789, forward strand.
CCCGTTGCTCAGGGAGGTTGAAGGAAATGACCGAGCAGACGGTGCCAGAGACATTACTAACCCAATTATGAACAGTCTTTCATCTAGTTTGGATACTTTATTTTATTCATATCCTGAAATTTGTTGCTGCTCTGCATGCACTTTGTCTTCATTATGTCTGCACATATGAAAGCGAAGAGAAAAAGGCTGAAGTATTAGTAGAATCTGCTTCATGGTTTTTATGTTATTTTTTTGTAAACTAATACACAAGAAACGGTGCCTATGAATATTTCGATATATGGGTCGGATATGGGTGGAGAAAGTATCTACATGCTTAGTTTACTCCAAAAGTACCATTGTAAAAATACCGCTCCAGTATCAACTGCTTTCAGGAGCAGTATTGGCAAACTATGAGGAGAGTACAAACACCAAACGCATGCAGCAGAATTCCCTCTGGATTATTAAATATTAATGCAATATATTACTCAAACATTAATGTGCATTTAAACATATTTTACTCCAGTTGCTTGAGAAAACTTCAATTTTAAAATTAGTGGTGAGCAGTTTAACTCTTAACAGTGTTCCCAGATTGACTGTCTGTAGTGAACGGGAATCTTTAGCAGAAAACAGCAGTGCTTTGATTAAAAAAAATCGAAGCTGTAACTCAAATTCACTGTACAAATCTTAAGTTTTGGGTTGTTTTTTTGTTAGTTTTTTACACAGAAGCATAACAATTTAGTTGATGCACGATTAAATAAAAACTTTACTTGAGTGAATCTACTTAACTCTGTTCCACTACAGACCACTCATTTAACAGAAAGGTAGAAAAACCTTCCAGGAAAATACGGTTTCTGCTAATGAGTGTTGTTAACTCCCCCTGTGGTTATTAAATCATTTCAATTGTTAATGTGGGAGGTAAACTAATAAACCGTTAACAATATTAAATGGGCAATTACAGAGTTGATGCATCTCAAACGTATTTGTGAAACAGAAGAAAATTTGGTCGATGAATTTGTCATTTGTTTACGGCTTGAAACTCAGATGAACATACAGCAGAAATGGTTTGAAATCCCTGAACAACTCCCCTCTAAATGCCCTTAATCAGCGCACTACACCTACTTTAACTGCTACTGCTCCAGTGGAGCTGCTCAGAGTCCCACTGTGGCCACACTGGGCAGCTCACTCATGTATGAAGCTGCAACAAAATAAAGTCTGATGTTCCCTTTCAAAAAAAAAAAAGGAAAGCTAAAGTTTTAATCCCATTCGTGTTATACCGAAGGAATCTGTTTCTTTAGGAAGTCAAGACAGATGTGGGAGATCAGAAGCAGGCGCTAATCGGAGGGGGGGTTGAGGGGTACACAGCTATGCTGCGCTCCGCTATCAATCATACTATACTTGTCCTCCCTCGACTCTCTCGCTGTTACCGTCTCCACTGAATGCGCTTCTCTCTTTGCTTAAAATTATTACACAGGCCATAAACCCAGAGAGGTGAGTGTCCTCTTAATGTGGGTACATGTAGTGGTTGCAGTAACCTTTAAGATTGGCCAGCGAGTGGTGGTGGCTTGGACACGGGCCATATATTCCAGTCAATACCAGAGACACGGATTGACTTGAGGAGGCATTTTAAGGCCTTACATTTTAATTGTCATTGAGGTAGCGGCCGAAATTGATTTTTGGGAGCCCGAGTGAAATCGGACCTTCATTGTGGTGCTTCCGTTGCCAAATTTCCATCGTTTTGACGGGCTTCTAGAACTTTTTATGTGACAAAAAGCTGGAAGGAGGGAGAGGGAAAGACAGGATGTCTGGAGGGCTTCGCTCGCTCCCCTGCGAACGAGACACCGATGTGTATCAGCCGCGAGAAGAATTGATGAATACTTAGAAACATTTTGATGTGGACAATTACTATCAGTTTAGGTGGATTCAATTAAATCATTGAATGTTGATTCCTATGCAGCATAAGGTGCTTCTTTTCCAATTTTTGAATTTGAACAAAACCATTTGGACATTTTGTTATTCTGAAATCTTCCTCCAACTGTAGCAGCCCTCCAACACCACCACCACTGACAGTGGGCTTTATTTCTTTTCCTTTATCTCCCTCATATATTTAATTATAAAGATTAAAACATTAAATTTTACAACTTTTTTCTCCTTTCAACATCAATTTGTCTGGTAATGAAGAGAAAATCTCCGAAGAGGTCAGAGACTGGTGTGTCTAAATCACTGCGGCCAGACTGCCCTCAACTCAGCTTGAGTATTGACATTATGCCAGCTATGACACCATAACTCAGCCCACTGCGATGGTCATTTGATAAATGGTATCATAAATTGTTGACAAAACAATTTGTGATGTATTATGTTACCGATGGGTTGTACTGCTTATCAAATCAAGTAATCTGGCAGGGCTCTCCATTCATCAGCATAATGCAAGCGCGAGCTGCAGATAGTGATGACTTTGTTGCTTTGTCAACATACAGTTCAAATGTAGTGTTGCAGGGAACAGAGAGGGTCCAGCAAGCTTCAGAGTTTTCATTATTTTTATGAGGCTCTTACTGAGGTGCAGAGTGAGGATCTTTTTTCTCTCTCACTTGCGAAAACAAGGGTGACGTGACTTTGCAGTGCACTGTTCAGAAAGAGCTCAGCATTATGAGATACTCCTTACATTGAGAATAAGCGATGAGCAAACAGATGTGACATTTTGGATGAAAACTTTAAGGTGAAGCGAAAGCAAAACGAGCCAAAATGCATATTTTTCATGTAAAAACCCAACGTTATGTTCACATTGGCGAGATGGGAAGTCTGATGTTACTTGTGCGCCAGCGAGACCCCAACAGCTCGTTAACCCTTCACAGGGCACTCATTAAAACACTTTGAAATGGAGTGTTTTTAGATATTGAAGGACATCACAGTTAAAGAAAACATCTTCATGTGTTGTTTTTATTCAACACAACTTATAGGCAAGGCAGGTTTATTTATATAGCACAATTCATACACAAAGTAATTCAAGTGCTTTACAGTGGCATTTAAGAGGGATTTATCCTGACAAAGATCACACAAACCAAAATGTTACAACATCTGAGACATACTGCACCATATTTGTCAGTTATCAATACAAAATCACTGTATACAGCATGTCTTAATATCAGCGTATAAAGGGTGTTTTATGATCAAAGTGCAGCAAAACTAGTACTTTTGTACTATAAATCAACCGGTTAAAAAAAAGGTTTTCATAAATAAGGTCAAAATAATGTATTATATTTACTCCAATGGAGGCATGCAAGTTGGGGAGTTTATTTCTTTTCTGCAGCACTGACCTAATTTTTCACCTTCTCGGCTTCCAGACTAAGCAAAACAATTGAACTAGTGATTATCACTTTAAATTGATCGCATAAATATAGGAATAGAAAAAGATTCTTTCAAATATATGTTTTAAATCATATTTGCACTATGAAAAATGATCCTGATATCAGGCTCTTGTGTTTTATCTACCTTTTTTGACGAAATTATTCAGAACTGAGAGTTTGATTTTATAAAGCCGCAAAGATTTCTCTTACAGTAAATACAATGTTTACTTTTTACTTCCAGGTTGACATGCTGACACACATTTCAGTATTCAAGACAGTTGTTTTTCCTCGTCTACAAACATTTGTCATCCTTTTTCTCTCATGAAAACGTGCCAGATAGAAAAATAATCCCGTTGTACCAAACAACTCAACAGCGAGTTCATTAATGTTGGGTTACTGACAAGCAGTGGTGTGAATGTGACCGTACTCACCAATAGCTGTCTTTTCTTCCTCTTAAGTGTCCTGTATGGGGAGCTCAAAGGGAAGAGAAATGAAAACAGCAGTCAGCCAGGTGTGTGTAATTAGGCGGCATTTTAATAAATGCTAAAAGCAAAAATCTTTATTTTTAGCCTCTATGAAGTCACAAGATTGCACTTTTAATTATCATCTTCCTTCAAACATCTCCAGGTGACTGTGTGCCGTTTGTCTTGGCATCCATGCGAGACATACAGTACAATATTTATGAAGTGCACCACCATACACCCTCTGCTACAGCCAATTTTCAGCTGAAACATTTGATCTTAAAAGCCAATGCTCAATAGAAGCCTGGTGCTCTTGATCAAGAAACAATGTAGTGTCTTTTCATCATGCTTGCTGGAAGTCGCCTGTCCATCCTTTCTCTGACAGTGCCATTTCTGTTTGGCTGGCAGTAAGCGACCCCTGGGCTTCAAAGATACATTGAAGTTCTGCAAATAATCTGTCAAGCATGGAGACCAACGACTACAACTACATCTGTCCACCGCGTCTCAGCAAACCTATTCATGAACGCGCCGTTTGTTGTTGACATGATGGGAAACGTTTGTTGTCATCAGAGTATTTTAGCACAGTGGAGCCCTTTCCAATGCAACCACTGCTCATTTCTTATCATTGTTTTAATATGGTTTGTTGAGGAAAAGGGATTAGATGACCCACTAGTTTGTGACATTTAGTATCCACTATCTCACTGAGAAGGCGAGGGGATTTATGAAATGGGTCATACACATGCACATGAGTCTTACTTAAGCCTCCCGTTAAAGCCACATGACCTTAAGAGAGAGGGAAACGTATCACTGGAAAATGCTAATGTGGTACACTTGGCACACATTAATTCTGTGCATGAATAAGACGCATATTTCCCTTCAGGAAAAATAAGAATAGTGTTTCAAAACTATGTCTTCATCATTCCATCTTAAATAATAAGATAATGAATTCTTCAGTTGTGGGTGTTTGTACCTGTGATCCGTTAACATCGGACATTATTGCAATTTCTCTGACAATATCAAAATGGGAAAGATTTACTGACCACAGTGCGGTGTGTGTTCACAGGACCATCGAGATATTCAGTATTTATTGTACATGTGCTTCAATCTGTCACAGTTCTAGTGGAAAGATCGTGTGAATGAGAGAAGATAGCTCTTCAGGTTTGTTTGTTCAGATGGCATCATGGGGAGCATAGGGGTGGGAGGCATTCACAGTGATGTGTGCTGTTTGGGAGGAACCGTTCCCCACTTTTCATCTGATTTTTTTTCCCCTCTGAGCGACAGCACCAACTTCTCTGGAAAGTGAACTGTACTAAGATCTCAAGGTTAATGCTTCTCAGGAGGACTTACCTCTGGCCTTCAGTGCGGATCGCTGCAATTAGGCCTTTTCACTTGTGAATTTAAACTGTTTAAAACGAGGAGGTCAGCTCTCATTATCTGACCCAGTGCCCTCGAAAAAGAAGATAACACCGAGGTCAAACATGTCATGTTACAGGGCCGGTATTACGGTGATATCTGAGGGTGGAATAATTTGATGTGCATACTCTGGGTTTTGACTGTTTTTTCATGCAAATACGTGAACATGTTTGGTGGCTCAGCTGGACCCTCTCAATGAAGCAAATTTACTACGAAATTCAATTTTGTCCTCCGAAAAACATAAATGTTTACTGCTAATTTTTGTTCCAAGTATTCTGTAAACAAATGAAAAGTTATTTTACTTTGAAGTTTGTCTAATTTCAGTACACATTATTGTTAGGGGGGGCATTTTTTCTAGTGAATCATATATATATATATATATATATAGCACAGTGATTGAGGATGTAAATGGTGGATATAGAGAGAGCTGAACTTCGACATCAGTTTGGAGTTGCTTTACGAAACATTTAATGGAAGCCTCAGTATTTTCCAAACACTTATCCAAGTGCTTTTGCGAACTGACCTCAACTACTGTTGAGTCTCTGGATGTGAAATTTGGTGGCGGGTGTGACAGCTGCGAACTCACCATCCACCCCAACCACCTCCTGCCAACTCCGATGTAGTTCATAAATGTGGTGCTTCATTCAAAGCAAACAGCTGCCACAGCAAGGTAATTAGGAGAGCAATTTAGCTGTACAGGAGACAGAAACAACATACTGAACCCAAACAGCCCTGTTGCAGAATGAAAACAAAATGGCTAAAGGTAAAGCTTGGTTTGGCTTGGATTTGCACCTAAACACAACACTGGGTGGTTGAACTAGCATTCCTACAATAAGTCCCTGAGACTTTTATGCATTGTAGCATGATAACAGCATCACAGCTGCATTTTAGCCTTTACTAAATGTACTTGGGAAGTTAATTTTCCTCATCAGCCATGACTTAAATTACACATTTATTTCAAACTTATACTTGCTGCGTTTAAAAAATAAACTAGAAAAAAGTAGAGTTGACATATTGCAGATAGTAAATTGGCTATGTTAAATATACTGAGTGAGTCTGAACATGGTCCTCACCTGCTGGTTCTGGTCAAACACTGAACATCGGCTCCACCCAAAACTGGCTCAGCGTGTGGTAACGAGAGTAAAATTTTGCTTTCTTTACTTGAATTTGGGCTGATTTAGTTTTCAAATACATCTATTAAAAGTTTCTGGTCTTTTATCAATGATTGATTAAAAAAACTGATTGGAAGCCAAACAATAAAAGCTTCAACTTCTCAAAAGGAAAAAGTGACACTTCCCATTGTGAAGATAACATTTGTAATATGTGCAACATCATCCGAATGGAGAATCAGTTTGTTTGCCTTTCACATGAAAAATTATAGCGGCTGTGACTGAGGAATTAAACGGCGGAGTAGTGAAAGACTCCAACAAAATGTTAGACAAAGAGATTGATGGAGACAGTGTTAATAAGATTGACTTCACTTGCAATTAACCATGCTAACCATGTGTCTATCGATGCTCTGGGAAAATAGTGCACGTTACAATTCAATGTATCGGAAGGTTGCTTAGAAGCTAAAGATGGAGGAATGTTGCCTGCGAGAGCAGTGATTGCACAAACACGTCTGTTGATTGGGAACAATTTTTTGCTATTTCATTGTGCTGTGACATATCTTTCATTAAGGTTTAAGCATTAGATTAAACTAGAACCAGTATCCAATAGTAATTAACTTGAGTATATCGGGAGGCCATTATTCACATTAAAGTAACCTTTTAATAGCTGAGCCTTTAACTCCACTGCAGGTAATGACTTTAAAGAGTGCTTATTAAAAGAGAAATGGTAATGAGCTTTAATAAAGCAGAACAACTTTGAAATGAAGAGCGCTTTTCAATAGAAAAGGATGGAGGGATTGGACCTGTGATTCCATTAACGAGACTAATGATTCTTTATCAGTCCTCTTATGTGTACATGGAGTTAACATTAACAGTGATTGAGGACAGGTTTCACTGAAAAGATGGGCCCTTTCATTGCCCTTTAAAAGATCAGATAAGAGAAAAAGAACTTTAGTAATTTAAATCATTGAGAATTGATAACACAAGTCCCCGCGACCTCAAACTCGGCGACCAGAGCCGAAATCTCCTTCAGCACTTATGGACTGTAACAATACAGTACATCTGTAATTATAAAATGAATCTGTCTCATTATGTGCGAAAATGAACCGAATGAAAGGAAGTAGATTAAGTGATACGAGTGTCAAAACTGGGCGGAGCAAATGCAAATTTCCACCTCAGTTTTCGATATGCAGTCCGAAAGTGAGAGGAGCGAATGTTTACATTTGTTTGGATACAAATAACTTCCTTCAATTTGTGTGACATATTGTTTCTGCCCTAATATTCCTTTTGGGTTGTTGTGGGGAAGCTAAAAGGTAACACGGTAGAGCAGACAAAGAATTAAAGAAATGCAGGGACAGAGGGAATGGAAATAATTAAATCAATCTTTGGCGAGCAGCTGGAGCAGGACTCCAGCTGACAACAGCACCTGGGTGTGCAGCACAGCCTGCCTGGGGCTGCACTGCCCCCCCACCCCCCACCCCACCCCCGCCACCACTGCCACCTTCTCCACCGCAACCCCCCCTCCATTTTCCAAAGCCCCCTGACGGCCCCCAGCCCCTGCTGGAGCTCTGGCTACAACCCCCCCTACCCTCACCCCCCGTCTTCATGTTTTCAGACAGAGGCAGCATCGTCACACTGACACTCACAGACTAATTAAAGGGATGATTTGTGAAATGCCATCTTTTTATTCAATTAATCACCAGCACAAAGCCATAAAACCTATCATTGAAAAAATATTCTTGTTGGTTTGTTGTGTACCTAATAGATTTTGCTACATTAAAGACAGGACGTGATGATCTGTTTAAAAACAGGCACCAGAAAAGAACATAAAAAACCCCCCAAAAAACATCGGCCGGTCTTTTAATATTTTTAAGCCCTGTCAATCGGTTTCAACATGTCAGCATCACCGCAACAATACAAACGACCCTCGTTCGCCATAAGTGACAACAACTTGCTCCGTGTTCGTACATCACTTCGCTTTCTTTAAACTGAAGCCAAACATACATGTCTAAATAAATGACTGTGCAGTTCTCAAACAAATGCTTCCCTTCCTTCATGTTCCTCCTCATCTCAACATGTTTAATTAGTGGTGAAAAATGAGTTCATTTGGAAGATAAATAACGTGAGCTGCGCATGTTTTTAGTTGGCGGGCTACAGACGGGTGTTTCTCCTCTGTGAGATGCAGTTTGCTCTCAGTATTCACCTACAAAAAAGACTGTAATTGCAGCATTTTTTCGTGATAAAGAACTATACCCATAAAATATATAAAGAAGGATTGTAGAATTTATATAAGTGATTAATGAAATGTCGGCTCACAACTCATTTCCGGGGCTTTAAACATTGAATCTTCTATTTCATTCAGTCGTCGATGAATCAACAAGAGGCTCAGTGTTTTAACTGCTTTTTGGTTACATCAAAAGTTAATAGACAAAACTCCACCTCAAAAGTTTCATCAACCCAGCTGATGTAAAAAAAAAACAAACCTCAAAAAACAGTGTTTAACTCTGAACATCCAGAGCAGTGAAGCTTTAAATCGTGTCTGCACCTGCTTACCGTCAATACATTCTTTCAAGTTTCCCACCTGGAGGAGCTGCCCTCGGCTCTTTTAGGCAGCTCTTCCTTTTTTGAGGTTCAAATAGCAAAAAAATATTCCCTGTTTTGTTCTGAAAAGTTTTCTTTATTCAACTTCATTTTCTCCAACAGCTTTGCGAGAGCAACCGAAATTACACATATCATCAATAAGTATTTATCCCGTGTTTCTGGTGAGCAATGGGTGTGAACCCAGGTGTAATTTGGTTTCAGTCTATCAAGATTAATTTTGTCAGGAACATGATGAATGCGGTGCGGGGCAACGCTCCGATGCATCAGTGTCATTCCAGATGAGATTTTTCACGGGAGTTGAGAGTTTCTAAGATTAAGTGCAGTATTAGTCAATGTTTTTGGGATAAGACTTCACACTAATTTAGTGAAGAGCAACAACCTGCAGAGGAGGCTCCATTAGCAATGACAATGAACTACAGCTCTGGAGGGGAAAATCTGATTAACGCCGCTTGCTGGAATTGTGAAGTCGTTTCGGTGGTAGGGCGATAATTTCACATTTTCAGGGATACCAGCTCATAAAATGCTTTTGTCCATGTCAAAGTCTCTTTTTTTCACTGGTGTGTTGTCATATTTCACAAGATCCCCGAAGACAGAAAATTTATAGATATGTCAAGAGAGGGCTGTACAACAGCATAACTCAAAATCTGTATCAGAAGAGAGGTATTTGTCTGGCAATGTGGAAATATGCTCGATCTCATTTGTGCAACAATGTAACGTGCCAGATTTCAAACAAAAGCAGGAGCGTGCCTGGGGCAATATGAAATGTAAAGTGGGTAAAAGCATGCTGCTAAGATCAGTGTGTTTTCTTGAAATATCTATCCTCATCAGGGTACCGAATACTTACGGCACAGGCAAATCCTTCCTGCTCTGCGTGTGTTTTAACTTTATTCACAACGTGGGATTGGCCTTTTACCACCAAATATCTCTTCATTTTCCCCCCAGCTTTTTTTCCCTCTCAAGGAAGTTTCTCTATTGAGATCAGATGTTCTGAATATATAACAATGACAAGCTGCTGTCAGCATTGATTTCCATTTCTCCCAGAAATATGGTGTTGAAATCCTCTCCAGGCAGATAAGTATCTTTACACATGACTGCCATATTTGATTGCCTTCTGTAAAGGGGGCTGTATCGGAGTCACTCTCAATGCTTGCCACAGTACATTGTATTCTTCTTCTGTTATGCCATACGATGCCCCTCGCAGAGCCCTCATCTAAATAAGAATATTTCTTCCATGCTTGGCTGTTCTCGGAGGGATTGGTGTGCAGTAGGGCTGAGTTGTTGGGCTGTATGGGAGGGTGAGGTGGGTTGGGGGGTGGTGGGATTCAGCTCTCTGCTCACTGTAATGGAACATGTGACCTTACCAAGCTGGAGATGTCGACTTGAATTGCTATAAGAAGTGTTTTTTTATGTACTGTGCACTTAGGATGTCTGTTTTACCCAGCGATATGAGAAGCCTGAGCCGAAAACCAGAGCATGAGTCAACCTCCTAAAGAAACGGCAATGATTGAACATGCATAGTTGAGTGATATGCTGTTTTCTGTAGGTGCATTGATTTTCATGTAGTGTGACCTAATTGATAATTTTCGAACAATTTCATTTCAGAGCCATATTTCATTTCAAATTAGAGCCCAACTGAGTTTTAAAATTATGTACTGTTTTTGTATAACACAGAGAAACCGCAAATTCACCATATCCATTATTCCACCACCAGTAACGGCCCGATCCTCCAAACACATTTGTTAAGCAGAATTTACTCAGAACTGCAATAAAAGGATTTGTTAAAATGTAGCTAAGAATGACAACTCTTCTCCAATGAGAGGAAGTGCCACACCATACACCAAAAAAATGCTGTTTCTGTGATGAAAATAACCGCACTGCTGCTCTGTGTTCCTCCAAGACAGATTTGTTTTTTCCCCATCAAGTCAAGCGACTGAAATTAAAAAGGCATTTTTTAGAAGCTGTATACATAGTTTCCTGTGTGATAAACTGCTAATTGGCCAATAAAAGTAATTAGGTCCCATGATTATACTTCTTGAATCACATTTATAATCAGAATCTTATAACAATCTAATCTTTCTCCTGGAAAAAACAACATGTGGGATGAACAACACAAATCTTGATAGCAAAATAAATGATAAAGACATCGTGAACACAATAATGAATTTGCCTGTTTACCATGAAGCATCTTTAAGATGCGGGTTTGGGTCACAATGTCAAATTTGAATAATTTCACTATAAATCACAGTAAAATCAGATTTCTTTTTTCCTACACTGTGATCTGAAAAACAGGGTTCACAGTTTCAGGTTACTTCACCAGACTCCCTCATACTGCAATTTATGCTTTAATAATGCAAAATAAACACACAAATACTGCTGAGACACATGCACATATAAGAGAGGACTAAGAGAGGACTGAACTTGAGTTTGGTTTGAATGTTGCCATCAAGCGTTGACTTCAATCGTCCCTGTGCTCCTAAAATCTGAGGATTTGACATGCGTTCGATACCACGAGCCGATACGTATTTAATAGTGCGAGCACCGTGATGAGTTTGATACGCTGTGATGAGGGACACAAGGTTTGATGGTTGCTGCTTCACACAGTGCAATAATAAATTTGGGGCTATGGGGGTCTGACATTGTCTGCGCTCGGTATAATTAAGCGGTGCATTAGAAAAGAGGGCTGGAATAAAACATGAGTATGTAAATGCAGCCTGGAGCTGATGTTCTAGTGATTATTACAATGCAGATAAAGCATTTCTCACAACTGCCTGTGTCTACTGAAGCCTCCAAAAACATCTGGACCTTTTAATTGAAAAATGGCGTGGTGTTTCGCTGTGCTGCTTTGTGCTAAGTGAAGTCAACAATTAAGACAAAAATGTAATTGATAAGAATTGCATTGCTTCATTATTTGGTGTTCTAGTCAAGAAAATTGATTTATCAATTATTTACAGGTCACAGAGCAGAGGCCACGCGTTTCTGTTTTCATTGCATCATCATCCTGGAGCACACAGCACCGAGCTGAGAGCATCTCTGGAGTTCCTCCACGTGAAATCAATCATAGCCTGCATATTATGTTCAAAACTAATTACTTTTTTGTGCTGATATTAGTATACACGTTAAACTTGGATGCATGGTGTGGTCCCTCACTTGTGTAGCTGTTTAATTATAGCCTGTGTTGAATCTGTAATGATGACAGAAAAAGGAACCCGAGAATAAAATACATACTTACTGGCTCACTAAGAATCCAGAGTAGAGACTGCGATCCTGTTTTCGGGAGGACATTATACAGTCCTTTATTTCTGTCAGATAATTACATTGTAAAACCCACTGTATGTATTATTACTGGCATTTGTGCAGGCAATTCACTATTTTGAAAGGTGTTATAAAAGGCATTGTGCTGGTCTGGTTGCATGAAATATAGGATCTCTTCAGAGATGTACTATCCAGAAGCAAGAGCCTCATGGTCGGTCATCATCCCTTGTCAACCCATTACGAGGTTGTTTTGTTGAATGTCATCAGATTGTGTTTTTAGGAAAAACAAAGTTTGAGTGTCAGTCAAGCTCACTTCCCAAGAAATATTTATATCTAAATCAACAAGCATTTCTTCACCTATGACTTCAAATTGAAAACAGAAAACTCAAATGTGAAAAAAAAGTTTTTGATAAAATATATACTTTTATTTAACACCAATCGACCAATCAGAAGTTATGTGGAACTTCGAACTGAGAAGAAAATAGACCCATCAATACAACCATCTATTCACTCGTTGCGAGGCCTACATCATGAAACTTAGGAAGGAAGCTGAAGACCATCCCTGTTGACATGGGTCAGAGACCAGCTTATGCCAGTGCGAGCATGCCTCCCCAAAAACATGATTTTGAATCAATAATCAATCTAGCTAACAAGCATGTGGAAAAAAAACTTAAGAAGTCCCGACAGGGAGGTCCAAAGTCTGTAATTGAACCGGGTGTCTCCTTTCTGTCAGTCGAGCCTGCTAACCACGACACGGCTGTGTGGCATTGAAGCAGCCTCAAGCATACTGTGAGCAGTTTCAGTGATTCTCAAACATAGGTGTTATGTAAAGATATCTATTCAGGAAAAAAAGGTCACATATCTCATTGGTGCTCAAACTATGTAATTTTGGTGCACTTCCTTGTATAGCCTCCCAGAAAAGTCCACATTTGATCTGTGAGGGAGTCCGGTGCTTTTGAAGCTCAGCGAACATTCCTTCATCCTCCCTGTCTGAAGTCTGTAGATTAGTGGGCCTGGGGCAGAGGCTGTTCATCTGCCAATATGGCACCAGCCTGAGTGATGGGCATGTGGCGATGTCACTAATGATCAGACCATAATGATTCGCTGACAGGGGAGGAGAGCAATAGATTGTCACTGGGGGTTGAGTTAAAGAGGGGCCCTAATGATCTGCCTGCAAACACAGCCAGAGCACCTCCTATATCACTCCATCTCTTTACTATACTACTCATCAGGTTCCTCTCCAATGGAGGGAGCCACTGTGTTGTGTCTCAATGCCATCTCACAACGCACTGTAAACATCTGTCACCTCCGTATCTATATTTCATGCTATTACCTTTTAGGCCTTGGGCTGCGTGCTGTACGCCTCGGGGTACTTGATTTCCGCCAGCGTGAGCTTTCAGTGGAGGAAGGATCAAGTCGTAATCATGGTGCTGCATGGCGGTGTTTTAGCAGCAGGCGTCCTATATACCAACATCCCAAGTGGATCCAATTCTGTAGCACTCAGCAAAATGAAGAATACCTTATGACCTCTATTTTTATCAGACGCTCTGTTACCTCTGACTCTACTCCCATGTCTCTAATGCACTTCCTGATGTGCCATGAGAATAAATCCGACAGGTTACACAAAGTATTCATTCAAAAAGTTCAAAAATTCAAAACAATAATTTCTCATTAGGTCTGTCAGCCTTTTCTGTGTTATTTTTGTTTGTTTATGAATGCATTTGCTGACTTCAGATGCACCGTTGATTTTTTTCAGAATACAGAACATTTAAACATCTGTTTCAATTTGAGCTTTTTAATTGAAATTGTGAATATGACTGCAAAAAGCAGATTTAAGACCCAGTATTAGGCAAATGTTGTCATAGGAGTTGATTGCTTAACTTAAAAACAAAAAAAACCTTAGATATGAAAAAAGGAAACAACCTGACAAATCTGTTGTAGAAAAAAACTCAACTGTCAATTATGAGCAAAAATTCACACTGATAATATGAATGTGCAATAATATGGGTGTCATTGGTTGAAAGTGAAAAACGTTTTTTTTCATTATAAATGACAAAAAAGGGGCTTTTTGGGGCACGCAAGCAGAAAAGCCCTGCAAGGATTCCTACCCAGAACCCCCCCCTTGAGCCGAGAACGCGGACCACCTTGTCACCATACTGCCCCATTTTGATAACATGTTTTTAGAGTGTTGATTGATAGTTTTCTTTTGCTTTCGGAGAGTGAAAAAGTGAATTACAATGACCATTCAAAAAAATTGATAAAAAAGGTCACTTTCTTTTACATTATTTTTCAGTACAATTCATTATGACACTGTTGCAAGCTTTTATTTCCTGTTGTTTTCAACAAAAAACATATAAATGTCAATTATATGTCAGATTTCCATTAGTTAATAAGTTTTTTGACAACATTTCAATTCAGAAATAAAATGCATATTGTGTTAATCTGCAGGTAAAACATGTATTTATAATCCATCATAAATCTGAAGAAACCCACTTTTATAAATTGAGTTTGTACTTTTTAAAAGGTGCTGGTTTGTCTGGAAAAGAAATGTGCTATAAATTCATATTTTAAACTAATGAGGGGCTTTAGGACTTATCCATCACGCTCGCACAGACAGTGGTCGGTAATTCAAGCGATTTCAATGCACAGCAACAGTTTTTCAAAAACCAGCAGCTCTGCAGAAGACTCTCACACCATTGCTGTGTCCAATTTTGGTTGGACTTGATTCAACACTCATCTTCTCAATATTATTTTATCTCATTTAAGGGAAAAAATGAAAGGTGGAGGGGGGAAAAAAAGCAGCAAGTACTTTCGTAATTTAAGAGAGTGTTAATGAGTGGCTGCTAACCTTTCTCAGTTATCCATCATCTGGTAATGGAGGCAAGGATCCCTCTTCCAATCTGCTTCATTAAAAACTTTCTATTAAATCTAAATATGACGCCACGTAGTGCTGAAATTAATAGAGTTTCTGAATGTCTAATTCATCCTTATGGTGCTAAAATCCTCCTTGAACATTTTAACCGCATTGATTTTATATGAATATTATTTAAGAAGACAGAGGTCCTTAAAAGCATGTCTGAACAATAAAAATTCTCGGCCAAAATTGCTTGAGACGGAGTTGCATCATTAGCAATTAAATGATCACCACTGCTGTAGATCACAGCCAACTGTTTGGAAGGTTTCGCCTGAAGTTCAGGCTTTATGGTGGAGAGAAAAACAAACTCCAGTTAAAGTCCTCTTCGAATGGACACAACACATCAGTTATCGCATTCACTTTCACTGCCATAAAACAGTGTGGGTGCAAGGTTGAAGAGTCCCACAGGACCAAAGGCTACACTATATATCAAAGCTGCCAGTTCAGCTATTCACTTATTCATTTACGAAATAAGTCAATGAATAAATTCACATTTAATAATTGTTATAACAGAACAATTTTCTTTCTTCAGGGTCCTCTCCAAGCACCCAGCAATCAAACACAAATGTGTCCCAGAGTGGTGATGCGACTCGACAGGACCCAGCAGGACCTGGTTTAACCTGACCCGACAAGAACTCAACCAAAATCAACAGGCACCGTCCCTCTAACCTGTACCGTTGTGCATGTGAGATATCAAAAGGATCATAGAGGTCTGTGAGGAGCTCACCAGTAGGTTCACTGGGAAAAGCGTTTACAAGAAAACCTCTATGGACTCAGGACGACTGCCAGTTTAATACTGTGTTCACAATCTTACCTTCCCTGGATGTACCTGGTTGTGACCTTTGCCCTCACAGGTGTCACAGAAATATACACACCGTGATAGTGTTCCACATTTTTTACAGTATTTGTTCGGTTGTCTTTTTTTTTTATTTTTCTTATTTCGCTATTCCTAAACGTGTTTATTTTCTGGTGTATTGATGCTTGGGTGAGGATGTTAAGCGTTTAGGGGCTCAACCTTTCCTCAGTTATGCAGAAAGAGAAAAAAACAGAAGAGAAATAGAAACTTAAATCTTTCCACCCGCTCAGATTGCAGTAATATTTCAGCTGACACACCCCACAGAAAAAACCTGCGCTCAGCAGTGTTGTGTTTGTTGAATCATGGTTGTTCTTGACATCAAGCAGTCAGCAGTCAGTATTTCTGCATGTGAGAACATGCACTTCAGATTTCAATCCACTGAATCTTTCATTTACTTGATAAAGTGAACATGCACTTGATTGTTACTGGGGTGACTCCTGAAGGCACCAACAGTGGGAGACCTGAAATATATAAATGAAGGGGCCTTCCTTTTTCCTTTTTTTTATTTTTGCATCATATTTCCATTTTCACCTATGTGGCATGAAAACGGCCATCTCCAAACCAGATGTGTGCAGTTGCCGTGTCAATCCAATACCCCCGAACTCCTCTTGGACGATATGGAAAAGTGCAGAAGGGCAAATGGTGAAGTCAGAGATTCCCCCCTCCCTTTTCTTGTCATAAATCATGCTTGGCAGCACAGAATAAGCTACTTCTAGAGACATTGCTACTGGCACTATACCCATTGCCATTCATCACCTCGGAGGAACTACAAAAGCTAAAAAAAAAAAAAAAAATCACCACAAGCTACCCATGTAACCTCTGGACCAACACCGCCAACATTAGCAAAATGCATTCCTCCCCTTGGAGACAGGATGATGTTTGCCACCTGTACAATCACTCCTTTTTATTGCCATTGTGGCCTTTTGGAGAATTTAACAGAGCTAATTGCTCTTCATTTACCAGCAGGGATGGATATGATGTAATGAGGCATTAGAAACAGAAAAAAAATGAATTTCTCTCGTGGAACAATTTTTCCAAACATAAATGTCCGGGTGCAAAGCAAAGGACTCTTTTGCTTTGCTTGAACCCCCTCCCCTTTTGGGTAATCTTTTGCTTCATAAACTGATCGTGACAGCCTTTTAAACTTTTATACATCCCATCAATTCATCTGCTAGTTTCACAACTTTCCGCTGCACTTTTCTGGGCTCTTTCTTTCTCAGTTTTCCAGCAACTTCAGTCAACTCTCGCACCCTAAATCCTGGACTCCTTTTTATAACCTTTCAGGTGTTGCATGCACAGCGTAATACAAAACTCACCAGCATGGGAGAGATGCACACAAGGACTTGTGTTCCAGACTCCATCTACATGAACTAACCTTTAGCCCACACCTTAAAATGACTGCTGTTTTTCATTTCCCCTGAAGAGATCTGACGGGCATGGCAGTAATGGTGCTGATGAATGCCAGAATAAACAGACGGTGGGAGACAAGACAAAGAAGAAGATGAATGTGTCTGGGAGGTAGGATTTTTTCCCCCCTTTTCTTTTGGCAGTTCTGAATTAAATGAAAATCTGGATTTCATTTCTGACATGCAAATGTTTGCATGAAAAAGTGTTTATGTGTTTAAAACCATAAACGTTGAAGGTCTTTCACAGTGTGAGAGTGGAGAAGTTTGTGTTGATCATAGAGAAACACACTTTTTTCATTTTTATTTGTGCGCAATGTTTTAGATTATTTTTATTTTTCTCTGCGAGATTTAGTGTCAAAACTGTGCATAAGGAGGCTACTTCCATTCGAAAGAAGAATATAGGTATAAAAACATATAGTGGTCCCTGAATGGTGAAGGGCATTTGCATTTTATTGTGTTTGGTTTGTGTTCACTTGTTGGTAGAAACAGAAACAAGAGTGAAAAGGCTCCAGTACAGTTCCTGTGAACCCATTTAATCCCAATTTTTTGCCTGCAACAGAGATACCACGATATGTACAGGTGGGGGTCTACGTGACCTTTGACACCAGTCACAAGACATTGATATAATTTGGAGGAAAAAAAACACACATTTGCTGTCGAACATCAGAAACAACTGCTTTGAGAGTTTCCAGAAGTGAAAAATATAACTTTTTTGCGAGTAACATTGTTATTGCCAGTGGGATAAGTTGCTGAGCTTTTACCCAGTAAAACTGATTTAAAAAAAACAACAAAACACCACTCAAGTAAAAGTTCAAAGCAGAAATTAAAAAGAGTTACTTTTAAATCCCTTTTAATTATATTGATTTATATTTAAAAGCACATTTCTAAAAAAAATATATATATATATATATGTCTGATTGCATCAGAGCTATTTGTTTTGTTAACAAATATGAATTCAAATTGTGCACTTGATTTAAATAGTGTTAATTTGAATGTAGGAGGAACTTCTCATCCTTCCTCACTGTGTTACAAAGCCGACAAATGTAAATACAATAATGTTAGTATTATTTTTCTCATCACACTACCACTACTTTTTAGGAAATCTTTGCAGATCAGCGTATTTTAATTCATATTTTTTGTGTGATCAACGCAGTCAATCAATTTAACGTTTCTGCATCCATCCAATCTTAAAAACTTTGGTCGTCTGCTCCTCAGCAGACCGCAGCTCACGTCGCAGCAGACACATGAAGTCCATTATTTATTTGAAAGTGTTTTGCCAGAGCTCAATACCATAAATTACTCTTGCTATCAATCCCGGGCTGAGCTTAGCCAGCTCAATTGGACCACCGATTTATTTATTACCTACAGTATCTATTTAAAATATTTACATCGGTGCACATTAGCAGGAAGTATGATCTGTGAATCATTTATTGATGCTCAAACTTAACTTCAACTGAGAGAGCCCATATCTAAAAGAGTGACAGTGACTCTATCTTATCACAGCTCTGCTTTCTCCTCACTATTTCTCACGAACAAGTTTTAGAGTGATAAGATGTCACTTCAGATCGAAGAGTGTCGCTCCCACAAAGTGGCACCAAATTGTTGATTTTTTTGAAAGAAACAACATTTAGTCATCCAGGCCTTATAAATCTCTTGGTGCATCTCCCTTTAGGAATGGACATGTTACAGATTATCACCTGTATCTTCTGGTAACCATTTTTTTGCTGTATGGACTCATTTCACAAACACCACGTTTCACATACGTATGAATCCTGAATCAATGTTCAAAAACACATTACAGATTTCATACAATTTATGCCTGTGTGATTTCAGTAGGTGGATTAAGGCAGCTGAGTGAAACTTGATGGAAATATAATGCAGTTGTTACCCAAGATTTTTAATAGGTGTACAAATTCTTATACAATATATTGTTGTGCAATAGTGAGCACACTCACATGGAGGCCTGAAGGTCACAGGTTTGCATAGTTTAGTATTTTTGGCACGGAATTTGCATGTTCTTCCTGTTTCTGCCCACAGTCCAAAAACATACATTTAAATTAAATTCGTGTCTCTAAAATATCAGTTTGTTCTTGTTATTTTCTGCTTTCTGCTTAATATATTCAATAATCAACATCCACATCAAGATGAAAACCCACTGCTGAATATTTCAGTTTATCTCACTTATCTCAAAGGTTTCTCAAGTTAACTTTGGGGTCGGTAGTTCGATTATTGGCACTGGCAAGAAGTTGAGGTGATAAAAGTGACATCGACTGCTTGTCTTCCACCATGGTCACCAGCACTGTGGGCCTTTAACCCCTGTTTGCCCCCCCTGGGTGTTTCCACCGTGGCTGCCCATCGCCCTTTGTATGTGTGGTAAAGGTTAACTTCTGTATTAAAAGAATGGTCCAAAACTAAACATGACCATGGGGAATAATTAAGGATAAGTCAAACTAAAACTTTGATGAGGATTGATACAGTCTGGACCCTGGACAGGGGTTGTCAGTTCATTCAACAGGGGGTGAAAACTGTTTTCTTCCAGTTTCTGAATTCTATACACTTTATCTATATTGTGTTTCAGAACAGCTCCTGTAAGTCTGTGGCGACCGTGAAGGCAAATACACATCGATGCTCTGACATATCAACAAATACTGTTACATGAAGATTTGATTCAATACAGTTTATCAGCTTTTCTTGTTTGAAGCAAAAGTTTGACATTCAGGGATCGCTGCTGTTACACTTTCATGGCAAAAAGCTGCAGGACATTCATAAATATTTCCTCAAAATGCTCTTTCTTGTCTAATAAGTCACCTGTAGCTTGTCGAACCAAAAAAGAAATCAGATTCCCCTCGGATACTTGACCTTACTGAGGACTCCCACTTCAATTTGCATTAAAATGTGAAATATAGATGGAGTTGCGATGACAAATGTTCTTGGATTGGTTTCTGTGGGAGCAATATGAAAATTTACAGTTTGCATTAATATTAATGCATCATTATCACCTGTCTGATTTCATAAATAAGTACAGCAGTGTCAGGCCCGATATAGATCACTTGGAGAGGGCAGACTTTGCAAAACCACACCTAAAAGAGCTTTGTGAATTTAATTGGGAAAATTGCAAATCAGGTAGTCAGCCGTATAACTCATTGTCACATTTAATCAATAAACTTTGTAAATCAACTCATTTAATTTATAAATGATCTTATATAGATCAGGCAACCAATTAAACAATTAGCATATATTTAGCAATTAATTAATTTTACCATTAATCACGCCATTGCAGTTCAAATTTTAAGCCAGCAATTTTGGGAGCAGACGTGCAGGCTGGCGTTGGAGCAGTACATCATGCCTGGGGAGTGCAGATTGTGACACAGCAAGATTTACTGAGCTAAAAATCAATGCAATTAGGAGAGAGGCTGGAAGCTGGCCTGGGGTCCAGCATGGTCTTTAGGATTTTTTGACACAAGCACATTTATGCAGACATAGACAAACACAAACACACACATACATAACCCCAGATGGGTTTTTTTGTCATTGTTAATCCCCCCCCCCACACACACACACACACACGTACAACGTGAGGTCATAGCTTGCAGCAGAAATACTGATGTTGCAGAAATCACTCAGCAATACATTTCTGGAGCTTTGCATAATTGTGTTTTTTCACATCAATACGTCATTGTCAAATTAATTGTGACATCTTGGTTTAATTACCACAAACAAATGAGACAATGGCTCACATGATTGGTTGCTCCTGTCTCACACCTCCTTTATTGATGTTAGCGTTTATCAAAATTAAAACCACATTCCCCCATAAACCCCGTTTTCTATTTGTTTCAGCTGTGGTCCAAGGTTTCCATGTTGCCCTCATTATTTCACTTGATCTGCTATCAGTTCGCTCTGATAAGGATCTTTGTTCGCTTCAGTTAATGACATCGATTCCAATCTGTGACAGGCAATGTCAAAATGGAACTTTGTTCATCGTCTTTTTCAGGCAGGATGGAGGTCAAACAAACATGAAGTTGCACATCCAATTTAATACTTGTACATATTTCAGAAGACGTTGCATTAATGTGTCAAATAACTCCTGATACCTCTCTATTTTCTGTCAACATTAGTCTCTTCTGAATCCATTCATTAGATTCCAAGTCCATTTTGTAGTTTAACTTTTATTACTGTAACTATTGTGACCCCTTACATCAAAGCAGGGAAAAAATAATTGCCTGGAATAACAACCTACCTTTTGTCACCTGAATAAAACTTTATTAACGATACAATTCTTGATTGGTGGCTGTAGATAAAGTTGTGAGATTATTCTGCAGTTTTAGGGCCAAAACAAAATATTTTTTATGGTTGTTTAGCAAATCCAAAAGTAGAATTAATTCTCTTTTTTTTTCTTTTTTTTTCTCTTTTTTTTGACTGCTTTTGCCCTTTGTCAGCTCCAATGTCCAAAGTGGGCTTTTTTCTGTTAGACTCCGATCATTTTACCAGTTCACAACAGCTGCCTGTTGTATCCTGAGACAAGGCTGAAGTGTGCAGTAAAAGTTGACCTATAATTGAAAGTTATGGGCCAAAACAACAGATTATTGCCGTTTGTTTTCACTCATGAACCATTTTTTCCACCCAGCATTATGTAACAAATTTATATTAGAGCTAGTAATTATCTATTGCAGTTGTTTGGAAATATTTTTGCAGCTTCAGGAAAGAGCCTCACATCCCGAAGCCATTCAGATGTCCGAAAACGCTGCCGAGCAGCGACCTCACCTTGCACATTGCTGCAAAGAGAAAGGTGAGATCTGGTTTGAGATGTTTTGGACAAGCTGTCCTCAAGCACAGGATGCGGGCAGTGTTGAGAGCTGTCCGGGCCTTGGGTTGCTGATTGTCTCATCTGTCTTGGCTAAGTCAGCAGGATGTGACAGCCGCCCTCTCCCTGTTACCCGCTGACCACTGGGCTTGGCATCCTCTCCACTCACCTGCCCTAACGCCGCCTCCACCGTATCTCTATCCTCGCCTTGCTCTCACCTCAAAGTCTTTGCAGCGAGAGTGAGGATCAACGCCTTAGTGTCAAAGAGGAGGAGTGTCGGCTAACAATTTCTGACTGCCGGCTTTCAAGTATCGGTTCCGGGTGCTGACTTCGATTTGTCGGTTTTTGATATCACGCCCATTCTGACAAAGTGACAAACCTTCACTTCCAATGTAAGTGACCAATCAGATATTCTTCATTCGGGAGGATCTGCTGTGGAGAGAATGATCAGCTTTACGTTGTGTTTGTGATTGCATCTCTTGCATATTCATACGGAGTGAAATGTGGTGATGCTTGCGCGGCAACCTGCAGGCAGCCGTTTGTGTTTTGGGAGCCGCTTCACATCGGAAGGTGGAGCTTCATATTTATCCTGCCTGAGCTGCAAATCCACATTGTCAGTGATTGTCTTCCAGGATGCTCAGTGCAGCGCGCCGCCGCGCCTCAAAGCTGAGGGGAGCTACACATCATATATACTGTATATGCCTCTCTGTGTTATTGCTCGTTTTTAATGCGGGGGGTGTCAAAATATCATTATGGGATGTCATGTATGATCACCGTGCGGCACAAAATATCACTTTTTTGGGAGAGTTTACGTTGTCTGACAAGCGTGTATGTCAGCCAAGTTTACAATCCGTTTGATTTTATCTGCATGTGGTCTATGAAATACGACAAAAAGAATACAGCAGCTGTGTACCTGCTGCGTATTCCCAATTCAGCAGTACAGCACCAACAGTTTTATGTTTATGAGTTGAATTATATTTTATTGTTGAAAGACACCTAAGTTAAAAAAATTCTCTTTTGAAACCAAGCCCAGAGGGGGATTTGATGTCTCACATCTGAAGATCTTTTGTATTTTGATTTTTGTGTATTTTATTACAGCTCCGCTCTTTAGTCACCACTCACCACGGTCCCAATCCCAGACTTGAAGAGGCGACCAAAGCCGACTCGTCAGGGATAACAGATGAGCACAGATGAACAGTGTCAGGTAAAGTGCTGTGAAAGACATTTAATGTGTTTTATATCAGTGTGTCTGAATTGTCCAGGAACACTTGAATCACTCAGTGTCAACCAAATACAGCGTAATGAGACTCGCCTCCTCTCATCTGAAGACACATGTCTCTCTGCTGTCACTCAGGCTAACGGAGGGAAAAAAGGGGGCTTTTCAAGCCTTTTGAAGCACACAGAACTATATCATAGTCCTCCGCTTTGCATCAGGAATTGCTCATGCAAGATTATTTCATTACAGTGCTCCCAGAGAGAGGACAGAGGTCTCACTCTGGAGCTCATTCAAACATCTGGAGTTGAGGAACATAAATTATAAAACGAGGCAGCAGTTTGGATTGACACACCGAAAGGTTGTTTTTTTACGATGGTATTTAGTTTCCAAAGGTTTGGAAACATCACGTTGTTTTTATTTTCACGTCTGCTGAGCTTCAGTTGTTTGTGGCACTTTAGTCTTGGTGTACAACTCTCCCCAAGTCCTTCTTCCTGTAGTTTTGCCACAAATGCAATGACAAAACGGTCCAATGCTCATGAACCAAATGGCTTTTGGTTAGTGGGCATTTCACTGTGAGTTTTGAATGTTTTGAGGCACCGGTTCACCTTTGGGAAGTGGTTGGAGTAACAGTCAATGTGGTCCTGTTCAGAGAGAGATGGTGAGAAGGTAGGCTGATAAAAGGCAAAACTATTTCACAATAAAATCCAACTTGGTGGTGGTGCAGCTGATGAAACACGTTTTAGCCTGAAACAGCTGCATCTCCAGTAAAGAGTGAACCAGTTTGCACCTTTTTTCTTCCATTCCCACAAAATATCTGGTTAAGCAGATCAGAGTCTTACAGTCTACTTGAGCTACAGGCACGAACCACCTACGGGCATGTTGTGATAGTAGCACAAAGTGGAGCGAAAAGGCACCGGGGATGTTCTGTTATTGTCATGGAAGCAGCTCAGGAGGGTTGGTGAGCAGGTCGACGATGGGAGGAGTGTAGCGCCCAAGTCCTCTCGCCCCAGTCCCCTTTGGGCCGTCACAACCAGAAAAGGCTCGACTTTGAAAAGGGAGGAATCTCTAATTATCTCCACCTGTGCCGGGCTACAATGGAGGGTCGGGATGAAGCCATTAGCTGTCTCTCCACTGGCACCACCAAGAGTTTGTATACATCTGTGTCTTATTTTCTTTTCTGGCACAATCAGTCCAGCAAGCTAAGCAGGCATGACCGGATTTGGCAAGTTCCAAGGACTCTGGCAAAGTTAGACAAGGAGGAAGCGGTGAGATGTAGAGAGGGGGATGAGCTGGCATGGACTCCGTGTTTGCTTTCTCCCTCGCCTGCTACTTGAGCTGGGCGTGTTGCTCGGAGAGGTGCTGTGTTGGTCAAAACAATCGGCTGAAGGAGACAGATACTGCGGCAAGTTTGCAGAGAGGAGGCTGAGAGGGAAAATGTGATTAAACTGGTATCAAATCCTATACGGGACTCTGTTTTGTTTCGTTACCATGCTGCTAAATCCTCCCGGTTTCACAGGTTGCATTCGCCGTAATGGACGCAGCACCAGATTACAGCTATGCTTAAGCTCATCCCCTATTTGACTCATAGCACTTGATAGAAAAAGACTCATTGTGATTTCAGTATTGTCAGTTTTGATTAGCTGAGTCAAGCCTTTGTCTGGCCCGGCAAGTGTGCATGTTGTCAAAGCTGTTTACGAGCAATGACCAGATATGAAACCCAGACTATTGCGGTCATGTAAACAGCCACATCTGTTTGAACCCACCTGCTCCCCAGTGTTTACTGGGCCTTGTAAATAATGAAATAAGTCCCACCGCATAAAAAATATAACAGCAGCTTGGACTTTTGGATTAAATGGCACAACAATTAATCAACACTGTGAAAGAGGACAGAGGAGGATAAGAAAAAGCTAAATTCAAAATAAAAGTCATACAAAAAAATCCACGTATCTAAAGTGTGTTGTTCCTCAGCCGGGGTAGCACACATTCATTCATTCAGAGCCTCATTCATTCATTTCTGCCTTTATTTATTTATATACCTCCATGAGTGTTTGTTTTCATTTTAGTCCCTTGAACCTTGCCACCCTGTGTGTGACACCCGGGCTGTGAGCGAAGACGGAGAGGCGGGCTGGTTCAGAATGATCACTATCATTAACATTCACGGGGGGTTCACTTATCATCCCTGACTGGAGGGACATGGCAGCCATTATGAGACGTCCGCAGGTGGAGTGCCATGATACATATTGCATCTTGCCACAATGGATTTATGTATTCAGTAACAAAAGAAAAGTCTAATGAAAAAATACAGAGGGCAATCCTTTATTCCTCGCTCGGCTTCAAGTGAGGCCACCATGTCCTGCAACGAGGAGGAGCGCCGGGGAATTCCAGGACTGCGTGCTGACCTGTCACTCACACCGCACGTTGGCCCGCCACCGCCACCATACACCTCGTGCTGTGGACAGCCTTCATTAGCAACACACTCACGCTTTTGTCCCCCAAACACCCCGACTTATCACAGGGTTACATGTTAAAATAGAGATGGTCATAGGATTTTTCATGCATTTCTGGCCACTTATTGATGGCTTGTTGACAGTCTGAAGCTCCTTTGTAAAAAGAATGATGAAATCTGTTCCCGAGGGGCCAAAACTCCTCCTCTAAAATGTCTCTCACCGATTCGATCTATTAGACGAGTTCAACAAATTTGTGAAATTTGGAGCCCCACATGAAAAAACAAAAGGTATGCAATAAATGGTATGTTTTCAAAGGTTTCTCTGTATTTTGCAGAGTAAAGTTAGGTTATGTTTGTACCTTGACGTCACTTTATTTTTGCCTTATTCCTTTCATGTAAAAACTGTACAACTGCACTACAGTCGTTGCCATTCATTCTACCATTCATCCATCCTCCCACATTGACAGACATACATTTGGCACCAATACTACATTGATGTAAGGCTGTGAGAAACAATTACTGTTTTTTAAGTGAAGCAGAAATGATGGTCATGATGTTCAAATGTCAACACCACATGGAAAATGAGGAGAATATGCACCAGTCTGTCACCAATCGCATAGAGACTGTAAAGGAATTACCAGAAAAGGGAAAGTGGACTCCTTTCTGCTTCTTTACTTCCTTCCAGATGAGAGATTAAATGCATTTTTAAAATTTATTCTGCCTTTGTGATGCAATCAGCCAGAGATATCTCAGAAAAGGAGAGTGTAAACAGGCTTTTCATCTCCACCACTTATTTCTTTGCGTTTACTATTTTACAGTTTTATATTCTCAGTTTTAATTTACCCAATCTTTGACATAAGTGCAGCGTAGACAATAGAAACTTAGATGTTTGATATCCATCGGTATAGTGAAGAAAAAGGTGAAATCATTTAAGTAAAGCAGAAGAAAACAAGCCAATTAGCCAAGAATGACCAGCGTTTCCATGACAGATTTCCTTATGCTTGATTAAAGACACAATTTCTTTTCTGAAAATTCCTTGAATAAAAAGGCTCCCAGACCAGTAATAACCTAATTGGAGAGAAGCCTCTAACTAGTGTTGCTCCTCTGTGTCCCTGTGTATAAATAGAGTCTATAATGGACTGAGGTGTGATGCCATCATTCATCTCTGCTCAGAAACACTCCAGGTTCAGGTCTTTGCTCATTTTCCTAATGATGCTCTTGTTTTAGGTATGTTTTCACTTTAAGGTTCGTAAGATTCCAGCTTAATGGAGACTATTCATCACCCACTTCTGTACCCAAGTCCAGTTCACCCAGCAAACTTATTTGACATAACAAATTGCCAAAATGAGAAGCTTTTCAGGAAGCGAATTGGTATATTTTTCAAACTAAAAGGTAAATGATTGAAAAAAAGTCAGTCACCGTTTCTTTCCCATTTGAGTGATTTTGGTCTCCGCTGTGTTTGTATGATGTTTGCAGCATCACTGACAAATTAATCTGTTGTTTGCTAATGTACTTAACATCACTACATAAAGCGCTTTTTAATTGTAAATGTTAATTGACAAAAAAAGGTTCATTGGTGCCAAATTCAATTGGCAACATATAATAGGAGGCTTCCTGAAAAAAAAATAGGGGGGCGTCTTTTGGGAGGCATATCCCATATGATAGCCCCCGGTTATGCCACGCTTTTATGTGGTAGATTACTCACTGGCGCGGGCCCAAAAAAAAGCCTGCTTTTTAACCACTGCTTCTCCCATTTGCCTCGGGATGCTCATGGGCTGGCAGGTTGCACAACACATTACCATCCTGCAGCAGCTCTTAAAACACGTTTTAGCCCTGAAACACAGCTGGCATCTTGGCCAGCCGCTGCTGTGTTGGGCACGGAAGGACCAAACGCTCGGATGTTGGGAGAGAAATTAAAATGGAACTGGGTTGTAGTAATGAGGGTGGATCAACAGCGCTGCTGTAATGTCTGCACACTTCTCATTCACAACACACACACACACACACACACACACACACATACGTACACACACATGGACACACACCCCTGTCTCAACCAGCGACTCTGTGCAAGGGCAGCCTTTGATTATTGTGAGCTAATTTGAAAGACATTATATATTTGTGAAAGAGCGAGCTCGGTGTAATGCGGTGTGTGAGTGAGTATTCACATGCATGAGTGACCCTGCGAGCATGAGTGTACTAGCTCATGCCAAATTCAGGGTCTGTGTGTAGAGTTATGTGTTGCTAAACATCACTAAGATCCAACAGCCCAGTGTGATGCCTTTGGTTTCCAATCTCATGCTTCACGCCTGCTGCCCCTCTATCATGGATTCTTATTTACAGGCAGGACCCTCACCGAATCCCCTGAGGAGCAGATGATGTGCAGGTCTAGGTTGGGACCGTATCCCATGAATACTGTCCGTATCACCATGAATACAATCCAAGAGTTCCAGTAACTGATCCAACTAGTTTCTCAATATGCAGCGCTGTCACCCTTAAAACCTTTTACTCCACAGAATAAGGTTATCTTACACATGAGTAGATATGCGTATTGTCTGTTTCTGTCAGTCATAAATGTACAAATGGCATTGAGTATTTTTTTTAAAAATTTATATACATATATATTCTTTCTGCTGTGGTTTTATTTAACTGAGCATATAACTCTGCTCCACACTCCCTCTTTCTGAACGCATCATAAATTATGTCCTATCTCTAAAAATGCCCAAAATGAAATGCGCAGGAGGAGGAGACAGTAAATATAAGCTGTCCACCACTCTTCTTGTGCATGTCATCAATTGATGGCTGCATTCAAAAGTCTTATGGAAATCTAATTGTGCATCAGCGGCCCAGAAACCCAATCCTCCATGAAAATTTTTTATTCTTTTGTTATGGGCTATATAGGCTATCAAACAGGCTTGTCTTCCTGCACCATATAAACTGCTGGTATTTGCAAATGGGCAGCTAAAACCAGAAGCATCCAAGCTCGATGGCATTTAAAAATACAAGCGTAAATGATGCTCTATAGTGGTGGCTTTGTATCAAATCAAAGTCCCCTTTCCCCCCTCTTGCATGGAGGTTTTGATGCAGGCCAGTGATCAGAGAGGGGGACCCTCTCAGTGATCAGAAGGCGGCGGGGGGGGGGGGGGTAGGGTTGGGGGGGCCTGAAGCTTATCGTAAGCTGAGGTGGTCAAAATTTAATGTGCATGTCAGAGAAAATGCACTTTGGAGAACTTGGAATTGAGCAAAAAAAAAAAAAAAAGACTGATCACTTTTATTTTGAAGGTTCTTCTATTGTATGTTCATGGATCAACATAGTGTTTGACTAATATTCAGGTATGGTAGAATGTACAACTGATCCTCTCCAATATTGAAATTCAACAGTAATGCAAAACCACATGAGAATTTCCAACAAGCGATATGAAAACATCTCAGAGGATGTTCTTTTTTCCCCTTTTTCACCAACTGGGAATAAATCACTCCTGTGTAGTAATTCTTTTGTGAAAGATAACAAATAACTCACACACAAACAAGGGGCTGCAGTGAGCAGCGCTATGAAAAAATACACTAAAGAACTTTTACAATGACAAACAAAGTATTCAGTACTGAGATGGATGAAGGAAGTTTGTTGAAGTAACCTGATGTGGTGGGCTAAAGGTGGATATCCCACAATGCCGCAGCCCGCCACCTCCCATTGC
Source organism: Malacoctenus gilli (assembly GCA_032164315.1). Classification (NCBI taxonomy): domain Eukaryota; kingdom Metazoa; phylum Chordata; class Actinopteri; order Blenniiformes; family Labrisomidae; genus Malacoctenus; species Malacoctenus gilli. The sequence continues at coordinate 4,843,279 of JASSRZ010000011.1, forward strand.
CTTGATAGGGGAGCAAGAGATGTACAGCGGCCTCAAATGGAGGTGGCATCTGGTGCCCAATTTGTCATGCCTGAATTACCCAGGAGCTGATAAAGGCTGAAGTTTTAATAAAAGTTGGGAGCAGCAGATAGCAGGGTGAAGGACACTGATGAAGTGTCTTGGGGCCTATTTCCAGCTCCAGATAAGAACCTACAGAGAGAGGTGGGTCGAGGGGTCCGGCGCAGTCTGATAATACGCTGATGCGCAGGAAAAAATAGAAAGTGCTGTTGAAATGCAACACAGCACACATAATGGAAAAAATAATAAATAAGCAAATAAATAATGATGATGATCTAAACGAGGAGAAGCCAGGGTGGAGGCTGTGGAGTCCTGAAGCGTCTCTGCCTGTAATTTGGCCACCCGCCAGCAGCCATTGCTCACCCTCAGCTGCGACGGCAAGCTCCAGATGTGCCAACGGCACGTTTTGGATTTTGCCAGCTGACTGCACCGTTTGATAGCCCGCTCTCTGGATGCCCATCACCGGCCGCAGAGATAGAATTAAATGATGATGATCTTCCCACAAGTTGGGTGAGGAAACAACGCATATAAATCTTGATTTCATCTCAGCGTGAGAAGTCTTTATCCATCATCACTCTTAATGAACAAGTCATTAGCCGCGATGAATGGCGCTCTGGGCTCCCGCTCGCCACTGCTGCTTTTGTTTGCAGCTTTCAGGGGCAACTTCCTGTGCCCTTTGAGAGGGTCAAACTCATTTCTCCAGATGTGGGGTAACCTCTCTGCTCCTGGGGTGGCTGCACATGCATGTACTAAACAGGGCCTGGAAAAATGAGAATATTCAAAGGATTTTTCGGACTTTTTTTCTTCCTCTCCCTCTGTTTTGCTACATTGTCAGTTCCTCAGTAAGTCTCTGCATGCCCTCTCATCTGGAGAAGCACATTAGCAAACTCGGTGGCCGCCTATTATGGTAATTTTATGTGCACAATCCTCCACTTGATGCAAGCCTGCTATGTAAACAGAAGAGGGCTTTTTGTTGTACTGTAATAGAAAACTACTGAGGAGATGTAAACCCATGCTGTGTTGCACTGCTACACCGTAATACAAATATATACCATCAACAATGCGACGAGCACTCGATTTTTTTTCTCTCCCTCCTGTATCAGCCGACGTGATCAGTCCTTTATCTGAACTGATAATTCCAGTGTTTGAAATGAATGAGCTGTTTGGTGAACAAGATTTCTTTAAGACAAACATTTCCCGGGAGCCTTCGTTTTTATTTACAATCATTGTGCTGCTAAAAGCATTGTTAAAGAATTTAACAGTGTGCTCCATGTACCCCCAGGCTACCACAATCTAAAACACTTACATAAAAGTTGGATGAAACTGTTGTGATCTTCCGCTCCTTATTCTCCTCTGAAGTACAACCGTGCTTGAAATATGAAGAAAAAGAAGAAGTGCAAAAAAGAAGGCATCAATCCGGCTGTACCGCTGTAAATGTGAAGAGATAAAGGTTGACACGAGATAATTGAAAATATCTGGCACTAATACACCAGAGTCTGTGTTTGTATTTGAACATAAAGGGGAAGAGTGGCATCTGACTTTCCTTGTTAGTGACAGCTGCCATGTTCCCCAGTCTGCAGGGACGTACAGTAGCGCCGGATTCGTCTGACTTCTACAGTACGTGTGAAGTTTCCTCAAATCCCCCTGAGACGCATCTTTACATGTTTGATGATTTTCCCAAGGAGAGGTTCCAGTTGGATCTTTTCTGAAGTTTTGTGCCTTGAATTCCCTGAACATTTAAGACCCAGAAATAACACAGAGCATGCACAGTGCAAGTTTGCGATAGCGCCTCTTTTTTACACATGGGATTTCATTTTCTCTTTTAAAACATTATGATTTGAGTTTCTCTTGGCTGTGTGCACAAACAGCAATGCTGCCACAGCACAGCATTTTGCTGGTAATCAGTCTAATGCTTCAGTTGATGAAATAGAAATTTCCTGATGTTGTGGATACGCACCATATTTATCTATGTTTCGAGTTTCAACACACGCTCAGTATAGGTGCAGAAGTGAAATACCCATTACTGCATGTGTCAGTGTCATAAACAATAGCGTCGACTCCTCGGAAGGAGGCAGGGCGATAATGGAGGCAGTGCATCAATGTTCAGCACAAGGTCTGCAATTCACACCAGGAGAACGCTCACCTGAGCATCAGGAACGCTGGTTGGAGGCGGCATTAGCCGGAGCAGATGTGTGGCTGAGGCCCCGTCTTGTAAAACGAGCTCTGCACAAACAACTTAAAGGGGGTCACTTGTTCCAAAGATTTAGAATTAAAAAGCGCTTCGAATATAATTGCTGCTTTTCAGCGAAGCTGCTATTTTTCAGTTTGCGAAAAACCCAGTTAGGGTGACACGGGTAAAAAAAATCAAAGGGATTTTTTTTCTTTTAAAAAAATACCATCTAGTACAAAAAAAACATGAAATATTTTGGAAAGGATTTCCGTGTCGCAAAAGAAAAATTAGCCACGAGGAAAAATGTTGCTCCCTTTTGTGGTGCAATATCTACACTTCTTTAATTCTACAAATATGTCAATGTATCACTTTCATGTATTTAACTGCATCTGACACTTTTAATGATTAAAGTGAGGATGAACATTGATTTCTGGTTCAGTCATATCTGGAGTAGATTATTCCTGACATCCGCGAGTAGCGGCGCAGCTCTCAGAGTGGACCAAACATGGCAACCGGGCCAAAGAAAATGTTCAAATAATGCATTATAAAACTAACAGAGTCGCAACTGCGTGTTCAGTTTGGGGACGCGGCTCCTCTGATGATCTCCCTCTATTCTCAGCACTAAGTGCATCCAAATGTAACTTGGCCATTTGATAATGAATAATAAATATGGTAACAGTTTCCAACTGGCTTAACTATGAAAAGCCGGTTTGCAGGTCCCTCATGTCCTGTAATGTGATAGTGCCTATGGCGTTAAGTGCATTTACTCGGAGAAAATAAATAAATAAATAAGTAAATAAAATGAGCACAGAGGGGATTCCTAAACTGCTTGATAATCCTCTGAAAACAGAGGATTATCTGTTGTTCTCAGCTGCTCGTTATTATATTATTTAGAATAATATAATAACGAGCAGCTGAGGTTCTTTCTGCAAAGGTCCATTTGTCCTTTGAATGGCAGTAAATTCATTTAAACTGAATTTGAAACAGATTTTTGTGATTCTTCTTCCCAACCTGTTTTCCAAACTGTCTTCGAGTTCCTGTTAGAGGACAGTTCTCCCGGGACGCCGAACGTTGGAGAGGCTCAGCGGTTCCTTCGATCTTTCAGCTCAATGCAGCTGCTCCACATCTGATCGCAATATATAACCTGAGTTTGGTTTCTAGAGTTGACTCGAAAATAGTTTCTAACTGTTGATCCTTTCAAGTAAAGGTGTGAAATATTAGTTTTGTATGGTCAGAGGTTTTTCTCTCTTTTTTTTCTTCTGGCCAAAAAATATCAGCATGATATTATATAACTAACAACAAAAGCCTAAAAACTAATGATGCCATATGATATTTCACTTTTAGATTTTTCTACTGTCCAGATCATTTTCAAACAAATTTTTCAAGTCTAGAAAAACTTGATAGTTTTTCACACTTGCTCCACAAAAAATCGAGAACCCTCCCCAAAAATCATACATCTTTTGGCCTCTGTTTCTCTTCTGATCTCTGAAGGTTTTACAGACATCGGTCACCATGCGGTCACCTGATTCTCTGCACAAAGCCTCGGCAACGCTCCCGCTGTATCCCGTCAATATTTTGTGTGAAGCGCCTCATGGCTCCGGCATAACATCTCCTCACAACTAACCAGAGCTTTCTCGCTGGCACATCTGTCTGAATTCTATATTTGTTGAAACTATTTCAGGCAGCGAGAGACGTTTGAATGGGAGATGGATTTACAACCGCTGCCTTCCTCCTAACGTCCTTCACTGGAGTCTGTCAAGCTGCCGTCCGTCTGACTGCAGCCACCGCTGACTTTATTCTGGCTAGCATGGCTGGCTATCAACATAGGCTAAGTGACTAATTGTGTTTTATTTACAAGTTGTTCCCTGCAGAGCAACATGTTTGGGAGCATGTGATGGTAGGTGATCACTCTGCCTGACTAATGCACAGCCAGTCCGGAGAGTTAAGATTTGGGTTTAATACAACAATCGTCAATCGTTAATATCGGGATATTCCAGCAGGTTGAGTGGAAGTAAAACAGGATGGTCCTGTGAAATGAAAGGCCAAATTAGATGTCTGTATGAGCTGGAAAAAAACCAAAGTCTTCCAGCATCTCTTATTTGATTCTGTCCCAAACTAACTTTTTGGACATAGCCTCATCAGTGAACAGTGACTTTGACCATCCTGCCACTTTTCTTCACTGTGATTCGTAGCAGCAACCTCGCCAGCCTGCACTGTGCGTCCTTGAGTGTTGTTTGGTCACCGGCATGATAGTTTCCCAGAGGAGTCTCCGTCCGGCCGCCCCCCCGGGACGAGTTTCTCAGGTGTTGAATCTTTCACCACCGCGATGATAAGTTGCAGGTCATGTTGGTCTTACCACTGCAAAACTGAGCTCATTCTTGTTGACCTAAGTGATAAAAAAGTAACTCATCACTGCAGAGTCAGCCAGCACTGTCGAGTTATTTTAATACTGGTAAAAACAAGCGCGGTGCAGAGAAGAACAGAGCAACTGTGTGATATGTTGGCTAAGAAGTGTCAAGAAAACAAGCACTTTGCACAGTAGCTTGAAGCTGAGGAATTAGACACTTTTGATCTGCATTAATCTTACTTGCTCAATTGAGGAAATAAGTAACAAGCACAACAAAAAGTTATCACAAAACTGAAGCGCAGAGAGTAACATGAGCAATGATTTCAACTGCAAAAAGTCAAAGTGCTACCAGATATATATGTCATTTTTCAAGTAAAATCTTATCGGGTTTATTATAAGAATCGACTGTTCGACAAAGCAGAGTTCCTTGAGAAGTTGGGCAACATTTTATTTCCTCATCCAAAAAACAAGACTTATGTTCACACATTCAGTTGACTTTTTTGTGTTATGAACTTTTTGCCTCATAAAAAAACAGACTGCTGTGCTTGTGGGTATGTCAATCCTTGGCAGCCACAGTTGTGTTTTTCAGGTCAAATCACAGTTGCGGGTCAAACGTCATCTCTTCATTTACAGTCTTGCTTCCCTACCTGCTTCTAATGAAATTATTGGATTCCATATTAAAGTCTTGACAGCCGCTTCCTGAAGAATGAATTCCATGTAGTTTTTAAACTTTACAAGCTGCCTTTTCTGGCCGGTACAGTTCAGACAACCAATATCGGTGCACATCGAATGTTTGCATTTGGTTCAAAAAAGGCTGCATCATTTAAGCATTAATTGTCACCACTGTGGACCGTCAGCCGAATGAGGCTTGTAAAGTGTGTGAGTTTGTTACGCTCGATCGGCTGCTGTCGTGTTCAACCTGATTCTCGTGAACGTCCGCTGCCTCAAATGTGATTTTGACGGATTACCTAAAACATGTCGTCTCTGTGATTAAAAATACACCGCGGTACAGTTGTGCAGCACTGCAGAGACATGCGCTTGCTCCTTTGGGCGGGAGTTTGTTGGGACAATGGCTCCAAGCATTTTTTTTTTTCGAACCCCCCCTTCCTTTTTCCACAGAGCTGTTATTTCCTTGGTTTAAGGTGAAGGTAATGCAGCTGCTATGGCTGTTGTTGAAGAGAAGGGCAAAGCGTTACGGTGATGACTGTGGGCTTGTCAGTAATTCAGCAGATCAGATGACACTTCAATAGGAGAGCCCGAGTGTGGGGTGGAATTTGAAAATTGAGTTGACAACACCAACTATAAAGGCGTTATGGTCTGTGGTATTGGTCTTTAAATGGCTGGTGATTCTGTTGTTGGACAATGTGCTGGTGAAGGGCAGCTCTGTGGAACAGCAATATCGCCTCTCGTACTTAAAAGTTGTGGCTTCAATATTTTTGTGTAAATTGAATAACAGGAGTCTCAGAGGTGTGAATATGGTCTAAATGTTACAATCCAGCCTGGAATGTGCGGCAAGATGAATGCTCGTCGTGAGGTTCTTATAATTCTTCTGAAAACACATCAGGAAATGGCGTTTTCATTCTCTAAGACCATCAAAGAGTAAAATTGCCCGCAGATTACTAACCAGCAGTGACGCAATGCTTTTAAGAGGTGTGAATGTGCTGGATTTAAACAAAAGCAGCTGTGCTATAATGTTAACATTGCACTGTCCTGTCAAGATTTTCTTTCAAAGTGTTTTTTTTTTTACCCTCCCAGCTCCGTCTGGTTTTAAACCGTTTGGAGGAACAGTCTGCAAATCCTCCTTGAGCGGATTACAGCTGAGGTTGGAAAAACTTGGGGCAATTTCATGTGCTTACTAAATTGCATAGATATCAGTGAGTCAGAAGGATATAATACTTTAAAGGCATTTTTTCGGAAAGGGCTGAAAGCATCACTGTGACTTTGTTGTCTGCCTGAGCAGAATTCACTTTTACTTCGGCCAATTATACCTTTTTCTAGCTTGCATTTGTTATTAAAAGAAAATGTATCTGCAATTCTGGGGTCAGGAGAAATTACAAGAGCTCTTCCTGCTGTAATGAACGAGCAAGTTTGTGTAAATGGGCTTTCGTCAATGCATCTGTTATTTTATTCATACTGAATATAATTTACCCTTCGTGATCTATTTTCCGACTTTCAAAATCATATTTAGCCAATGAGAAAATCTACAATCATAAGTATTATTTCTATCACCCTTCATACGTCTCACCTGCCGATTTACCTCAATTGTTTCCACCTGTGTCTCATCAGTCCACTTGCCTCATGTACACGCGAATACCTTAGTCTGGCTTTGTGTCTTTGTTCCACGTCTGGTCGGAGTTTTTCTTGTGTTTTTCTGTTCAAAAAGTCTGTTTTGTTTGGGTTTTTATTCTCTGCTTAGGTAAATCTTGTGTTGTTGTTTTGTTTTTTTTTACCGTCCTCTGTGTTTTGGGGTCCTGCTTGCACCATCCTGACCAAGTCGAATCTCAATGAAGTTATTTATAAATTCACTTGAGTAATTTTTGATCAACTGTGCTGTTTTTCTATCCAAGTCGGCATAAAGCTATACACCATTAGATGCGCTTAGAAACTAAAGTTTTTCCACCTTTTTGTATTTCTTTCCTGTCGTATTGTTTGAATGGAGATGCCAAAACTCGCAGTCTTGTGATAACAGAGCGATGGCCATTCTGCACTGAAAGTGAGGTGTGATTTTCTAAAGGAGTTGCGTCAGCTTCAGAAGAATGCCTTTATGTTTCCAAACCTGGCTCTTTAACACACATTTCAGAGGAGGGCTGTCAGCTTATGGCACATTAGCTGGATGGGTCGGTTCCCCATGGGACACAAGGGGCTAGCTTGGAGGGATCCCAGGGAAGAAATGGAAGACACACAATGTGAAAAGCTTTGCTCTGTCATTCCAATTCTCCACAATAAAAATCAAAAGCAGCCTGGCCACAGACCGCAGTTTCACCTGGAGACTTCCTTCGCAACGGAACCTGCTTCAGATGCCGCACAGCTGTTGTAAAAACACTGCTGTCAACATTTGTTTTATTTCTAATAAACCAAAGGACTATAATTGAAAAACCAATCATTTCCCTGCACAGACAATTAACCGTAACTCACACGCTGCGTTTGCAATAATCCAAGTAGCGTTTGTAGCTGAAACAAAATGTGATTGAACATTGTCTGAAACTATGCATTAATGATATTCAGATCTAATTCATTCCTCACGCATATTCCAGCCAAATAATATCAAAAATTTAAACTGGATGTTTGTGAGAAGGCCTTTTATTTTGTTTATTAAAGGTGTTGCGACACATGCTCCTTTTGTTTTCTTGAAGCTGTACTTTTTAGCAGGGCGGCACTTGAGAGTGCTCAGCGTGTTGTTTTCTACATTGCTGACTGACTACAGTAAAACAACCTCCGCCACGCTACTTGCCCTTATGGACCCAGAAAAACATGAAATCAATACTGTATGCATTTCAAGCAGGAAAATTCTGTTATTGAGTATACTGCTATATAATGGTTTCCATTATTGACATCTATGAGTTATGAAATAAAACCTAATGCAATGAGGATGAGGAAAATAGTATTTGAGGGTTTTTATTGGATCAATTTGAAGTGGGAGCCGTGCATTTTGATGACAATAAAATGCTAATCTTGCCCAGCATATACAACATCAAAAAAGGTTAGGAAAGTGCAGAGGTGTCAGAAATGTTAAAGGCAGGCGAACAGGCGGTGGAGAGAAATAATAGCGTGTCGGAGCTTGTCTTTCTTTATTTACTGACAGAAATTTAACTGGAACTTAGCTTGACACTGGTGAGTGTGATCGGTTAGCTTTCCAAACGAAAGAGCGATGGGCTGACTGTAGGAAAAACATTTTTTTTTTGGTCCACGTACAGAACACTGACATAATAAATGGTCACATAATCATGTTACCAAAACAAACTTTCTTTTATTTTCCTCCCCTCTGCTGTTGACAGAGGAAATGAGAGATAGCTGGAATATACGCTCCATTTCAGTCCCCGTTGTTGTATTTAAAATTGATTCTTAGATCATTTCAGATAGCTTGTTTTTTTGTTGTTTTTTTTTCCAATTTTCTTCCTGCACTTTATTTTTACACCATTTATCGCAAGATTTTTCTTTTAATGTTTGAGATATTTAGCATTTAATCATCTCGGTTTCTGTCCTTCACAGATCCAATAATCAGGAAATATAAAAAATAAAACTGTGCGGTTGATGCAGCTATCTGAACATGGCTGATCTCAGATGACCCTTCCTCTCTTCTCCCCCTATAGCCCCCCCCACTCCCCCTTCCCCTTTCTTATCCATTACATGGGAGCTGAATGATGGTGATTTGGTTGAGGCCCAGTGAGTGCCTGTAGAAAATTGGTTGGTTGATAAAAACCCTCCTATCAAAGGGGGCTACTTTCTCATTTACATTTAGATGAGTATTGATTATTTATTTACTCAGTGGAGTGGGATTCTTTTCCAATCTTATCTCTCGTCTGTGCCTGTCACCTGGAAAAAAAAAGAGATAGAGTTCTTGACACCGCACTAAGATAACGGCATTTTGTCGAGCAGATAAAACTTGGAATGGTGGTCTCTGCCTCGACGTTCCCCCCTTTTTTCCTCCGACCCAATTTTGACGGAAAAGCGAAAGTTTGGAAAATTAAAACTGATAGCCCTTGTTCAAAACAGTGGTGTGTGTGTGTGTGTGTGTGTGTGTGGGGGGGGGGGGGTTATGGAGGAATCTCAATTTGCAGGAGGAAGAAGTCAAATTGGGTGTCCAGATATGGCCAGGCAGCTTTCACAGGGACTTATCTTATCCTCATTGTCTCAATAGTTTAAGATTTCCATCAGATATGATATAAAAGAGTTTGATAATTCAGCTGTAAGACAACACTGTACGTTTTTATCTGATGCTACCTATAATAAGATTGTATCACATTGTGCAGGAGTTACATATAATCCCAGTGTTTGCAGACTGTGTGGAAATGAAGCCCCTGGACATGTCTGTCATGTTCTAAGTGCTAAACTCTGGTGATGTTTGGGTGGTTGAGCTGGGGATTGGTCATGCATTGCCAATGAGTCTGGAGGCTTGTGGCAGCGTGAGGAGCTTTGTGAGACTGACTAAAGGTGTTTAGGGTGGGAGGTGCAGCATGTGGGTGCTCTGTAGAAATTGGGAACCCCTGACAGACCCTGCCTCTTCTTCTCAGCTCTTTGATGGAGAGTGAAGAGTCTCTTGAGGTGGCCTCTGTCAGCTCCACTCCTCCTCAAAGCAGACACACGGCTTCAGCACAACACTGCCGCGCCTTCTCACCCTTCACCCCCCCGGGCCACTCCCATCCTCTCGTGGTCACTTTTCATCTCCTCTGTCTTGGCGCCGATGATGCTGCCACATGTAAATGGACTCGTAACCACTCTATTTAGAGACTACCTAATGGGGGGGACTTGCATATTCTGTAACCCCAGAGTACAAGGAGGTCGGCAGTGTGCTGCATGTGGGCGCAGTGAGCAGCGCTACATGGACAGCAAATATTTCCTATTGTTTTGCAGAAGGTGACTTATTACACTGCTCAAGGATTACAGCCCATTTTTCTTTGTTAGCCAGTCAGTCATTAGCCTAGTTACACATCTGGATCCCCACAGCAATTTAAGGATATGGAAGGTTCTCTCAAAACAAAGCTAATTAGTCCAACTGGAGAAGAACATCTTGTTTTCCTACACCCCTAATGGATTGGACCAAGGTCTTTTGAAATGCAAACCCATCAAGGAGATGACTGCAAACAGCCCCCCCCCCAACAACCCCTGCTGTGCCTCAGAGCATCTGCACCGCTAACCTGCTGCTATCTAGAGCTCTCCAGCTTTTCATAGTAATTTTTGTTTTTCATACATAAAAAGCCAATCCACAATCCCAGCTAAGTGCCGCATTTGAATCCAACCCACAGCGTTCATCAGACGTGTTGGGGGAGCAAAAGATACGTAGAGGTGCTTTTGAAATGTGTGATGGAAAAAGGGTGAAACGTTCGTGTTCCAGCACAAACATGCATTTTATCTGAAAAGAATCGTGCTCACATCTGGTATTAGTACGAATTGTTTTTATTTGTTTAACTCTTTGAATGATGGATGGATGAAAGTGTGAATGGTAGAGACACTATTGTGTTCTGTACAGTAAATCATTCACAAGAAAAGAAAAATGGGGCCGACGATAGAGCCTTGTGGCACACCACATTCCCTGTATCTTCAATGATTTACCTGAAATAGCTGCAGGATAGCCGATGTTTGTGCAATGTTCTGGTATGTTCAGACTTCATGAAAAATTGGTCAGAAAAACTTGATGTATTTAAATTTTGATTTATTCATTCAACCTGAGCTCAGTTACAACCCAACACTTAGTGCATAGGGGTTTAAATGTGTAACAGCAGCAAAGGTGGCTAAAAGATAAATGTTCTTGTGAAAACTATTGCTGTGGTGATACCAGAATTTGATGTGAACCAGCCAAATATTATTCACTTTATTTGAATAACATAGTTGTACATGATGCTGTTGATGTCAGGTGGTCTAATGCAACATTTGGTTACTTAGTGTTATTTTTCTAATTGTCTTTCAATGAATATTTGTCCCTTTTTTTTAGCTGTTTCCTGCAGGAGGAGATGATGCATATGTCGGAGCTGCGCTGTCAAGCTTCCTTATTCCTAAATCAAAATAAGCATGTAACATGCATGACCTACTCAGATTACATGAGCTAGATCTTCATAATGATGGGAATTTTAATTGTATTTATTGTGTATGTACCGTACATAGAGAAAAAAGTATTCACGAAGCTAAAAAATAAAAAAAAAGCAGCACGATCTCTCTCATGCAGCAGGTCTCCAACTGAATGTAAGCCTTGGCTTTGTTACTGCAGCTCTGAAGGAAGAGAAATGAATTGGTCTATCAGCCTTCCAACAACAACACAGTGAGAATGGCAAGGTAAGTACAGCGCAGACTTGGTTAGCTCACTGATTAGATGACAAGCTGTAAGGTTCGGTCAATCAAGTACGCTTCACAACTGCTCATTTAAGGCTCTCGGTTAGAAATGACGTTTTCAGCTATCCCCACAGGAAAGCTCCAGTCCAAGAAGAGATCTCATGTTTCTATTTTTTCCCCTCAGCTTGTTGCAACGCTGAGAAGAGACCAGCCACTTTTATTTTCCCTATTTCCAATTCAGCAGAGGACAACCCCCCCCCCTCCCCCCCAAAAATGTAGAGCTTCATTAAATCACAGAAAAACAAGTATATTAAAATGTTGTTATTTGTTTTGCTAAATGTATTAAAGTTTATTGCACTTTATAATCAGATTCGAACAGACAATATTATGATCAAAGATTTCTGTGTGCGAGAAGGAATAAGTTGTAAAGCATGTTTGATTTTCGTGACGTCGTATAGGAGTAGGCATCAGAATGAAGAATCGTTTATATTTTGAAGTTTAGCCTAATGCACAAATGATATTAACCCTCGTTAACATTGACAGAGGTTGGGGGGGTCCATTTGTCCTGTAAATGCCAAACATTTATAAAGTCCAGTCGAAGCCAAGGGAAGTAAAGTTCATTCGTGACAAAAAAATGAATAGTCCCATAAATACTCCAATTTTGCATCATTATCCACCTTCAAGAGGAGACATTAGAGAGGCACAAATATGTCTCAATTTCATTCCTTGCAATTCTTTGTGTCTGCTTCTTTTTTCCAAACTTTACATGAATCTTTAAACTGAATTCGATTAAAAGGTTTAACTTTTTCAACGATAACACTATTACAAAATGAAACAACATGTATCGTCTCATTTCCTCCATGAGACCCTAAATTTTTATTGCCAGAAGAGGGAAAAGTCCTTTTGTAAAAAACTTCCATTGCTTCAGATGTACTCAAGTGTTTTTCTGAAGTATTTTTATACAGAAGTATCTGTTTCCAGTGTTTCTGTGAAAATAGAGAAGTGAGCAAAAGTTCTACTTGAATGTTACTGAAAAACAAACTGTCAATTTCGTGAAAAAAAAAAAAGTTCAGTTTGATTTGGATTTTGACCTTAAATGACTAAACACTAAAAACTCTGTAGATTGTATTCGTGAGACGGACCTTTTGACAGGCGGCGTTGTGCGTATTTAGACTCCTGCTGGCAAAGTTATAAACCTGCCAGTAAACTCACCTTCCCTTTCAGACCAACCAAAATCGTTCCCTCCATGTGCGCGGAGGGCCAGAGGTTGGGAAGAGGAACTGTCTGAGGTCTGCCTACATCTGCCAGAGCTTCCTCCCACCTGTCTGATGCTGCTGAGATTTATGTGGCTGCATAAGAGGAGGCCAATCCAGCGTGCCAGGCCATGTGTAGGCTTTCTTTTAACGCTGACAGTTGTGCGCATGATACTGTAGCTGGTTTCCAGTCAGGCTTGGCCCAGTGTGTATCTGGAATCTGTCATATGGGAAAGCTTGAAAAGGTTAGGACAGTTCAGGGAAGATAAATGGTGGATTGGGAGGACAGCTGATGTAGGAACACAAACACTTCAAAAGCACTGCAGAGGACGGAGGCTGATCTCGCCCCCACCCATCCCACCGTTCGCCACGATATAGTTCCTCCGCCACAGCTGCAGGAAATCATCCGTCGTGTGCTGCACCGACAGAAGTTTCTGCAGCCTGTTCGCATGAGCCACTCTATTACTCTCATCAAAACAAATGATAAAGAATGGTTATTAGGTTTTCACAATGTCTTTTGTGTAATAAAGCTCGTTAACTGCATTGTGCAAAACAAATGGGCAGAATAATCAGTATACTTATTGACATTGTGTCATTTCCAGTTAGAGCAGGAAGAAGACTCTCACTATGGCTTGCAGCTTCGCCTCCTATCTCTCCAGAGGAAGGCAGCTAATGGCTTCTGAAAGCCGGGATCGAAGGAACTCATAAAGCTCCGCAGGACGATGCGAAAGGAGGAAGAACATTATTAATCCTTTTTCATCCGAATACATGACGTTCCGCGCAGTGCAGCACGCCGGCTCCAAGCCAATATTATGTTGCATCACAGTAAATGGCTGCAGAGGGCTTTTCGGTGGGGAAGGGAAGTTAAAGGTTTAAAGGGGTCAACTTAAAAACGAACTTTTGACAAGCTTTTTTCAGAGGCGAGGGCAGCGAGGCAATAGTGGAAGTAAATGATGAGCCCTCAGGATGAAGTCGGCCACCTATATTAAGATGCTGTTTGTGCTGCAGATTGGAAAAGGTTCATAAGTTTCCTTCAGGAGTGCAAAAAACTGATATTGTGGTATTGCTTTAATTGTGCAAGTAAAAGTACAGTTGTTCAGCTTGTGAGTCAGTTTGATAAAAGTAATGTCAAAAAGATCTACCAACAAAAAAACTATCAGAAATACTAAAATAGCATTGATAGCTCATTAAAATGGGCAAAAACTAATTATATGGTCTGCTTAGCTATTTGCAAGCAGCTGTTTTTTAAAGGTCTGTAATTCTCTGCTTAACTACAACTACAAAAGTAATTAAAGAATTGAAAAAATGGTGGTAAAAAAAAGAAGTTTGACACCCCTAAACTAAAACCTTATATCCCACACTTACCATTCACCATTCATGCCTGAGTTTGTGTAAACTTACATTGTGTTTCATTCCAGCATCACACCCCCAAAAGGGTTTTTCCGTATGAGGACGTGTTGAAAATAAATAAATAAATAAATAAGTAAATAAATAAAAGCCCTTCAGATCAGGCCAAGAAACAGTCTGACACGAACCCCACAGATTCACAACGTGTCATTTTGATGCTCTTTTTTTTTTCTTCTTCTGTGCAGATCAGCGTCTCCGTTATAAGGTGTTAATTAGTCAGCTTCAGAGAGTCTAGTCAGTTAACTAGTAAGTTATTCTTCATATTGGTCCTACGTGTGAGGGGTAAAAATATCCTCATTTAACTCCCAGGAAGAACACACACACAAATACATACACTTTCCATGCTGTCAAAGTGTATTTCTTGATACACCCTCTGCAGATTGTTTCCACTCTCAGACTGTAGGTTTTTGTTACTCGTCCATGCTAACTGCGCCACCGCAGCCGCCGCTGTGTTGAATATCACCCAAGCTTCCCAGCCCGTTCTCTCAGATTGGCCAATCGGAGCTGATAGATGGATAAATGTACGAAATGTGTGTCGATGTAGCCTCACGGGTCACAGCCACAGCATGTGAGGCTGCTTTGCTTCCTCTGTGATTAGGAGATGATTGACAGCTGTCATGTCTTCATCACTGCAGAGTGATATTTGTCAGAAGCCATCCCATTGACAATGGATCAAAGGTGTCTTCCCAGCCCAGAGACGGCTTCCTGCTTCAGTGCTTCACTCACAGGAGAACCACGCACGTAATCAGCCTCTGCTAAATGAAATTATGTCCGTAATAATTTAAATAACCTTTTGTCAAATGAAATAGGAATACACCTCGACTTTTTTTCATCATTATTATTATTGTTATTATTATTACACGGTGTGGTTTATGATATCATATTTTTATCACCACAAAAGCAGTGTAGCATGAACCCTCCTGGATTTACAGTAATGATTATTAACTTGAACTACATTATTTGCCAGGGAGACAATATACATACCTGTAATTTGTTCCTGCATCAAGCTGTTGTCTGATTTTAATGATGCGTACTTTATAATTTATTTAAAAGTCTATCTTTTACCGCTCGGCTGTGCGAGGTGTTTACCATCATTTATCATCCGCATCAATCTGCGCCGGGCTGTAAAGAACCATGCTGGGAGAACGAGTCTCCACTGTAACTGTTGCTTTGTACTGCTGCCTTAACAACCCAATCAGCTGGCCCCACTCTCACTCCCTTCATCAATGCGCGCTCCATAATGTATGATAGAGCCATGATTTATAATCCACGCTCAAAATTAAACAGCATAAATTACTCTTATTTACTCTGCAGGTGATAAAGATCCCGTCAAATAATGTCACTTGAGCATAATTTTTATAGAACAAATGAAATTTGTTATCAGGCAAAAGCAGGTCAAGTTCATCAATTAAAAGTCTGCTCTCTCTTTTTTTTCCCTTTTTTTCTATCCCTTCACTGTAAACAGTCCGGCGCTATTTAAAATGATTGATTTTATTATTTCTTCATTTATTAAAGTACTACGTGAGGCTGTGGTGTGAGTAATCAGGACAACAGAAACTGACTCAGCATGAATGTCTTAAATTGGCACTTCACATTTCAGCAACTGCGACTCTTGTCTTCTTTATGAGTGTTTTTTTAACCACATCCATTAGACACGACACACCCTGAATGAGGGCTTCTCTCTCTCTCTTTTATTTTAAAATGACATTTAGGATAAAACTTCCAAAAGGCGACACTTTAGTGTCCTATTTAAGGAAACACTTCAAGTGAAGCACATATGTTAAGTGCTTTTATGTCTGTCAGACCTTTGG
This sequence comes from Malacoctenus gilli, assembly GCA_032164315.1. Taxonomy (NCBI): domain Eukaryota; kingdom Metazoa; phylum Chordata; class Actinopteri; order Blenniiformes; family Labrisomidae; genus Malacoctenus; species Malacoctenus gilli. The sequence continues at coordinate 4,859,308 of JASSRZ010000011.1, forward strand.
GAAATGACTCTGTTAATAATGTATACAGCAGAGGGAAGTGGAAGGATTTTAATAAATGTCTTGTCACTGACTTGAGTCATCCTATAAATGGGACGAGGCCTCTTTTTTTTCTTTTACATAATTCTTTTTAAATTTTTATTTTGTTATATCTCTGTATTCACAAGTGACCGGGTGGGTGCAGGGACTGCAAAGGGTTAAGATCTGTGCTACATGGACCATGGGCCCCCCCCCCCCCCCTCCACCACCGCCTTCTTCGTCCTCCACCCCCCCGGGAAAGAAATGAGGTCCCCGGGAATGTTTTACAGATAAAATAAAAAAGAATCAGGAGAATGAGGGAAAGAAGAGAAGTTGAATATATATTTCATGTGATAAGAGAAAGATGAAGCGCGAGAAAAAAGATTCCATTACAGCTGCGACAGTTACAAAACTGCTGCTGTGTAGAGTAGCCTCTGTTGAAAAGATTGATGCAATAAGGACTGACCTTGGCTTGGAGCAGGAGTCGGTGATGTATGTATGAGCATCTCCCTGCTAAATGGACCCAGATTTGTAGCACTAATATACATGGAAGCCCACTACCAAACTCGCCACAGCTATAAATCAACAGCCACTTTGGGTGTCATTTCTGGTTTATATTCTACTATTGTTCTGTGCTTTTAATTCGTGTCACTGCCATCTGTTCATTTGATGCAGTTTCATACTGTATGATTTGGCTCCGGAGATGCTGTGCAGACAATCCCCGTTAGACCATCAGAGTGGATTAACTGCACCGTTAAATTCCACAGTCGCATGTAAATACAACGAGGGCTGAGTGAAAGGTTTCACAGTGGATCACTGCAGGAGGAAAAAAAACAGGAATTTTAAGGAAAAGTTTCTGCAGGTTGCCCGAAACGGAGTGAGACAATGAATCAATGAACATCGAGGAAAAAATCCTGTTAATTCTCAAATGAGAGAAAAATGTCCTTTAAAGCTGAAAGTTCTTGTTCTATATACAAAAAAAAAAGTTGCACTTTTTCAGTTTGTTTCTCCTCATGTTTTGTCTTATGCACTGATGCATTCTCTCTTGCTCAGGTTATGTTGGACAGAAGTTTGAAGAATAATGTTTCTATTCAATTGATTTGATTGAACACTCATGATTTCATTTCATAGATAATATTGCAATGTGCTATTGCGGCTCTACTTCTGAAAGTCAGTAAGTTCTCTAACTAGCACTTCAAGTTTTCACCACTTGATGGTGTGTTGAGCCTCCCATTGAAGCAGTCGGTAAATAGCTAACGCAAAAATACTGCAACCAAAACAAATAACAGAACAGTGCTAAAGTGACTCAACTCTGTCACTCAAAGTATGAAGAAAGGATGACTAAAATTTCACAGGGATATACCTTTAATTTGTGTTCATATTGAGCACAAACCAAAAAGCTTATTAGGTTATTTTGTAATTTATTGTGGTAATTGAAAATGTTACAAATATTGGTTGTTGACACTGTATACCAGGATAAAAACAGGCAGAAAACTGTGTAGAGATTTAAAACCGCTAAAATGAATAAAAACAAGGGGCATATTACAATGGAAACTGTGTGTGGGGGGGGGGGGGGACAACAGCAGGATGTCAGAAAAAAAACTTCTTAATTTTATCACTACGTCAACCATTACTGTCAAAAACCCTCCTTAAATATTTCAGTGAGGATGATTCATTTGTGAAAATATTCAGTCATCGATGGAAGTTGACTTAGTTCAATTTAAGACATTCATCTCCAGAGCAACAAACAGATCTCTTTGTTTTAACCGAACAAACAAAGTTGCTCAACTCATACAAGCTTTACAGAAGAAATATTTCTTCACACAATATAAGCATGCTTTTTTTCCCAAAAAAATTTTTGTCACCTTCATTAAGTGTGCAAGTCTTGCTGTTGGTGAGGAACTTCACTGCATCAACTTTTAATAAGGTCAGAAGACATTTAGGAAATGCTTAAAGAGGATGGAAATGGTCATTTGGTGTTTATTGATACGATTTTACATGTCGAGGGATAAAATCAGGGGGGAGTCCTGACAGCACATTGTTAATCAGAAGCAACATGAGGATTAACTTGTGTTTTGTGGTTTTAGGCTGAAGCCAGGATGTGTTTTCAGCTTCACTCCTTAAAGGGAAACAGTGTTTCATATGCAAAGAGGCAGATTGAAGGGGTAATACGGCTGATTAAAAGAGTCATTACCGGGGTAGATTAGATACTGGTCAATGCTGTCTTCACCACTGAATGTCAGGGAGAAACTCACAACAAAGGCGAGCTGTAGCGGTTAAAAGTACTTACATGAAATAAATGAGAAGAGAGAAAGGAAGAGATGTAGGTTTGCATCATAAACCTGATGCTTTTTTTTTGCTGCTGTTGATAAAATATCCGTCTCACGAGCACAACTCAGTACTTTCTGACACTGTGAAGTTCTCTCCTATAACTTTTAAATTCTCCCTTATACGACCTTTTTTCTTTTCCTGCACATATAAAGGCTAATGTTTTCTTCTCCTTTATAGTGTGCGTGCGTGCGTGCGTGCGTTCGTGTGTGTGTGTGTGTGTGTGTGTGTGTGTGTGTGTGTGTGTGTAGTTGGAAAAAAAGCAGTGACAGAGGTCAAAAGAGCCATTTTTGTTTTCTGTTCTTAAACGCGTTGGCAGCGTTGCAGGACATTGTGTCTTAAATTGTGTTCATCACCCTAAACCTAAAATCATCCTCCAGTGGCTTTAATAAAGCCCCCCACCCCCATAAGATAAGCCCCCTTTCATCCCGCGGTCGCTTCAATTTTAGTGTGCCACCAAAGTTATTTAATCAGTGCTGCAGTGTCCCATTCACAGCGTATTACCAATTCTGTCCGTGATCTTTATCAGTGCAGTGATGTATGTATGAGGCAGATGTTCCAAGAGGCAGAGGAAACAGAGGCCATGAATGAATGAATTATTGGACTCACCAAAAGGAGCTATAGATATAGAATTTTGAGCCCTGTAATATGTTTGCTTTCTCCCTCTTATCTTGCCAGACAAAAATATACCTTATCTCCAGCCTGCTGGGGTCTGCATGAATGTGGAGCCTCTCCAGATCATCTCCCGCCTCTGTTTCTTTGTGTTGCATTTGGATGGGTTGTTGCTGTTGTGTTGCGGCTCATGTTGTTCTGCGCTTCCCCCGAATGAAGGTGTGCAGCTCGGGATGGGATCTTCCTCTTTGTTTTGTGTCACTGCTGCTGTCGGTGGAGGCGAGAGCGGCGCGGGGGGAACTACTTTTGATACTGAGTGTACTTGAGTTAATGCAAGCGCAACATTATCGCCCATCACAACACACGCTCATGCGTGGCCACACCCTTCACCCCACTCCCCACCCCCACCATTCCACACACAGACACACACACGCAGACACACTGTGTCCTCCCCGTGTCCCAATTTGGGGGCCTTGACAGCGATAAAAAGCAGAGATGCCAAATGTTTTTTCCTCATGTTTCCTGTTATGCGAATTTGTAGTGAGTGTGCGGAGAAAGGAAAGGGCATCCGCACACACACACTTACTCAGACACACATGCATACAGCTGCAAGCCAGAAATACACTAGGCTGCTGGATAATGAGGGTGGACAGGGCGGAATTATCACTTCACATCACAATAATATTATCCTTCTCACAACTCCCGCAGCATCCTCCATGACGGTGTGACATTTCCATTTTACTTGAGTTTAATCTTGGTCCTCTAAATAAAACCATAGCCTGCAGGCCCTTCCCAAACTGACCCAGTCCTATTTTAATCACATGGAATTAAATAACTACAGTTTAACACTGTACTTGTTCTGACAGCAGTCATGACAAGTGGTTTGCACAGCAAACTTCCCCTCAAGTCAAATAAAGAATAAAAACAAAGTAAATGGAGGCTGAAGATGACAAGAGTGATACTTGTGATGCGCGAGAACTGACGGTGAATGTTCAACTTTGTTGCAGTTAGAAAATGAAAAAAATGACAAAGTGTTTCATGAAAAATGAGTAGTGGGAAAAAAGTTAAATGATTGATTCATTAATATGGAAATCATTGTTTGAAAATAATCATATGTACTCATATGAAACTTAAGTTTCTTTGGAAGAGTGAGATATATAAGCTTCAGGATCAAACATTATTAAAAACAATCCAAACTTGTCATCCAAGTTATCAATAATTTTCTTTCCGGAAGAACTTTTTCTCATCCCCATCTTTGGGCTTAGAGTAAGCAGCTTATTCTACTTAATAATACAGAACTAATAAAACTTGATGTATTTGAAAGGATTAAAGTCTCCAAAGTTAAGAGGTTCACCTTAAATTGAATTCATGTTAAACAAGAATTTACTTGTTCGTCTCGAATGTTCAAATTTGTTGCATCTGTGTTTAATGCCCAACTGCAGTTTTTTATCCTTTCACTGTTCAATAGGCTTCACTCATAACCAGTTTATTCGAATTTATCTGATGTGAACAAAACCCAATTGCTACAAATGTAAAAATACCAAAGATAATATTTGTTCTTATTGCTGTATTAAAACCACCTCATCAGTTCCAATTGCAGTGATGTCAGATGGAAATGTCAGAAAGCCCCAGTAGTTTCCCTGGAGAAGTCCACCAGAAATGAGCACATTGATGATTTTTTTTTCTTATTGGCTCCTTTGAGTTTTTTTTTTGTTACACAGGTCAAGTAGCACTGCAGGAACTACCAGTTTGCATCCGCTGTCAATTCAAATGCTGTGTATCTCTCCCTGTGAGCCGGCTCTCCTCCTCCATCTCATTCCTTTGTTGCACTGGGGCTGAACACTATGTTAACCTAGTAATTGGCACTGGGCCTTCCCCATTATACGGCTTTCTATTGAGCCGTTCTACATGACTAGTTAAAGAAGATGGCATGAAGATTAATGAAGTCCAGCTAATACAGGAGGGGGGTACCTCTCTCCAACACTTCTGCTGAGGAGATAGCAGAGACCAACGACAGTCCGCCCCCAGCTCAGCCATTTCTCTACACCTCCTCCTCCTCCTTTTTTTTTTTTTATATTGCCTGTTTTAACCCGTGAACTCTGGACCTTCCACTTGTAAAGCAAAGCCACCGCAGCGTCCTGCTTTGATTGATGTCGCTACAGCAGTCAGTCTTTTTCCCTTCGAATTGAAAGGACCGGCTCTCCAAAATAGATTTTCCAGCACAATTCACACCGGCTGCCAGCAGACAGAATGGCAGGGCAGCCATTTATGCAGTTTCATTTAAAACCATGAGGTAGCTGACGTGTTCATTCACTTTTGGCAAATGCCCCTTTGGATAAGGTCCACAGTCTTCACTTTCATAGAGACTGGAGAGGGTTTCATTGCAGATGTTGAGCCACCAATAAGAAAGAAAATGATAAAGCTGAGAGAGTGAACCCTGTGTGAGGCCATGCTTAAAAATAACACCACTGTAAATCCTCCAAAGCAATGGAAAGCAGACAGAATAACCCGTGAACTCCTGAAATCTGTGATTTATTTTAATCTCTTGCCTGCTTGAGTGATTTGAACGCTGTGTATTTCCACTCCTATTTTTCTTTTGCATTGTGTAGCATCACTTTTATTTGGGCAAATGTTCCATTTTTATCTGCATTTGATTAAAGTCTTAAGACTCTTCAGGCTATGGGCTCAGCGCAATGAAGTATAATTAAGTACTTTCATGTAAAACTCACTAAGACCCTGATCGACTAAAAATAAGTGTGCAAAAAAACATCTGTAAACCTTAAATTCTGCACAAACACTGGGGGAAACTGACCAACTGCAAATTAATGCCCACCATGAATTAAGCTTGATTACTAGATTGTATCTTGGTCATTGAGAATTAAGATGTGACTAGCACAAAGTGACAAAGCCTGTAGCTCCTGAACCAAAACCAGCTCAGCCTTTACTGGAGATGCTGCTGTTATTGTGTTAGGAGCCATTTGGTCGGTTTAATTACAAGATATAATAGTTTGTTATTGTAGTCTCACTGGCTTGCTGGCTCACTTTTGTTGCTTTGTCTTTAATAGAATGCATAAGCAATTAATTGGACATGATCTTAGCTTTTTCTTGATGTCAGCATAAATTTATCACACATACAGTCGGCGATATTTACAAAACAAAAGGTCAAAAACGGGTTTACTTATGGGGAGGAAAAAAGGCTGCAGTGTGTTTTTCCGCTGGAGTGACACCTCATTGCTAGTCATGACAGCTCCAGGAGCTACATACGCTAAAAGCCCAGAACTGCTGAGATGCAACACATGTGAAAGGTTGACTGCAGTTTGTTCTTTGGGTGCTCTTGTAATCAGATAAATTAACCAAAGCTATCAAAAGATTGCAATAACACTCAACGCAGCCATAAACCTAAGAGCTGCAACTGTGGCGGGAGCTTTATGACAGACGTCACTGGAGCCCGCTGATTTATTTGTGCACCCCTGTCCTATCGATCTTTTATACCGAGGCCTAACTCTGCCTCTCAAGAGAGACCTCTCAAGCCAGGTTCTCACCAGCAACCATCAAAATCAACTCTAAAGCAGCAGGATATTGAATGCGCGTGTGTGTATGTGTGTACACGCGTGTTGCTGTTTTTATGACCCCGAACATGTGACAGTGAGTGGCTGGGTGTTGTTGTTTTGTTTTTTTTGGTGTATGTGCACATGTATTCCTCTGGTGTTTGTGTAACATTAGTACATCAGGAAGGAACGCAGCTAATGAAATTAAATAGAAAGCATGTGTGGGTAGCAAAGTGACCCGTATCCCGTTTGTGCATGTAATCAATATTACAGCTTGGCCTCTCTCAGTTGTTACTTTAATCAAGAACAAGCTCTACCTCTCTTAATCGCTTGGTCCCAAGATGAATGCTTCACAAATGCTGCTGAACATATGCTCTGATATATGCACCTGACTGGTGTGTGTGTAAAATATGGCCGCTTTCCTTTTCAATCGGTTCCAAGAAAATTGTATAATTTGGATGGTAAATTTCATTAATTATTCTTGATGCCATTTAAGAAAGTCTCTGGGTTTTTTTTCTGCCCATACAGACACCTTTTTGGCATTTTAATCATAAATGAAAAGTATGACACATAAGGGCATCCAATCATATGGTACATATTGCCTCATCCTTTTAACAAATATGTTTCATAGCCCTATTAAAAGGGGTCTTCATCTGTCCTGTCAAAAGGCAGCCTAGCAGGGTTTTTTAGTTTAATTACACTATCCAATTAAAAAAAAAAAGTGGCTGCATTCTGATCCGCCTCTCCTTGGGTTTGAGTGGATATGACATTTACAAGGCTCGCCTTTCAAGCAGACAATGGTGTGATTGATGAGGTGCAGACGCTATGAAGGAGGCGATTGCCATGTGGAAGCAGTGCTTAGTGCACTTTGATTTATTTATCATCTGTTTCTAAAGCAAGGCTGTGCTCCTCCAGGTCCGCTCACAGCTAGGTGAGCCTGTAGGTGGACCGTAGCCTTGATGCTCCCTGCTCCGCATGACACTTTAACATGAGAGGCAGCACCGTGAGACCCCGAGCGGCGGTATCTGGAGGAGTATCAGACCTCTGAATGGCTGTCCTCATTGTGCGGTGGTGTTGAGTCCACTAAATATTGCTGTTATTGACATTGACATGCTGTGGTCAACCAGCAGGGGCCTCTTGTTAGCTGACTCTTGCTGTTTTGTGTGTTTAGAGAATGATTAATTCATTCAGGAGGAGGAAAAGCTGGATTCGGTCCACCAATGGATGCTGACGAGGAAAAAGAAAAGGCTCTGAGTATTTACATTGCCTTTGTGTCAAGACTCGTTGATGCAATAATAAAAATATAAAATATATCTCCATGCTGATGCAGAAATGTTTCTGCAGTTCACTGGATTTCCACAAGTGTGCCCAGGAGAACTGTAAAAACCCCAATAAAACATCTTGTTAGAGGCACGTTGGAGAGACTTTGGTACCACATCCGAGCTGCCTTCACTGCAAATCGACATCCTTTGTCCCGAACGCCATTATCAAGACTTCTTCAGTGCTAAATTCAGGGGCTTTGAATCCTGTTACAAAAAAAACAGACCTCTGGAAAAAGAGACTGTAACATCTTGATTGGAACATCTTGAAAAGCGCAGCTGCATTGAGGCTCAGTGAGGCGTGCTCACTCACTGCAGCAGCAGCACCGACCTCATCAGAATCCACTGATGAACTTAGCCTCTGACATCTCTCTTGTCTTCACACTTGTACAGCGATGGACTCAGAATAATTTAATGCAATATTTCTTTCTTTTTTTTTTCCTGAGCGTCTTCCCCGTGTCGAGTTCACCAGCAGTTAAACAGACAGCGTGGCTGCCTGAGGTCTCCATAGTGATGCCTCTCACTTGTTTTCAACTTGATAAGTAATTACAGTAAAAACCACACTTACAACCCCCAGCAAAACAATACAAAAAGTTATTCACAGTGATTTTCGTTTTAATTAATCTTTTTTTTTTTGATGCTCCAGAAAAAGCACAAAATAAACGATGAATTCATGCAGGGATGCTTCCAGACAAATTGGGGCCTGAAGTGAATAATTTTCGAAGTCCCCCCTCAACCTCCCACGCAGCTGTCAATAATACACTGGGTACAAAATCACGACACAACTTAAAGTCATGAAACAAAACAACTATGGTTCTAAGAAACAAAAATAACTGAAACAATTCTGTTATTTTTGTTTTTTTTACATGCACAGTAGAAAAAGTGCTATTTAATAATCAGATTGCATTCACTGGTCATTTCTCCCATCAACATTTTGTTAATTTGTCACTCTTCCGCTGAAATTCCTCTGTTGTTTTGTAATAAACAAACTTATTCTATAATTGTTGTTAATAAATCATATTAAGTACCGGGAAATATTTCAAAGAAATTATAATGCCAAAAGGAGACTGAGAGCAATGCGTTCTCTCCTCAAATATCATGTTCACATGATCTGATCACCATCCTGCCTCAACAACTGCTCAGAGCCTCAAACAGCTCATGCAGGTGACTCTGGAGGACAGGTTTGAGCCGTGTGACATGAATCTCTACACAAAAGTGTCCGTGCGGCATTCACTGAGGAGCAGTCTTGAGTGGTCATGTGTGCAAGCGAGGTCAAAGGTGAACCTGTGACTGAATCCGACTCTTGTTAACACTTTGTTGGTAAAAAAAAAAATCGCTTCCACACTACACCTATGGGGGGGGGGGGGGGACAAAAACTGGAAGTCAGACACCCTCTGAAACCTCAGCAGCATCTCCTTCATCTCAGTCAGACTCAGCAGTGATGGGTGGCACTGTTAACTCAGTGTGATGATGGTCAGCCCTTGGAGAGGGAGCAGGGGTGAGCCACCTTTGTTGTTTATGTGCAGCCTCCCTGGCAGCCTCCTCCATACACAGACTGAAGGGGGGAGTCAGGAGACAGATGCTTAACGACTCCCTCAAGGCCACGGCTCCGGCCCTTATCTCATCCCCAGTTTGTGCAGGTTGCCATAGTAACTGACCTGAACACTTGAAAGGATGAGTAACACTACAGTGTATATTGGCCCACAAGCTACAAGAAGAATTTATCGAACACATATAGCAGTAAAAGCCTGACGTAATGTACTGTAGGTTTTAATGCTTGCTGTTAGTTTTGCAGTTTCGTGAAATTACAAACGTGCATTTTTCTCATCTGCAACATGTACACAGTACAGTACAAATACTACAATTACTGAGAGCTTTTGTTTTCACAAGGCTCCAAAATATCATGCTAACTGTATGTGCATGCAAACATTGGATTTTAATTTTGAATGCATCTTGTTCACCATTCTGAGAAAAGTAGTCTGAGTGACATATTTAAAAAGAGGAATAAATCAGGGTTTAGCATGAGGTTTGTCCCCAATTCCCACAGAAAGAAAGGACGCTGCACAGATTACCATCAGTGTAAAATGATTCCTGATAATGCCAATTCATAACCATTCATAGAGAAAATTATAAATCACAGTAAAGTGTCAGTAAATGGATTGAATTAATACAAAATTAGAGATAATAAACTGATTTTACTGAAAAACATTATACAATCAACTCCATGCAATTTAAACATCTGTGTAGCCACCAGATTAAATACTGCCCAGCACATTAACAGCAGCATCTCCAGTAAAGGCTGAGACAGCTTTATTTCACACAAAGTGAATGCGGCAAAACAAAACACCTTGCATGTCAAAAAATGTCCTTGCACAAAGTCATAAGAAACAATATTTTGAATGTTATTGTCATCATATTTGTTCATGTTGACACAAACAAAAATATTTTGTAGGTCAGGCTCCAAAATGCCAAATCCTTGCTTTTCACGGGACAGTTTTTCCATGATAGTGACATAATATCCTGGATATTCATAAACCAGTCAATTTCACATGAACAAGACTTTGCCTTCTCATCGAGTTAGTTCTTGTCTCCATGGTTTGATCGACTGAGTGTTTCTGTGTTTTACCCACTTTTTCCCTGTTCCAGGTGTTGCGTAGCCTCAGCCCGCCCCCTATGTGACCTCTGTGCTGAAAGCTGCTCCCTCACTCTGATGGTGTCCACCTGCATCTCGTTAAGCCCGCTCCATCAAAATTGACAGCGGCCCCTTCATGCCATAACTCAATTTCTCATTAAAGACACAGGGTATAAAACCCAGTTATAATGTACAACACACAAAGACTCATTTCATTTAAATCAAATAAAAAAGGTCTTGTTGAAGAGACAAAGAGCAGAGAACAGCTCAAAACTTGTTTATTACAGGAAGAAATCCTCTATGTAAAGGCCTGATTTGGCACCACTGATTCCTCACATATGAAGGAAGATTACCATGGATAAAGTCAGACAAACAGTTCCATACTTGCTGTCACGAAACTGTCCCTAATTCTGCAGACAGTGCATTTCAAGGATAAGGATCTACCTTCTGTTA
>JASSRZ010000011.1:4872675-4884335 GCA_032164315.1 Malacoctenus gilli
TGTGTGTGTGTGTGTGTGTGTGTGTGTGTGTGTGTGTGTGTGTGTGTGTGTGTGTGTGTGTGTGTGTGTGTGTCTAGGTGTGTGTGTGGGTATGCAACAGAATGGCATCTTCTTTATATTCACGATGCTTAATTAGCACCCATTGAATACACGCTCTTCACACTGCAAGCAGAGGTGAGGGCTGCGAGGCTGCCTGAAGGTTATCTCGGAGACAAGCTGCTTGGAGACGGTGCAGCCTCATTCATAGTCGACCACGACTGGCGTCAGGCAGGTCGTGCCCCGTCATCTTAAACCCGATTTTATTCCAGCTGGTTTTGAGGAATATATTGTTGCATCTAGATCCCATTTTTAGGGCTCAGTGCGATAGGCCCTACCCTTGACTTTAATGTAATACTGTAAGTACCCCCATGATTGATTCAGCACCTCTCGGAGCATGATGAGGGGTGGAGGGGAGGGGTTTGGATGTTGTTAAAAACGTATCATGCTGGCGGGATGATAAGGCGTCTCCCTGAATGCTGTTAATGTGAGGGGGGGCCTGTGGCCATCTTGAGTCCCCCTTCTGTTGTGCTGATGGGACGGAGCCACTGCCATCTGCTTCCCATCCTCCCCATTCCCCCACCCATGGACGCGGCCGCTCTCCGATGCCCTTTCATCCGGCATGCTCGCATTGTCTCCTGTCTCTCCTTGGAGGTCAATGCGGTGTTCAAGTACAATGGCCCCAGCAGCAGGAGCGAGTCCAGGCCTCATGTCCCCCGACTGAGATAAGGTCCAGGTCCAGTAGGACGCCGGTGCTGCCAGGCACCGCAGGGAGGCTTGTGTGGAGTATAAGTGAAGGCCTGCAATAAACACGATGTTTGTAGTTGTACTGCTAATATTTTGGATGCTGATGTGAATTACTGGCAAATCCAACCACGACATGCACCATCACGTGACTCCATAAACCTTGGGGCTGATAGAAGTGATGGTGTGCATGCGAGAGTATTATGTAAATGTGAGGAGAGGGGAAGTGTATTCCAGGAAAAAAAAAATCACTTTATTTATGTGTCCTACATCTCAACTTCTATTTCAATCACTCCCCCCCCCACCCTCTACCCCTCCCCCTCCCCCTCTCTCCATCCCTCTGAGAAGGGGGACCGGCAGCTTCGCTTCGGGGCAGTCTGGTCTTTCTGTGACTGACACCCTCCATGGTCGCCACCCCCCCCACCCCCTCCCCTGCAACCAGGATGCTTCACACACAACCTGGGGGGCCCGTGTAGAATTAGCTTTAAAAGTAGGGCACGGATAATTGTCTGGACAAGAAAGTGTATCAGTGCTCTGTCATGTTCAAGTTCCTGCCACTCAGCCTCATAAGGCTAATCCTGAGGAAGTACCCCGCGCTGTAGGGGCATGGCCACGCTGCTTTTTTTGACTTATTCCTGCGCACGGCTACATACATGTTAATGCACGTCTCGGCCCTAGGCAGCCGAATGTAATTAATATGTATGAAAGGTGAAAAAAGGGAAAGAGAAAGAGGTGTTTTTGATTAATTGTTCCTCTGTGTTGGCTTTACCGTATTAATAACCAGGAGGATTAAGAAGGTCAGGACTGACCTGGTAAACATTAAAATTTCATGGAACAACTACACAAAGCTGACAGTAAAAAGACAGTAAGCATACACACGCAGGCTCTCACGCTGGCACGAATATAAATTACTCACGTGGCGTAACACCAACCAAATCTGAAAAGTGTGCGGGGATGTCATTAATAATAAACAGGCAGGCTCCCATTTATTAGAATAGTGAAAAGTCATGTTTTCTCCAATGTGGCCTATTTTAAAAGTGTGTCTGTGGGAATAGAGGAGGCGCTCGGTGCTTGTGTCAGAGCAGGCGTTTCCAGGTTCCCGCTGGGAGGAGGTATGGCTCGCAAGCAGCTGAACACACTCCTCATTCTGGTGGGACAGTGCCGGGACAAATAGCAGAGGGAGTCTTTTGCAGACGCTTCGCTCTGGCTAGATTTCCTTCACACTGTGTCTCTATTCTGCTTATCATGTAAAGATCTGGGGTTTTATTAGCCATGAAAATGTTCCGTATATTTTTATGCTTTAAGCTATAAAATGTAATGAAAAGGGAACACCCCACGGTGCATAAAAATTGTTCCGATTTTAGCGCACCACTGTAGGATCCAGCCGATACAAGGCCAAAGGTTTCATTTTTATCTTTTGATTCTTGCATTAACCTTCCATTAAAAATTATCTATGTTATCATCACCCGAGATTTAGGCTAATAAATTCCAGTTTTATGAGCCATCTTGGAGGAGAATTATCATGATGTTGTAGTTTAAGTAACATATGTTCCAATTTACTGACATCTACTGGATTTGACATGGCATCAGCCATCCATCCACATCATCATCATCATCATTTCGTGGCATGAAATTCCCCGCAATAAGTCGACTTTGGATTTTGGTGATCAAGCAGCACATGGAGCCAGAAATGAACAGGCTGCTGCAGAACAGAGGCTGGTGTGAGAATGAATGGGCTTTTATGCTTATTATGATCATACAACATAATGTAGCAGAGACTCTTTAAATAGGGGGGGAAAAAAGAAAAAGACTGCACTGAATAATGCGCCCAATTTCCTTTGTGAGAATCCAATTTGTCTGCAATGCTGAATCCTTATATTTACACATTTTATCGGGCAGAGCCGTGTTAGCAAAAAATACAATGATCCCAAAGTGATTAATGCGGCAACGCTGCTAAGAAATCTTTACTCTTTCCACCACATCACTGTACTTTATTTCCTCTGTTGATGTAATGGGCAGCATGCGGCAAAAGACAATCCTGTGATTCATTTGGCACGAGTGGTAACTGATGGCTGATGTATAAGTAGAGTCAAATACTTCTGAGGTCATGAGAGATGTTTGGAGTCTCTGAGGTGTTTATTGCCAGATTTACCCGGAGGAGGCTGACAAATGCAGATGTAAATCTAATTTCTAAAGGTTAATGGTTTAGAGAATTCAGAGGCATAAAGAAGGAGTCGTGTTCATAAGTTTCCCCTTTTTTTTCCTCTTGGAAAACTTATGAACTTTTTTCTGCTCCTGTGCTCACTCGCTTGATTCATAGAGACAAAAAAAAAGAAAATCATTCAGTTTGTTTTCTTTTTTTGAGTTGGATAAAAAACAACATCTGCTGGATTGAGCAGTGAGACACCAGACATCACAGAGGCGTGCCCGAGGCTTTGCCAGCAAATCTGTCGAAATCAAATTTGTATATTTCCAAGAAAACGCAAGTCAGACGTTCTTGTAAGAACTGTACTGGTAAACTGGCCATAGATTTTATTTTGAAGGTTCCTGGTTCTCTTTGGGACACAGTGTTTTTTTTTTCTCCAATCAATTGGCTTCACTCAAATGTTTTTGCACATTAGTTGTCAGAGATGGGGTCCGCCAGCTGTCCTCTAGCACAATTTTAGGGGGAAACAGGACAAAACAATATTAGGAGCTCCAGAGAGAGAGAAAAATCACCTGCATGTTTTTAGGTTGCAAAAATATTGATAACCAATTGGAGAGTTTTGTTGTTGTTTTTTTTTTTTTTCAAACAGAGCACTAATATCAGTCACAGTGTGAACGTCTGTAAACGGTGAGTCATACAATTGTCACAAAGGGAAACAGGAGTGATCTCACTGACCGCCAGACACTTCGACACGCCGCAAGCTTTCGCCTTTCAGGAGGTCAGCCAGAGTCAGATTGGTGGGCGGGAGACTGCGGGGCAAAAAAATTAAGCTTTTCTAGACAGCTGCTGCAGTAACGTGAATAGATGCCTTCCCCCACTGCAATTAAACCCTCCCTGATTACGTCTCTCTGGCTATCGATTGGAAACTTTCACTTAATAACCACTAACATGGTCTCTTATCTTAACCCCGAGGTCTCGCCTTCCAAGACTGACTGTGTGGAGATTTATGTCTGCTTGCTCAGTGACTCCTCTGGGACATTGTGTCATTCCTGAACCTGAAAATCACAAAAACTCTGTGGATTTCCTTATAAAACAGTTGTGCAAAAACAGCAATGTGAAAATTGTTGCTCACAAAAAGAAGCCAAGTTGTTCCACCTCATGATGCTTCCTCAGTCAGTCCTGGAGAGATAAAGAAATCAGTTGAACGTCAAAAAATGCAAACTCATAGTCTCAAACTTGATGATGTGAATCTATAAGACACCGTTTACTACAGTTTTACAGGTCTAAACATCGCAATATTCTCAGAAAAAAAACCCCATCTGATCTAATGAAGCATGAAAATACAAATAAAGCCGAATAAATATTTTGCATTTGGCTTAAACAGCTATAAAATTGGTGGTTTCTTGTAACAGACACACAAGTTTTATTTTCCTCTGCAAAAATGTATCAGTGAAAGAAATGCAGATCTGCATCAGTTTGCAAAACTGCAAAAAAAAACCCAAAAAAAACACCAATGAGCCATAAAACTAGTGTTAATGTTCAGGAGTGATAATTTGTAACATTAACAAATATCCCTCAGTCACCTAGCATTCGTCTAGCTGATAAAATGTTCCCCATTTGTACAACTAACTGTTTTGTTTGCCTCCAGATCTTTTAAAATAATAAAACATGGACAAAGAGGACACGATTACTTTCTGCAAAAGATAAAAGGAAGTTTGGTTTTAAATCACTAAACGAAAAAAAGACACAATAAGGAAGAAAATTGTGACTAATTTCTAAGACAAATATTACCAGAAAAGTCAGAAGCTCGTCATTACTCAACGTATTGATGGTTTTCAACACAACTTGTGTTTGACACAAATGTTTAACTCCTCAAAGCCCTCAGCTTCGCTCGCCGTGACACAACAGAAGCATGTTTGGCTTACTAGAGGGAAAAAGTCACAGTGCATGTAAATGTTTCCTGGGACGGTTCCAAGCCGCTGTTTGCTCCAAAAGCAACATTGACTTGTATAAGAAATTCACCCTTCACAGCTCACGCCTCTGAATCATACACCTGTTTGGTTTCAGCGTGCCAGTCTTCCTCACTCGCTCTCTGCTCAGCCATGTGAACACGGCGCAGGTTGTCCACAGTACTGCCCTCAGGCCCCGCAATGTGTTCATAGCCCGGCTGGCTGCCTGGCTGGCTGACTGGCTGGATGGGTGGATGCATGCTGAAGGAGGAGAGAAGAGAGGGAGAGAAGGAGGGGGGAATTAAATAAATAATGGCATGGCCTTTCTCTGGGTGAGTAAGCAAAGAGGGAAGCAGAGTTTCCAAGTGGCAGACACGGTGCCCTTTTATTTTCCAACGCTTAGAGCTCATGCTTTTTATGGTAAATACAGAGCTGATGATGTAGTATGTTTGTGAGGAGGACGAGAGAAAAAAGGGTTGCTGGAAGGAAACTGAAGCCTCGGTCATGCATTGATTTATTTGTGCATATCAAAATTTCAAATGAGCGACGGTCATTTAAACAATTGGGGCGATTATCTTTGGAGCCGTCTCCACGGTTGGTTCTGTGTTTTCTCTGTCTGGTGTCTGATCTTCAGCTAACTGCTGCATTCATCAAAGGCCTAGTCAGACACACTGAGACAATAGCTAATGAGTAGGAGCTCCCAGTTGGGTTGATCCGGGCTTTGGTGCTCCAGACAATGCAACAACATCTGTGCTGCTGAGTGCTGGTGTGTGTGCTGACAGAAGCGTCCCCCGAGAGGGAGGGGGGGGGGGGCTGAGGTGGTGGGGTGGTGTCTTCACATGTCCTGGACATACAACCCTCCTTCCTACATCCCAGGCCCCCTCTCATCACCCATCTGTACAGGGTCCTGACACATGGAGGGGATGGGTGCCGTGGAAAACCGTGATCTATTTTTCTCGCCCAGGTACGCCGCTCGCTCCGAAACCCAAGACCCCAACTAAAAAAGCATTTGAAATGTCAAGAGTTTTGAGTTAGCGCTGGAAGAGGGAGAGAGATGATTTTTCCATTGTAAGAAGGAATGAGAGAGAAAGGGGGGGTGGGAGGAAACAGGTGTGGACCTCCCTGTGGATGGAACTCCTCAAGGGGAGGGTTAGCAATGACGAGGGCTGGATGGATGCCTCCCCACAGGGAGAGAGGTGCGCATAACTCAGGGACGACGCCGGGCTCTCCTATATACAGAATTAGTTATGCTGAGTGGTGACAGGCCAAGCATGAACAATAAGATTCCTATTCGGGGGCTCGAGCATTACACGACAATGTTTAGGAAGGGGGGGGGCGTAGGAGTACCTAATTGTAAACATGCAGGTAGAGATAAAGAAGGTCTGAAAACAGGCACGCGTGCGCGCTCACTCCCACCGAGGCGGTTGACCCATCAGGAGGACAAGGTGTGCCTGGTAATTAAAATGCAATCTCTGCTGCTGTGCCCCCTGGAGTGGCGGTGGCAGCGGACTCACCCAGGAGCCTGGGGGCGAGAGGTGCCACCTGCACTGCCACGCCACCTGCGCCACCACTGCCTCCCTTCATTAAGCCTGGTATTTATACTAGCGTCCCCCCCCCCCCTCCACCACCACCACCCTCTCAGCAGCCCTGGTCTTCACGGGCCCTGGTAAGGCAGCGCTTTATTAGAATTAATGTGGCACTTCAGAGGAGAGTGTCAGTGTGGCGAGTACCGGGGTGCCAGGAGAAAGAGTCCCCAGCTCTCCTCTGTCACATTGAATAAAGGCGCCGCAGCCAGTCTTGAGCCGAGATGAGCGTGGACAGCACATGACAGAACTGTTTTCCAGGGCCGAGGGAAAGTAAAGTATTCTTTATTCAATCTGTTTTCATGTTTACAGGATGAGCTATTATATTGTACACGGGGAAGATCAGAGCCTAGAAGAGAGCAGAGCAGACGGAGTGCGGCGTCACGAGTGCCGGACGCCTTGACCAGGCTCGCCACGGCGCGCGTGTGACAGTTGGAGAAAATTAATATCAAAGGGCGCCCACGGTGGGAAAGGTTTAGCCGAGCTGTGTTTTTTGAATGATGTAATTGTCAGCTTGATTAGGTCAGGATTCAACACATCACCCAGATGACACCCAGCTTTCTCACTTTGCATGTTGTTTCTTTCCGTCAGCCGGGCCATTCAACTCAGAGGGCAGCCAGCTTCCCCGCACTGATGATGTAAGTATCACGTTATAAATCTCAACACCAACCACGAGGGACCCAAAATATTCTCAAACCCAACATGATTGAATCAGCCTCGCACTTGAGTCATTGAAATGTATCTTTGGCAGCATTGTCACAGTCTCACTTTTACACCTCCTCACTCACCAGGGGGAGGGGGGAAAAAAAGCAAAACTGTGGCATTTAGACACATTTAGCGTGTAATATCTGCATGTGGTGTCGCCACATTTAGATGGGAGTTCGTATGAGTGTGTTTCAGCCGTTGTTAGCAGTATGTTTGGTCATTTCTGTGAGGATAAATGGAAAAGGAGGGGTGGCAACACTGATGCTACTTGTAGTCAGGCAGCAGGGGAGGGCATTAAAACCTAGTTTGCATCACTCAGCGCCTCCAATTAAACACGAATAACCAGATACAAGTTCCTGTCTGCAGTTGTGTTTTATGAGCTCCTGTGCAGCGGGGGAATTCTGCAGAATATACTGTACATCTCCTCGCAGTTTGGCTATCTCCTCTGCACGCCTCAGTTCATTAGTGTTAAAAATGGTAAGCATTTTACAGCCAGATGTACTTTTTAAGTCTTATTAGCTTCAGATGATGTTGTTTAAGGGGCATATGAGGCTACCAATTAAAGCTGTAGAAAACTAAAACAGAAGTTCCTCCAAATAATTCTTTTTCCTGGACTTAGATGCAACTTTTTTTAAGCCGAAGGCCAGAATATTAGCACCCTTCTTTTTTTTTTGAATATATATCAAGAAGACAGATCTCAAAAGACTTCTGCAGCTTTGCACACACGGCTGTGTTCATGATTAGGACAAAAATCTTTCCCTTCTTCTCCTCCCTGACATTCAAATGTGACCATCGTTACCACAGCTCAGTCACAAATGTAGATTCCATCCACAGAATGTCAAGTCAAGACGAGGAAATCTTTGCATCGGCTATATTATCCTGAGTTGTTGAATTTAATTTGCTTTTGCGTATTCTTGTTTGATACTCCGGAACTTTTCTTTCAAGATATTCTAAATACCTACACTGGGTTCTGATGGAAGTCACACTTCAGTTTCTAACGGGTTCATCCCGAGACACTGCAGAGGCAACACAGCAAAGCCCCCTTCGGCATCTCCCGGCTCAGGAAGGTGCACCGAGGCTGGGGCCGCGGCGCGCTCCCAATCCCCTTACAGTGCTGTCACTATTCATTCACGGCCTGCCCTTCCTCCTCGCGCCACAACCTCAACAGGGGCATCGCTCATGATAGAAAACAATGAGCATGATTTGTGAACTCTTGCCGTCTTTGTAATTTCATCAGTGTAATGGGATTATATTTCAAATCACCACTCCTTTGTTCATTACACATTTAAACTCCTCTGACAGACAAAAACTTAAATAAAATGTGCATGTCAACCCTGGTTGACTTTGCCCGCTCCCGCACTTGATTAGACAAACAGTGCACCGGGGCTGTGGAATGGAGGGAAATAATGTGCTCATTTATTCATTTTTCAGACAAGTCACAATAGATTTTTAACGACCAGCGTCTGACCTCCCTTAGGTACTCCTTGCTTAGGGGGGTTAATAAAGCCTAACGCCGCGGCGCTCAGGCGCCACAACGAGGAGCGTGCCGAGAAGATGCCTGTGATGAAATAAAGACAGGACCAAATCAAGAGTCTCCCAACGCTCGCTCTCAACTCCGGAGAGGGGGGGGGGGCGAGGGGGGCGGCAGCAGTGGTGCTGGGGTGGAGCGAGGCTGCAGAAAGAGACTGGTATTCCACTTAGATTCCAATTCCACAGGTCTCTGAGGGACAATTAAACCAAGTGAGGAAGAAGTACTCTCTTTTTCTCAATGCACTGGGGCGTGCATATTAGACGCTGCAACCATGGTGATACACTTACACACAGAAAGACTCTGCCAAGATTTAAACTGGGGAGCTTGGAGGGGCGCCCTGAAAACTTCTTGTTGACACAGTCAAGCACAGAAGATCCGCAGTCCTGAAATGTGAAAGTCAACTTGTTTGCAGTTCAAGGATCTTTTTTTCTGAGGCGCCATTTGTACGACAACACTCACGGGTAAAAACAACCAGACGTTTTTGTCGGAGGAACCTTTCTTTGGACGGTTTCTGGGGGTCAAAAAATGTAAAGAAAGAGATCACCTTCCAGAGTGGAGATCTTAACAAGATCCAACCTTGCATCGTGGTTAAAATAGTGAAAACGCAAAAAGTATGATGGTACGGCTCACGTTAGCTGTCGTCACGGAAACAATTACGTCTCAGGCATTTGGCAGTACATTGAAAAGACAACAAAAGTGGGATTATTTCCATCAGGTGTCGTAGCAGTTCTGTTGAACAGCCAAGAATGAATCTACGGTAAAACCGAGCGTAGAAGAAGTATTTATTTGTTGCAGTGCCCCCTAGCCACTTGGCATACGCATTGCATCAATTAATTTAAAATTTCGTACTTTTCTCCATCTGCTCACAGATTCCTTTCCCCAAAACACTTGTCAAAACCTGAATGATAAGTGATGACGCAATGCTCCTTCTGCGTTTCTTGTTCAGATCATTCTCGTCTAAGCGTAGCTGAAGTCGTGACACTGTAAGAAACGTGTGCCTGTAAATGGACAGTTCCAAGTCATTTTTAGCTTTGAATTACATGTGTGCGGGCCAGTTGGATGCGCTGCAAATGTCAAAAGTTTGGTTTCGGCAGCACAGCGAGTGAGAGAGAGCCTGTGCAGATGTGCTGCCACTTGACATCCATCTTGTTTTCCCGCTTAGCTCAGTGCTCTATTTGTCTGAATCTATGTCATTTTAGCTCACTCAGGTCAACGGCAATTCAACCTCCTCTTTCGTCTGAGGCACTTCAGAATCATAATGTGATGCATGTGGGATGGGAACCTGCTAAACACAGTCGCTGTCACTGCTCAGACATTGCTGGATATAAATGATATACGCCCCGCGCTCGCCTTACCCATTCTCAGGCACACTGCATCCTGTTCCCACCTGTCCGTGATCACTATTTTGTGCAAACGCTCCTTCCCACTACCTCTCAGGTGGCGTCCGCGAGGTGTCAGGGCATTAGGCTATAATCACGCCCCGAGAAATGGCAGGGAAAAAAATAACTGGTAGTGATCTGGAAGAAGAAATAGCAACAAAAGGATTTGCAGAACAGTCAATATTTCATACTTTTTTTTCAGGGCTCAGCCTCGTTTTCCCTCCTTCTGGTTGGTGCAGCTCTCTGCTGGGCGCCTCCTGGGAACGGAGAAAATTACATCCTACCTGATAATTAGCAAAGTTCAGAGCAAACTAAAATCTGCCCCACTCTCTTAGCTCCCCACCACTGGCAGCTTTCTCTTAGCAACTAATTAAGTCCGCCTCTGAGGTTTTCAGACAGCAATGGTGCTGGATGCTGCAACAGCAGAATTAAAAAACAAAAGGGAAGAAGAATGGAAATGAAGAGTGAGAGTTTGGGTTCTTTTTTATTATTATTATGTTTTTCTGTTTCATCTTTTTATACTGACGAATAAAATATGACAATGGTATTCCTGGAGGGAGTATTATTATTTCACACATGGATGCCTTCTTCAAATAGAAATAACAGCGTTGGCCGCCATTATGCATGGTAGCAAATAGTGAAGCGCCCTCTGTCCATAATGTTCTTTAATTATTATAATGTCATCATCCATATCCGGCAATGTTGCAAAAAAAAAAGGAATAGCAGAGCACACCGGGTATTAAATGCAAATCACTAATCTCCACACAGTTGAATGAAATCACACTATACAGACAGCATTATTAGTGATTTTATCATCGCCGCTGTAAATCATATTTGAGGCTTTTTCATATGAGACATGTGTGGTTATCGAATGGAGTTTCATGTCGCTCTCTTTACGTTATTAGCTTTTTAAGAAACTATTTTCGCTGTTTTGGAGCCACTTCTTTGCGCTTTGATGAGGGATTTCAGCGGCGAGGGGAAAAAAAACAAAACAATGAGAACAAATGATAAATGAGAATTAGCGAGGAGGTCTATTCTGATTCGAGAGCAACAAAAATAGAGGCTAATTGTAATCTGTCATAAACCTTCAGTTAAACACGGTGCACGTTGCTCATTAGAGACGCTTGAGCCACTGAGCCGCTGATGACTAACAGTGTAAATGGAGTCAGCTTTAAAAGGCAACCCAACAGCCTCCTTGATAAGGCTCCGGGTTGCACTGAGACTGTTTGTGATGTGCAATCCATGAGAGACGGAGGAAGCAGGCAGGCAGGCAGTCATTATTTTCTCCACAATTACCTGAAGTCCTTGATAACGAGCAAAAAAAATGCCATATAATTAGAAAAACACCAGCAACACCATTATTGTCAGGAGAACACAACAGTATAATGAAGCAATTATAAATGAGCAGCTTTGTGCTTGTCATTAATTTCTGCTTTTAAGGATGTGGAGATGAAGCATGGCCAAACGTCAGAGGCGGAATGAGCGGATGTTTAGGTGGGTTAGGCTACGAGGGGGGGGGGGGTGCACTCTGGGGTTTTGTGTGTGTGTGTGTGGGTGTGTGTGTGTGTGTGTGTGTGTTTGTGTGTG
>JASSRZ010000011.1:4893486-4946520 GCA_032164315.1 Malacoctenus gilli
ACACACACACACACACACACACACACACACACACACACACACACACACACACACACACACACACACACACACTCTCGTACTACACCGGCCACTTTAGCATAAACTGCAAGTCAGTAACAATTCAATAGTGTTGATTATTTGCTCTTCTATCCTACCGTGTATTGTGCTGTCAGGTCATTTACCCAGAAAATTATCAAAAACTATAATACACGTGGCACGTCTGCGCACAAAGATGAAGCAGAGGATCTCAGGAGAAAAGGAGTTTTAGTCATTTCTGGTTAATTAAAGACATGCTTGCACGATAATTGGAAAGATACAGTGACACTGGGAGATCACAGCACGCCAAATTGGGAGCAGAAAAAAAAACAAAACATAAGTGCACATAAACATAAAAGAGTCCCTTTCTTGAACATATGAGGAGGTAGAGAACCAAAATCTAATAGTTCACTAGTCGACCCAAGGGGACACGTGTGGCATCTCAGGCATAAGAAACTAGAATTAACAAAGGCTTGCGTTAATTAAGGGTGATGTGACCACAACAAGCATCACAGCAGGTCAAAAATTCATCTCCTCCTCAGTTCCCCACCCCCCTTTCGCAGTTTTGACATTATTTTTTTTCTTTTTAAAACCAGTGCAAAAAAAGTGATCCAGTACTCTGTTGTCAACCAATGCGGGACAGTGACCGTGGACAGACTGACATCAGGCTCATTGGCTTCAACTCTGAGGTAGGATCTGGACACACCAAAAACGGGGGACTTTTTGTTCGAACTCGTGTGCATTAAAGGGACAATCAGCAGTCTGGTAACTTTTCACGTTCTTGCTGGGGACAAAAGTTGCTCAGAGAGACAGGGGGTGGCCCACTGAACTGTGTGTGGTTGTGTTATGTGTTCGTGTATGTGGGGTGGGGCGGGGGGGTTAATGCCTACATTTTGTCGAGCTTAAAAAAAAGAAAAACAAACTTGAAGAGAACTACTTGTACAGAGCGCCCCACGTCGAAGGCACTAATTTCATTATGTCCATAAATGCCGCAGCGACTCTGTGCACGAGTTGACCCTGTAAGTCTTAATGTCCCCTCCAAGGGGGGCTGGTCATTGCTAAGGTGCCTTCTGAGCTTGTTATGAAAATATCCCTTGCCTCAGACATCTTGAATGGGCCGTGATATGCATTTTCAATTTCCTTAAAATTAGTTTAACAAAGCATTAAATAGAATGACGGAAATAAATACATTTTTATTTCATATAAATACGTGGGCCCTTGTTTCCAAAATGCTGCATGTTCGGGAATAAAACAAAGTAAACAATTCATGGAATAAGCTGCCCTGCTGCTTGATGCACTAATCTTATGAGTAGTATGGTTAATTGTGAATTGCTCTCAGTGTTTATGAGTCAGTAAATCCCATCAGTAACTATCATTCACTGTAAATCCCCACGTCACAACACATTTAATGAACATTATATTGTTATTTAATTGGAAGCCCTTCGCTCGCTCGCTGGCTCTCTCTTTCTCTCTCTCTCGCTCTCTCTCTCTCTCACCAGGGGAAACGAAACAGAAGAATCAGCGATCACATCAAGGAAGTCTGGTCCCTTTATATAGGATTATCTTTTATGATGATTTCATGTCTTATTTGTATATAAAATTTCTAATACAGACCCCAAAAGGAAACCTGACAGAAAAGACAAAAGATTAAGAGGAAAAAAAAAAAAGAAAAGAAGAAAGAAACCAAATCAGGTTTGAAGTTAATATGTTGCCAATTCTTCTCCAAGGCCGTTTTCAGCACGACTAGACCTGGATTTGTCCACATACGTACATTAATATATATTTTGTAATCTTTCAATGTCTCTGGCTATGTACAAGCTATACAAATAAAGAGCAGGCTGAGGGCCAGGCTTCAGAGGCTGTGCAGTGGGAGCAGTTGGTTGGGAAGTCTCCCAGTCTCCCGCTCCTTCCCCGCAGTCTGCCCATACAGGTGGCTGTTCTGCTTCACTAGCGATCGTCGATGGTCTTAATGAATTCCACCGCCGCGGTGAACTGCATCCACCAATAGCACTCCTCCCCACTCAGCCGGCTGGCGTAGAAATTATTGATGTACTGAACGGTGGACAGCAGGCAGGGCGGGTTTGCCTGGAGGGGAGGAGATGTGGGGATGGGCCCGCATTAGCCGCTCAAAGAACTTCATGCAACACTGTACAGATTACAATCATAAATATGTAAAAATATATGCGCGTTAGTAGAACACTGTCTTCATGGAGTCTCGTGCTTGAAGCCAACATGAGAAAGAGATTTCCTGCTGATTATTTTTCAATCTTCATCTACAAAAGAAAACTGTTTTCAACACATGGAGAGAGAATCCGACTCACCCTGATGAGGACAAAGACGAGGACGGGGACAAAGTCGTCCGCTCCGGGGACGGAGTCTTCGTTGGCCAGACTGAGGAGGTTCATGATGGTGGAACACATGCGCAGTATACACTGGACTTTGTCTCGGGGCGTCTTGTACGCGTTGATGGTCCTGATCTCGGATTGAGCGGAGGGCCAAGGAGCTTCCTTCAGGTACACCTGTGATCATACGCGTCCAACAGCAGACGGTTAAAGAAAAACTTGGGACTTTTCGAAGCTCCGAGTGTCTTCTCACTGTATACGTGCGATCATCGGGAGAGAGTCACGGAGGGGATACCTCTGGGATTTGGAGAGCTCTGTGATTTGCTGTCACAACTCTGGAGAGCCGCTGGATATGCTCATGGAAAAGCCTGTGAACAGGAAAACAACTTGGAGTTTAGCAGAAGAGGAAGTACAAACTCAGAACACAACTTTTAACGTATATGGATGAAAAATGAACTGCTTTAATCAGCTTTAATCAGTGAAGCTGTTTTTTGATGTAGTTAAACCTTGAGAAAAAATATAGCGCATTCAAATTAGTCAGCTGGTTAATATAAAAACAAGTAATTCTTCAGATAAAACAGTTAATACACCCTCATATATCATATAAAACATGTTGCATAATAAATATTTAGCTTGTCTGTATCTGTGCCAAAACATGGCAACGCAGCTCTCTGTCATGTCCTCACAGTTCCAGTTTTAAATTCTCCTGACTGCTGAAAATCCAATTCTGCCGAGTGTAGCACTTAGTGCGCTACAGTAGAGATTCCGGCGACTCACTGGTCTCTGAGAATATCCCCATCCTGATTAGGGTAGAAGGCCAGTTTGAAGATGCGGTTCATAACGCTGCGCTCGATAGCCATTTGGGCATCCTGCAGCTGGTCCTCGCTTGCATACTGCCAAATGGCATCACGGGCCATGGCGCCGTACAAGTAGCGCAGAAATTCCTCCACTGCTGCCGTCTTGTCATCAGCTGCTGTGCACCCTTGGAATGCTAAAGGCGAGCACAGAAACAACAGAGTTGACCCCTTATACGACAATAAACAATGGATGTGGTCATTTGAACTTAAAATAAGCTTCCAATGATTAATTCAAGCCCTTTTAAAAAGGTTTTATGAAAACCGCTGACCGACAAATGGATTCTTGAATTAATGTTATTAAATCTCAAAATGTTGAAGGTTTCACTCTTGCATGAATATGGAGATGCTGCAATACCTTTAATGAAGTCGAACATCTTGGCCTCCATATGTTCCAGCAGGAGCCGAACGCACACGGTGGTGAAGTAGCGGTTGGCCACTTCTTTGTCTCTCAGCACCCTCTGGAGGAGCCGCTCCAAATGTGCCTGTGAGGTCTGCAGGCCCTGACGACACCTTGTGAGATAAGCTATGTATGGCGCCCGCTTTCTAAAAGACACAGACACGATAACACATTTTTGATTATTTTCCGTTTACTCCTGGCTCGATAGCTGCAGCGTCTTCAAAACATGTTGTGCTAAACAAAGAGAAGACAACAAACAGAGAGGCCCGTGGGGGCTCCCTCGGGGGAGCTCGCTTCATCTCTCCAGGATTCCAGATTTACCTGTAATCCTCTGCAATGGCAGCCAGCAGCTTCCTGCAGGTGCGCGCATCGAAGCGGCTGACACAGCGCGTGGTCTCCTGGATCTGAGCCATCTGGTTCTTATCCTGGAGGTTGATGGCCTCTGCAAGCTGGACCTTCAGGAAGCAGACGATCTCGTTGTCTGAGAGACAGACCGACGGGGAGAGACGCACTGTAAACACGGCTCAGTGCTAACAAAGGAACGGCTGGTCGCTGTAATCTAATCAACCTGCCACCTCCACATGACAATGTGACAGACAGCCACCATGGCAGCCTTATAGTTTTAATGTTAATCCTTTCACAGGGTGTCACTTGATTCTGCAGTTCAGCTGTGAGATTAGTCCAAAAGCTCCACCTTTGTTTCATCGCGAAAAAAATTGTATCAATCTGATAAATTGGCGAGACAAAATTAATTGAAGTGGTATGATTTTTTTAATAACACAATATTTTACCGAGACCATATGGTAATTTCTAGCTCGCCACTCTTCTTCACTTCCTCGACCTTGCCCCATATCTCCACAGGTGAGTCAGAAGGTGAAGGTTTCACAGGCTTGCTGCTTTTGCTTAAGGACACTTTGAGAAGTCTGGATGTTTGCCAACATCGCAGGCCTGACCCTGCTCCCCACAGAGACGTGACAGAGGTCTACACTTTCAGGGGGCTAAGTTTTACAAGAACACCAAATTAATACAGTCAGTAACTTGTTGTTGAACATATTTTAGATGAATAGTTTGGTATAATAAATGTATGTTACTGCCGCCTATTCATCACCAGAAGGGCATTAATATCTGTCCGGTGCAGGCCAGCATCAGGTGAACTGATTTAGACTTAAACGCAGCCACATTCTTCATTGCACTAATACCTCAAAAAGAAAAATGTTAAGAAAATAATGTTCCGTCTGGTTGAAAAAAAAAAAAGCAAAACAAAGAGAGCTTTTGACACCGACTCAATTCAGCAAGGAGAAAGTATATAAGAAGCCTGCTAAAGGCTTAAGAATTAACACAGGGTGCAGTTTCTACTGATGCTCAGAGGTTAGTACCTTCTGGATCCATATGATCCGGCAGCCCGTTGCGAGTGGTTGCCGGGGCCATGATGGGGAAAGCCACTGAATCTGCAGAGCACAGGGCCAACCTCAACTTCTTCTTTGCATCACTGGAAGATAAACACACACAAAAAAAGGATTCCTGAACAGCAACAGAAGCTGAGGAAAAGTCATGAAAGAAAGGGGCGTGGTTGTGTTCCACGACTTGTGCAGCATTGTGAATGTGTGACCTAAAAGAGAACTTGGAGTCATGCTGCTGCGCCGTCTGGCTCGCCGAGTCTGGGAGGTCATCAGTGGAAATGTTCTGCAGAGTGTCCTCACGAGGCAAGTCATGCACATTGTCATCGACACAAATATCTATAAAAAACAAAGCGCAAAATGAGAAAAATTAGCAACTTTGTTCACAGAAGTGTGTATGTCACATGCATTCATGCTACATGTTTTCCTGACCTCCTGCACCATCATAGGAGGCTCCAGCTGTGGCGCCTTCATTTGGGCTGGTTCTCTTTATGTTCCTGTACTTGTCCAGGATGTCTTCAGCTGCCTGGGCCTGAGAGCTCTGTCTTGGCAAAGGTTCGTCTGCAAAAACAAACGCGTTACGTCAAAACCCAGGCCTGCTGGGATGTTTCAACTGTAAATCACAACAAAGTTTTGAGACAAATCGTCGCTACCTTGTGGGATACGCTCATGTGCAATGTCATCTTTGTCCTGTTTGTCCTTTTTCCTGAATGCAGCAATGGGAGCTGTCGAGGGGAAAACATGCTGATAAATCGATGTAATCAAATAACATATCTTTTAGAACCACTTGATGGCAAGCTGATCGTGAGTCACCTGCTTTCAGCCACTGTAGCGTCTCATCGGTATATTTAAACGAGTTGTAGGTGCATGAAATTTCTCCGATTGTTATGCATGGCATAAATACAGTGTCAAAGTTTTCATGTAAATCATTGCAATGAAAAAAGCCCAAAAACATTCAGATGGTGCAGTATCCCTTTTGTTTACAGCAGAATATCACGGGGGTCCACTGTAACCTGTGAAAGGTCAAGTGTGTTTATCTGTAAATCTGACTTCCACGCAGACTTGTAACACAAAGATGTCGACAGGACAAACGGAGATGAAAGAGACGTGGACTCACTGACATACACTGGAAACACTGGGTGGAATTTATACACTGATATTCTGTGTTCTGCATACAGAAAAATGGCAGTGTTGCAAAAATAACAAAGGCGTGGTAATCACAGATGCATGGGTGAGGAGTGTGAGCGTGTGAACTCAGGCTACACCATGTCACATCACAGTCCTACAGCTCTAAGGCAGCGTCTACAAAGCAGCGCAGCTCGCAGCCGCTGGCTCCGGCAGGAAAGCGAGCTGGATGACGACAGCGTGGGGAGCGTTTACCTGGGACGTCACTCTCAGCCGTCCAATACAGAACTGTGAGGGACACAACAGACAGGGTTGGCCTTGCGAGCTCAGGCTGACACTGTGGGACGACTGACCGCACGTGTTGCAACAGGGCGAAAACAACAGGCTGCACTCGGCCGAGGTTTGAAACCCCACCGTGCCTTTGGATTCACGGCTCTTTGCTTTCTGGTATGCACACAGCCGTCCATTTTTATGAATATCAATTTATTGTTTACTTAAGAAATATCATTATCTCAAAGAGTAATAAGCAGTCATTCCATGTGGGCACAGCTCATTATTTCTCAGACAGATGTATGAGAGATGGTTGTAGAGGAGAACTGCAACAAGAGATGTGTCATCTATCAGTGCTGATGACAAGAGAGGTCTATCTAATGACCATTAGCCGCTGGCTGACAGCACTGCTGGGAGGGCTACAGCCATACAATCTACACAGCTAAAGCTCCTCTGATGACTGATTAGCTTTGAAAAGTCTATATAAATCTGCAGCTAGTGAGACCTGAGAGAAAAAGGAGTGGACACGTCTCTGGAGTAACTTCAAACAACAAGAAACATCATTTTCCAACTGGAACATCAGCAATGGAGTGGACAACATGGATCATCATTCTCTTTCTCACATTATAAATTGGGTTTTGCTCAGCTCTTTAAAGTGTGATATTTCCTGTCAGTTGTGATTAAGAGAACTTTTTCCCTTCCTGCAAAAAAAAAGAAATAAACGCCCGCCGCAATAAAACAGATCACTTTTAAATGAACAGTAGCACATTTTTCAGTTTGGAAAACAGGGCTCGCTCAAAATGACCGAGAGGCCTCTATCTGTACCTTTGGGAATGGCTGACACGAAACGTTTCTTCCACCAGGGTCTGTTGCGATCGGACTTCTCGTCGTCACTGTCCTTCCTGTCCTCGATCTAAAAGCACAAGCATTGCAATCAGAGGAGTGAAAAGGGAACTGAAAACTGCTTGTTTGAACATTTTTCAAAATGCAGAATTTTCTCTAAAGATAAATGCAAATTGTGGTAATTGTGAACTTCACTGCTGCCACTTACCTCTCCTTTCAGGGAGTCCTTGCTGGGGGAGGAGGATGGTCCTAAGGCGAAGGCGCTGGCAGGGTCGCGCTCTTCCACCGCCACCCGCCGGTTGAGGCCGGGGTCACTTGTGGGCCGGCGGCCCGGGCACACAATGTCAGAGCTGCGGCTGCGGACCAGTCTGTCAGGGAAGGAGTGCCGCTGCTTGGTGTGCTCCAGCTCAGCCTGGGCCAAGCAGTGGGGCGTGAAAAGAGAGTGGCGCGTCTCCGGCCCGAGGGCACTGGCCTCGGGGATAGGGGGGTCAGGGGGAGGATGAAGGGGCCTGGCATAGTGCACTTTGGGCCTCACTATTGTTCCAGTGGAGGAGCCTGAGGTCATAAAGCAGAGAGGAAAAGACTTAAAGATGTTCACTAATCCAGTGAATCAAAAAACCTTCAAAGATTTCTTAACTGAACACTTGAATTCATTTTTGCCAATCCCCTTTTTTTCCTAAATGAGAACTTTCCTCTTTAACAGTTTATAAACCATTAAATATCCCAAAAAGATGTACCCTTGTTGAGTGCAAACACACAGGCTTCTACAGAGAGGTTGCCAAACATAATAATCAGCAGAAAAAAACACCCCAAATGTGGGGAGAGTGCTAAAGAGAGATGTTGGTGGGAGACGAGCCCTGGGTGTAGGTAGGCCACCTGTTCCAAGGGTAGACTCTCTCTCCTGAAAAGCTTCCAAAGGCAGCCTCGTGCCATGAGCACAGTGGGACGAGGGGACAGTGCCAAAGAGCCTGGGGTGAGGTCTCTCAACCTGTCATCCCTTCACCTTGCCGCAGACGCACAGCCACTAGCATTCTCCAAAATATCACCCACTTGCACGACAAAAAGCACACACGGAAGCAAGAACAAAGACTGCGAAGAATAATTTGGGGTACTAAATGAGTGGAATGAAGTGACATTTCACTTGCACTTATAATAATACGTCCAGTAATTGGGGTGAGGCGTACAGCCACTCTTTTGGTTCATTTCGCACCGCTCAAGCTGCTCTGTGACTCTGCGACACCAGGGCAGGGATTTAATGATACTCGTTTCCTGCTCTCATTGGCTGTGGAGCATTTGGGGAGCGCAAATTACCTTCAGCAGAGGAGAGCGGATCAAACATGGCGAGCAAGGAATCAGCCTGTGAAGGTGGAGATGTCAGGTGGTGTGCTCCTGCATAAACACAAAAGAATATGAGACAATTAACAGTGTTTCCTAAATCAACCCTCAATACTGAACTGGATGCAAGTGTTAATTAAAAAGTCTTTGTATTATCAATTTAAAAGTATAAATCCCTGGTGTGCAAACTTGACACCGCTCGCAGGCCTAAAAGTATTGATTGCCCTTCAATGCAACTTTAAACAACAATTACCTCTCCAGAGAGCACAACAGTGACTTAGTTTAGTGACAGCTGTACAAGTGACAGGGATAGATAGCTCGGGCTAAAGCTGTTTTGACCAGATAGACACGAGACTGATGGCTTCGCCAGCCTCGTGGGGATGTGACATTCTCCTACCGTGGCCTGACTCCTCCCCATCTGGACTGGTCACTGAGTCCTTCCCTCCGAAATCCGAGCTGCACTCCGACCGCAGATCCTCGATCTTGTTGGGGATATCTTCTGAGGTTGCGCTAATACCTGTGGTACCCGCAGACAAAAGGGAGCAGTTCTGGTGACATTCAGGACAAAAACTAACTCTGTAAATCCTCTCTGGTGATATGTTTTGGCTGGACAGCAGCTAAAAAACATGGACTTGCACATGCAATGGCTCGGAAACAAAAGAGGATATTTTTCTCTTTAGACTATGCTGTATGGTCTCTCTCAGTTGGGAACCCAGTGGGAACTCTAAATTGGTAGCGTAAGCTCCCTTGGGTTGAGGGAAAGACACAAATAAGAGTGATCATCGAAAGCAGACTATCCATCGGCCAGATCCCGCGGGACATTTTCCTGTGAGCCCAGCCAGGAACGTCACCGCTGGCTTCTTAATCTAGGATACTACTTCATGCATGTCAACATAGCTTGTCCACCTGAGCCCGTGGACAAGACAACCAGCATTAACCTCTGTGTCATACAGAAAAATTCACACTGACCCCATGATGGTTAACAACCCTCCCGGCAACATGACCACTCCATACACAAGCATGGAGAGCGAGTGAGTAATTTTTACCTAAAACTCAGGTGCAGGTCAATTAATGACTTTCCAACAAAGAAAGGGGACTCTGGAGTCAAAACGGTGAAAGAACAAGCAGTTTCACAGTGAGAAAAACACAGGCAGAGTTGTCAGAGATGGTGGGAATGGGGTAAGCCAATATAAATACCTGAGACGACGCTGAGGCCTGGTGTGCTGGGTCTTGAGCTGACTTCTCTGACCTCGGTGTCATCGGAGGTACTGCCAACCCCAGAGCAGCTTTCCAGCTCCTGCAGACGCTCCTCCTGCTTCAGGTCTGGTGCTTCTTCAGATGAAAACAAAAATCAAAACAGAGAAAAATAATTCTCTCCTTTCAAGGGAACAAAACAACAGAGGCAAAATGGTGCACTTGTTTTCCTTGAAGTGTGGATGAAGTACAATTTAAAAGACCACTCAAAACCCACTGCGCTCGTGGAGGTTTTTCTAGAGATGGTCATCCTCTAACTCCTCTTCCTCTTTTATGATTATTGGGTAACCAAGTGTGCACATATGCAAGAAATCAAACAAAGCATATATTATCATATCCTATAACTGCCAATCCAAACCATAAACCTGGTACGGCCAATTCTTGAGCTACCCAATGGAGCAGTTGGGTCGAACCCAGAGGCTCCATACTAACAGCAGTACTCATTTGCATGCTCGTTAGTAATAATGTGTTGGTGAAGTGCTCTTCGGAGTGTAGTTTTCTGCTGCCTGGCCATGAAACAAGCACTCTACTTGAAGCAAGCCTCCGATCACACCATTATTGAGCAGAACAGGGGCAGCTAACGGAACAAAAAGCAATCAAGATACTAATGCATGTCATTTCTGTGCAGCACATATTGAGATAGTGTACAACTTCAATTAAAAAGGGCCCAAGGTTTTTAAAGAAACACTTAAGAGTGCTAAAAAAGCTTTCGACTTATTTTCACAAAACATTGTTTTCAGAAAAGGGAGAGTCATACAAATAAACTCTTTTAAATATAATATCTCATCAGTATTTGTAACAGACCAAAGTGCAGTCTTTACTATAAACCCGCCATTGTCATCTAAACAGACACAGACAATAGGTGATGTGTTGACTGTGTATACACCAAAATATGTGCAGTAGTAGTGAGTAGTATCAAGTTAAAACAAACCAGATAACGAACTGACACCATCTATAGTGACTGAGGACAGCTGCTGTCCTTGTGCTTTCTTCCCCACTGCTCTACCACAGGTGCAAACACACCTGGTGGTCCCTCTAAGGAAACCCTAAGCTGCCTTTTACTGGCACGGGCAGATCTGCCCTGAAAGACAAGCAAGTGCACCCAAATATGATGACAGATGCAAGCACACGTTTCTGGTGTGGAATGTAGCTGCAACCACACCTGGTGTCCCATCCCCCACCCCAGTCAAGGAATACAAACACGCATACATGCATTTGAAGACATGCTTTAGTGTAGGTGAAATACCACAGTAAAAAGGACATGTCCACATGGGCAAACTGTGGCCACACACCTGAGTCGCTGGGCAGGACCTCCACACTCCAGGCCTCACTGGTGGTCTCGGAGATGGTGGAGCCGTAGGGGTCCAGCAGAACTGAACCTGTGCCAGGAAGACACAGCAGGCTGCCAAGCATGTTCTCTGCAGCCGCCCCTGGGAACAGAGAGAAGGAGAGAGACAAAGAGTCAGGCTCCTTGATCAGCATCGTCTCCGAGAGTTTCAGGCCAGTACAAAGTCACTTCCCCAGCTGTAATCCTATCGGTTACAACTGTGTTGAATAGGCAAACAAGAAATGAGTATCGTATTTATAAGTTAGTTGTTACACTATAAAAAAGACAAAAAAAAGGCAAACAGCGCAAACTTTCTCTTTTTGTTTATTCAAAAAATATTTTCCACTTAATATAACAAATGAAACATACAAAAGCAGCTCACAACATCAATGGGAAGCCAAACAGAAAATTTGAATTTTTGTTAATGGTAAAAAGTACTAATCTCTGTGTTTAACCTTCAACACAACACTCGCCTTTTAATTCCTAATATAGTGACTTGAAGGGGGAATTATAACAAGAAAATCAAAAGGATCACTCATTTCTGGTGCCTTTCAGCAATGGAGAAAAAAAGCCTGACATGAGTAAAAATATAACACAAGCCACTAAGTGATGGAGGAGGGTAAGGAGCGAGTGAGCCTTCCAAACAGAGACACAGAGGTCACGTGCTTTTCACGCTGGGACCCACAGGCACATCCACCACTGTGCCAAAGGTCGAAGGTTAATGGTAATATCTCACCCTGCCCTGGCCTCCAGGGCCGTGACTTTGTGCTGTTGATTAAGCCCAGCATTATTCAAAACCAAATTACTGTTTTGTCCAGCCTCCCAAAAAGTCCTCAGCTCAGAGTCTCTCCATCTCCATTTGGGAAGCTGCAGCCTAACAAGGTGGAAGAACGGAGGGAGGGGGAGGGGGGGCGAGCAGGTGTTTGTGGGAGTCAATGTCCAAGGCTCATAACCAAAAATCAACCTGTGGTAGCTGCGCACCCTAGTACGCAGCTACCACACTTCATGGCACACGCACGCCACGAGTGCATATGCATGCCAGCACCCAGGCAACAGTGTGTGTGTGCTGCTGCTGGCGGGGGCAGGGCTCTCATTGGCAGTGGGAGAGCTCTATCCCGCTGTCCGTGTTTACAGTCTTCAAGGTAGGGGCGCAGAGTACTTGTCTTTCAGGTGGATGATTAAATGAGTGGCACAACAAGAAGTGAAACAATTAGAATTTCTGCCTCATTATCATGGTAATCTTATCAGTGGGATAATGAGGTATTAATGGATATTTAATGTGCATCTCATAACCCAATCCCTTGGAGAAAACACATAAGGAAATCGCTGTAAATTCACTTAATGATGGAAAAGTCCCCCAACGCCATATTCCGAAGAATGAAAAATGGTGGATGCAAATGAGAAGGAACCAAGGTCAATAAGACTGCAGGGACTGAGTGAATGTCAGAGAGAGAGAGGAAGAGAGAGGGATGGAAAGAGATGGGCAGAGGAGGGGATGTGAAGTAAACCAAAGGCAGAGAAGAGGGGAGGACGAGGTCTGAAGGAAACACACAATCAAATATTTTGACTCCAGATGGTACTCCCATTACCTGTGATTTTGACAACATGAGTTTAACTACATAGTTTTGGGGTAAATACAGAAGCAGGAGGCCTCGAGAAATGGGCTTTATTTGAGTGTTTTATTTGATAAAATCGATGAATATAAAAAGTTTGGAATGCAAATCAAATGTATCCTTGATTTATTTCACATTAGAACAACACTATCACGTCTAATGTTAAAAGACTTTTTTCCAATTAAGGAGAAGCATCAACTCATTTACAATTCACTGACTTGAAACATCTTTTCTTCGTGTTTTCAACAAGTTTGCTACAAGTTTTAGCAAAACCTTTTTATCCAAACCTAATTGGATTTCACATTGGAAGCCTCTGCTTTTGTGACAAATACAAAGTGATTCAGACTAGAGAGTAATTTTGCCTTTGAGTTCTTCTTTCATTTAGTTTAATCAAATGTGTCAACTAAACATTTAATTGTTGAGCAGATCATGATGGCTAAATATAAGAAAAAGGATGATCTCAAAACTGAATATGAATATATAGGATACAGTGGAACAAAAGTTAAGCAAGTCAGGTGTATGAACTGCTGAAACTTGAGCTGAACCAAAAATGTTTCTTTTTAATGCTGTTTCACTCACACACCACAAGGTGATGACATTTCCCTAAATCTACTTTTCAATTGGCGAAGGCTCCTCAATTCAGCAAATTCATCCCATAATATAAGGTATATTTTACAGACATATTGTTCTTTCAGATGCTCTCTTATTTCTATATTTACCAAATCACTCATTTAAAAGTGTGAAAGAGGCAGAAACAAAACCCAATCCTACCTGCTATTTCCTGCAGCCGATCTTCATCCATATTGGGGTCAAAATCACTGCCCAGTACATCAGTGCTCCAGGTTTCACTGACTGTCTCAGAGATGTCGCGATCATCCGTCAGACCCATCATATCTCTGATCTCAAACTTGCGCAGTTTGTCATCCAGGTTGTCCTGTGTCGTAGCTGAAGGAGTCAAATCATGGGGTATTATCAAGCTCGCTTTATACACATCCCTACTTGTGGTTCTCTCTGTACCTCAATCTGAATTTGAAGCATGCAGTTATGCACACAGATACCTTGTTCATGCTCTAAAAGCTGAAGAGCCTCAACCCCATTGCTCCCTGAGGGTCCTGCTCCCAGCTCAGAGACAGACTCTCCCTCCAGATCCAGAGATGATACAGAGTTAGAACGATTCGAGGGACCTGGCAAGAAGAGAAAAGATGCCAAATGGTAAAAAGCCTCCTGAATTTTACTTGTATTTCGTTTCAGCTTTACAAGGGATCAGACTGACCCTCTGAAATGCCTTCCAAGTTGTCACTGCAGAGAGAGAAGCGCAAGGTTTTGTCCGGTTTGCCGTGCATCTTAGTATCATCAGCATGGCCATCCCCTTGGGCCCCATCTGCCATCTGCAGGTTCAAAACCTGCAGAGTGTCAGGGTAACACAAAAATATTGTTTATGTTAGGCAGCAAACTCATTCCTGCATGAGGGATTACCTCACTGAAACAGAGCAGGATCAGAGGGCTTCTTTTTTCATTAGATACAAGGTTTCTTATCATGAGGTTACATAAAACTGCAAGCACACATAAAGTACTGTAAAATGAATGCCACAGACCCTAAAAAGTCTTACTCTCCTTCAGTGACAAGACAAAATATGACATTGACTTTATCACATCATCATCTCTCCCGCAAATGAGTGCATTAATTCAAGTCACATTACCTCATTCTCTGACATCATCCCAGGGACAGTCTGGGGACCAGTTCCAAGTGAAATCACCAGCACCTCCTCTGGCATCAGCTCCTGCAGGGACTCCTGGGAGCTGGCCTCTGCCTCCCCCTCCTGGGCAATGTTGGTACGACTGCGGCTGCGTGCAGCTGTGATGTTTTGAGTTGAAGGGAATCGGAAAACAGTCAGTTATTTTCTGATTGGTAAGTCTGAATTCATATCTGAGTGTAATCACTATTGAAAGCAGAGCCACAACAACAATCACAGAACAGCTTTGTGAAAATGATTATTATTAACTAAATGATGCAACAAAAGAAAAAGAACTAAGGATCTCTCACTGCATGCCAACACAGTTTCCTTTATCTGATTTATAATTCATGAGGACGTCTTTGTTGGCTATTATAATTATATAATTCAGCTTGATACAACTGTAAGAGAAAGCCTCTTTCAAAAATCATACTGTGAGAAACCTGTGCACAGCAATTTAATTTTTAAGCAACAAGGAAACAGAGATTAAAAACAAAAAGAATGCCGTAACTTGAAAAGCAAAGCACATTTTATGTCATAGTATCCAAATTAATTTATTATTACACATTTCTGTGCAGTTCACTATGCAACTCATAAATAAAATATCCCTGCTCTTGAATTTAAAAAAAGCTGACTATAAATTTTGTTATACTATGCTGCTTTTTTTTTAAGGCTATTCTCTAAAAGACTCAGAGTCTTTGAAAATTAAATTGCATAAATTCTATGTGATGCCTTAAAGTCTGAGCAAACCAATAACATATTTTATACTTTAAAATCCAACAAATAAAAAACAGTTTTACTATAAACTTAGTATGCATCTTGAAAACGACCTCAGCAAAGATCTATCTGTAAATTACCATTAACACAGCATAAAGATACTATGACATATTTTTGATAAATGTCCTCCAGCTCGGGTGTTTTTATTTGACCTGAAATTGTGCCTCAACAACCAGGAGTTAATATAAACACTCAGAATCTTTGACACTATCAGTGTAATTAATTTCACCTATTCCCTGTGCGAGATAAGCAGATTCTGCTGTTAAAAACACAGTCACGTCATCACAGCAATCTTTGCCAATGATATGCAGGAAATTCACAAGATGCTTCTTTACTCAAACCACGACTCACGAATAGATCGTGGACTCATTAACCCCCACCCACCCCACTCTACCTGGTAATAAAAGGCCATACTCCGCTGAATGAGGAAGCAAAAATGGAAAAGCTTAGAAAAATAATAGGTGGTGAACTTCTTAGCTCTACTGATGCGCTTAAATCACTGTGCAAAGCAAGAATGGTGAGCGCTCATGGACAGCAGCAGTGCTTGGTTACAGTGGCGAGAAAGTGGGATTATTGTGCAGCCTGGAGTATGAACGAATGCTATGATGGGTGTTATCTCACACGTTAGCCAGGTGAAACAACAGATACGAGGGCTAGGTTCTCTCCACCTCTAAAAACACTGACAGTCTACCCACCAAAAGGGGTTACTAATGGAATGTGAGCAGACAGAGAGGTGCTTGTGGGGTCCCAGGATGTTATAGCAGCTAAGTGTTGTCCTGGTCATTCATTGGCAGCACAGAAGGAAAGGAGAAGGACAAGGTGGAGAGTTGGAGAAAGAATACAGAGTAGAGTCTCAGAATTCAAAGTAGTTCAAGTATCAATTCAAGTCTGTGTACATAACTGTCATAATTCAAGCACAAGTGGTTCATTTCTAAATAGGGGGGTGTTGCTACAGCATAATTTGTCTTGGAAATGCTAATGAAGGTAATCTATGCATCTTTTCCATCCATTCCAATTAAAATTAGTTCATTTATATTTGGTAATTTAATTGGTTGTCATTTTTGTAATTGAGCCTCAATCCAGGCCATGCTAATTATCTTTATAACAAGCTGAGAAGTAGCTCATTAGCTTCCTATAAAACACCAGCTTGCTATCACTACTCAACTCCACTTGTTTATTTGCTTCTCATTAGACAAAATATTACACTTCTAGTTCTTGTTTCAAATTGTGATATAATTTCTATGGAGCAAATCCTCCCTCAGATCTTCTCTTTCACAAATGACGAGTGGTTGAGTCAAACTAAGCACATCTCTAAATAACATCTGGAAAACTTAGAATAGCAATAAAACAGAAGTTCATGGGCAGTGAAAGAAGATACCTATTGGTAATCTGTTCTTCTTGTTGGCAGGAGTCGTAGCTGGGGAGAGCTGCGGGGTGTTGGAGGGAGTCAGCTCCAGGCTGTTGCTCTTCACGGTTCGAGACTGGGGCACGTTTGCCAACAGGGTCTCCAGGGCAATGTGCTCCTCCTCTCGCAGGTGGTCACCT
Organism: Malacoctenus gilli; assembly: GCA_032164315.1. Taxonomy (NCBI): domain Eukaryota; kingdom Metazoa; phylum Chordata; class Actinopteri; order Blenniiformes; family Labrisomidae; genus Malacoctenus; species Malacoctenus gilli. The sequence goes on from JASSRZ010000011.1 coordinate 4,910,338, forward strand.
GCCATCACATTACGAACAAAGTCCACCTGTGCAGGAAGAGGGCAGTGTTATTTTCTGGATGACCCCCATCATTTCATACTAGGACATCGAAATATAAAGAATGTAAAACCTCCTTGGCAGGTTTGAACTTGCCAAACATGTTCTTTGTAAATCCAAACAAGTTCAGACTGCGAACTTATTTGTAGCTTTAACTCAGTTAAACCCAACATTATACATTGAAATTGCAGTCACTCTGCTAATGAGTTTGATCACTGTTTGAGCATGTCAAAAAATTGTTGTCAAATTACTCAAAATGTACGAACTGATCACTGGAACGGACAGACAATTTTGTCTGTTTTGTCACATATTGATATCAACCTACCAGTGCAAGCAGTTGATTGTGTGTAATATAAACTGCCGTCCTACTGAGGCCTTCAAGAAGGTTCATTGATGACATCGGTGGAGTTTCAACTGCTCGGCCTCCAATCACCACATCCAAAAAAGCAGCAACACAATTCTGCAAAACAACAAAAAAAGAGTCTCTTAGCACATTCAACATTTCAGTTACACCCCCCCAAACATAAGACAGAAAAACCTCTCAACATATTGCTTTGCACAAACACCTTATCAAACTTAGATAAGCTGCTTTTCCGTCTGGGGTCAGCATCGTCATCAGCCATGGCCAGCTGCTGCAAAAGCTGTCCAACCTGTATAACAATAAGAATGCATTTTCAGTAAACAAAGAAAACATCGTCTCAAGTTATAAACTCAAAGATGAAACATGCTGACACTCACCTGCATTAAATTGAAGCGGGCTACTTCATTGATTGGTGCATCTGAGATGATACCATACTGCTCCGGGTTGACTATGGCTGGGCAGATGAAGCAGGTCAGCAGTAGATCGGTGCACATGGTGCGCACCTCACCGACCTCAAGACGCTCCACGCACGACAGAGTCTTGTACATCTGAGATACGATCCAGCGAAGGCTATGAGGGAAGCAGTAGGTGTTCTGCTTCAAGTAACCGATGAACTTGTTGACCAGAGCTACCAGCTTTGCTTCGTTAGCCTCCACAGCTGCCTGCACTCTTTGCTTGTAGCCTTCAGAGCCTTTCTCTCCAAAGCGCTCCTGCTGGGCCGGAGTCAGGCGCTCCGTCACCTTGGCTGGGTCGGTCTCCAGGTGGTCCTCGTCCTCGACCAGGAGCTGCATAATTGGTTCGTGAAGGGTCGCGGTGAGGAAGAGCTTGGCCGAGTACAGGCCTTCAGAGAAGAGCTTGAAAAGGATGCTGAAGGCACAGGTCCCTCGTCTGAGAAGACGGCGAGGGTTGTCACTCTCCTTCAGTTCAAACTCTACCAGATATCGCAACACCTGGCAGATGGCAAAAAAGAATGAACCAAATAAGGACTTCTAAATCACCAAAATGTTTTAATTAATGGAATATAGACAAGAGGAAATGTTGACCTGTAGCAGGTAGCTCTCATCCTCTTGCATGATACAGTTTCCATATAACGAGGTGAAGACGGTGTGGATAACGCCCTGGGTGTGTTCCTGGTTCAGCCTCTCACCTGCGACCAGGCAGGATGCAACTAGTCTGGGATTTTCCCTCAACCTGGCCACAAACTCCCCATAGATCGTCTCTTGGAAGCCCAGAGTCTTGTAGCCATCAATAAACTGTGTGTCTTCAAGCATTTTGGCATGTTGGCAGCATTCAGCAGGAGAGGCCTCCGCGCTGCAGGACAGAGTCGTTACATTTGGGTTATTGCTTCGAAAAAAAAAAGCGACCAGTTCATATAAATTTACCACATTTCATTTGCAAGACTGACTGTTGAACAGAAATACATCCAAGCATTCCTTATGTGTCTCACATTTTATTTGAAAAACACAAGTCAGTTTTTAGGGAGAGCGCTATGTTCATGCAGAAAACCATAAAGTAATAAACTTTTTGTTGTGGGGACTTTAAAAAATGTTTGTTGTAAATTCAAATAAAAAACATATACCAGGAGATGTGAATCTTCAGTATTTTTAGAATAAAAATATAGATTTTGTCTGGGTGCAACTAAGTAAGACGGGCCTTGCATTCACAATCTATTTGAAATGAATTATTGTTGAGACCAGAGTGTACATGTCTGACCTGGTGAGGATGAGACGATCGAGGTTGATCCTCTGCTGCTTGGCTATCCAAGCAGCCCTGTACAGCCTCTCAGCGGTCTTCAGCACATCACTGTTGAGCCTCTGGATCAGCTGCTTCTCCGATCCCACATAGAGCCGCTCCTGCTTCAGGTGATGGGCCAGAGTGTGGATATCTGGCTTCACCATCTTCACCAGCTCAAACAGGCAGAGAAGTAAAAGCTGGACACAACAGAGAATGGAAACAGGAAATGAGTTCAATAAGGTCAAAACAAGGTTAACGAGAAACTTTTTTAAAAAGCCTCACGTGATTAAGAATGGAGTCCAAGTCAGTGTTAACTACGACATTTGTCAAGAGGAATTCTATCATTCAGCAACAAATGAAAGCCATTTTCTTATGTTTTGTTGCTCTGCTGAATTGAAACTAAAGTAAAGGATTTTCAAGCTAAATGGTTTACCTTATATTAGTCAGGAACAGTAAGCTTTCTTTGGTTTTTGCTGCCTTACGACATGAGGAAAGATTTTGCAAAAGAGTAGCTATTATTTATGGTTGAATCATGCACATGAGAACATTTGGACATTTGTATTCATTGTGCTATACACTGGCCCAGTAAGACCAGCAGAAGCATGCTTTACAGGCTTTGGGAGACGCTACACAGCCGAAAATGCAAATCACTCATTCCCTTCCAGAGATGTGGAGCCAAAACATACAATCCCAACCGAGTGCATGAAATTTGAATGATTTCTTCGTGAATCCTTTCGACAAAAGCCTCTTTGTGGCTGGTGGCTAACAGAGAAAAACACTGATTTAACTGTGGAGCAAGGATGAGAATGAGACCAGACTGAGGAAAACTGCCTCAGAGTGGGAACGACTGCAAGGCAGTCTGTCGCTCGCAAACTAACAGACAACCACAACGTTAGACCTGATATGCCTGACAAATCAAATTGGTTATGCAGATTTAAACACATAATGATGGACTCTACAATGAATTCGCTGGCAAACCAAAAATAAATGGTGACTACTGATCTCCCTTTACGCTGCGGGATTGTCATTCTGTTCAAGAATAAGGAGAGGAAAAAAAAACAGACCAGACCTGATTTCAAATGCATATTTAGCATGTTGCTTTTCGAGCTGGGGGAAAAAATGATTTATGGAGTATGTTTTCCTCTGCTGTGAGGTGAGTCTGTCTACGCTGCTACAAAAACAGAAAACTCACAAGGAGTTTTGCTACGTAGCCAGGTGCGTGCGTGCGTGCGTGCGTGCGTGCGTGCGTGCGTGCGTGCGTGCGTGCGTGCGTGCGTGCGTGCGTGCGTGCGTGCTGCTCCGTTATCAGAGGGTTTGCCACAGGAAGTCATTACAACTTGCCCTCAAGACTTGGCTAATTTGCCCCTCAGCAGCAATAATATCAAGTATGATATGTGTGTTACATTAACATATACCACTGTGTAATTAATTCTGACATCTTACAGAACAAAAAAATAAAGGAACTATTTTTGCAAAACACTTGAGTTCGAAGAACACAGGTACCTAAAATTTCACATTACAAGAAGTTCCCCTGTGAAAAAATTAGCAAGCCAATTAAAATATGAATACACACTCACATATACGCGTAGGCACAACACACTATTCCTCTGTGAGAAGATATTTATAACCATTTATTTATAGCACTTGTAAATCCTTCAGTGAGCCCCACTACATTGAGTCTTGAGTACAGAATAATACAGTGGTACAATAAATTGTAAGCCATCTTGAAAAAAATGTGTCAAGGAAGGAGAAGTCACTGCTATGTCGACTGTCCACCATTCACCATTACACAAATATTAACTAGATATAATTACTGTAACTTGATCCAGTGTGTATCATTACTTTATGCTTATGCAAGAAGGAAACTTTAAAAATACTTTTCAGGACATGACCCAAAACAGAGGAATGAGCTCAACAGCCATGTTTTATCATTTGTTTTGTTTGTGCTGGTGTTGTAGGGAAAGACACTCACATTCTCTGTCATAAAAAGATAAAAAGTATTCAAATTCACTCTGGTTATAATAAAGGCAACTGTACTTAGGACCCTTTTTGTAACTGGTCATATTATGTCAAAAAAGAACGGAAACTTCTCACTGGTTTCTGTTGTTTCTTGCATCACAATGTAAACAAAGACAGGTAACAAGGGTACAAGAGGCGACTGATTCACACTCATGTCCTCAACTAAGCGCATTCCTAACATACTGTGACAGAAGTGAAAAAGCAACTGCGCTATTAAGTGGCTACCACAGGGATTTGAAGCGGTTGGTCACTGCCTCATGCGACACTTAGCTCCAATACAAGCCACAGTATAGAGCTACCCTTTGAGCCAGTCATGGAGCTCACTGAGGAACTCTAAAGCAGAAGAGAAACCAAACAACAGGCAAGTGTGAGGGAAGGCACAAATTGCAACTCAGTGAGTGTGAGAGAATAAATACAGCTGTAATGCACAGTGGCTGAAAAGCGTCTAAAATCTGTTTAAACACCTCAATCATTACAATAAGGAAGAGCGTAAAAACAGGAGATGAAACAAAAGATCGGTAGGAAGAATAAAGCAAACTGAACATTAAAAGTTTTGAAATATTTTAGAAACACAAGGCACCTACAAAATAAATTATGTAAGAAACTGCTGTGAATAAATAGTGTAGTATTGAAGCAAAAGAGCTGGAACACACAGCCCACTCCTCCCACTACTTGATTGTAGGCGCGCACACACAAACACATAAACTCCTGGAGCAACAGTGATTTTTATAGATATTGAAGGGATTTCACTTTCAACAACAGGTATCTGTGGTTCAGATACACATCCTCTTCACACTTCCTTTTCCAATTATTTACCACACTGCTCAACAGGCATGGAGCTTACATTAAGCCTGTGACATTTATAAGTAAATGTATGTTCTTCCAGTAAATTGGCTGGAGCTGAACATCATATGCAGTGTTAACTTAAGTGTTGGAAATAGATTTAGGAAATGGGTCAATTTTTTAGGAGTTTGAGTTTAGGCGGTTAAAAGACTCTCATGTCCCATTTGACTTCTCTGTCAGCAAAGGGAAAACATTTTTTTCCTGAAATTAAGGCCCACCTTCACCTTAAAGGAACATTTAGAAGTCATGTAAAGGAACTGTGGACCGTGTCAATGTTGTCAACAAAACTAGAATAAAACATTTTTAAATTTTTTTAAATCCCTGTTCTGCTTGGGAACCATCACAGAAAATATTTATTATTGTCACCGTATGAAGATCATTTGGTTTTGGCAGACCTATCTATCCATTACATCAATTCCTTGTCTGAAACTCGAGTGATACAATGAGGGGGGGAAAAGAACATAAGAAATAAAAATCTTATCTTCCAAAACAAAACTTTTCATAACTCACTGAGGGAACTGCGCCATATCTCAGTCGCACAAGTCCTACTCGGTTTACATTGGAATTCTCTGATAAACAACATTAATTTTTCCTGTTGATTGTTGTGAATCAGCCCTGATGAAGCTTCTTATGAAGAGGTATAGGTAGAACCTAATTACAAATGGGATTCTGCATTTGTAGGACTCACAACTATTTGTCATAACTGAAAGCTAAGCAGTTGACTTTGATTCGTACATGATAGCAATGTTTAACCATGAAAGATTTGTCCGATCGGTTTGGCCATACTTTGTGTGTTTTTGATCAAGGAAATGATTGCAAGTCCAACAGAGTGTTAAGGCTTCCAGATAGACTGATAAATGGTGACTGGCGGTGTTGTGTTGCTCAGGAACACCGACCCAAATCAAGACACACAAAGGAATGGCTCTGAGAAAAACACAATAAATGCACTAACGGGGACACAACTTTCACTCAACACCAAATCCTACGCTTCAACAGCAGATGTGCCAAACCACACATTTCTATAACTGAGTCCAAATAAATCTAGTGAAAACCTAAACACTACGTAAAGGCAGCAAAGAAAAAGAAGTGGACGATAGCGTCAAACAAATGAAAAAATGTATCATTTGGGTTCGCTGCTGACTTTTTACCGAGAAACATTTTGAGACAAGCATTCTTGTCGGCAATGCATCAGCATAGGAATTACTTTAAATCCTTTTTTGGTGCAAAACACTGATCCCTTGGTCACACTGTTAAGTCAACGCCATGTTAAACCATAAAGTCGACTGACCTCATTTCCTTGGATGTGTAGGCACCACTACAGAGAGCGAAGGAGCCGTTAATATTCCTCTGTTGGACTGAACTTGCGGTTTAAGCAAAGACCTGTTTACCGTAACCAAGAACTATCTATTATCCCGTGACATGCAGGCGTGTGTGATGTGACAGCTACCAACACAGAATAAAGCTCACACAAACTGATATCACAGCACAATAGGTCTGTGTTGTTACAACAAAACTGTGTAACTATGTCAAAGGCAGAAAAGCGACAAGAGTGTCAAACCTCTTGTCAATGGGCGATTTACGACAGCAATCCCCCCCAAAAGGGTTCCAGGCCCCAGCTAGGAAACCACTGTTTCAACCAATTACCTTTCATGAACTTTGACCACTTCTTTAAAGTATAGAACTGGTATTGCAGTTTAAAAAATGTAGGTAGCAAGAGGATTAAATAACATTGAGCTATTGGTGGGAGTGTTGACACAATAGTGTCAACTGACACTTTTCTTTCTTATTCGCTGGCCTAAAAGCTTCTACATTATGTAAACCTTGTCAAAGTGGTTACAACTACAAGTTTACGCATTCCTGTCCCGGATAAGTGTGTCAATGGACATGCTATAAGAAACCAAACCAAAAGTAAATATTTTACTTGCCGAGGCACGATTTTCTTTTTGTCTCGAGCTTGTTGCGTCTTTATTTTGGTGGGGTAGTTGACAACAGAGATCTAGCCAGGAAGACACACATTCACAGAGGGGTAGCTATTTGAAAACAATGCCTCGTCCTGTCCACTCGGTCTATTTGCGTTATAAGAACTGTAGCAACAGAGAATCATATCAAAAAAGGCGACAGAACTAATGTCTGGTAGCGAAACGCAAAGGAGGAAACTGACACAACCAAGACAAATCTGTAACACTAATACGAATCAAGAATAACTTTTGCGAGCAGTGATTTACAGGAAGAGCCCGGGACGCAAAATTGGTCGACGAGCTAATGCAACAATCGTCGGTAACGTTAACCAAGTTAAAACCGTGCTAACGTCTGCTAGTCCAACAGGACAAGCTAATGATAAGCTAGCTGGCTAGCTACGTTAGCTTAGCTTCAGGCTGCAAGCTCCCAAGTGGCCAAATGCGATCAACAATCCGTGCTAACGTGTATTCGGTCACTCACCTGATGTATTTACCCCCTACCGGTTGTTCGCAGCTTCTTCAAACGCAGCTGATCATGAGATCTTTTCGAGTCAGAAGAAGTGTTTGTTGGCGGTTAGCGGTCTCACACTGGCTGCTGTAGGAGCGAGCAGTGCTGTCATTTGCTGTCATCACGAGGAGACCTGCGCAGAACGCATGCGTAGTAGGGGAGCTGCGCCACCGTTAAAGGGAGCTTTTACATTAAAATTACAAGGTTAAAATTGAATAAATGGGTTTAATACAATTACAAGACAGAAGACAACACGTCACTCTCTCATTGTCTTTTTCTATTTGACATTTTTCAATTTTACTCAAACAGGTAAAGTTAATGACCATATAAATGAATCGACAAAATTGTGTTCTATCAACCAAGTCATATCAGATATTCTTTTTTAACAGGCAATGTTTGTGTTTTTCAGACACTTTAAACTGCATTTGAAACGGTGTAACTCGACATGAGTTGTGATGGGCCCAGATCAACTTGACAAAATGGACCACTGTAAGAGGTCGTCAATCTGCTGCCATTCATCTTGCAATTGAGTTCCTTAAAATGGCCACACGTGGAATCATCTTGGCACCAAACCTGTCATCTGGTAGAGTGTTGGTAAGCCATACCTCTCAGTTGTACAAGGACTTACATTGTATTTCTTCTTCTTTGACAGTCCAAAAACATATATTCGAAGTCAGACGGTCTCTCCAAAATTGTCCAGAGGTGTGAGTGCGTCCATGATATTTGGTCTTTTCTGTATTTACCCTGCAGTAGTCTGAAGACCTGCTCAGGGTGGAGCCTTCCCTGCCCCCGCTCAATGTGACCTGGATTTGGTGTTAGACACAGTTGAAACCTAATATATCTGTATTTGACATCACATCAATTTATTCAAGTTAAGCAGCGTTTTATTTCACCCTTTTTGAATTTTATTTGCACATTTTTTCCGTCAATTTGTTGTTGCAACAGAAGACACTGAATATCCTCCTGATTCAAAAATTGAGTAACAGCAGTACTTACTTTTCTCCACTAGATGACGGTCTAATGTTGTGGAAAAAGCAACAAGGAACTTTTGAAAGACAACCAGTGAGGTCACTCAGGTATTCACAATATGTAGTATTAACAGAGCAAATGGCTTCATTCAGATTGAAACCACAACTAGTTCTTCAACGTTAAGCACAGATATTATAGTGATCGGTTTTAAATTTGGGAAACATCTGTTTAGTAACAAATAAATTCCTATCTTAATAAAAGCAAGTTATTTTATAAGATACTTTGCATCCAAATGTTTTTTCATACCCCATTTTGCTCAAACAGTAGTGTTACGTCAGACTGTCAGTGTTTCTGCCGTTAGCTGAATCTCTAACTGACACTGACAAAACGCTATGTGATCTGTTCATCCATCAATACACTGCTTCATCCATGCAGCAGCCAATTCCAACTGACCAGACAGACAATCACACACAGAAACCAGTTAACAGCTATGGGTTATTCAGTCAATACATGACCTACTGAAGATCTGAATGGATTGTCGAGAAAATGTTCAGTGAGGACATGTACAATTTCAAACAGGATGCTTTTCAGGTCAGGCTCTGACAAATCTATTGCATTTAAATAACTTGATAATTATTTCTTATAAATTGTAACTTCCGTAGAACACAACACAAATTCAAACTCATGAAATCACTCATTAAATTCCATTTATTTTATATTTATATATAGGCTATAAACATCACAAAATATAAAGTTGAGGAAGGTCTTGCACAAAGATATTTTAATTGAGTAAAAGAGCAACCTTAGATTAGTCAACAATGGCATCGGACGCAGGCATATCATCATGTCCAAGATCAGTGGTGCAGCTTTGTGAGGAACATTCTCATCTTATAATTTATATTTTAGTGCAAACAGATTCATTGCAGCCCATGGCACAAATGATTTATTCATCTTTTATAATAAAATAGGGTTTTAATATAGATGTTAAGGTTGCTCTTTTATTGCATATATATAACATACTATGGTATTAGTTACAATAAGGTTTCAAGGTCATGATGTTCAAATTATGTGATATTCAATATATAGATAATTTACCTTTTACATTTCTAAGCATCAAATGTTATCTCGTTGACATAGCAGATTTAGTTATAAGCAAGATCAATATTAAAATACCTGAATATAAATAACATGCTTTGAGCAAAATAATTATTCATTTACAATGGTAGTTCAAACAACCTACATTTAGAGCCGAAAGCCTTTAGAAATACCTAACCCTATACATTGCTTTGTGTCAAATGCTTTTTTTTTGTTTTTGACTGAAGGCCACTTTCAAACAAAGCAAATGAAACAAGAATGACATCAAGTCTTGTCAAAAGATAAAATAACAACCAACTAAAAACCTAAAAAAAAGGTGGGAAGACAAACAGGTGGTTGGACTAAACTTGTTCTGAACTAACACAGCAAAAAAATTAAAAGGAATACCAACAAAGTTACAGCATATCATAGAAATAATACTGAAATACCAATAAACAGTTGTGAAATTACAAACACTGTAACAAGGTAAAAATCTAAATTTCTGAATATAGCATTTGTTGGAGAAATATATTGTGTGTCACTGTAGGAATATGAAACCTGGCTGTGTCATTATAGGCAATGAAATGTGGACTTCATAAATATTGTGTGCTTCAGACATTGTCAGCAGAAATTGCACAGATCATACATGTTCACATCTTAAACACCTGGATAACTGGGGTTGTGCCTAGTCTACATGCAGGCTATACTCTTCTGTGTGCAACAGGATCAAAACAAGCCAAAACAACAGAGGACAACCTAAAAGTGTTTCATTACTGACACTCAGAGAGAGATATCCAGTTTTACTTTGATTAATCACGCTGTGTATTTACAGTATATACAATAGTTGACATCGTTATCATTACTATTTAGTGCTATGCTATATAATATCATCCAAGAGATGAGGAGTACCCACCCAGTCCAGTGTTCTTGGCTCAGATGCAGCCATGATCATGCACATGAACTGTTTCCCTGTTCTCTTATCTATTGGATAAATAGTAGTGGGAGTGAACCTTTTGTTGCTCTCGACAAACTCACACAGGTGATTATAGATTTTGGGGTACTCGTGACGAAGGAAGACTCCTCTGGTCCTGAGCTCACGCTGAATATTGACAAAGCACACCTCCCTGGCTTTTCTTCCATCCTCCCCCTCCTTGTCAATGTCTGGTGTGCCTGGAGGTGGAGTGAGGATGAGAGTTTCCATTTCATTATCCTTCTTCAGCACCTTTTTGTCAGGGCTCGAGGAGGCCAAGGAAACCTTTGCATATTTTCGCACTGTTGGTGCTTGGACCCTCGGAGAAGGTCTGTTAGGCACTAGTTCACCAACAGCTATGGATACATTCAGAAGAAAACATTCATTGGGGTCATACTCATTACCTGCCTGCTGCAATTCCTTGCAGTATCCACCCAGGTTGTCCTTGAAGCCATCCAGTTCTCTCAGAGACAAATACGTGGGGGACATGAGGAGGCTCTCAAGTCCAACTTGCAGGAAGTTGTCAGCTGTGTCTGGATTAGCAAAACCCAGAAAGAGAACGCCTCTCCCCCTGGAGAGATAGCCAGCTTTAGCAACACGTGAGAAGGCTTTGTGAATCTCTGAGTTTTCTCTGCAAAACTTGAGAGTGTGCCGACACACACTGCTGACACGGCCATAAAGGCATGTCTCTTTGTGGGTCTCCCAGTCATCCCTGCGACAATTTCGTGAGCAGTAGAAGGTGTAGCAACTGTGACATGATTTATAGTACAAGCAGGCGTTGAACATATTCTCGGCCCGGTTGCACTTCTTGTTTGCACACACCATCGTGTCATCTTCATCTGTGCTGTGGTCCGGAGAACACTCTTCGGCACTCCTTTGTAAAGCATCACACCCACTGTCTGGGTCTTTGATTGTATCAGGGCTGGATTTAGAGGATGGGAACTGCATGTTCAGGCTGCCTACGTTTTCAAGCACAGGGGAATCTTTGTCTTTCTCATCATCTTCAGTGATGAGTTGTTTCAGCTGATCGATAAGGTCTTCGCTTGCCTTCCTGCTGGTCGGAGGTTTGTAGTCAACGACCAGATCCGCTAAGAGCTCATCCAGTTGCTCCAGACTCTGCTGAAGGGAAAAGTTGTTGTGTTTCCGGTCTTTGGTAAAGTCAGTTGTTTCCGATGACTGCTTCTCTTGTGCTACTTTCGTTGATGGTGTTTTTTCATTGTCCGACACATCCCAGGTGACAGAGTGGATATCACGCCGCCTGTTGTTGCCTGCACATATGTCATTGTCGGTTATAGTGATTTCTGGAGTTACAAACCAGTGTCCACTCTTTGTGTTCCTCCAGGGACTGCTTGAACTCCTCTCCAGGGAGTTTTCAGAGAGCGACAGAGCCGCATAGCGCCGTGGGGAACTTGAAAGGTTTAGTATCACAGGTTGTGATGTGACATCAGAAGATGCCGCATGTCTTACTTGGTAAAACAGATTTTCGTAGCTCCGTCCTCGTGGGACAGATTGCTCTCTGTCATGCCGCGGATAGAGAATATTATCCCAAGACTTTGAGTGGTTTCTGGCCTCTGCTCCCAGCCGGTTTGTTTCCATACAGCTGCTTACGAACCATGGGGGCATAGTGGGGTCTTGCCTTACTCTCGGTGGTGTTTGCTGAGAAGACTGATTAGAGTACCCAGATATACTTGAACGATACCAGTCGTCTGAAAAGGCCTGGGACATTCGGGGGCGCCGACGGCCTTCCGTGTGATACAGCCTTGATGAAAAATACTGGTCTTCAGGAGAGCTGTATGGTTTGGAATAGAACAACTTGGAACCATTCATATGATAGGGATTGAAGCGGCTGTCCTCTCCATAGTAAGCTCTTGGGAGAGGCGTCTGAGAAAAGCAGGATCCTGCCTCACTTGTCGAATAAGGTCTGCTGTATACTGAGTGTGGTGAATCTCTGTTGGAAAGGTGGTCTGTGTAATATGACCTGACAGGAAGGGTGTGCACCCATCGAGTTCTTGGATCATACTGACTCGTCACGGTACTACCGTGGCTGGTGAGGCTGGACCGATCATCCTGAAAGTAGGCTCTAGAATAGGGATGGACAGGATACCGAATAGCATCCTCCGTATAAAAAAACTTGGTGGGTATGTTGGGATTTGAGTACGCTCTTTGTTCTTGACTCAGATAGGGTGCCGTTGGTGATGGCATCCTGTGCGTGTCTAGATGCTGATAGGAAATAGGAGACATGCTGGTTGTGTAGTGGTAGCCTTGTCTGAAATCTCCACTGTAACATTCGCTCGGAGTGGGCGTTGGTGAGGAGACAATCTGTCGTGGTACATACAGACCTCTACTGCTACTGGCCTGGGAGTATCTCTGCCAAAGATGGTCAGTCCGTACATTGGGAACTTGCCTGGATGTGTGCTGCAGCACAGCAGCATCTGGTTTGATGTCCACCCGGCACCTGACATGAGGGGTTACGGCAGGTTTTTCTGGTTTATTCTCCTCAAAGCAGTCTGAAACATAGAGAGGAGAGTGTGGCTGCAATTTGATTGGATGCACCTCATTCAAAAAAGCCCGGTTTGAGGAAAAGGTCTCTCGCTGTGTTTCAGTAGTCCTCGATGCGTCTGTCGCAGCCTGAGGAGCGTCCTTCCCCTTCCTGGCCCCTGGAGGTGACACTGAGATGGGCACTGGAGTAAGAGTGGCCTTAACTCGCGGAGCACTTTTGGACCGCGATCGCTTCTTAGCATCTGACCATGTGAGATGGTTTGTTTTGTCCTGTGAGTTGTGCTGCTGGAGCTGCCTGGTATTAAACAGGTCAGGTGAAGAAAAGCGAAGGTGTCCCGGTTGATCGAGTCCATTCCACATGACATCTTTGTTCGGTGTCTGCTGATCAGACCTCTTGTAAGGATACTCCATTGAAGAAGAAAAGGGCTGTGGGTCATCCAGCGACTCGATGAAGTCAAAACTGCGGCAGTGTCTTTTATTAATGATTTCTGATTTATCGATCATTTTCGAGTCACATTGCTGAGATGAGTGGAGAGAAATGGAGCAATCGGTGGTGGGGTTTACACTTATGTCCCGATACAGAGTCGATGCCAGTATATCAGGGGGATGTGTTCGTGTCATCTTAGAGGAACTTCAATGCTCTCCATTCAGTGTGATTCATGATCAACACAGTCTGCAAAGATAAAAAGATGAAGCAAATCCAATTAGATCAGTCTATTAAAACTCTGATATTCAAACAACAAACACACAGAATGCTCTGTTCTGGAAATACAAGCAAAATCTAATATTTTGGTAACATATTTTTGGTGTCCCGGAAGGAGCTGTTGTACAGCTGTAAGGTCGCAAAGTAAAAGTTTAACAGGGACAGTACTTAATATTTAACCAGGTTAAAAACATGCCAAGAGGAGCAGATTAACCATAGCAACATGACAAACCACTCCATTTTTAAAGAGCTCGAGTTACAAGATTTTTGGGAGGAAAATTATTTTTTTTTAAAAAATGGATAGAAAGCTTCCTACAATATGCATTTCATTCAGAAAAATTTCACAACAATACCAATAAATCTTTGCACTACTCAAAATAAAAGTGGGCAAGACCCTGCACTCAGCAAACTAAGCAACTGAAACTTTCTATACTGAACACAGTTGTATATATTGTGTTACATAATGAGTCTTCAGAACTGGGTTTCTTTCAAAATGCAGAACTATAAGCACAGACAGAGTTTATCATGACAATAAACCCTGATCATCAAAAATCCTCAATACATACTACATAATTCATGAATGTTATTTTCTGGTTTAAAACAGTATATTTTCAGGTCTGTAACCAAACATTTCAACAATAGATTTTTTTAATGTATCAGAGACACACGTGGGCTTTCTTGTTGGCACTCACCCACAAGCCAACCCTGAGTTACCATCTGTTCGCCGTGATGAGAGCGGACTGACCAGCCATCCCCCTCTCATGTCTGTACAACACACCTCAAAATCGTGTCGGTTCCCAACCAACCCCGGCACACAATAAATAGACTCTGAGTCACCGATTTGCACAGGGTTTCTTTTTTTTTCACCTATCATGGGACACCAACGTTTGCAGTTTAGATTTGCAAGGAGCTAATGTAGCAATGCATGGCTCTGGCTTTGATATTAATTTGGTTTAGCTGAGCTGAAATCCAGTTGAGTTTAAGAGAATAGGGTGAGATGGTTTCTTGTGCAGATTCATACAATACTAATATTTGCTGCACTATCACTGCTGGGACTATAGTGACTAACGTGTAATTGCTGGCAGAGCGCCATGAATACAATCTGGGACACATTCTGTGTCATTTGTTCTGATATATCAGAAAGGAAATATGAACATCCTTGTAAAGAGTCTCAGAATGATCAGGATATATCATGAAATAGGACAAAATGCTTTGATTTGACTTGTTAGCTTATTATATTTGGACATTTAAATGAATAAAATGAGGTGTCAGGAAGGATAATTGAGGCCCATTAGGGTGCATTAGGATAACACTGAACAGCATTAGTTATTAACTCAATCCAGGCCTCTCAAACACATGCTGACCAGAGTTTTATACATTATTGCTTTAATAAGATTCTCATCAATTAATGATATTACAGGATTATAAATGAGCCTTTATAAAGAGGTCCTTAAAAGTTACGATGCAAATAGGTCAATGAAATATATAAAATATTAATGTGGAGGCACAGTGAGGTTACCAATTACATCTGATTGTTATGTTTTCCTTCACATTTTAATAAACAACCCCCCATTTAGATTTAGGACAATGGAGGCAAAAGGTAACAGATTTCAGCGTTTGGAATTAAATCAGCTTGTCTCGGTAAACTGTGCATTCCTGCCTCTGCTCATCTTCATGGTCTGAGGCACCTTTTCAGCAGAGGCACCACACTTTCTAGCACAAGTATAAAACCACATGCCACATGCTGTCTCCATGGCTACAGCACACAGCAATGAAACCATTAAACGACCCTGCGGCTGCACACCGAGGGCACAATCTCAGCCTAGAAAATAAAATGATCGAGAGGCTCATCAGTATGAGGAGCCGGGGAGGTTTTACCCCCTGGCATTCGTGTGCAATTATATCATAGGATGCAACAATGATATTGCATAACAAACCCATTCAAACGCCCCCCTCCACCCCCCGGCGCTTCACTTTTCAAGCACCAGGCAGTGGTGCTTGGGCATATTTTTTCAATTGTTTGCGTTTTAAACTTGGGAGATTGTGTCGCTCTTCGCAGGATTTGCCCGACAATAACAGATTCAACGCAGATTTGTCCGCGGGCTCCCCACGGGGGCCGTCACCGAGGCGCATTCAGCCTGGAAGCCTTATCAAATAACGCATTTGGGCACCCCCGTTTTATTTTGGTCCTGCAGCAGGGACTCACGGGCCGCCGCCATCCATTGTGGCTGACCCGATGCCTTTGAGCTGGAATGACATCATTTGAAAAAAAAAAAACCATGAGCCGCGGGTTCAAATCAGGACGAAGCCCGCCGGGGGGGAGGAGGAAGAGGAGGAGGAGAGCTGAAGAGGAAGACTTCGGCTAAGTTTGGACATTTAGGATTTCCCCTCGGGGGACCAGAGAGGCCTTACCCGTCTTCGCCGGAGAGTTGATGGGATGCGGCGGTGGACGCGGCAGCTTGTCCAACGCGAGGAGCCGCTTCAGCGCCGTCGCACCTGCCGTGAGCCTCCCGCAGCCGAACGCTCGTCCTTCATGCTGCCTTTACATGTTGTCTGCTTCCCCCTGCGATGCTCCGACACTCGCAGCGCCTTTGTGAGTTTGTGCGTGTGTACGTGTGTGTGTGTGTGTATGATGGAGGGTAAGGAGGAGGTGTGTCTGAGCCTGCGCCTGTGCGCGTGTATCTGGAGGCGTGGTTGTGCGTGTTTTATGAGGAAAGAGGAGGACAAGGAGGGAGGGCGGAGGGTTTCTGGATGTTCAGTCTTGGAGCAGCACTGCGGTCTCTCTCTCTCTCTCTCTCTCTCTCTCTCTCTCTCTCTCTCTCTCTCTCTCTCAATGTTCATTTTCGAGATCTGCAGCTTTAATCTCGAACTGCGTGGGTATTTTCCGAGAGAACCGCTGGCGGGTTAGGTCATCCCGCAGCGCCCCCCGTTACCGTTAGTTGTGGGGGGGAATCAGAACCGCTTCACGTTTCATGGAAAGTGAGCAGGCAGGATTAAAAGCCCCTGTAGCCGTGGGCCTCTCTCTGCTCCTGAATGATCACTGGCGGTGATCCTCCCACACCGATGAGGTAGAAATGATGACGTGAAAAATCAGCCCTCTGCCAACAGGAGGTTTTCTTTTCTCGTTATGTAATTGGGGTAGAATTTATGTGCAATTATTATCAATCAGTCCGAAGGCTCCCTTTATCTTTTGGATTTATATCTTAGTTGTTCATTGATTCACCATAAAGACCACAGAGACCTGCATTTACCTGTCGGGCAGCAACCATAAAAACTGACTGTGTTTTGTGGCATTTTACAAGGGAAGAAAATATTACGATTCTGAAACCATTTCAGTTCCTTATATCTTTATGTATAAGACTGTATTTCTATTTTTTAGGGGTTTTGTGGCATTTTTATGAATACCAGAACGATCACAATGAACTGACATCAGGACAGTTTCGAGAGAGAGAGATCAATAAAATAAGGCTTTACCGCCATTTTAGGTGATATATTTTAATTTGTCACCCAAGGAGATAAGAAATTCAAAACAAACGTTTTTCTATTTATTTTTTCTTGGTTAGATTCATACAGGAGTAACTTAACTTTTGCAGCTCGGAAAAAAACAACAAATCACTCCCATTTTGTTTTATTGTTTTTTTTATTATTCTTTCATTTATAGAAAAATGCATTGCCTGGCTAACTGCCCGCATAGATTCTCTAAGAACACTTCACCTATGTGTTCTTTTGATTGACTTGTCTAATTGGTGTGCTGTAAACTGAACCTATCAAATGCATCTTAATACCCCATAAAGAATTCTAATAAAACACAAATTCAATGCGACAAAATGTTCCCCCTTTCCTGCTGTTCTTTGTGGGTGATAATCCTACTTTACCCTCCATTACTGTTTGCCCCGTATCACCACATCTGCCCTCCGAGTCTTACCTCGCCACATCCTCCCGCATCGCCTGAATTGATGATGGGGACAGCTGGCTGTGAGCCCCGACCCAGAGCATGTGACTGCCGCTCAAGAAGTGCTTACTGAAGCACTCTCCTGGCAGATAAAAATCACTGGACAAACTGTGTGCTGAGGTTCACGCTGCCGACCGTAATGATCACTTTGACGGAGCTCATTTCATTACAGCAGAGACAGCTCTCTCCTGCTTGATTAGACAACAACAAGCCTCTCTTCTTTTTTTGCACTATTATCTTGATTTTCCTCTCTTTGCATTCCGGTTACAAAACACAACAGGGAATTGAGACTCCATCTGTGACAAACCATGTGAATGAGATATGAATCAGAATACAGTGGATCACACATTGTGCTGCATCCAGCATCCTTGAGAGTGGGATCTATCTGAGCACGTGTGACTCACTCCCCCAACACAGTGAACTGGCATCAGTTTGTGTCAGCTGTTGGTTCGCAGGCATAAGTGTCTGTCAGCTGGCCGCTAGCAGGTGTCTGAGGCACCTTGTAGACTCTGTGGAGAGGAAATCAATGGCTCTCTGTTGATTAGATGTCCCTCTGATGGGGATCAATCAGGCTTATATTACCACAAAGTAACAACATCAGAGCAGAACGCTGCTTCGCTTGGCCTCGGCTGCTGAAACAAGCGTTCATGCGGCTCAGTAAACAACCTTCAGCTCTCCAGCTGTCTCCAATTAACTGAATGCAAGATTAAGTGACTCCCTGCAAACTTTGTTTCTGATTTCTGCTCCTATTGAAGGGAATTACATAAGGTGTGGGGATGTGCTCACAACCAGGACATAATGTTCAAAATAACCAGTGACAGATAAAAAAAAATACAATTCAGACTTTTTTTCTGTTAAAAATCGAATGACATATTGAAGAATAAACCAGAGAAAGGCATTAGCCTAACCTCGTTAACCAAATCGCTTCACTGTGTCACAAGAAACACTTCAGGGACCCTCAAGATGTTTTGTACAATCCCCTGCAGCGTTGAATATTTCACACAGCCAGAATTAGACCTCTTGGATTGACATATGACTGAATGTAATTGGTTCCTGTAGATCCACCCACATTCATGTGTAGACACTCTGTTTCACTGGGTTCACGTTCAAAGGCGACTGAAATGCACCAGTGGTGAATCTGAAGACTCGGTAGGAGATGCACCCAGTCTTCCCTTAAATCCAAATGAGCCCTGCTTAATTCCTCAGCAAATTAAACCACTCAATCCTCTCTGTCCAACCTTCTCCACCCCCCCAGACATAATTTACAGTGGTGGCAGTCCATATAGGGCGCACGCCACTTAGATCTCATCCTTTCCTGAGGATTTGGACGCCGCCATGTGAAGTTGTTGAGTGTTGATTTTCTTTTTATAGCTCAGGGAGAACGGGTTGAATCCACATTGGAGTAGTGTTAGATTTCTCTTGGATCAGTTAGGTCTGTTTGTGAGGAGAATGTCAGGTTTTTCTAGTGTGGAGTAATATTGCCAGAAGCCCGCCCGCTGGTTCCCCAGGTAGCTGACTCCGCACGATGAGAAAGTTGCAGCTGAGGAAGTGATTTCGCATTCATTCGCTGAAGAAGCCTTGATCAAATGAATATTTTACATGCAGGTAAAAAGAATGAAGTCATGGTGATAATGGGAGCAGTCGTTATATATAATTCAGCCTGTGCTCAATTAGGTAATCATGTTTACCTTGGCTGCACAAAAAAAGAACATTCCAGTCAGCTCCAAGTAACACTTATAAACAAATTCATGTGCAAGCCAAACCATTTGGGAGCAGTATCCATGGCAACCCACACCGAGTAGGAGCAAAAGAGACCGAGCAGATTTCAAAAGGGGAATGAAGTAAAGTGCTGATGGGAAGTCTTCCACAGAGACCATAAAAACTCACGTCATAAAGACTAGATGAGGGGAGGTGAAAAGCGCTCGTAAACTTCTCGGTAATCTGCGGATGCGACCGAAGGAGGGATTTGGCAGCCCGTCCTCACACTGACTGTACATTTACGTATCCTATGCATCTTTTGCCTCAGATTATCCCCGGCACAGATTGATGGTTTAAACTTAACATAAGGTTCAACATACGGAGGGACCCTCTGGCACCCTCACGGTGAAAATAAGAAGGGGGCGTGACATCTGCAATCTCCCCTCCTCATGTAGGTCAGATTAAGAATAGTGTAGGTATTATTCACAGCTGCAGTGAGCAAACACAAACTCCTCTGTCATGGTCTCCGGAGTCACAGTGAGACGTCCCATGGCGAGACTTAATTAAATCTTTATTGCACACTACTCTCTCATCCTTCATCATCTGCCATTTTGGCTAAGAAATCACTCAGTCATGTGTGCAAGTTTATTAAAGGGGAACCACATTTAGAGCAAATGCATGGGCCACTCCGTGGGCGCTGCGTCCTCACAACATCTCCTGATAATGTGTATTATTTGTGGTTGTGCACTGTCACCGTGATATCGTTATGTAACAACAAGGCAGCAGAGCATGGCGATATTACATTCTGAGAAGTTCCACACCGGCTCGGAGCTCCACGAGATTTTTTCAAATGCTGATTAAGGTCAGCGGGAGGTTTTCTGATGCGGGGCTGTCATTAACGCGCTGCCATTCAAGACTGGACCAACAACACATCTTTTGTGCTTCAGTTGGGAGGAATCAATGAGGGCCTTCTAAATATGGATATCGTTCGCCCTCCATCTCACAGCAGCACAATGCAAAGCAGTACCGGGTTGCACTAATTGTCTGAGCCTGTAGGCCGTGTATAATAGCCGTAACAGCCACTGCTTCCCATTCAGATGTCTATTCGTCACTCAGACTGGATAAAACATCAGAAATGTGGACCACCATCACATTTTCTCTCAAGAAATAGTTAATCGAGGATACTTTTTTAATTAGTTTTGTGTTCAAAACAAGCACTTTGGGATCAATGACACAAGCACGATTTGACCTGGATGCCTGGAATTTTTTTTCCCTTTACAAATCAAGTGCACCCTGCCTGCCACCCATCAACCTCCATGTGCAAATGAGCTTTGACAGTTACTTCGATAGGTGAATAAATAGCAACTTAATGTATGTAATTACGCATTCTGGTCGCAACCGTCCAGATGCACCTGTGCTTGCAGCTTCTCCAGGCTGTTTAAATGGGTCAGTTCTAGAAATATCCTGGCCCAGAGAGGAAGCGGTGAGAACCCCCTCCCTTTCTGCTCCTCTCGACTGATTGTACCAGAGCAATACTTTGTTGGCAGAACCCCTGAAACCCCTCGTATGTGACCAGCAAAGTCGTAAAAGTCCTCTCAGGATGATTAAACCCCAACTGAAGACTGCAGTTTGAGAAATTTCACCATTTCCTTTTAATTTTTTTTCCCTTGACAACAGATTTGCCAGTAAGTGACGCATCTCCAACTGAAGCTCAATGTCTTCCATCAAGATAGCAAAGTCATCCTAACTCAAGCAGGGGAGTTCTAAAGTCTGGAAAAAATTGCTTTATTAAATCTTGTCTTTGCTGATCAAATGAGTCATTTACCTGCTCACCAAATGAAGATTTGTCAGGTGCTAACAACAGGGCCTGCCACAAAAACCCAAAAAAGAAATGCAAGCGGGCAGGCAGAGCTTTATTTATCACTCTGACCTTTCATGAGCGATCAGCTATAAAACATCCTGCCTGCAAATTGGATTCTGCACCCCAGACACTTTTGTCTGCATTGAAATTTTTCAGGGGAAAAGGGGGAAATTGATCTATTTGGTAATGAAAACTAAACCTTTCTCACCAATTGATATCTAGCAGCCAAAATATTTAAATAGGGTGAAGTTATTTTGTGAGGAAAGAAAATGGAGGCAATGAAACACACGATTCTCTTGTACGGATTTGCATAGTACTATGGGCCCCTGTCAGCTGCAGCTGCTGCATTCACATCCGAAACCCTTAAAAAATCAGAGTATATGAGAGTATAATATCTGCCTTCTCCTTGCAGCCTTTCAAGATAAACCAAATTGAGCTGTGTTTTTGTGTTTGCTTCATTTGTGCAATGTGTGTTTGAATGTTTTATGTCTCTGTGTGTCTCTCTATTAGTGTATCAGAATTCAGAAACAACGAGGCCCTGTTCCTTTACAGATCTCCAGTGAAACTATTATAGATGCAGCACTGTCACAATAACTGACACTATAATGATTTCTGAGCAACTGGTTAAAATGAGCAAGCAGAAATAAAACTCTACTTCAATTCTTGACCACAGCCCATCGTTTGGCTTTGTCTGAATGAAACGCACTTCCCATTCCTCCGCTCTCGAGCTTGACCACATCTATGAGTCAACCTAACAGAGTGCAGTGTGAAGTCGTGCAATAAATAGCTCTCCGCTGTGAACCCAGTAGGCCAGCTTGTGGTCGGCATGCTGCAGGCTCACACCACCTTGTGGTCACAATAATACGACTGCTGTAAATACAAGGTGCAGTTGTTTGAAGCCTTCCGGAGGTTACAGAGGTTGGAAACATGCGGGGCCTGGATCTGACTGTAAATCCAAAGACAGGCATTGAGTTGTTTGTCACGTATTTTGGTCGTGTTGCACAGTTTTGTCCAGAGTTTAAAAGGTGCACGTACATTTATAGGGTCTGTAGAAAGGAAGTTCTCTCAGTGTGTAAACTGAGAAGACCCTGTGAAAGTTTCCTGCAGGACCAGCAACTTTATTTACTGACCAAAACAAGTTCAAGAAACCTACAATTGAGGAATTTCAAGACTGCGAAGATCACCTGTCTCAGTCTGAATGAATATCACAGCATTCCACTCAACTTAAAGCCATAATTTAAGAATAAACATCAGTAGGAGTTTTTTTCCTTCTCATGTAAAGATGAAGAATAACCAGAAAAATAACCTAAAAGTTGCATGTTATGGTTTCGGTACTCTGGCAGCAGAAGCAAACAAAACAGCAGAAGTTGATCATAGACTTTATTGGACATGTGCATGTTTTGATAACATACTTGTCTTTCACATATTATCGCTACATTGCATATAACATCGATTTTTTTTTAATGTTTAGCTCAATAATCCACTGTGTTTTACATTATGCAGGTTTCGTAGTTTTGATTCACAGGAAAAAAAAAACATCCTTCTTGATTTTCGCAATTACACTGAAGCTGTACACTTTTATATCTGGCAGGCATTGATTGACAATCAGTTTGACTGAAATTCATTGAAGGATTTGATTATTTCACGATGATTGTACAGTGTATTTGGAAGGAGAAAAAAAGCTCCAAAAGAAAGAGAGATGTACATTCACAGTCAAATATATTCACAATAAATAGTGTAAACTTTGCAAAGGAAAATATATGTCATGAACTTAAATGCAAACCTACTCTGCACTGACTAGTCTGTCAGACTCTGGAGGAGCCATTGAAGCGTCCGAGTGACAGGACATTTTTCAGAGGTACCCATCCATGCTAATTGTAATGGCTCATTTGAATAAATTACACACCCAGTGTAGCACTAACTCTTCTTACTGATCCTCCTGCCGGTAGGCTGTGCCGTGACAAATCCCACAATTATGTAATGACACCGAGTTCCTGTAAAGTTTAAAAATGAAGCCCTGAATAACTGATGTACTAACTCATGAGCCCCAGATAGTCGTGCTTCATAGAAGTGGAAATTATGCATGTACAAAGTAATCATACAAACATTTAGAGTTTAAAAATAGAAGAACTCAGAGACACATGTAATATCAACAAGCACGGATAGCAGCAAGGGAGAGGAACATGACAGTCAGCATCAGTCAGACCTCTGCACGACACAACTATTTGGTTTGACCAGTTACAGAAAACGACATTCACACATTTATACACCATTGAGCACAAGGGTTCACTGTGGCCACACAAAGAGACCGATAAACACAGCAGCATGGAGAATTTGCAGGAAAGCCGAGATTTCTTTGTAATCTTAGTTACAGGGTCTTCTCTTGGGAAAAAAAGCTTGATATTGCCATACTACATAGACATTCAAATTCTGATGCACTCCTTTTGGAAGACTTTTTTTTTAGTGCCTGGAAAGAAAACAGTGGTTTTCAAAGTGTGGTGACGGCGCCCCCCCCCTTCCCCCCTGCTGAGAGCCTGCGAGGGCTGGGGTGCAGCTGGGGGTCAGGAGGATGCCTTTTCCTAGCATGATTATTTCCTCTGAGAATAAATGATAAAAGTCGAGCAAGTGTGTGTCTTTAACTCCTCCCTTTAAAGGGGTTGCCACAAGTCAACACAACTTGCCTTAAAGATTTTGCACTTCCTGCTTTAACCGCATGTCTGCACATTCAAAGAACACAACTTTACTCAGGCTGTCCAAAAAAAGCCGTTAGTGAAGAGTAAAAATATTAGTTTTGCTACATTTTCAGAACTGATTCTAGTGTAAAAGTGGTTTAAATAAAAATGGGCAAAAAATTTCCAAGTGTAAAATAAACATGTCTTTTATTTTATCAAAAAACCTTCAAATAAGCTCAAGCATGTACAGCATGAAAATTGGGGGGCTGCAGCTCTGCGCGGGGCTCATCCTTCCACACCTTGAAAACCCTGTCTCGGATTATAGTGAAGTGTTCAGTGCAAAGGAAAGGTGGAGCTAAATCTACTGCAGTGGAGCAGCCCACAGTTGACATTCCTTTTCCTTGACTCTGTTTTTCTTGCTATATTGTACAGATGAAGTCATAATGGAACATTCCTTGGCTGATTATGCATTTCAGTAGGACTTCTCGTCTCCCACCACGAACCCGCTGAAAACCGAGAAGCTTGCATGAGACCTGGAGCTCTGCTGTTCTTTTTTCAATACAGACTCAGGGTTCAAGCTGAGCGCAGAATCCCCCGTGCGCTGACTTTTACCACCACGGTCAGCATCACAAATAGGAAAACTCGGTGTACATCCATGAAACTACCAGCTGGTTTACAGTCGAAAGCTTTTCTCATCACATTATTGTGAAAATAAGGGACTATCAAATAAAAATAAAAATATAAATACCATTTTTCACTAACTCTACCTGAACAGCTGCCAACCCTGTCTATGTTGTATCCCATGGTACCACACCTGTCACAGATGCAGCAGCGCCCCACTGTGGGAACTGTAAGCTGCTGCTTTGTCACATGGCAGACGAATAAAACCTGAAAGAGTAGACTTCATACATCAGTCCATGTCTTTGTATTCAAGTATAATCTTGCAATAAATTCTGTGTGCAAATGTATTTTTGGAAACAATAAAACATTCTACCTCATTGAACTGCATGCTTTTTCCTTCACCACTACGAAACAAAACACAGCAAGACTGCAATGGAAAAATCCTCACCCACACACAAGTGCCACAATCAACTGGACATCCCTGAGACACCTCCATTTGATTTGACATGCTTGTCTGTGTAAGGCATGCATTAAAGGTGGGGCGCTCTGGAGCTTCTGCTCTTGTGCAGGAAAAACGAAGGAGTGAACGCGAAGAAAAAAACTGGGAGCAACGACGAACGCACGAACACCTACGAGGCTAATTTACGAACTAATTCAACTAGGTGTGACGACACAGTTACAAGCACCAAAAGTTAAGGGTTGGAGAACGCAACCACCACCTCCCGTTGACATGCAGATAAGCCATCACCATGAGTGATCGAGAGCTCGAACATTTCTAGTGTTTGCTAACACCGGACATCTTATGTGCACAGCTGGAATGAATTCTGTACTGCACAAAAACTATTTGCGCTGCAGGGAGAAAAAAAGGTTGTTTCATTCATTTTGTTTCTGTCAAAAGAACATTTTCTTGACTTATAATTTCTGGTCGAACAAATGCCACATTTGCAACATGGATATTTTGTAGGAAACCAACATGAAACTGTGGTTTCGGGGTGTGTTAGAGTGTATTCAGTCATATGAAGATGTGGGTGAGAGTGAAACGACTGCTGTTCACACACCTTTCCTTACAAAATACATGTTTGTCTCGTTTTGTAGCTGTTTATCTCATTTACCTTATTTTTACTCAATAATATGCTGCAGGTATGATTCTGCAGCTCTGACTGCATTGCTTTTGGCGTTGTTTGTTGCTTCCTTTTTTTTAAAACTAAAATAACAGTTTGTTTTTATTGTTCCTGCAAAAATAACTTTTGTACAGTTCCATAATCCATTTGAAACATAAAGACCACATTGACTTTACGGCACCAATAAACAAGTGAAGCAGTATTGGGTGGTTTTTCTCCCCTTTTTTTGCATTTGTGTGTCCATGCATATACAAGCATTTGTGTGGTGCGCGCACACTTCAACTAGATGATTTACCTAATCTTCAGACAAGGCAAGGAATGTTTTGAACATCAGTGCCTAACTGCATTCTAGTTTGTGTTCCTTGTAAAAGATTTGTGTAGGCAGTGAGTGTGAAGAGTGGGCTTTTTCTCGTCAGGCTCCGTGTACACGAATTCAAATATGGCGTCCTGTTGGTCCTTGTTTGTTTGGGGAGGAAGGGGAGGTCTGTCTCTTCAGTTTGCCTGTCCAGTTTTCTTTCTGTAGGAAGGAAGGGAAGAGAGGTTGGGGGGGGGGGGGGGCGAGTGCCGTCTCAGTCTGAGAAGAGACTGGCAAAAGATTTGCGTAGATTGCGTATGGTTTCAGCCTTCACCTCGTCCTGGCTAAGGCTGGCTCGTGGGGTTGGGGTTTCTGGAAGGTTGAAGGTATTGGTAAGAGACTGGGATTTGCTATAGAGAGAGGAAAAATGGCAATAGAGGAGAGGAAGAGACGATTGAAGTCATGCAGCAATCCCATGGAATGAAAAGACCGGGACATGGCGAGACAGGAAGAGGGAGAGACCGGAGAGAGAAGGCTCAGTAAAAGATGACAAGAGTGCATTCATCTCTGAGGTCATTCACTGTTACCTTATCATCTCAAGTTGTCTTTGACATGATATGAATAGTGAATGACGTTTTCAGTCACCAACTAATGCATGTTTTTGTCTGGGATTCATGATACTCTCAGATCCATATGATAGAATAAGTGCGATTAATCGTCAGAAACTATAAATCAAAACAGTGCTGATCACTAAAGTAGGAGCAACCCTCCACGCGCTTTAACAATCAAAGATTCAAATTACATTGCCTCAGTGTTTCACATACATGAAACAGAATATTTTTACTTGTTCAATCATTTCTAAAGCCGTCACATGAAAATTCAGCACCTTAAAAAAAAGTTCCTTAACATTATCAAGAATGTTCACACAGCATGCTTACAAGACTCAGTCTGACTGATATTGCAGTAACGAAATAAATTCTGAATAATCGTAAGGAAAGAAAACAGGGAAGAAATAAAAGATAAAGGGACTCAAATTCATAGGATTTAGAGCATTTTGTCGAGTTTCTCACAAAATGGATCGCAAACAAGCAGTAAATTCCCTCTGCTTGACGGATCACAATCTCTCCAGACAATCTGACATGAAACTGCTGCTGAAGAATCAATAAAATGTAAGAATTGGCAAGACATGCACATACAGGAAGACCCTATTTCATTAAAGGCATCGCTCTCATGGCATGCATCTCTTGCAGCAGGCAAAGAGTAAAGAAAGATCCTCTGTTGGTGTGTACAGGAACGGAAACACCCAGTGGTATCTTCATCACTGTTATTTTAAAGTCACCTCTCATTTTGTTATTGGAGGAAAACAAAGCTCAAATTCCCAAATTTGGGGTCCAATCTGGGGGAAAAAAGTCACAACTACAAAATGTTGAAGAAACTGCTCATTGCTTTTATTTTGCTGGATGCCAGTTATTTTTTTGTTTTTGTTAGCCTGACTGCAACTTCAGTCATCCTTTTAATACCAGTCACCTTATCTGAGATCAGTTGTGTTACCTTGAGAGGTCTGAGCTTTGTCTTCTCTCTATCGTGGCTGATTTGTGATTTAAAAAACATTTTTGATACATTTTCACCACAGTTGTTCCCGACTTCTGTGCACATCAGCTGCAAGCTTCATTTTATGAAAAATGAGATGAAATTGATCTCGAATCATCTGAAGCGACTTACTTTAGCTGTGGAGAGCCCCCCACAGCTGGGTTGTCCTGACTGGGTTTCTGTGGGGGCTGAGGCTTCTGTTGCAGTGGGGGTCGCCCTCCTGGCCCCCCTTGGCCCTGAGCCACAGGCCGTGGCTGCTGGGTGGTGGGCGGTCCGGGACGGGCCGGCTGCTGGCCGGGTCTCTGCGGCTGCGACCCGCCTTGTGACTGCTGCCTTGGTGGCTGGGCAGGCCTTTGCTGGCCAGGAGGTTTCTGGCCAGGCACCCCTGCTGCAGGCTTCTGTTGTGACACGGACTGTTGCCTCTGAGCTTGGGGGGAACCTCCTTGGCCACGCTGTGAGGGGCCCTGACCAGATGCAGCCCGCTGGCCTGGAGGACCACCCTGACCCGTGGCCCTTGGTTGGGCAGCAGGTCCTTGATTAGCCTTCGCTTGGGCACCAGCATCCCCAGCGGCAGGACCGCCTGCAGACTGCTGGGTCTGTGCCGGAGGTTGGCCTTGAGGCTGTGGGCGCTGCTGAGTTGGGGGGCTTTTCTGAGGACCACCTAGACCAAAAGACATGAGATTAGCAATTGTATTAGAAAACCTTCTAAGCTTCCATTGGATTTGGGTGTTTTCTGGGCAGAAATGTGTTCACTACCTTGAGGAGAGGGTCGCTGTTGAGACTGTGGTACTTTAGGCTGTGAGACAGGCTGAGGTGAAACTGCTCTCTGCAACACAAAGGCCAAATCAAAGGACCGAGAGTCAACATTCCTCCAACCACAAAATGTGCTTTGCATTTCTTTCTGACAGATTCAATCATCTCCTGAATAAATTCTGAGTTTAATCCGTAAATTATTGCGCGAGAAGATGACCCAGAACAAAATGACACATCAGCCATGCAGAGAAACATTCAGCGGTGAAAAAATGTGCATCCAGAGTTTGTGGAAATGCAAATGATGACACTGCATGCGGGACTCATTCTGGCCCTTGTAGTCCAGTTCCTTGTCATTGTTTTGTCAGATGTGTCGCTAATGAGATCATCATCCTGTACATTGCTTTGGGGTGCCCTTGGGGGTCCGTGGTGGATGGTTATTTGTTACTGTCTCTTGATTATATTTGCATAAATATGGCATAAATCTACTTTTATGCTGATGATGCTCATTTGTATGTTCCCATTAACGTGACATATAGCCTTGAAGCTGTTTATCTGACTCTTGGAAGGTTCACCAACTGCATCTGCATGTAAAAAGAAAACATTTACCTGCGAAGCTGAACAAGTTAAAAAAATTGGAGTCTTTTCTCAACTGAAGAAATTTCATATCGTGACAATGATTTAAGCACTTGTGTCATTTTACCCTTTATCAACTCTTTGTATCAGTAAATTTCAGTTTCAAAGTCATACATTTTTGTGACATTTATGGCTGTGTCAACGCACACTGCCACTGACTTCCGAATGCATGGTCATGACTGAGTTGTTTCCTCAACAGATGTAAAGAACAAATCCTCTGTACTAATTTCACAAGTCATGGTTTTACTCTGTAAAGGTCAGATTTCATTGGACCGAACGTAATGTACTTTTGATTTGAGCACCTGTGCGGCCTGTCCTGATGAGGCTCGGACTGCAGAAGAGCTCGGAGTACGAGGAACCGTCTGGTTCATCCTAGAAATCACGAGCTCCGCGATCTGAACCCGATCCTCGTCCTGCTGGTCTCCGATCAGCGGCATTGAACAGTCGTCCACCTAAAACATGGCAACACAAATGGATTTTTAGCAAATTTCCTTGATGAGCACATTCATACATGCAAATCAGTTGGCTGTTTTTTATTGTACCTCTATGATGTAGTCTTTGCCATCTTTTCCATGCAGAGCCTCCACGGCACACATATCCAATCCTCCAAAGATGTCAGCACAAGAATCCACCCACAATCTGTACCTGACGTGTTAAGCGGGGATAAAATAGTACAGTGTGATATCATACAATTTATACTTTCCTTTCATTTGCAATTATGCGGCCTTACTTGTCTGACATGGCCACCTGCTCAAGCATGGACGAGCCAGTGTTAGTTTTCCAGTTTCCAGAAATCGATGTTCTCCTGTTGATTCGAAAAATAATCATCTTTTCCAAGCCGGTGTCTTGGCACCGTGGCAGTAGATCTGGTGATTTGTCACTTCATATCAAAGTAAGGAGAGCAGAATAATTCCACTCACATATAAGCCTTGTAATTGTCACCAATCTTCTGGATGCGAACATCATACTTGGCATCGATAAAAGGTTCAGATGTGGCATAAGTCTTTGTCAAAGCCACGACACTGGCAATGTCTTGAAAATCATACTGATTGTCCACTTTAACCTGAAGAGAAAAGCAGCAACAGTTTATTGTGTTAAAAAGGAGGTGAACCTGGAAAACAGGTGTCTTAGTGAAACCAGGATGTTCCTGAGTTGTACCTTTCCCATCCCTGAGTGAGCATGTCCCATCTTTACCACAACAGGGAATCGAGGAGAGGTAATCTGTACCAAAAAACATAAACCCCATCAGGAGATTGTAGACAATACATCAGCACACTATTTGTTTAATCAATCAAAAAGAAACTACAAGCTCAGATCATGACTCATACTGATGGTTTGAGAGTCGGCTGAGGATTTTCAACTTTTGAGAGCAGGAGTGCAGATAGCGAACTGCTCTGTTGCAACAGCCTTTGTATAACTGCAGTGACAGTGACTCAGCTCAGAAGTACAAAAAATGCTGCCAGGATATCCTGAAATAGACATAAATATGTTACAAAATGAAGAGAGCACTTAGTTGTGCATGTTTTTGGACTGTAGGAGGAAACTGAAGCAGCTACAACCAGGAGAACATGCCAACTCTCCACCTTAAAGACATGTTGAAACACTGGTTGAACTTTGTTCCTCGGGTTCTGCAGCCTGTACAACAAAAAACTGTGTCTTAAAGGAAGCATTCAGTCGTTCAGACTTAACGACCTCCAATGTGTGTGTAAAATGACCTGGCTGTGTGTTTGTGAGTATTTAATGATTACTCCGCCTGGTGTCTCTCAACATAAATACACCAAGAGGAGAGAGGAGGGAAGCGAGCACCATAGAACTCACCATTTCCTTGTGGTTTGGATAATAAACCTGCTCAATGAGTGGAAACTCCTCTGGGCCCAGCTGCTTGTGGAGTCGAGACATCTGAGCGAACTGAAACGGACACAAATGCTTAGGATGCTGCTGTTTGTTGTCCAGGTGAATAAATTCAGCCAGTCTGGATCTAAATGAGCTCATTAGTTAAACACTACTTGCCACCCATGGTTTGTCACAGAAATTGTACACAGAGTGTAAAGAGTTGGAGCTTGGCACTCCAGCATACTGCAGCCCGATCACTATGTTCCGGTGATCTCCATTCTTGTCCATGCTGAAGGCATGCTCTCTGATCAGCACGAAGTCCGGCTTAAAGGATCTGGCAACAGGGACATGAGCAGCATGTTGGGTCCACTTCAGGATTGAGGCAGAGGTACAATTAGAACCGTACTCACTTTGTGACCTTATGTCCACTTCGAATTGCTTCAATATTCACGTTGTAGGTGCCTGTGGCGTTAGCGACCAGGTTGATCTCAGAAAAGTCTGCCTGAAATGACAATAACAAGGTCAACACCTGCCAAACATGGAGAGAAATGACACAGATCAGGATAACCAACTGGCTGTTTCAGGTCAGGAGAACTTATCTGCCTGACATGTGTTTTCCTTCTCAAGAAACCACAAAAATTGAAAATGCCAAGTCAGCATCAGAGGAACAAAAATAGGAAGAGAAAGAAAACATCGGGCAGTGACAATTCTGAACCGTTTGAGGACTTTTCTGCACTAAATAGTTCATCTGACGTCATAGAACCTGCTGATTAAGGCTCTGTCAATACAGAATCAATGCAAATATTTTTAACTACTGGATATTTTTTTGTATCACTGTGAAAAAAATTTTCAAAGGCCAAACCAAATTTATATCTGCCAGATAATTGGTAAATCTTTGACTGTATAAGCCAGTGGCATTTTTTTATCCACTCTGAAAAACAAACCATCTGCTATGTTTATTTTTGGCTTTGAGTTGGACATGAATATCTTTCCATCGTTCTCCCAGTTATTCAGGACTGGGTCACGGGGGCAGCAGTGGTCTCAGTGGAGACACTAGCCATCCCCCTTCACAGACACTTTCTCCTGCTTTTCCAAAGGAGCCCTGAGGTCCCTGGTGAAAAGCAGGCTGACGTAGCCCCTCTAATGCGTCCTTGGTCTTCCCCGGGGCCTCGGCCTGCTGGGGCATGCTCAGAACCCCTCCCCAGAGGGAGGGAGGCCAAGTCAGGTCAATAGGCATCGGAAACAGGTGCCCAGGGCACCGAGGCTGGCTTTCATGGACGAGGAGTAGACGAGAGGGAAGTGACACCCGATGTGTGAGGGGAGCTCCTCCAACCCCGTGGAAGAAACTTACTGTGATTCTCTCAAACGTTCATGGCCATACTTACTGGCAATACTGGCAGGTAAATCAATTTATCAGTCAAACACACAGAGAATCCAGCATTTTTTGATGGTGGTTATTGTGTTATTGTTTATATGTTTTCTTTTTTTCTGGGTGTAAAGAAAAACACTCATTCATAAAAAAAATGATTCGTTACATTACAAAAAACCCACCTGTTCCACCTTGATGTCAAATTCACCGTGGACTTTCCGTCCTCTGAACACCTTTGCCCTGAACAAGAAACAAGACGTTGAATCCTGCGGTTACTGTTTCTACCCTTTTCTGTGTGATATACTCTGCAAATAAAGTGTTTTTTTTTTGTTTTCGTACACCAGTGGAACATGTTGAAACTGAGAATGATCCTGGTCACAGTGCCACCATGTTTGCACAATGAGCTGACATCAGTGGAACAAGATCCCACTTTACACCAGTGCTGCAGTGCTGCATACTGATAGATGATGAACCATTCAAAATGTTTGTTTTTTTAATCAAACCCATTTTCAGGGTTTCATACAGACAGACTATGTCACAAACTATGATGACATGGTATCTTTGTGCCGAGATTGTGCGCAAAACTCCAAGATGCGCATGGTGATGATAATGGACAAACCTGATGAATGCATTCCTTTTGAACACTTTCCATGTTTAAAAAAAAGGACGTCGTGGAAGATCCTAAAACAAAAATGGCTCCTCTGCCAGTCGGTTGCGCCTTTGCCATATGGCACAATCAGCGCACTGACACCAACAAGAGGTGTTTCCAACAGAACAAGAAGCCTCCCGGCGGTCACACGTGATGTACCTCCCAGCAATGGATGAATCATATGACCTTCTCGATGTCAGGCCACCGCAGCCCACGACCTGGCACGGGCTACATTTCTGTCTAGACGAGGCACCTCGCTGCCAATGCGCACTGCTCTTACCAGTCGGTCTGCTGGTCGTCGATAACCAGGAGGATCTTGGCGTTGCTGGAGACCCCTGCGCGGTCCGCCGCCTCGGATAAGGTCGCGGCCGCTGCAGCCGTGGTTTGTTTGACAGCATTGGATATGGATGAGAAGAAGCTCCCACCTGCAGATTGCTGCTGCTGCTGCTGCTGCTGCTGCTGCTGCTGCTGCTGTTGCGGCGCCGCCGGCTGCTGCTGCTGCTGGCTGGTGGACTGGCGCCTCTCCGGTGGCCCGGGCGACACTGCGGGGCTTTGCTGCGGGGGGTCGGGGCGTTGGAGGTCGGTCATGTAGCCATTGGGGAGGTTCGACATGAAATTGCTGTCCGACAGCCGTCGACGAAGGTAGTTCATGATGGAGGTTCACTGAAACGGCGGGGAGAGGCTTCAAATATCTTAACTTGGGGTTCAGCATTAAGATTAAGCACAGTGAGAACACTGCTTCCACATGCAGAAATGAGGATTAACGTCTCCTAAAGAAAATCAAGCATTTTGGCAACACTGGAAAGAGATTGGGAATATTTGATGACAGTTGTAAAAGAATCGTGACTGTGCAGGATGAGTTGGGTGAGACTAGAGAAAGCATCAAACAGGCGGCAGATCAAAACATCTGCAGGTATAAAGACCCCCTTAAAATCCAAGTTATGTCATGTTTTAATGCGATATTTCACCCATGGAGGCGACCTACCCAGCAGTCTGTAGTATCATCCCTAACGCGGCATGCTGGAGCCTACCTGGGAGTGTCCAAATTGATCGGCCCCAAGGATGGATTGATGTCTCCTTTATTAGCTGTGATCTCTCAGAGGGAAGCTTTGCTACAGCTGACGATCATGTCCCGTGTGCACACCTGCAGGTCGTGTGTCCTAAACGAATGAAATAAATAAGGCTACAGTCCTTCCTGCATCACCACCGTCCTTCCCCTCAAGCCCCAGTTTTTTTTCCGTCTGCCCTGCGTCACTCCCAGTCATCCTGAGGGAAAGTGCCTGTGAGGACGAGCGACCGTCGAGTTGCACAGCGTATGGAGCCGCGCATCCGGTGGCTGCTTGACAAATAAAAGCATCTCATTCTTACCTGCGTTTTTCTAATTTTTCTCAGCATTGTTTTCTGGTTTCTTGACCAGAAATATGGACAAAAATGCAATTGAGTCATCCTATCATGTAAGAATAATCAGTGGTTTTAATGCCTAAATGCGGAGAACTGAGTTCGAATCCCGCCAGCATCAGGACTTTAATCCTATGTAAAAAAAAAAAAAAAAAAAAAAAAAAGTCTTTGGCATATGCGTATAGAAATATTTTTTTTTAAATTCTGCAATGAAAAAGAAAGGATTGCCAAGAATAATTCCAGACATATTTATGAGTTTAAAAATATCAAAAATGCTGATGAGCAAATTGATTGTATATGTGGATAAAATTGTGTCTTGACATAATTTATGGGTTTTGTTCTCAAATCACAGTTTATTTTCAAATTAAGAAACCTCGCATTCCTTTGTGTTTCCTGAAGTTTTGCTGGTCATTTGCGGAACTTATTGCATCATTGTTCCTCTTTTGTTTCGGCTGCTTCTGTCTGACTTGACGCAGCTCCGTGGTGGGTTACGAGGGTGGTGCTGATGAGAGCTTGGTGATCTATCTGTGGCTGGGGGATGGTGCCACTGTAACTGCTACCACCAGTGGAATCATGGGCTAACAGCATGTGTTGTGTTGATGCAGCATAAAGGAAATGGAGATTTATATTTCACTTATTTATGTTTTCTGCCTCAGGGTCAGGAGATAAGAGCCACTTCAACACTTCATGGTGAATCTCAGATTTAGTAAAGTGTGATCACTGATCACAATCTGTGGAACAGAAATAAGACTTGCAAATGTTTTATCTGACACCTGGCAACACTTCATCACAACATTCAGTAACATTAATGTACAAAACAATTTAAAAAAATCAACTTGTTCAAGACGCTGGTTTATTTTATGCTTACAAACACCTTACAACACACAATTTGATCATAAGCATAAAACTAGATGCATTACAAAAAAAAAACAAGGACCCATTTCCAACTAGCTATTACAGGACTGTTTCTTGTAGGACAGGTTATGACACTGCCCTGTCTCCATGTACTACATCTGGTATCAGTTGGTGAAATTTGAGGTGATGTTTTATCTCCATTATGAGTAAATAAAGGTTTGGTTTTGATCTTTTTAATTTTAAATTTATTATTTGCAGAGAATTTTATACACTAAATATATTATGACAAAATTATATTTGAATTGTACTTCACTGTTGTTTCCAAACTCCAGTATGTCGATTACTTGTTTTGGTAAAGCGTTGATGTGACAAAAAATGTCAAACTGATGATGCAATCGCTGACCATTTTATTTGACATGAAGTAATCAGTCCTGTGCAACACTGCAGCAGAAAAGTCTCGGGAAATGGAAATATATACACAATCAGTCTCGTTCAAACAAATCATATATTTTTTGATTGGATATTGGGATAAAAGCAATTTATTTCTCTGTCTGCAAAGACCAGATGGGTGCTTTGTTGTTTTAGACCAGCTGAGGGCAGCAATGCGCTTCATAAGTAGGATCTGCAAGAGAGAAAAATCATATTAAAGAAACAAAATTAGACAAAAAGCAAACCAACAAAAAGCAGCCATAAAACTCACATAAAAACTATATCTGGATGACCACAAAAAATGGAGGAGGGGATCATAACTACAAGGTTGCACAAAAAGAGATCCCATTGGCAGGCACCACTGGAGAAGTGTTGGTGTCAACCTACAATTGTAATATACATCAATCTTCTCTTTACATGGCGGCTTGCCGTGGTGGCTCAGACAATCTGTGGCACAATTCCATCCACCGGCTATACAGCACCTCTCCCTGTCAGACATGAGCCTGCTGTTGGCTCCACAGGATGCATATGGGGTGTTGACGTCATCTGACATCCTGCTGCGTTCAATAAGCAGTGTTGCACCCTCAGTGTTTACTGTTTTACTGGGTGGCTTCCAGGTGGCATACAGACAGTGTCTCTTTTGATTCTCAACAAAGTCAACAGAGAACGTGTGAGATATGTTGTCTGTCGGTTGGAGAGTCAATAGTACACACACACACACACACACACACACACACACACACACACACACACACACACACACACACACACACACACACA
>JASSRZ010000011.1:4961955-4973612 GCA_032164315.1 Malacoctenus gilli
TGTGTGTGTGTGTGTGTGTGTGTGTGTGTGTGTGTGTGTGTGTGTGTGTGTGTGTGTGTGTGTGTGTGTGTGCAGCTATGAAAAATACACATAACACATTGCACATAGCAGTAGAGTGACTTCTCACACCGGTAGCGCATGCATGACCCTGTCCCTCCACGACACAATAGAATGATCTTTAACAACATGCTTGAAGACACTTTCGTGTTTCTGATGCCAGTGCAGCTTCCCATGCATGTTGTCGGTGGGCTGCTATACCCATACAGCCACAGCTTGTTCAGTGTGGCCTTTTTTTTATAATCGGAAAAAAAGCAGTTTCTGTCCATTTTTTTATGCAGTTTTTTATGTTTCTGTCCATAAAAAAGCAGGTAAGTTGTGTTATTTAGGTTTTTTTCTGTAATATTGTGAACCCAGCTGAGACAGCAGCAGCTTTATGGTTTTTTTTTCCTTGAAAACAGCATCGTGAGGAAAGGAAGTCCTGTTGAGCGCCGTATTTTATCACTGCGTGCAGCAGTGGTCACTGTCTCGCAATCTGATGGTAGAAGTGTGTGCTGGTGCTGATATTCTTGTCTGTGAGGATGTTCTGAATTGTAGGAGCAGCCTGTTGAGACTTTCTGTGTAATTTCTCGCAAAATCGTTGGACCAAAGCGTCCACAACAAGAGGGGGAAGGGCTCTGTCCTGTTTTTCTGCCACACATAGTGTTAAAAATGAGGTTTCAAATGTATCAGTGCTTCTGAAAACTGCACAATTCAATTCAATTTTATTTATAAAGCGGCATATACAACAAAGCGTTATGGTGTTATACATCATTAGTGAAAAGACCCAACAAATCCACACAAGCAAGCGGTTGGCAACAGTGGAGAGGAAAAATTCCCTTTTAACTTGAAGAAACCTCCAGCAGGACCAGACTCAGAGGTGGCGGCTTACTGCCTTCACTGGTTGGGGTTAGTGGATAGAAAGAGGAGAGTAGACCAGTCGCAAATAGGTGACACCAAATTACAGTTGGCATTGGTTCGACTGTAGCCACACGGTGTATTCCTGCAGGAGGTACTGCACAGCCTATTCCTAATTACCACAGAGAACCTACAAGAGGTTAGATACAAAAGACAGAGGACGGACTACAGGGGAGACACATGGGGTTAGTGACATGCAGGAGCAACGTTAAGGAGTGTCACATGTTAACTATAAGCTTGATGAAACAGGGAAGTTTTCAGATTGTCCTTAAAACCAGAGACCGCGTTGGCTTCTGAAACAGCAAGTGGAAGTTTGTTCCATAGCAGAGGAGCCTGAAAGCTCTATCTCCCATTTGTACTTTTAGATATTCTCAGAACCTCTAATAGGCTAGCACTTTGAGAGCAAAGGGCTCTGCTGGGATGATATGGTACCAAAAGCTCCTCAAGATATGAGGGGGCTCGGTTGTTTAAAGCTTTATAGGTGAGTAGAACGAGCTTGAATTCTACTCTAAATTTCACTGGAAGCCAGTGAAAGCCAGAATGTGTCAGAACTAATTAAGTTTTTTCTCCCAAGGTTTTAAAAAGAAAATACTTAATTGTGGGTTATTAAAACAACAAAGTTACTTCCCATTTGTTCTGTAATAAAACCGTCTTCCTGGGTGTCTCTCTGTCTTGTGCACACAGTGCTCGGGTTTGACAAGGTGCCGTGGTGGGGGACAATCTGCATCTCGCTGGGCTTTGCCGTCGTCACGGCTTTGGTCGTCTGGTTTGTCGTCTGCCCGCGTCTCAAGCGAAAAATCAAACGTGAGTGCAGCTGAATCCCTTTGACTTCCAGTAGGAGTACATTGTGAGAATACTGTCATTGTACACATCAACACTGTTACTGACAGTAATTTTCTCAAGGTGTGTTTCATTTGCCTGTTCTACTTTTCAGTAGAAATAGCTGCTTCGCCGTGTGAAACGCCGCTGATGGAGAAGAACTCCAGCAAAAGCGCTCAAGTAGAGGAGGCGCCAACACCTCCCGAGCCCCAGACTATGACTCCTCCAGCAGACACCCAGAAGGTGGCTTTCAAACTGGGGGGCTCAGACGAGGCTGATTTAGACAACGACATGGACACGAAAGACTTGGACATCATAAATGGTGAGTTCAGAACCAGAGATCCTTAAATTCATGCATCTGTAGTGTTACTGTAATGGCTCCCAGATACAGCTTGAGTTATGTAACGGATCTGTTCCATTAGGTCTGAACGGCACTGTTGGCCCAATGATGATCACGGACCCTCACAGCGGACGGTCGCACACGATCCACAAGGACTCTGGCCTTTACAAAGACCTGCTTCACAAGCTCCACAAGGCCAAGGTAGGCGACTGCATTGGTGACAGCGACACAGAGGAGCGGCCCATCCGGAGAAACAACAGCTACACCTCCTACACCATGGCCATCTATGGCATTCAAGGAGACCCCAAGTACAAAGACGTGGTCGACGGCGGGCTGCAGAGGAGGTCGAGAGTGGACAGTTACAGCAGCTACAACTCAGCCGTGACCGACGAGAGTGTGGCACCAGACGAGAGCGTGAATCCGGAGGCGGGCGTGGATCCCACGCCGGAGGAGGACGAGCTGGAGGTAGACCAGCCGTCCGTTTCCGCGCTTTTCCAGTTCCTGCAGATACTCACAGCTTGCTTCGGCTCCTTCGCTCACGGGGGGAACGACGTCAGGTATGCGGAGGGGGTGGCACTCACTAAATTCAACACAGTTCACTCAAGTTTGTTCACTCAGTTTGGCTGTTTGGGTTCCAAAGCAATGCAATCGGCCCACTGGTGGCACTCTGGCTCCTGTATGAGAGTGGCTCAGTGGTGTCCAATGCACCCACGCCCATGTGGTTGCTCCTGTACGGCGGGGTGGGCATCTGCGCGGGACTGTGGGTGTGGGGCCGCAGGGTGATCCAGACGATGGGAAAAGACCTCACACCCATCACACCCTCCAGGTATGCCGCAACTTTTAAGCCTGTCACAGTTAACATCATGGCGTGTTTCATGCTCTGAACACACCGACCGCCTCCTCCTAATTCAGTGGATTCAGCATTGAGCTCGCATCAGCAATCACAGTCGTCGTGGCGTCGAACATTGGCCTGCCTGTCAGCACAACCCACTGCAAGGTGAGCGAACACGTTTCAAACTTTACCTGAAAGGTAGTCATGTGTTTGGTTTATCGACGACATATTTAAGTGACATATTTCTATATATGTGAGCCCAGGTGGGATCGGTGGTGGCTGTGGGGTGGCTGCGCTCCAGGAAGTCAGTCGACTGGCGCTTGTTCAGGAACATCTTCATCGCGTGGTTTGTGACCGTTCCCATCTCTGGGCTGATCAGCGCTGCCATCATGGCCCTCTTCATCTACGCCATCCTCTGAGGGTTCTACAATAGGCGACGTTTTTATCTGAACCAACGCTTTGCTCCCGACAGTTGTTGTTTGACTGTGACGGACCTGCAACATTAAACGTGTCCCACTGGTTCCCTTTCTTTTTAATGATTTATATTGTTTTATTGAGTATAATTTCAAAAGCTAAACAACTGTTATATCTCACGTGGATGAGACAATGAATTATGTTAAATCTCATGCCACTGGTTGACAAAAAACTGTGATTGTGTATATCATTTTGTATATTTGTAAAATAGCAACATGTTTTAAAATCACTCCATTTGAAAAGGGGCAACACGAGTTTTCTGTTTGCATATTTTGATATAATGAAATGAAAATGTACTTGATTTGTAAAATGTATTTTACTCACTATTAAATTTTTTTTGTCACAGATTGTGTGTGTGTGCGCGCGCGCGCATGCGTGTGTGTCTACAGGAGTAAGGAACTGATGAAGTAAACATCAAAACTTGATCCTGACATCGTTTGTAAACATGTGACCTTCAGATGGAAAAAGCTGCAGAAGAAAGAGGGAGAGTGCTTTTACTCCTGTGTGACTTTATAATGACAACAAAACACCACATGGTGGCAGTGTACCCAATTTTTTTTCTCAAAGCATTGAATTTTTTGTCGCCAAATTCTGAACACAATCATGTAGAGATGTTTTTAACGGCAGAGGGCGCTGTTGCACTATTTAGCAGCAATAAGCACAACAGATGAAAACGTGTGTGATAAAACTTAGACTCAATAACACTTGAACGTGAACATTAGTTTCAACTCCACTAATTAAATTTGACATTACCTTAAATCTTGCTAGAGGGAACATGACAGAAGATCTCTGGTTTGCAGCTTATTTTTGGGCACCTCAGAGAAAGAAATCCTCTTGTTCAACCTCTAATTTGCCAAAAGGTTACAGTGAAACCAAACACATGTGAACATATCTACTGCCACAAAAGCAGGAGCCTGCAAAATAAAAGTTATGGTCAGCTGTCCAGTGTTTATTGTAAAGCTTGATTCTGTTTTGTAGTGAGTGTTTTTCTCTTAGCTTGGACCTGAATCAGGACCTGGCCGCCCATTTTTTAGCTCAAGTGTTTAAGAAAAGGTGTTTTCTTGGTATTCATTCATTCATTCATCCAGTCATTCATTCATTCATTCATTCATTCATTCATTCATTTATTTATTTATTTATTTATTTATTTATTTATACTAATTAAGTCAGTCTCTTCTTTTTATTGTCAGTTCATGCGCCAACCAGCACCATAACCAGCCATACAGTGATTTTATTTTGAAAGCGGACACCGGATGTTGACTTATTTTATGCACTCGTGAATTGACACTTTTTTTCTCCTCCGCTCTCTACGTTCATCCATACAGGTGTCACTGCACGTTTGTTTGCTGGCAGCTGGGAAGGGGGGTAAGTGTTTGGGACGTGAGTGCGCGCGGTTTTGGTGCGTGACACAGAGAGAGCGAGAGAGAGAAGTGCGCGTGCACGGCGGAGCGACGTCGTTTCTCTCTCTCTCTCGCTCTCTCTCTCTCTCTCTCTCTCTCTCTCTCTCTCTCTGTCTCTCTCTCTCTCTCTCTCACTGAGCACCTCACAACTGGGGCATGCGTTCACTCCACGCAGCGGACCAACAAGCTGCTGTGGACCGGAGCGGAGTCACGGGGATAAAACGACGTTCGTGCGTTGGTTTCTCGATTTCGTCTCATTCCTCTGCCGGGATGTCGGAGCGTCAGGAGGCGGAGGAGGAGTGAAGACAGCGCATAGTGACAGATGTGAAACGGCAGGTGCGTTTTCGAGATTTTGCGCCTCTTTTTTGGTCATTTTCTCCTCCTCCTCCTCCTCCTCCTCCTCTTTCCCCTCTGAGGCACATCAGATATTTTATTCGTCCGGAGCCTCAGAAAATGCAGCCTGCACCTGACATATGTGAGGCGGCGCAGCAACGGCTCTCAGGTCTGTATGGATGTTGTGCATGGAAAAAAAAACAATCTGAGGTTTTACCATTGAAGCACTGTGGTAAATAGGAGCAACACAGACAGACAGAGTCGCTTGTGTGCTGTTTGCTCCATCTGCACAGCTTCCCCATGGAAAATATCTCAGTGATACTTTAGCCTTGATTATAGTAGCATCTGGCTACTGATGCACACTGCCCTGTCTCCTAACACGTCTAATAACAATGCCTCTGAAGCAGCACTCACACTCGTATCCTCAACACAATCTGAGTAAACAGCATTGCCAGGAGACAAAGGCCACTAATGGGGCTGAAGCACAGAGCCGAGTCGGTTGGTGTCACCCTCTCCAACCCCCCCCCCCCCCCCCAAAAGCCGGCACCTGGCTGCTGAAGAAATAACTCCAGGGATAAATCACAGCATTTGTTTACCGGTGTGTCTGTGCCCCTCTGTCTTTTGTTTAGAGAGAGAGTCTCCTGTCTACCTGCTGCGGATCTGCTGTGGTTCGGCT
Source organism: Malacoctenus gilli (assembly GCA_032164315.1). Classification (NCBI taxonomy): domain Eukaryota; kingdom Metazoa; phylum Chordata; class Actinopteri; order Blenniiformes; family Labrisomidae; genus Malacoctenus; species Malacoctenus gilli. The sequence goes on from JASSRZ010000011.1 coordinate 4,967,784, forward strand.
GTGGAGCACTGAGACTCTGCAAAGCTGCAAATCTCCTCGCCGTCAACATCTGCCACTTCAAACACAACAAGGCGTGGGGAGGACGAGCGGGAGGCGCTTCTCAGCTGATCAAAGTGGCAGCCGTCAGAAAGTACCTGTAGACGATGACTCCGTTGGAGCTGCTCGCCTGAAAGCAGCATGAGATAATTGAGGAGAACTGTGCTAATCGCTGATTCGAGCTTTTCTGTCTCTCTGTTCGGAGCCGGCGAAAAATGTTCAAGTGTGTCAGTTGACTGACAGGATTGCAGTGGTGTTCTAGCAGTGGACGCAGCCGGCGGCGGGGGGGGGGGGCAGACACCACGGCGGGGATGGCTCGCCCAGGATCGGGGCTGCTGGCACCCATGAATGGTCTGGGGTACCCGCCCCAGAACCTGGCCAGGGTGGTGGTCTGGGAGTGGCTGAACGAACACGGGCGCTGGAGGCCCTACAGTGCCGCCGTTTGCCACCACATCGAGAACGTCCTGAAGGGGGACGCCCGGGGAAGCGTCGTCCTTGGGCAGGTGGACGGCCAGCTCTCTCCCTACATCATCGACCTGCAGTCGATGCACCAGTTTCGACAGGACACAGGTAAGGCTCGCACCAGCTGCTTGTTTGTGTACACGGATGTCAAGGCTATCTTGGAAAGTAAAAACAACCTAGATGTAAACACAACAGAGCACCCCGTGGACCTCACGTGTGAAACGCATAAATAAATATTTAATCCTCGGCTGCCCGCACTACAAATGATTCTAACTGGTTGAGACAACGGATTCGGCCTCGCTGTGGTTGCTACACAAACTTTCGAGGGAATAAATCGGTTGTGAATGCCCCCGACTGCTCTGGGACTCGTGTAAACGAGCCACAGGTAAAGCTGAGAGAAGCTGGAACGCGGTGAACGGGAAGCACCCAGACGACAAGATGCCATCAATTATTTATCTATTCAGCAGCATCTTTCAGCAGCTGCTGGGATGCCGTGACCTTGGCAAAGGTCACCATGTATGATGGGCTGTGCATGCATCAGGGAAGGTAGCTTCTTGTGTGCGCGGCACTCCTCCTTCTTCTCAGCTCTCTCTTCTCAATCCAGAGTGGAAGAAGCTCCAAGATTTTGACTGTCTGGGAAAGAGATGCTGAACAACAGTCGTTTCTTTCTATTAATGTGGGGTTGAGAGAAAGTAAAGTCTGCGTTCTAAGCTGGGTTGATAAAAAAAAGAAGCATTTCTTACAGTGTGTCGGTGTGTGTCTTGAGGAAAATCAAAAAGTTTTCTGTGGCTTCTGTGAGACAGATTGAAACCGGCATTTTTTAGGGCTCGAGCCCCTCTGGCCATAACATGTTGACAGTGAACGCTCTTGAACACCCCCACTGCTGGTACTACATGTCGCTTCAGAGTAAAATCCACCCGGCGCAGCCTTTGTTTATTTTTTTTTCCCGCCGTAATTCCCTCATATGACTGCTACCTTTTTCAAATGCAACCAGATGTTTTTTGTCACACTCAGCCGAGGCTCGGCGCTCTACACGCATCTGCGTCTGCGTGTGAATTCACCTTCCTGCTGTCTCAGTGTTTGAAGCGGAGATATGGGGGAGGCTGTAGTAGACATCTGTGAGAACCAGCCGTGGATAAATCTCCACTCTGTGTGTCAGAGCCAATTATAAATCTATTAGCTATTTATTGCCACTCCTTCCTTAGCTGCTTCGGGGAGTCGGCGGGTCATGCCTGCAATAAAAGTACATTTTATAGTTTTATTGATGGTGTGAAGCATGAGGGGTAAAAATTCTTCTCACTTTTAAGTCGCAGGCAGGTTTCTTACTGTATTTCAAGGGGTTACGTAACAGCGGGGCATCTGTCACGAGATGCAGACAGATGCACATGGGATACACAGAAGGTGACCTCAGCTTGCATGGAGCCGCATCAAGTCACCTGTTAGGAATCTGTGATTGTTTGCTTACATTTGCATTCATGCATTTTTGCGCCGGTTGGTTGACTTTATTAGTCAGAACGAAGGAGAAATGTACACCTGATGTTTATATCTTGAGAGGACGTCTCAGCCACTTTGTTGAGGAGAGCAAAAGAAAGCTGTGGGGCACACTTTCACTGCGTGTCAGCTGACTGGTTGGTGTGCCTTTTTACAGATGGATGTATTTATGCTGGCTCTGGCTTGAAGGTCTGTGGTTTGTGCTGGTTTTTAAAGTTTCACGTTTGGCTCATGTCAAACACTTTGAACCTTAAGAAAAATCCTAGAAAATTACCAAGGAGTCGTGCTATTTCCCTTTTGTGTGCAGATGTGAAGGATTTTTACAAAATGTGGTTCTTTTTATGTATCGTATTCAATGTGTTGTTTTTTTTCTGTGAAAGGAAAAAATTTCTCTGCTGTGTGAGTGTTTTTTCATCTCCGTGTGACAGTCAGGTGGTTTCAGAGTATGTGCACCAGCCTGGCTCAGCTTCAGCTGTCCGTGTTCTCCCCTCTGATCAAACACAACGCACAGCAGCACATGTGTCTGGGCTTGACTGGCTGTGAGATGAGCCACTGAGCCGTTTGTCAGCCATTACCATGGCGCCGGGGCCCGGCCTGACGTTTATCGCTCCTCGTTGTGCCGTTCGGTGTGTTACCTTCCCCCTTGGCAGGGATAAACCTGTCACAGCAGGGCCGTGACGGACAGCGGCCTGGATGGCCATCGCCTCCCCTCCCTCCTGTCTGCACTCTCTGTTCCAGCCCCCCCCCCCCCCAAACGCGGGCGAACCTCCGCCGGGCCATCGCCATCGATCCAGGCTCCTGCAGGAAGCGGCTCCGGGACTGCTGTGATGTTGTCGCGTGATTATGTTTGCACAAAAGGGCCTCAGTGAGCTTGTTGTGGTGCGGTTGATGATGCATCTGTTTCTCATCGGATGTTTGCTATATTTGTAGCTCAGCAGGTCACCCGCAGCCACTCGCTCTGTTGCAGGCTTATGGAGTGTCCCTGTGGGGAAACCCCATTTTGTCGCAGAGCCAGTGATCTCGTCCTCTCGGGGGCCGTTGTTTGGCAAGAGCTCGAAGACGGGTTGAGTGCACTTGACGCTCGTCGTGTATGTGTGTGCGTGTGTGCGCGAGCGGGGAAGTTTGCTGACGTCTGCGCGGGACGCTGCCCCCTGCCAGCTCGCGGTGCTTGCGAGCCGTCCCTGGAGGCTGTGTAGGGGTGCCCTGCTCTCGTGTTGGTTTTGGGAGGATCTCCTTCGGGTGGTCACCAAGCGCAGCTCCGCTCGCTAATGAGACGGCAACTACATTTTGTCTCCATGGCTCCCTGTAATCAACGCATTGTGACGGAAACGCACGCACCGCAGACGGCGCACGCAGCAGCCCCCCCCCTCTCCAAATGACCCAAACGCATCTGTGTTTCATTGACATTCACAAGCGCTGCGCCTTCGAAACCACTACGTTTTCAGGAGCGCCAGTCTGTGGTGAAATCCTGGACCCAAACGCTTTGAGTATTTCATATAAGAGACGGCTCAGAGGCTTATATAGGTACAGTGTGGATGGATATCTGGCTGAAGGCAGGGATAGGATTGACTCCCAGCCAAGAGGGATCGATTCGTTCTCCTCCCCAGAGGGGCATTTGAACCTCTAAACACTGCTGTGGACTGATCCCCTTTCACTACACCCACTCTCACAGCAAAACACATAAGCTTATCTGCCATTTCCATCATACACCAACACTTGTGGCCTGTCTGATGGATTTTATACTGCGGGTTCTGCCACTGCGGCTCGACTTTTAAGCGGCGACATCTTCCATCGCTTCCCTCGCTGTGCTGGAGAGGTTCGCATGAATCAGTGACCAGATTATGTGCATTCTTCTGCATTGATGAGCCATTATCACATCTTAGTGGGAGAGACGTTTGCTTCAGCGCAAGCGGCCATTGAAGCACGCTTAAAGGTTTATAATGGCGAGCCGCGGCAAATGTGTCTCACCAACAAAAATAACTCAAAGTATTCTGGAGTTAAATCACTGCTGGGACTAAATCTTGTGTTTAGATGCTGAAAATGGTTTTAAAAGAGTTTGTTCAGCTAAATTTAAATCACAGATGATGGGATTTGCTCCACGTATAAACTTCAAACAAACTGCTGCTGTTATATATTGTGCGTCTGTGCTGCTCGTTCTCTGTTGAGCTACGAAAGCTCCTGCTCCCACTGTGGCGAGGTTGGCCCATGTGTGACTGCAGAGATAACCCATATCAGCAGCTGTTGGCTGCTGTGTTGCCAGAGCAAGGTTTTGTTTGTTTTGGTTGCGGAGCCGTGAGAACCTCCTCTTTTTCTCCCGCTCAGTTTTCTCTCAGCCAAAATGCCCTCCCTGCCTAATTACTGTGAACCCCCCCCCGAAGACTAAGATCTTGTCTTGTGTTATCCGGTGAGCTGACAAACAACGCGGGCAGCGGTTTTCATGCGAGCGTACGTACTGCTGCAGATTGGTCGATGAGGTTTGTCTTTTTTCGTGCACTTTCGTATGAAGCCGGTGCGTGTGGGAACCGTTTTGGTGGTCTGTGGGAGGAAGCTGTAAAAAGGATTCCTGCCATGTACGTGCTGAAGGTCAGGTACTGTATGCATCAGCTCTGACTGTGAAATCCCACTTGCGTCAGAAGAAAGTGAAATGAGCATCGTGTGTAAACCAGAGATTGAAGGAAGTGAGGTGGTTATCTGAAGGTGAGGGGACACGTAGGAAGAGAAATGAAAGGGGGATCGAGGGGGAGTCACACATGACAGGATTCTCTCTGTTTACCTTTTGATTTCTGAACCCGTCTCAAGTAGAGACCAAAATAAACTCTTATATATTCAGGTTTGGGCACCGGGGAGCTGCGGCGTAATGTCAGATTCAAACAAGGACAAATCTGTGTGTTTCCTGCTGGAGCAGTAACACTGTGATATTTTTTTCTAGTCATTTTTATTGAAATTAAATGAATGGGGCCAAATCATTGTTAACTCTTTAAGTCAAGCGAACTGATAAACCTCAGTGAGTTATATGCCATTAATTTCTAGTCTGAACCTGATCTGACCCACTCAATTATTGACAATAACCTATAAAAATGCAGTTTATCGGCGACAAAGTTTTACAGGAGAATTAAAAAAAAATGAAAATAAATAGATGCAGCTCATGAAACCTTAGAGTGCTTTAGTTTGAAACTGTTGCTTTTATGTTTAATCAAAATTATGCGGCAATAATAAATGATAATTTCAGTCTTTTTTTAGAAATATCTCCCGATCCGTGTCCTTCACCACCTTCTCACACTTCCCTAAATTTAAGCCCTCACTGCTGTGTGGGTCAGTGCTGCTAACTTCAACTGATGCCCATCAGTGTTTTGCTGTGAACCCTCTCACCTGCCTGGTGATCAGCATCATCATTTAAAACCTGACACGGTCATGGTATTTGTCTCAAATTTTACCCCAGTTTACCATAAACCAGTGGTGACTTCATCCCCTAAATGGAAGTTGCTGGACATCGAGGGTCTTTAGCCGGAAGCAAAATGGTGCATGGCCATTAGGCTAAGCTGTCACCAAGCTCAGGGGTCCATTAAGGCCCAAACCAGCTGGCTGGATTCCACTCACATGTCGGCAGGAAAAGGGATTGGAGCGAGACGGCGGGGAGGGAGGGGTGTGAGCCGGCAGAGGTGAGGAGAGAAGAGGAACAGAGGGAGAGGTGGAACATTTTCCTGATGGAAAGTGACAGTCACTGTGGAGGGAGGGATAATAACACTGGAAAGACCCTCAGCTGGAACAAACACACACACACACACACACACACACACACACACACACACACACACACACACACACACACACACACACACA
>JASSRZ010000011.1:4973702-4988503 GCA_032164315.1 Malacoctenus gilli
ACACACACACACACACACACACACACACACACACACACACACACACACACACACACACACACACACACACTCCCCCTCAACGACCTCAAGGTGTGCTTATTTCAATTACTAAACAGTCTGCCTGTATTTTTTGGTCAATTGTCTGACGCAGCATTTTGTAAATAGAACGTAATAAACACAGACAGATGTCTGCCACAAGCTGCCAGAGTCAAAAGTCATTTCCTGTAAAAATTTCTGCCATAATGCCCACTTTTATTTGCTTATCTGGCTGAATTCAACATTAAAGTGTTTGAGACAGGTGTCTATATGGGAACAGTTTGTCAGTTTATAAGCACATCATGTATTGCTCAGCAAGATCACTGTTTAAGCCCTGCCTCAAAATTACCCCTATAATCATTAGCTGAAGATCAAATAGTACATAAACTGTTGGCAGTTTATTTAATGATACTCAATGTGTTTTTACCTTTCTTGATGATTTCCATTCTGTTTGTTGACATGAATGTGAGTACACATCCATGAAAAAACAAGTAGATAAAGTGATACGTTCTAGATTTTTTGGTAAATGTTTTGCACATTTCAAGTTGAGCTATTTTAACTCATTTTGAGAGCACATTTTTCGCAGAATTTTCAACAATCAGAAGATCTGAACTTAGCCTCGAAACAAGCCTTCTTGATTACATTTCAGTCAAATTGTTATCTACCAAAAAAATCCTTTACAGTAGCAAAAATACTGGATCATCACACAATCATCAGATGGAAATTGACTATAGATTTTTAAAACACCTACAAGAGTGTTTTGCATCAGTTCAGTCATCGGTCCTGCTGTTTGTTCCCTTCAAAGAGTGACCTTGTTTTGCTGGGTTGCGGCACTCCGCTTTGAGCTCTCCACATCCTTATTGCATTAGAGTGATGCTTCAGCTTCTGGCAGCCTCTGGCGCTTGTAGCAGAAGCGTCTCTCCACATCTCCCTTTAACTTCTAATCCAGCAAGTCACCACTTTTAACTTCTAAAGTGGATATCTTATTTTTTGATCAAGGAAGCAGCTTTAAAGCTGCTCTCTGCGCCGCGTGCTTATCAGGCCGGTCTGGGAGGTCACTCTAATCAGAGGCTGTCGTCTGCCTCGGCTCATCAGCCCGCCGCTACCGCCGCTCAACTAGAAATTAGGCGCCGCCACGGCGTTCTTTGAACCAACTATCCTCCATCTCTTGTTTTACGTTTATTGACTGATCTCTTGTCTTGCCACAGCTTGCTGAACCACATTCGGGAAAGTCTTGTCACTCTTATCTTGGGTTGATTTGTTCACAGTAAGTCATTCCTCCAGCCAGGCCGCAATGTTTTCATTCATCAGTCCACCGCCATCACTCAGCTGTTACAAAATGTGCTAAATTTACTGTTGATCCATCTGTTGGGATGGGAGAAAAAAAAGGAAAAAACCCAAAACAAAACATCTTCCATCGCTGCCCAACGACGCTTCAGGATGAAGAGCAAATGTTTTCAGTCATGTGTAAAAGGGACACAGTGTTCCTGCTGGAACCAATGAAGGCCTCTTTGATCTTCAGGCGCATCGGGTCAAACATTGTACTAGAACCATCTTTTTTTTCTCTGAGACCGGCGCTGCAGTGACGCAACGCCGGCTGCCAGGGGAGCCAAACTTGGACCTGCCTCCCCATTGATCAGCCAATGCAGGGACATGATGCGGGACATTTTTGTTTTGCGTCTCAGCATTTTTGCGCTCCTTTCTGTGAAGTAAGTAAACCGTCTGAGCCGACTGGAGCGCTGTGGAGGCGTGACCAATCGTTAGGACCGAGATGGGAAGGTCCTTCTTCAAAAGCACGTCAGTGGCGAAACAGTTGTCTTTGTTCCTGTGTAAGCTACAATAACTACCCCCCCACACACTCACACACGCACGCACGCACGCACGCACGTGCACACACACACACACACACACACACACACACACACAAACACACACTCACATACACACACAGGCAGGAGTTTTACTCAAACAATGCGTTTGTATGTGTCCATGTGGGATTCAATGAAATGTCCTTATTTCACTTTTGTTTTCATAGTTTTTGGTTTTATAAGCAGCTTCTTTGAAAAATTCCTCTGCGGGGTTTCACAAAACAAGTTCATTTATTCCATTTGAGAAATTTTTCAAAAGAACATGAGAACGTATTAAATGAGCCTGGAAAGGTCAGCTCCAACGACTCCACGCACATGCTACTGACATCCCCATCTGCTGTAATTGAACCCTTCTTTTCTGCGGTCGCGGCACAGCACACGGAAACACGGGTTAAGCCTGGCAAAAATCGGCCAGATACATGTGTAATCTTTCACATGTGCAATGGAAATCTGTTGTCAGCTCGCTTTGCTGCACTCGTTCTTGCAATTAATCTCTGTAATTCTACAGCAGGTCACCAATTTGAGGCCTAGTGTTTGTTTTTTTACTGTCTAAACACAACTGGATCCTCATACATCAATTCAATCAATACAGAAGTTTGGATTGCGTAACATTTCATCAACGACTGCGTTGTGCTCGGCCAGCGTCTGACTTCGATTGCGCCACATTTGGATATTTGTTTTGTTTTTTTTCCCGTCGTTATTCTCGTGTTTTTATCGCCTGCGGCCACCCGGAGCCACTCATATGGCTGCGAACTGTTAATAGGAACATTGTGTTTTGTCATGTTGCATTTCAAATTAGGTCCGTGGCATTTTAAAGTTTGAGGGATTACACAGTTAATCATAAAACATAATTGCAGCCCTTATGTCGCCCCCCCCCGCCCTCTGCTCCATGTGACCTCACCTCCGCTGGGATATTTTGAGAGATGATCGCACGATTACTTCATAACTTGCAACGTGATTCCACACACACTCACACCAAGTCGTCACTTTTGGTTAAATGTGGGATTTTCCCGTATTTGCACTCGAATATGCAAACAGACGATCAGTCAGATCATATGCTGTAAATTTTGCCTCTTTTGCTTCATTTCATTGTCTGCCCTGCGGGCTGTTTTCGACACCGCTGGCTTACATTTTGTTAGAAAGCAAAAGACAAAAACGGATATGTTTACCTAAGAGAGTGCTCAACAGATGAAGCGACTCGACCCAACTCGACACTACATCGAAATATTAAAAGGTTAGTGCTAAAAACCTGGGGTTTGTTGAGAAAGAGCAAACTATTTGAACTCTATCATCTGTTTCTTTCATCCAAAATTTTCAACAGATTGTTTAGTTTAACTGTTTGTGTTGATGCCTCATCCTCTAGTTTGCTTTCAACATGAAAACTAATCGGTGATCAAAATCACTTTGTGCACATTTAAGAGTCAAACTTCAGATTTTTGTGTCAGGTTTCATTTTTTGTTTGGTTTTTGGGGTTTTTTTGCTTTTTGATAAAGCCCGAATGAGAACATCTCAGACAACTGTGCCATAACACGCTCCCTGTGATCTGCTTCTTTGGCGTCCAGTTGCGTGGTTATCATCCAAACATCTACTGCTGCGGGCGCCGCCCGCGGCTCAGCTGTGGGGCCGGGGAGCTTTGAGGTAGGTAGAGTCGCAACAGGGTGGCGTGCAGCGCATTAAGCTCAGTAATCCCACCCCAGCGATCGCCCCCGTGAGTGCATCACAAATTGAATTTCAAAGTTGACCCTCATCTGTTCTAGAGTAATTACGCCCTCTCAGATAATCCTAAATGATTTATTCATTACGGCACCCTATAAATTATGTACGTTTCCTACAGCTGTTGGAGCCTGGAGTCGTCCTCTTGAACTGCCATTATGCTGAAAACAATCTTTCATTATGATATCAGTGCACTAAAATCGCCGTTTTCCTTCAAAGCACAGTTTCACGTAACAACATCAGCCATATTTGATCGGCTTCCTTTTCTTTTCCGGAACCAAAGGTTCCTCATATTTACTCCCTGGGCACGCTCTGACCATTTGAAGGTAGCGCCGCACTGTGTCACTGAACCGGCGGCAGTGAGGACGTGACCCTGATTCTCCCTCAGCTTGGACATTTAACCTCGACACACACAAGACGGTTCCCCAAATATCCTCGTTTCTTCCTACACATTCTGAAAAAAGCACGTACTAAAAATAACTGAGCTCTTCAGGTGAGCAATTAATATTGGAATCAAGGTATCTTCATTAATTTTGAGGTATGAACATGACGGGAATGTGATTACACTTGCGATTCAGCGGGGAAAAGGTCTGAGCTTAATAATAAAACTCCAAGGTGATGTCAAACGTCCTCCGGTGAAGTTGAGTTTGGTGGATTCATCCAGCGTGTGAAGCGCTCGTCGTCGAACCCCACCCCCCACCCCCGACCTCTCCCACACCGCGTCCACCTTCCTGCATATCGTCTGGCAGAGCGACTGCGTGCTTTAATGTAGCCAGACGTTTCCTCTGATAAGACCTGACTGCGTCTGACAGCCATGAAGTGGCTGAAAAAAAAGCTCGTCTCAGCAAACTCATTTGCTGCATGCTGTTGGCCTTCAGAGTGCTGGACTGCTTTTATTTGTCAGTTGTGACACTCGAAGCAGTTTTATCCTGTGTGGCCATTACAGAGCCTTGTTTTTTGTTTCGGATGATGATTTTTCACTTGTGTTGTGCACACCAAGATGAGTAGTGCCAGAAATTCTACTCATGTAAAATGGGTTTTGTGCACACTTGTACGATATTTTGTTTCATTAGTAAAACATTTTAAATGATCCTTCAGTGAAATTCACACCACCTGATTTACTTTGCTACTTTAAGAAAAAACAATTTCAACTTAATTCAAGTATTTCAGTCTGAACTTTTAACAATTACGTCTTGTCACAGTAGTTCTACTCATGTATGAACTTTCAGGACTCTTGTCACCTTTTCATCGGTATTGTGTAGAAGTGTGTGAGCTGGCTCTACTGGTCAAGCGGTTTGAACTTTGACTTTCTTCACTTGTTCTGGAGTTTGAACTCCTGCTGCGTGTGTTCGCTGGAGTCTCCTTATGGGATCAGGCGTATTGTGCCTGTGCAGCAGCCCGTGCACTTGCGCGTCACAGAGGTGCCGTAAATTCGTCCTGCAGTCATGTGGCGGTTAGCGTTGCACGCACGGCGTGGCAGAGGTCAACCGGCGGAGAGCCGCGTGAGCTATTCCTCAAAGTCTCCTCTGATGTGGCACCGCCATCAATCAGATTTCTGCCGACCGGGCAAAAGGGTTTCACTGATGTACAGTCTGTCTCAGCCGTGCGACGCATGACATGAAATATCGCGTCGCGGCAGACACACACTGCGGCGTGTTGGCGTGTGAGGGGGCTGTACACGTGTGTGTCACTGAGCGGTGGGAGGAGCGACGCGGCGGGAGATCTTGGGTATGTGTGTTTAGAAACATCACAATATTGACATGCACATGCATTACACTGAGAGGTGTTTCTGTCATCACTCTCAGGAGGTAAGAAAAAAGGGAGGAGAGCCCCTCTTAGGATAATGAAATCCAGTGCAGCACCAGTGTGACCTCAGTAATAGACGTTATCAGCTCACATAAAGACAAATGTTATCGCGGTGTCGTCGTGTTCCACTGCATTACACTTTCAGGTGCACCTGATAAAAAGGCTAATATAGCAAATGGGCAGTTGATATAAATCACACACTGTGATATTAGTACACCGCACTGATAAGTCTGCTGGGATCCACTGTCAGATGTTATGCAACAGTGTAAAACTGGAGTTTTATTGGGAGCTTTATTTGTTTTTTTTATCACAAATTATACACAATCGTCATTGTGAAATGGGCATATTGTTAGCATGATGCCATCACGTTAATGTGAAAGAGTTTGAACCTTTTAATGTTGAAAATTTGACACGCCTAATGCTCAAAATTAGAACCATGCAATGATCTCAATGTGTGCAACATATCTCTCTTTTGCCATACTGGGAGAAAACATTCAGTTTGCTGGCAAAAGGACTGTGGTTCATTTCCCAACTGCAGTCAGAAGGACGTCCTGCATAAAGACTTGCTGAGGCGACTCATTTAATCAAAGGGCAGCAAAAATATGCACACGTATCACAAAAGACTGACTGAATTGTGTTAAACTGTGTTTTCATGCTCCGCTGAACATGTAGGGTTGCTCTTTATCAGTGAATAAGGAAGCAAGTAGCTTTTTAAGCAGCTTCTATTATGGACATGAGCTTTATTTTTCTGATTAAAGGTTTATTCTTCACGTTACATTTGTGTCATTACTTTGCAGAACTGTGCGAGCATTGGACTGATGTCAGGACAAAAAAGCTTGGTAGCACCCGGGCGTAAGATGTCATCAATTGGCAGCTATCAGGGGTGGGAAAAAAGCTCTTTGAAGAAATATAGAGCCTGTGTAGCATACGGGGTGTACACAGGCAAATATCCCAGCAATGAGTCAGTCTCACTTCTCCAAAGGAAGCCTTGTCAAGAGAAGCTCGGACCACAAAAAACTGTCCCCGTTTCGAGTTTTTCTCAGAACGCGATCCAAATACCGTCTTCAGCGGATGAAGGCAACAGAGTAAGATTTTGTTTCCTGTGTGTGAAAGTGACTTGGCTGTTAACTAGGAACCTGTTTCTGTATAACCTTGACGCTGGTCTCTGGCAGCGCCGGGCTCTGGCATGTGAAGCGCCAAGGCTGCAGGTTTGTGCGTTCGTGCAAACGAGCCTGGAGCTGTGCCCCCCCCCCCATCCTCCTCCTCCTCCTCCCTCGCCATGGTGACGTGACGGCATGGCGCTGACATGCTAACGAGGTTCCTGCTGGACATGATGAGGCTGAAATGGTGTGAAGTGGAAGCAATTGTGAGCTGAAACGCTCATATGCACACACTGTGCATTTTAGCCACACTCCCCTCTCTGGCGTGCCATTTCTGTTGTGTGTGCGCACACACACACACACACACACACACACACACACACACACACACACACACACTCCAGTGCGCGTGAACTCAAAGTGACTCAGACCATCCTCAGCAGAACTGGAGCGCCTCAGCTGAGGATGGTCACGACAGCCGCCGCTTCAGAAGGTTGTTTCAGGGTCTGTTAATGCAGCGCAGCAGTTGGCAGGTGGACAGCACTGTAACTCCATTTTCTCCAGATTTTTTTTTGACCACTCCATCTTTTTGTGTTGCCTCAGTAAGTGCAAACTCTGCACAAGTGCAGGGCGACCGGCCGGCTTCTCGAGCCAGGGTGTGGGAGACTTTGGAGAGTTGAAGGGGTGCTGAGGATGAGGACGGTTGCAGTGGGAGTTAAGCCACTTCTCCTCACCGCTTTGTCTTGCTGGCAGCCAAACTGTATTAGTTGGGCCAGTTTCACTGCAGTGTTTCACTTTCGAAGCTCGAGGAGAAGTGAGACATCCTCCTTTTTTTATTGTTCTTTGGCAGAAAAGCTCCACTCATCACATGCCTCCTTTCCATTTCCCCCGTCTCCTTCTATACACAGAGCATTTCTACTTTTTCCCTTCACCCTTTTTTTGTTGGCTATTTTCCACCCTCCCCATAACCCCCCCCCTTCATGCACATCCTCTCTCTCCTCCCACCTGTCTTTTTTCTCACATTTCAGTCTCCTCTCTGTTTTTTCCTTTCCTTCCCTCCGTCCTTCATCAGTGTCTGCCGGTTCCCTTCCAACCAGGGGCTGTTCCCTTGCTTTTGTTCATCCATCAACGTTTGCCAACAAAAGAGACGAGAAACGCTTAAGGGAATCCAAGTCACTGTTCACCACTGTAGCTCATTATAAAGAATTGCATTCTGGGAAAGCAAAAAGTGTCATCTCGGTATAGAAAAAGGGTTTTATTATGTGATTCTGTGCAAAAAGGAGCAGAGGAGCTGCGATACTGTAACGCAGAACGCTGTTAAACCAGCTTAATGCCAGACTGTCACGCTCATTATTATGGTCTCTGATCTCTGGGTATTCATTAATGAGCAGATAATGCTCTTACAGATCCCTTCAGACTTTGAAGTACAGGTATGACAACAGCTTTTGAAAAGGGGGAGCGCTTTTACTTTGGAAGCCTCGCTGGCGAACGCGGTCAAATGAAATTTCCACTTCGTATCATTTTCACATATTGTAGCATCTGATCTTCTGAACACAGATGCTTTCTCTCAGCCTGTGATGCATTTTTAACCACCATGCAATGTTCTTTATCATCCCCTATTAGCCGGCTTGGGTTTATTGTTTGTGAAGGCCCCTTTTTGGGAAGATGAAAGTCCTTTTCTCTTTTTTCCCAAGCTGTGCTCTGGGGTTTATTTGAAAACATCAAACGCGCTTCAATTATTTTATTTCCCCCATACTGTAGAATTTATTAGCATATTCATCATGTGGTTACTCTTCATGTGTAGGGTATTATGAGAGCTGTATGGCGATAATACCTGACCTGTCCTTGCATTGATGCTGTGTCAGGTGCAGCTGTGTGAGGCAGTAAACATGTGTCTCCAACCTTGTTCAGGCCACAGAGTATTTGGCTGTCAGTCCATGGACGATGTTTGTTTTTTATAAATTGAGTAAGATGGAGCCAATTTGGCTTAATAATGCAATGAAGTAACTCTCTGGATCTGCACTAAAACAGCAGTAAACGAGTAGGAACATTGGACCGCGCAGCACAAATTCAGCTGCTGACCGATGACGTGGGAACAGTACGACTGGACCAGGATGTAACAGGTTCAGCCTCATACATAAGAAAATTCATAAGAGAATCTGTGCTGCAGAGGCCGTGGACATGTGACAGATCCAAAGTATCACTGTACAGTCAACTCTCAATGGCACCCTCTGTGGCTATCAGTGATAATTACACCTTTCTTTAACACAACCAGCAAATGTGCTGCGCAGTCATTTCAGCTAAGGCAGCTCAATGGGTCGTGGTTAGCGCTGTTGGCTCACAGCAAATATGTTTCTGTTTAAACCAGCATGTTTCCGCTGTACAAAGATGTCTCATAAGCTTGAATGTGTATGTGTGTGTGAGGGACACTGTCTAAGTGTGTGCTAGCTCTGTAGAGGTCTGGCGACCATTTAAAGGGTCCACCATGGCCGAATATTCCAGCTGCCAGCAAATGGAACTGGATGAAGAGAGAAACTCATGTCATGTGGGCAGCAAACAAAGATGACAAACACACCTGGATTTACTTGGGTTAGTTGATACAAGCAAGCTTGAGAGCGGCAAATAAAATCAGTTGATTGCCAGCATCTGGGTGTACATACGATCCCCAGTTGTAAAACCCAAAGAAACAAATATAGTCAAGGAGAGCTGAGTGAGTCTCAGCAGGAATGGACCAAAAATCAAAGTTGCCAAACCAGGTGGCAAAAACAACAACCTGCATAGCGAGCCATTAAAGCTACTTGCTTGTCCAAAACCTAAAGGAAAGCAGATTATTCTGTCTCATTCTTCATGTAAATTTTCACTAAAAACTGACTTCAACAGAGGAATTTGGGTTGTTTGGTTGTAATTTGGTTTTTGAAACTTGAAAAATTTCTTAAAGCTACAAAAGTCAGTTAGACCCATGAGATGCTCTTCACCACGTAGTGCTGCTGTCAGGTGAAAGCTGTGAGTCCACCTTGAACCATCAAAAATCTCAGGATTAAATTTTTTGCATTGTTTTCTCCACCTTTCTCACCGGCATCTTCCTCATTTAACAAACAAGTGGGGGTTTTTTTGTGCTTCATCTCCGCCACAGAGTGCTCGCTCACTATGCTGCTATAGTATCGAAGGTTCTCTGGTGTGGTTGAAGTGTGAGCAGGGCATCAAGAATGCTATGCTGTACTTCCCCCTGTTTAGAAATCAGCACAGAGCTGCTGAATGTAGAGCGATGACAAGCTGTGGCTGCAGCTCTGTGGTTACAGACTGACTCGTCCCTCCTGCTGCCGCGAATCTTGCATCGTGTGACTGCTGAGGTTCTTTGCTGATTAGTGAGCCTAGAACGCAGCTGCACCACCTTTGCATGCTTTCACCCGTTTCACTTGAAACTGACTGAATTTTTACTGTCTGAATGAGGACTGCCGCTGTGTTGGAAAACAGCTCTGTGTCATCAGAACTGTCCAACTGTGAGGAACGAGAAGTTTGAAGAAATCCGTAAATTGTTCACTGTATGCCACCTGCTAACAATTTATTCAGAGTGGGGCTGAAATGATTCATCCACCTACATAAGATTGCTGCACTTCAAAGATTTTGTCTTTGCAAATTATAATTAAGTTGCACTTGAAGGGGCGCTCAGGTAAGCTTGTCCTGTGGCATTTTAAAACAGGATCCCACACTAAAGTGATGCGTTATCGGTGCCTCCTTTTTTTTGTTTAATCCCTACCTGCTAAATGTTTTTATGTTTTCATACAAATCAGCAAACTTCTGCCGAAAACATGTTTTCCAACTTTATATAAAGCTCTGTAATACCATTAAAAAGGTGCAGTGTCATTTGGCAAATTGCTGAACTGTTTCCTGCACTTTTCTCTACTGTATCACATTTACAATACATTTCTTCTAAAACAAAACAAGTGATAAAACCAAAAATATAATTTCAAGGCTTACAACATATTATACAGACTGTGTGTCAATATTAGTGTGTTTGTGTGTTTATATTTGTACAAATTCTAATGAATAAATATATTTCAAAATCGTGTTTCTGAGAGAATAAATGTAGTTTTCTGATTTAAGCATGAAGGTGGTTTAAAGCGATGAGGTCCTATTCAATCTACACACCTCCGTGAGTTGTGTCTTCTCTCCCGGGCAGACACCATAAATTATCAGGCCTCTAAATACCCCTCAGAAAGCATTGAGACGTATGAGGCCGGACCTGTTACTGGCCTCTCTTCTTCTGTGGTTAAATGGAAAAATGCTGCACCGCGGCTTAATAGGCTCAACTCCGCTCCGGGGAAATTGGAGAAGCTTGTCAATTATGAGGATATATTATAGAGCTTGATCTGGGAGCTTCTCGGCTGACTTTGCTCCCACAGCCGCAGCGCGAGGATGAGTATTAACCACAAGGTGATGCGGGCCCTCGTTCAATGACACAGATTTCTGCTTCACGTCCAAGAGCGGTGTGTCGTGTACGAACAGGAAGGGGTCCAGTGAGTGACAGAGTGGAAAATGTGAAGAATAGCTCGGTGTGACAGTGTTGGTGAAGATCCAGGGGAGACAGAGGAGAAGCGAGGGGAAAGCTGGTGTCAGCAGCAGCGGAGGAGGAGGAGGCGGTGACTCTGCTCGTGCTGTTCTCAGGGAAAAGGAGTCGTCGACAGGCTCACATGTGGACAGGCCTCCCTCCTGCTTCCGCTCCGCTCAGCCTCAGGGACGGCTTCCATGACAACTAAAACCTTTCCTTAGTGTTTCCGTGACAACAAAGTATGCATGTTACAGCAGCTGCTCAGGTATTACCTGTGGTAACACATCAGGTCATATATCACTTAAGGCCACCATTAAAAAGTGTTTTAATGCCACTTTTCTGGATGGCCACACTGCGAAGGCGTCGCGGTGATGTAACCCGAGGGACACGTTGGGACACTCACTACACCACGAGGAGCAGTTTCACTCCAGGAGTTAGTTTCATCCCTTCATCCATCAGCCGATCGCACTTTATCCAACTCAGGGCTGCTGTCCGCTGCAGCTGATCGCAACTGACATTGAACAGAGCGGAAGGATGCAACCTGGACAGGAGATGAGTTTTAACAAGGTAACAAGGTATTCCCTGTGATGGGGGTGCGATGCAATCCGTCCGGGCTGTACGCCGCCTTCCTCCAATGACAGCTGGGATCGACTCCAGCACCTCCGGCAAACCTTAAATGGAATAAACGGTCCAGAAGATGAATGACTGAATGACACACTGTGTATCTTGAGATGCACTGCTATATAATTGCCAGCACTCGCTGAATTTAAACCTCTTCTACCACCACATAGCAGCACAAATACCTCTCCTAAAAGAAAGTATGCAACCTTCTCCAGCTGGTCTCTTTTGTAAGTAGGCTACTACAAAGCTGACAGCAACGGTGGTGAAAAACCAGCCCAACGAGCACTAAAGAGAAAAAATGTTGCAGCAGGCATGATTCTCAGCTGCCTGCTGCACAAACACGCACCACAAACATGGATGAAAGGCGCCTTTGATCCAAAGATTATGCAGATATTTGGCAGGGAATTATATAATCCAACATAATGATTTGATTTGTCAGGAATCTACCTCCTGAAACTTCAGCCTGGATTCTTGTCCACAATCGCAAATTGATTGCATTTGCGTGTTACATCGGGGCCCCTCACACATCACACTGAGGACAGAAAGTACAGGATGTATGAATGATGATTAATGCATGAGAAAATTGGGTTAGAGTTGCATTTATGAGGCTGAACTACATCATTAAGACACGTATATCCTCAACACGATGGAATCGAACAGATCTGATGAAAATTATCCAGTAAAACAAGTTACAAAGTATCGTTTTGCCAGTCAGCTGTCTTCTCTCTCTCCTCCTGTGAGGACAGTCAAGGATGTTGCGATTTAATGATGCATGTCCTTCCATTTAAAAGAGTGATTCAGATGGGCCGTCTCTCACTTTCAGAGGAAAACAAACCTATTAAGTGCGGAGACTGGCATGGCTTCATATGGCGAACAGACTGCGGGAAGTTTCCTCCCCCAGGCAATGATGTGAGAAGTCAACCAGGCTCACCCTGAACCCACCTGGCCCTGCCTGACAGCGGGGTGAGAGTCCCGCAGCGAGGCTCGATGTGGCGATACATCACACAGCTACAGCTCGCCCGAAGGGAAACCTCACTGGTGTTGGGAAAGGACAGCTGGAGGACATCATGAAAGGGAGATAAGGGGGTGAGAAGGGAGGGCAGGAAAGATGGCTGCTGACGGCACACGCCGTCAGATGGGAAGTGGCCACTCTCGCTGAGTTTCCTGTTCGCAAGAGCGCGAAGGGGTCACATGGAGAACATCAACAACCTCGTCCTAGCTTTTTGGCAGGGGCGCAGTGTATACAACAGTGAATTACAGCAGAATGAAGCTGTAAAGTTTCCCACATGAGTCCACAGGGCGGTTGTGTTTTTCTGGCCTCTTGTCTTTTCCCCTGAAGGTCCCTGGTGGATAGTTTGCTTTGTCCCCTTGTAACAACGCAAATATTCCACAAACATTCCTGCTTTGACAGAATCTTGTTTCTGTGAAGAGGTGGTTGTCGTTTTGCTTCACAATAGTGTTGTATTTTTAAAAACCAAGAGATTTTGGGTGCACTGGTGGCTGTAGAGGCGGGACAGCAGAACCCCAAATAAATTCTACAAATGAAGAATAAATTTCTATATTTTAGTAGAGAAAGGGAACAAGGTGGGAGAAAATGCATCCTAATGATCTGAATTTTACAAAATCAGTTTTTTGACTTGAGATTGTGTCATATTTATTCTTCAATAGCAATGATAACTTAGTTCAGATGAATTCACTGCATTTACAAGTGACAGCAGCATAAATACAAAATTATTTGAGTGTTTGAAGGGACAATTTCAACCACTTTTCTCAGATAATACCTTTCCACTCTTTTCCACCTGTTTATCTTTTATCTTATATCTCACTCTTCCTATATGGCTTTTTTATCATTGTTTACATCGGCCTTGTATGAGACATTCGTTTGTTACATTGTACCATCTATACGAATCAATCTTAATGCAGGGAAATTGCAGATGGATGAATAAATATCTGAAAATAACACGTTTAAAATGGGAAGCAGTCAGAGTAACTTACACAGTAATTGTGTTGACATCTTGGGAGTAAAGAATAAAGGGAACAATGACTATCAGGCTAAAGATACCATAAAGCTGTTTTTGGTGTTTGCACTGTGCATTTCTTCCATACATCCAGGCAAGTGTTGTCTCATCAAAGGAGGAGGCATGAACGTCTGGCTCCTGAAACAAATCATTGCAAATTGCAAAAAGCTCCCCCCGACAGGTTCACCCTGCAACAGATGTGTTGTTCTTGCATGAATGAGAAGGACAAGTGTTTGTGTACTCTCAGCTCTGCCTCGGGACAGCAGTATATAAGCTCTGTTAAAGGACCATCTGTGTATTTTGGGGGGGAAATTACGATTGGGCTCCGTGTCTGGATGTGATTGTCGTACATTAGAGTCACAAACTGGAGCTCAGGCTGTGAATGCTGGGCGATGCTCCGTCCTCGCTTCATTCTAATTACACTCGAGAGGTCTGACTGCCAAGCAGCCGTCCCACTGAGCCCTCCTTGCTGTTTATAGAAAGTCTTTTGGTCAAACGCATTTCACTCGTGGGGTTTTTGGTCAGAGCTCTCATGTACAATCGGGAGACTCGGTTGCTCTATTCTCATCAAGGTTGACAGATTTACATTGATACCTGAAAATGCACAAATTATTTATTTATGAAGCTTGAAATGTGTGGTGAACTCACCGCTGAGCGACACTGTACAGAGATGTGCTGCGATTGATCAGAGCCGTGCTCAAAGTACTGCGTATAATGCGTCCCGGGAGAGCCGCCGCAGTGACGGTGAGTTCAGACATGCAATTCGTCGTCCAAAAACTTTATACTGCAGCGACTGAAGGCAGTGAGAAAATAACGGTGACTCTCTGTGAGCCACCGTGTTGTTTGGAAGATTCGGGGAAGTTGGTGTTTGTCTTCATTATCATCTGAGGAGAGATAAGAAGCCCAGCCAGCAAGTCGTGAGCCGGCACGGATGCAACTGGCGCAGAAAAGTTGTGCATGGCTGACTGACTGAAGACGTGAGAGACACAGGCAGCTGGCTCACTGAGCAGTCATCTGTGAGTGTGTGTGTGTGTGTGTGTGTGTGTGTGTGTGTGTGTGTGTGTGTGTGTGTGTGTGTGTGTGTGTGTGT
>JASSRZ010000011.1:4988603-5053520 GCA_032164315.1 Malacoctenus gilli
GTGTGTGTGTGTGTGTGTGTGTGTGTGTGTGTGTGTGTGTGTGTGTGTGTGTGTGTGTGTGTGTGTGTGTGTATGAGGGAGTCTGTGGGTGTCTTTGTGCGTGTACTTCTCAGCAGCTCCAAATGAAATTAGCCGTCAAGCTGAGTCCTTTAGCAGCAGTCTGCAGCAGCGACTCAAGGTCAGACTTGCTGATTCTGCTGATGCATTTTATTCTCCGGAGCCGGTACCACGCCGCCAGATGAGGGGTTACCACTACCCACCAGCACCCCCCCCACACACACACACACACACACTCATTCCCACACCCATTCATCCTGTGCACACACTCCAATCCCTCCATTATCACCCTGGTCCTCCCTGGCATGGGAGTGTGCATTTGCCCGTTAAATTAGGTGGGGAAAGGAGGGGGTGACGCTCTCTGCCGGAGTGCCTGGATACCCTTGCTGACGTGCAGCACGGAGATGGATAGGCTGAGGTGTCCTGATTTCCCATGTGACTACAGTAATTGTGTTATAATAGAGGTGGGAGTTGAGTGGCCATCAGCAGAGGGACAGAAGTACCGAGCTACTGGCTCTGTGTCCTCCTCCTTCGTCTCCTCCTCCTCCACCTCTTCCTCCTTCCTGTTGACATAGAGAGCAAAATACAGACTGAAGATGCATCAAGGGTTTGATGTCATCTCTGAGTGGGCCAGCATTCACTTTTATAAACAAGAGGAAAAACTGATGTTGAATTACCTACCAGCTCTATTTCCTTGCAGGCATGTTTCACCTCCTCCACTTACTAACCTATTTGACAATTTAAAATAAATTAACATCCCCAAAAAACTGTTTTAATTTTTGTAAAACACCAGAAGAAATTCCCATTATAAGCTAATGTGGTTTGTTATGCATGAAGAAAACAAAATTGTTGGTCTGAGAGAGCTTCAGTCATAAAATCCTTAATGATTCTGTCCGTCCACATCATGTTCACTCTGCTCATTGTGACGAGCACTCTTCTCATGAGAGGTGTGACTCATGTGTGATAAGTTTACTGGATAACATCATCTGGGGTATTTACGTAACCTTTGAAAATATCCCTCCGGAGTCACTGAGGGAATGATGAATTTTCATAAATAAATACACAAGATGATATCACAGGTTGACCTTTTGCCCTGCAGAGTAACAGTTTGTAAGAGTTGAAAGATTTTATTCATTTATGCCACAACAAACGTCAACATGCTGCTCATATGTGTTGAGATTCGGTTCCAACAGAGGCACGGTGCGACGGTGTGAAAGCAGTTTTGGCACTCTGGATCAGAGAGGGCATGACGGGTTGTTCTCAGAGGAGTTTTTTCACTGCCTCTCAAATTCAAATTTGAGCTGGAAATCCTCCCGTCGTCCCACGAGTAACATGTATTGTGACTACTTTCTGTGGGAGGTTTTTCACAGTCAACTTGGTGAAGGTAAACAGGAACGACGGCAGCCAAACTCGGAGCCAAAGTGCTCGGTTATTTTGTTTGATCCACTTTTGTGTTGATTGCTCACTTCTTTGCGCTTCAGTATTCCAGTTTACCTCATGAATGGGACAGACAGTCACAGTCCAGAGAAAAAGAAGTGAAAACTGTCTTCGTCCACTCGTTGGCTTTTGACCTGTTCTCAATTGCACACTTTGTGAGAGCATCAAGGACTGTTTATAAAACAACTGTGTGGTTTCCTGATGTGGACGAACCCCTAAAACAACATTGTTCTTAGCTTAGTTCAATAAAGTAAGTGAGAGGAAGTAAAATCTTCTGAGAGGAGATGACAGCGAGGCTGAAGCTCTGTTTATCCACCTGTAGAAATTAACTAGTTGAGCCTTCCAAGTGTTTACAAAACATGAATGTTCCAGCTTTTTTTTTACTGTCCTTTGTGAATTGTTGCATGTTAAACTATTGGAAAGACTTTCACCGGTTTAATTTTCCTCTCTTTCCCTTTCAGGCACCATGAGACCAGTGCAGAGGAACTTCTACGAACCGTCATCCGCCCCGGGCAAAGGAGTGGTGTGGGAGTGGGAGAACGACAATGGCTCGTGGACGCCGTACGACATGGAAATCTGCGTGACCATCCAGAACGCCTATGAGAAGCAGCACCCCTGGCTGGACCTGACCTCTCTGGGCTTCTGCTACCTCATCGACTTCAACAGCATGTCTCAGACCAACAGGCAGAGCCAGCGCAAGCGACGGCTGCGGAGACGCATGGACCTGGCCTACCCACTCATCATGGGTTCCATCCCCAAGTCGCAGTCCTGGCCGGTGGGCGCCAGCTCAGGCCAGCCCTGCTCCTGCCAGCAGTGCATCCTGGTCAACAGCACCAGAGCCGCCTCGAATGCTATTTTGGCCTCGCAGCGGCGCAAGCTCTACGGAGGGACGTCCGGCAACACGGGTGCGACAGGAACCCTCACTGTGGTGAGGCAGAGCAATACCTTCGCGGGCACCTCCCTTTGGTCCCCGACATCCGGCTCCTCAGGCACCAACAACAATAACATAAGTGTGGGAGGTGGGCAAGCCAAAGCTGAACAGGTGCAGTTTCCGCTGTCCTCTGCCAACTTTCCCTGTTCCCCAGTGATGCCATCGCTTTCATCCGCTCACGGCCACCACCACGCGCTCACCATCAACGGACAGAACAACCTGAACCGGCCGGGCACCCAGCGCATCTCCGTGGGGACAGCCAGAGGAGCCATCCCACCAGGGTAAAGCGTTTTTTTTACCCTAATTTTCTCGTCTGGGTTTTTCTGGAGTCTGCCAAGCCTTTTTACTCGTGATCATGTGGGCATGATGCTCAGATTCAGTCAAATTTACAGTTCAGGCACTGGGTGGATAAAAAAAGAAAGAAAAACCCCAAACAGCCAATCTCCATGTCTGCTTCACAAAGCTTTCCCCCGAATGTGTCTGCTGCGCCGTACTCATTTTCTGTCTTTCTCCGCTTCCTGCTCCGCTGATTTATGACTTCTCTTGTTAATGTGCTGATCAATAGA
The DNA here is from genome assembly GCA_032164315.1 of Malacoctenus gilli. Classification (NCBI taxonomy): domain Eukaryota; kingdom Metazoa; phylum Chordata; class Actinopteri; order Blenniiformes; family Labrisomidae; genus Malacoctenus; species Malacoctenus gilli. The sequence continues at coordinate 4,991,595 of JASSRZ010000011.1, forward strand.
TCTGCAGAAAAAGCTGCGCTGATTCTACCCCTTGCTAGACTTTCCTGAGGAGTAACCCTTTTTCTTCCATCTGTGTGTCTGCCATGGGTACTGCTCAATAATGAGCTTATGTTGGCCCCAATAGGCGTGAAATGCTGCAGCTCCTCTGGATCCTTCTGTTGCTTCAGCCTTGAACTAATTTGTCAGTATCACACTCCGCTGTGATTGTTGTGTCGTGGATCGTGAAGCAGTTTTGACATCATATGTGAAATTTATGTGAATCTGTGTGTGTGTGTGTGTGTGTGTGTGTGTGTGTGTGTGTGTGTGTGTGTGTGTGTGTGCGTGCGCGCGTGCGTGCGCGCGTGCGTGCATGCGTGCGTGCGTCTGTGTGTGTGTGTGTGTGTGTGTGTGTGTGTGTGCGTGTGCGTGTGAGTGTGTGTGTTTAACAGCATCTTTGTCTCACAGTGTGTGTGAGTGTGTGTGCACAGTCAGATGTGAAGCGGGCTCTGGTTTAGCTGTGGAAACCTATTTGCCATGGAGGCAGAGCTCCACTGGGGAAGAATGAATAATGGATCAAGGAAAAATGGGAGCTTCAGCAGAGCGCTCTGACCTCAGAGCAATTCAGAGAAAGGAACTCAGGAAGAGAAGTGTGTTAGCGTTGTAACTGATACTTCAGTCCCCCTATCCTGCTTTCTTTTACTAAAATAAACCCTCTCCTGATCTAATTTGATTCCATTTTGTTCTCACCGCTCATGGGGAGAGACACACTTACTGTATGTTTGAATAATACCCTCTTCCACCGGAGCGCAAACGCTTTCACTTTCTGTGGCCTAATTCAGTGTCACCAACATGAACAGGAAGTTTTTGTTCTCTGTGAAGGGCTTGTTTTGAACACTGACGAAGCGAGAACTTACTTCGCAAAGTTTTGAGAGAACCACCGTCGGCTGACCGACTCAGACATTTTCTTTTATGTTTTAGTCATCTTAAGGGAGACTCAGGTGTTCAGGGGTTAAATTGCTACTTTTTTAACCACGCAGCACCCTTCTGCAGAGCACAAGCGCTCGAGAGGAAGAGACAGGGGGTTAAGGCAGGGTACGCAGGTTCCCAGGCGAGTGGCTCCACATACAGGATGAGTGTGGTTAACATACAGACACAGCAGGACATGAGAACTCAAAAACAGACACACACACACACACACACACACACACACACACACACACGCACACACACACACACACACCAGCTGAAATGTGAACTCCCTCGCACATTCCCACGAGCATGCTGCAGACAGATAACAGAGGAACCCACACAAAATGTAAAACATCAGATCTGTTTTTCACACACCCACACCCTAATATAACTGTTGTTGGGCACTACAAAGGTATTTGGCAATGTGAGGCTTGTTTACACGAGTTTAAATTTATAAATAATCATATAGGAAGCCGCGCTGTGTTTCTATAAGGGCCGATAAACCGTGTGTGATTCATTTGGTCTCGACATGAAGCAGCACAGCACCATATAGGCTTTTACGACTTGTGTGTCATTCAGGATGAAGGCTGCAGTTCAGATATTGATCTTTTTTATTGTCTAAAGGAACCGCTGCTTGTAAACTGGGGGGGGGTGATTGGAGGATTGGGGGGAGATGTTGTGTGCATCTGTCTTACATGGGCAAATATTTGAAGTGGCACCATCTGCTGGCTTGTGTCAACACATCAGCTTATCTTATTACCGAGCAGCCCACATATCACCACCTGCATAGTATGGCAGTGACAGATGCAGACGCTGATCGATTTTTCTTTGAGTTATTGAGCTCGGACTCGATTCTCGCTATTGAAGCAAGGCTGCAATCAGGGTGTGAATTGTGACAAAAGGCAACAAAGTCCGCGGTGACGGCTTCAGTCAACAATTGCCCGTTAACATTTTACAGCTCAACAGTGTCGTTTGACCGTAAGAATGAGCAAACGGAGCTTAATCTACCGTTCACAGTAATCCTTTGATGTCTCCTTGTGGACAACTCGGTGTCACCCGTTGACCTCTTGCTGCTTATTCGGTACTGTGGGAGGAAACTACTGTGAGTTAAGAAAAAAATCCACTGGCACACAAGGGGACAGTAAATGTGCTGTTAGGCAACAGTGCTGACCACTGCCCCACCGTGTGGCCACTTTAGGGACTTAAGGGTCGCTTGGCTTTCACCTAAATGCTGGCTTTAACCACAGGCCTGTTTTTATATTGGCTTTATTTTCCTTTAATCATTGACAAAGTGTCTATTGTAACTGGCTGTAGATTCAGTGAATTATTATTGCAGTAACGAGGATGAGAGTCAGGAGTAACAATCAGGGATTCTCTGAGATTCTCCCATGTAGCTCAAAGTTGGACTGCTGATAGAAAGATTGACGACCCAAAATAAATGTCATTTGAGGAATAATATTTAGTTATGTGATGATTTTAATAGAATATACTATTTCACAAAAAAACGATTGTCTCTGACTCTGTTCAGTTTGTGAAACATGGTGGAAACAATTCTGATGTTTTCTTAGTTCGAATGAAAAAGCTCCCGAATCACGTCTGCCAGCAAGCTGCCGCCACCGGCGTCGGCTGCATCTGCGAGTTCCCGGTGTCAAGAATCGCACTCTGAGTTTTGACTGGAGGGCTGTTTAGTGTGTGGAGAGCAGAGATCATTATCCCTCGATGGGCAGCTACGCTCCGCATCTCCCCGTACAATAAAAATTAAAAGTGAAAGAAATGAATAAATCATGAGAGCTTGTGACGACCGAACTGGGACCATTTTGCAGATAGTTGGTGGCTTTTATTGCACTTTTTCAGGGCATTTTAGGCACAATTCGACATGTGCCCCCCACCTCATCCCCCCTGCTGCTGACATCAATACGCAATTAGGCACACATGTAGTTCTCTCCTTCCAACCCACCCCCTTCGCTATGTCGTTATAGCGCATAATAAACAGATGAGGAGATATTAGGCCTCTGTCAGCACTTCCTCAGCTCGCTGCAGAGTCTGTTTTTTACAGTCGTGTCTTATTGAGTTCTTAAAGCAGATCCGGGGTCCCTTCAAAAAAGAGGAGGACCAGGAAACGGAGGAGGAGCAGTAACCTGGACCCCCCTGACAGCCAAACGCCCAGATTACTGTGGTGTGAATTGATAATGTTCGCAGGATTTATTAGTTTTCAGTCAAAGTTACAGCTTTCAACACAGGGAAAAAGAGGGCTCAAGCATTTCCTTTTGGTTTGAACACGTGTTGCTGCCGTGTCACAGATGATGGGACTGTTGCGTGGCTCAGCTGTTTCTCCCTTTTTTTGTTGCCCACAGGAAGGCAGCAAAGGAGGGCGCACAGGTCAGAAGGGAGAGAAGAATTTGAGTTGTCAGTGTGAAATAAAATACAGAGGTGACGAAAGTTCATCGGGGCTCAGTGAGAGTGTTGCATCTCGACTGAGGGCGCCACGACGGAGCGCACTTTAAAGGTCTGCGCGTGTTTACAGGGATGATGAGGTGTAGCCCTAATTGCTTTCAAGACATGAGTCTAAGCCAATAAAGGCTATTGTTCAGTTTATTGGATTTTTTTTATCTATGAAAACGCAGTTAGGAAGGACAGATGATGCAGCGTTAAGGATTGTCAGTAAAGTGTGAAGAGAAGCCTTCAAATTCTGCTCTCAGAACAAAGCCAGAACAGACTTTTATGTGAATAAACCATAAACACTGTGGATTTAAGTGTTCGCATTTGCTTCCCTTTACCAATAAGGATCTTCGGCTGCTGCAAGTGTTTGTTTCTTCCTCATTTTTTCCGACGCAACTGCTGTTTTCTCAACATATTTGTGTTCGACACTCTAACTGGTAGTAAGGTCTCCGCTCGAACCGGGAAGCGATGAAGATAAAACGGCATTGCTAATGATTGTTATGTAGCAGATTTCTGACCTCATCCTCTGTAACTGTGCGCATGCAGTTTCGTTTGTGGAAATTTGCAGACAGCACACAATGAAAGGGTGTTAAGGGCTCTTGTGGTGTGTTGTCCTATTTCCTCCCCATATGAAAATTATTTGTTTGATCACAGTGTGCGCCGCGAACACCCTAAATTATACATGCGCTCATAAAGGGAGGCAGCTTGTTCATGGTGTGTTTTGATTAGATTAAGTCCTAAGTGCATGTTTAATTGAGGAACCCTCCCACTGGGCGCCACCTCTTCCTTTGTTCCTGAGGATCAGATTCTGCTTGAGTTGATTACTCTTGCTTGTATTGTTCCCCAAAAAAAGTAGCATGCTGCCTTCATTTTCCAGACACGTGAAAATAGACATCTTGTATGGAGTGAAGGGCAGCTGTGAGCTGTAAAGTATTGACTGTTTTATTTTTCATTTCTCAAAGCCACAGCTGCTGGAGGTGACTTGACCATCTCTTATTCCTCTGCTGTAGTTAAAGGTGTGAAATCCTGCGCTTGTGGTCTCCGCAAATGTCACAATCCGGCTCGTTCGATCTGCACATCAAGATCCGTTTGTTTTGACATGCGTTCTGGTTTCTGGTCCACTGATGTGGGACAGTGTCTCTGTCCCCCTCTCGCACAGAGAAGTGTCAAGACATGCCAGCAGCGGCAGCCGGGCATCGCGCCCCCTGCTTGGTTATTGCACTCAGCCTTCTGAGGGGCTTCCCCTGGCACAGGAACAGAAGCTCACGCTAATACAAAAGCGAACAGCTGATGCAGCTTTACACTGCGCCTCGGAGCTGCTGGGCCGAAGACCTCAGCCGCTTCAGAGTCGGCGAGGATTCCTGCTACAGAACGAGAGAGCTTCCTTGGAAATTGTTTCACAATTCCTGCTTTGTAAATTTTATTAATTACAATCAACGTAATCAATTTAAAGGTGTTCAAATAAGATGCAAGACCATTGTAGTTGTTCAGTGGCTCAAACTCGTGGCAGATCTACCTTTCAACACAAGACCCAATTTTTCAGCATCGACAAATGTCAATTTGTACATCATTTTCAGTAGATCACATGCTTTTATTTTGAAAATAAAACACATTTGAGAATCAACTTGATATAAAGCAAATCTAGCAAAAACTTGAACATATTTCCAATACACTACTGATGGATCCTGGCGGCTAGCAAGCGTGTTGCTGCACAGTTGTTGAAAACTGGCCTTTGGTATCCAGTAATCAATAAAAAGAGATCCAACTCTTTAGAAAATGAAAAGTAGCTTTCTTCCTCTTTGTAAAATGTTGCAAACATCTGCTGGGCAGAACTGGTTTTGCCCTCATAGCACTTGCGTAATGCTTCACTTCCTGCTAATTGCTAACATTTTTCGTTTAACTCACCAACACTGGAAAATTAGCTCTTCATAACAAATACACTGGACCTGTTATCAACACTATCCAAAAGCCAATTCTTAATAATTTCACGCGTTGTGACTTCAATCCAGACACCTATTATTTTAGTATCAAATGAGTGAGCATAAAAGGCGGCATTCTGTCCTGAACATGAGGTTTAATCTTGTGACGTTCAGTTGTTGCAGTGACGAATCACATAAGGTGCCTGGTTCGTAACAATAACTAACACGACATGTTTTCTTGAAACTAAACGTCGGACTCATTCACATAATCGCATCTTTGTTGTGCTGTGATATCACTGAGCCGAGGGACGGAACCTCAGTCGCAGGCGTCGCACCGTGTGATGCCGTTTGAATGGAGGTTTCTGCCCCGCGGAGGAGGGAACTCCTTCACTTGTGTGCTCACATTAATGCTCCGAGCGCTTTTGTCCGCTCGGCTCCACAGATCTCGAAAAGCGCGCAAGTCAACTGTCTTTGTCGTCTGCGTCGGCCATGAACTCCAACCTCTCCAAATGTCACACTGAATCAGGCTCTGCTGCAGTGCTTTGTGCATGAGTCAGGCTGTCTCATCCCATCACACTCGTCTCTGTCTCTGTGGTGAAGCACATGTGACACTCTAACTTGAGTGTTTCTTTGTGGCATGCAGAGCAGAACTATCTGCTGCCCTCAGGTTTTTCTTTTTTTTTTTTAGCTGTGGGGAAATAAGTAGCGGCGCACTGTTGGGACAATTTACGGCCCATTTTTAGAAGTCTCAAGGTATCAAGACAATATTAAAAAGTGGATTTCAAAAGAAACGGTATTAAAAGAGCTGCATAAGACTGCTCTTCTTTAGGAGGATCGCAGCTGCACGATAAGAAAACCTGCAATGTGTGATGATGTTGACAAATATTGTGAACATGATGTGATTTAAGGTTAAATGTTTTAACATTTTAATTACAAGATTTTTTAACAGACTCTGCTTGTATCTGTCACTTTCTTCATCGCAACACTCACTCGGCTGCTTTTCCACTCAAGCCTCGGCTCGTCTCGGCTGTACTTGGTTTTGGTCATTTTACATTTGAGCGACTCCGTAATTTTGTTCGGGGGCGTGTTTTTTTGATGTTTGGTGCTTCATTTGTTTGATCCTATTTTTGCTCTTTGCTGATCCTATTTTTGCTCTTTGCTTTTCTTTTTTTAGCGTTCCTGCCCTCCCAGTGAAGAACTTGACTGGTTCTGGACCAGTGCACCCAGCACTCGCAGGTCAGAGCACATCTGCTGTGCAACATTTCAGGTTTTTACTCCTGTTCAGATGGGTTGTTTTCTTCAGGTAAAAGATAACATGTGCATCCCTACTTTCCTCCCCCAAAATTTAAATCGATGTTTGCTTTTTCCACTCTTTCTGTGTGTGTCTGTGTGTGCTTCATATATGCATCAGGTATGACAGGTATCCTGATGTGCGCTGCAGGTTTGCCAGTTTGTCTGACTCGGGCCCCGAAGCCTATACTGCACCCACCGCCCATCAACAAGAGCGACATGAAGCCCGTGCCAGGGATCAACGGCATGCGCCGCAAAACCAAGAAAAAACACCTGAGGAGAGGTGAGACGGATCAACAAGGGAGCCACAATCAAACAAACACTGTCAAACGCAGCCATTGTGTATATTTGCAATGCGCTGGTGAAAAAGGAGGAAATGTTTTGAGGAAAGGGACAGACCAACTGCTGACAGTCACCAGACTTTCTCTTTCCTGCCAAGTTTTGCAAGATGTTTCCATATCAGCTGTCAGTGAGTCTGTTGTTCAGCGCGAAAACATAACCACCAAACAAACTGTGGAAGGACCCATAATTGTTCTTTAAATGCCTCCCGGTTAGCCTCCATAATGTTTGCACACACACACTCCCGAGTGTCCTGGAACTTATACGCACGAAAAAAGACAAATGTCCTGGAGAATATTTTGTCCTCTTTCTTTTCTCTCTCTCGTGAATGAACACAGACAAGTCTTATTATTATTATATTATTATCTTTTTTTTTAGGGTATTGTTATATTGTTATTGTTATATTATTATTATTATTATGAGTCAATATTTCCAGAGACGTATGTGTTGTCAGCTGTCCTAAGAGGGTGAAACTTAGCGATATTTGCGCTCATAGAGCCGTCCCGGTTTTCCAGTGTTTCCATGTGAGTTTTCAGCTAAATACGCAAGAAAAAAATGCAACCTCATACTCGAGAGTTTTTCTGCATCGACATGCAAGTGTGACGCTTCCTGTTGGCAATGACGTTAGCATAAGTGCTAATTCAGCTTCGGGATGAAATGTCCTGGAAAATAGTTTTAAGACACGAGTGGAAACCCTGGTGTCATAATTCTGACTGTAGTTCGCTGACGACTATGTAAAGAAGCGTCCCTGTGCATGCAAAAAGAGAGCATCTGAACTGTACAGTAGGAAATATTCACAAGTAAGTGTAATAAAACTTCCATTTGTAATTTCACAGTCGTAACAGAACTTGCAGATTGAAGGAGGGAGTTGTAAAGATAGTGATTAACAAGGTTCGTTGCAGCGAGCTGGTTCGAGGGAGGTCGGCGTGTTTGGTTGGACGACTCTTGGCTTGAATAAGTGCTGGTCGATGCAAGCTGTAGAAGTTTGCCCTCCCCGAGGAACCTTTGTCCTAATTGATCAGTGAAGCTGTCGGGCTTTCATCCCTGCACCGCGCTCATCCTTTCATTCAGCCCTTCAAATCCCTCCCTTTACTCTACACATACATTTTGCTGTGTGCAAACAGAGCTGTAAACATTTTGGCAGCCACGTTCTTTCCTATTATTCCCTATGAATTATCCGACACACGACTGTGAGTTAGGAGGAGGATCCCTGCAATGAGCGGCTAATTATCAGTGTTCAGTCGGCAGTCAATTCCACATACTCGCTACTATAACTTAGAGCTTTCCTAGAGGCATACATATTAATAATCACACTCCACATCCCTAAATAAATTTGTGTTAATACTTCAAAATGATCGTGCCGGTGATTGTTAACAGTCAGACTGTGGATTGAGGAATTAGTTGGTGCTGCCTTGCAAAAAGGCATGAACTCAGGCTGACTGGAGGGATTTGGGATCAATAGAGATGTGTTTTTTCCTTGTTTAGGGAGATTTAGCTTTATCCGTTTCTGCTTTCGGTGCAGAAAATGGCCAGAGAGGATTTTGATCCAGTTAATAAAGCCATCAAACACCAATCGTATAAAATATGTAATTGAATCGCATCTGTCTTTTCTCTCTCCTTCCTCGCTCTTCTCTCCTGCTCCCTGCCTTCCCTCTCTGTCTTGTTTTTTTTTTAAGGGAATAGCTTTTTTTTGAGGGTATTGTTTTTTGCACCGGCTGTGTCTTTCTACTGCTCCCGTTCCCTCTGTTCACTGGCTGTCCCTCAAATGAACAAACAAAGGCTCCAGGGGAAAAGAGGTTGCCTGTAAGCGTATTAGGGATGTAAGCTGTGGGTGTTCTCTCAGCCATGGTAGCCTGGTTGCACACAGGGATTATGAGAGAGTGTGGGTAAGGCTGGTTGGTATGTGCCAGTTTGAAGGTGACCTCCTCTTAAACCTTACAGACATGTGAACTTTCTGAACATGTGCACCCGTGCGACTTTAGGGTTCAATACTTTTGCCAAATGACAATCGCCAAAGGTTTTCGGCTGAATTTTATTGGAGTTGTCTTGTCTTTGCATTTTCTGTGAGTGAATGGCTGCTTTTTTCCCCCTCCCTGATGATAACTTTTTGTTTTGTATGACAAGGAAAAAACCCAGAGGATGTGGTGCGGAGATACACCGAGAAGATTAAAGTGGTTCCAGATGAGGTACAAGAATGGCACAAAAGGATGCGCGCGAACAAAAATAAAACTATGCATTCAGAAGTAAAGTCACTCGAACACAGCGTCACGTGCCAGTCGAATGACATCTGAAGTATCATGGTTTGGCTATTCCAGGACTGTACCATCTGCATGGAGAGGCTGGTCATGTCATCCGGCTATGAAGGCGTCCTGCAGCACAAAGGCATCAAGCCAGAGCTGGTGGGCAAACTTGGCAAATGTGGGCACATGTACCATCTGTTGTGCCTGGTGGCCATGTACAACAATGGCAATAAGGTGGGTAAAAGCCTGCGAGCCAGGCGTTGTTATGATGTCACTCTGGGCTCAAAATATAAACGCACGATGTCTTACAGCTCGACTAAGTTTTGCTTTTGCAGAGTGTGAATTATTATTGTCGGGTTTTTTTTGTTTGTTTTTGTTGTGATTTTTAAATCAATGTGGCTTTTTTCCTCTGGGCAGGACGGCAGCCTTCAGTGTCCAACCTGCAAAACCATCTACGGGGAGAAAACAGGGACCCAACCGCCCGGGAAGATGGAGTACCACGTCATCCCCCACTGCCTCCCTGGCTACCCCGACTCCAAAACCATCCGGATAGTCTATGACATTCCTGCTGGGATCCAGGTAGAAACTGCCTCTCCCCGCTGAACCCGCCGCGCCACCTCTGTGCCGTGATCCACCGCCGCTCCCCCCTCCGAGTCTGTGAACTTTCTGTGACTGCTTATCCGCTTAAGTCTGACGGACAGTCGTTCGTGCAGGAAGGTGCAGTGTCGGGGCACCGAGGGAACAGCATTTTCAGGGTATCACTCAGTGGCTCAATTCAGCAGGTCAGAGAGGGAGAAAACGCAGAGAGGCTGTTGTCGTTTGTGCATTAGGTTAAAAAATACAAAGGTGGAAAGTACGGGACAAAACCAGGCGATAAGAACACCAAATTTACACTATTTTAGGGGGATAAAAGCACAATTTGACAACACAATAAAACTCTAAAGGTTCTCATTCTTGAAAAACTAATATGTCTACAACAGAATATATTGCGGCCACAGTTTGAGCTGGTGTGTTTTGCAGAGAGGAGAGCGCTTTGTGGTTCATCCTGACGGCTCCTCTAAATGGATTCATTAGGCTGACCTTTCCCCACCAGCAGAGTCCTGGAGTCCCCAGGTTCCTGGCTCACTGAGGGTCGTCTTAGCCCAGAGTTCAACAGCCGCACAGCAGCAAAGAATAATGCAGCAGCCAGCACACTTGCCTCTGTTTTATCTCCCACAGTCAGTGCGTCTGCTGTGGAGCAGCACCGATCAAACTGACTAACATATCTGTTCACATGGAGGGCACTTAATTTGTTCGAGGAGACAAAATAGATAGAGATACCCCAAAAAAAGCTTTGAAACATCAGTTGCAATAAAACATTTTTTATATTGAAAGTCGGGGAAAGTCGGGACAATGCTGTTTTATTCGTGCTTGAATATAGTTTTATATATTTTGGGGAGGAGCTATAATGCATCTGCTCTTTCGTTTACCAGCAGTTGATTAATTAAGCCTTTTCAAGTCTCTAAAACACCAAGGGAGCCATATTTACCAACAGTTACATATTTACTGTGCATATGGCTGATTTTAAGCAGCACGAACAATAAAGTTTGTCCTCTGGGTGCGGATGACATTTTCTGCACAATTAGGCGGTAATTGGAGGAGATGGACGTGTAATGTTTGTTTCTTTACTCGACATTTTCTACCAGACCAATGAACACCCCAACCCCGGGAAGAAATTCAGTGCCAGAGGGTTTCCTCGGCACTGCTACCTCCCCGACAACGACAAAGGCAGGAAGGTGAGCCTCGATCCTCCTCGTTGTTGGTTTCTCTCCTTCTCGCTGCAGACAGAGACACATTGTCTCTCTCTGTTGCGTGTCTCCAGGTCTTGAAGCTGTTAATCATGGCCTGGGACCGTCGCCTCATATTCACCATCGGCACGTCCAGCACCACGGGCGAGTCGGACACGGTGGTGTGGAACGAGATCCACCACAAGACAGAGTTTGGCTCCAATCTGACTGGCCACGGTTACCCTGACCCCAACTACTTGGACAACGTCCTGACAGAGCTGTCGGCCCAGGGGGTTGGCGAGGACAACCTAAAGGACTGACGACCGTCCCTGAGTTTGGGAGACAGGAACGCAGCCCGACACATCCCATCATCTGCATTAGGGTGGAGGGACAGCACATCGCAGGCCACCATGCAGCCTACTCTTTAACCCCCACCAACAAATATATCCAGCAGAAGTGGTGGCATGAGAGCAATGGAAGCAAAAATCAATGGTTTGGTCTTTATAACCTCGGACCCCCTCCCTCCCCCCTCCCCTGCGGTCTTCATGCTTTGAGCATGTTGTGTCCACGGCAACATGTCTGTGAGGGTGGAGGATGCTCTCCAATGTTTGAAGGTGGAGCTCAAAGGTATCAAACCTGTCTTAGAATTCGGACTCGAGCTGTTTTTCCTTTTTTTCGGAGCTGGGAGTTCGATAACAACAGGGCCTTGAGGTATGCGAGCGTTTATTTGTTAATGCTACACTCCACAACGCATGGCCCCAAGTTACGCTGCAAAACTAATCGTTCAGCAAGTGTCTGCAATCAAGCGAGATGTCAGTGGGATTCGTTGTTGCTTGATTTCAAGAAGACGTTTTCAAGAGCAGCTTTATGAAGAGAACAAACTATTATTTGCCTTCCCCATTAGATATTAGAATAATGTTCTGACTTGTCACAAGTGGAGTAGCTTTGGTTTTCTTCAACTTGATTGAGAGGCTCTCGGCTGTGTTGTCGTCAGTCTGGTTTACTCCCGGTCTGACGAAGGGTTGTTCGAGAAAGTGTTTGGTACTGCATGACGTAGAGTCCACAGAGCCCGGTAATCGTTTGGTAATAAATGTGTGTTGTGTGGTTAACCTTGTTGACTGCCTGCGAGAGGGGATGTGAAATAGATGAAGTGGGCAGGCTGACCTGTCTGTTTGCGGTGCAGTTTGAGAGGCTGAGCCCGTGAAGTGGAATCAGTGCCCGAGCTCCAAGGTTAAATTCATTTGTTTTGTTGACACACTGATGATGCCGGCCTCTGTGAATATAAAACCCGCGTTATTATTCTCCCTGTTGGAGCCGACCAAGGCGTTGGCATGATCCATCACGCTGGCCATACGCAAAGTGCAACCGCGCGAATTGCGTGCTTGGAGGCGTTAATGTGTTTGGCTTGAAGTCCTGGAGGAAACGAAGCCGAACACACAAATGGACATTCCCCTTTCCAACGCCAAACAGATTTCCCTTTGGAGATCCACTGTGGGCGGCGGCACTCCCACTCCCACTTGCCCGCCATCTGCAAGTCTCCGGTGAGCCTGTTTGCAACTCAGTCAGTTGTTGGGGTCAATCCTGATGTGTTGCTATGCCCTCAATCTCCTTTTCCTTCTCATCTGCTCAGTGATTCAATCGAGAAACAATGCAGATGTTTGTTAGTCATTTTTTTGTTGTTGTTTTTTGTTTATTTCCTCCTCCTCTTCCTTCTCCTCCCCCTCCTCCTCCTCTCCATTTTTAGATGTTGTGCCCAGGAGCTAATGGTTTTTTGAAGGTCCTCAGTGGAGCTCTTGTGATGTCTCTTTACTCCGAGATTAAAGATAACCCAGTGCTGCATAATTCTCCACGAGTATATCCGATCAATTTTAATGAGCGAGGGTGTCGGTGTTGGGTTTATCGTGGGGGCACCCAGCTTGGGGGGCTTGATTTTTTGGGGTGAATCACAGTCTTCCATTGCACTTTGAGGCAACTTTTTTGTTTATCCTGTCGTTTAATTTTTAGAAAAACGTCTTAAATTGCAACTTAAACTTGTCCTTTTTTATGTTGATGTTTATAAACAGGCTTGCGATGCTTTAAAAAAAAAATAAAAAAAAGTATAAAAAGTACGTATATAATATACATTCGCAGATGTGATATACCTTTAAATTCAGCTCGATTTGAGTCAATGGTGTAAGTTTAATTTATTTTTGTACTCTTCTATACAAAAAGATATAAAGACTGTCCCACATATCTAAACACACGCACATATTAACATGAATACATAAAAGTCTGGCAAAGAATTTGTCAGTATGTCAGGGACGGAAACATGTATGACTTGTTATGGACGTCTTATATTACAAATAGTTTTAGCGTATGCTGCTGTTGTTACCCTAATGTAGAGTCTATGTAGTCGATCCTCCGTGGGACACAATAAATACGGTAAATGTGTCTTTATTATTGGTGGGGGAGCTTTAGCAGCATGAAGATGGCCGTGCCCTCCCCACAAATAGGCCATTTCTCTTTTGTACTCGTCCAGAATGTGGGAAAGGATGCATTCAGACATTTTCTCTTGTTTGGGGTGGGTTATAAACAGCCTTGGTCTGCTGCAAATGCTCTTAATAGTTTGTTTAAGCTCAGTTCAGTGAAACAAACATTGAGGAAAAATGCGTTTATTCTCAAAGCCGTTGCATTTTTTACCACCTATATCTGTGCATTAGATATGAGGTGTGCACATGGGGGGGGGGGGTCCCATGGTGAGGTTTTCGTGGGTCTCATCAACGAAGCAGCGCGGAGGGTTATTTTCATCCTTGGCTTTTTTTTTTTGTAGAACATCAGACATGACAGGAAGTCCGCCTGAAACAATAATAGTCACGACTGGCTTCATTTTCAACCAGCTGTCCGCTTGCAACATGCATTACGTATCAATGCAATATTATCTATGAACTCGTTGTATACAATCATTTTCAGCCGACTGTCGCCTGGATTTCACACAAGAAAATCAGAACGAGACTCTTTCTATAATCTTTTATTTTGACGGTCCCTGCTTGTGTATGTTGGCGGGAACATTTGGTTTCACAGGTCAGAGATCTGGTTGGGAGTCTGCAGCCTTCCTCAGAAGCAATGTGGGGGTGGGGCTCCAAGGACAAGGAAAGCCACTGATTTCTATTATATTTACTCCTGAAAAATAGCCTTTAAATGGCCTTTATTTGGTATATTGTGTTACTTTTGTGATGCCAGAGAGCATCTATATGCAAATATTGTGTAATTTGGCTCTCTTAGATACATTTTTTTTTCTTCTTCTTCCTTTTCAAACATTGTTGAATGTATGAGAGCTACAACAAACTACTAAAAGTATTTTCCAGAGGTTTTTCTCTCAGTTCCAGGTTTGAAAACAGTCACTTTTTGACTTCAAGTTTTTTCTCCACACGTTTCAGAGTTCCCCCTTCACGAAACACACACGCGGGGCTCAAAGAGCGAATGCTTTCAACCTATCAGGGATTTTTTTTTCTTTTCCATGTCGACTCAAGTTTCAGCAAAACTAGAGAAATCCAAATGTTCGCTCCTTTGAAGTTTCCTTTTCTGTGTGTCGGTCTTGTGACGCCAACGATGCAGGCCCTTTAGAATTTTCAGGTGTGTACAGAAAAAAAACTTGGGAATGAAGAATTCAAACGGCTTGGTGTCTGATCAGAAAACAGAAAAAAGAGAGAGAGAGGTAGTTTTTATGCAATTTACTATTTTTAAGACCTATTACATGATTTATGTGTAGCAGGAAGGCTGATTTCATTTGGTGTCAATGACGATGGATGTTTTTGTTACGGGGTTCCTACCTCCAGGTTTCTAAACAAGAGGGGTTGCAATCCGAAGATGTTAACGTGTATTAGAAAACATATATTTTTGATGTCTTTTTTTGAATGAACTCTCACATAACATTTCTGTATTACTCTCTATATGATCCATTCCATGATGTTATATTTGCTGAGACGTGGGATAAGGGATGAGATGTCACTTTGTCCGAAAACATATGAAGTATTACCAGTTGTACTCTCCTCGTGGTGTCCAGTGCAAACCATACTTCTCTCTAAATGATTCCTTAGCATTTTGTGTGGATATACTGTATGTTTGTGTAAGTCTGAGTGAATGTGTGTGAATGTGAGCATCTGGTAAACGAAGCTTAGGTTCATGTCCTTTAAAGATACAGTAATGTTCTCTGAGAGGTGCATGATAACCAACTGTGAGCAAGTTTTCTAGACAATGCAGAGCTCCTTTTTTTGTTTTTTTTGTTTTGATTTTTTTGCATATGAAACCATCATAGCTTCTCTAGAAAAATCACCTGGTTTACTGGTGATTTAGCACTGTGGTTTTTTGCAACTTCCTCCCGTTAGTTAGAGAAGTGTTTTCTTCGATCAGCTCTGATTTCTACAGGAAGGGGGTGTGGCAGCGTTTGGCTCCACCCCTCCCTCTTTCCACAACATGTGAAACATCCGACTGTTTTGCAATTTTAAGTGCCCATTTATTTGATATTTATCAAATCATCATTTGCGTGATTTGACTCAGCTTGAGCGGTATCTGTGTGTGTCGCCGTCTGAGACGGTGCACAAAACCGAGATCAGCTAAGAGCGAGATGTAGAGAGACATTGATTCAACTATAAAGGGCTTCTTAATCTACCGGTCTTTATTGAATTGTGATGACCTTGTTGCATGTCTGTGCGTTTCTTGTGGAAAAATAAATGTGCCCTCGATGGGATGGGGGGGTAGTTTGTTTGACCTTTTGTTACCTTGACTCTTTCGCGTGTACTTGTTTCTTTATTTATTGTGTCCTGCTTGCTTGGTGTGTCCTCCCTCCCTTCAGCTCCACTCCCTCCTTCTCGTTGGGCAGCTCGCCGCTGCGCTCCTCATTATATGGATATAAATGAGCCTTGCCGGGGCTGAGAAGTGCAGCAGGAACAGTAAATTTGCTTTATGGTCATTTTCTGTCTCTGGCTGCTGTAAGTTGGTTGTGGTGGAGAGATGCGTACGAGAGCAAGCCTGGATATCTGAGCGGGCCCCCTTTGGAGTTCTCCCGTCCTGCACCCGTCTCTCGCCTTTCCCAGGCTCCACTGTGGAGGTCAGTCCTCTTCTGGCGTTGGTACCCAAGCCGCCCTCCCATGCCCTGCCTCCCCTCATGGCTCACCTCTCATGCCTAATGAGGGAGCTTGCAAGGAAACTCTGCTGCATCATTGCAGGTAGGTCTGCTCTCATTAGCATTTAAATAAGGCCTGGAGGTGGAACAGCTGCACGCTTTGTTTGGGTGGAATGATTTAACATTACATTCATGAACTTGTTGAATTGTAAAATGTGGTCATGGGAAAATTATATTTGTGACCGAAGCTGAAAAAAGAAAAAAAAATCAATGTGATGTCATGAAAGATATTCAACATTTTAGGTGCACCAGTTGCACAGTCCTAATGAAGCTGTCTCTTTCAAAGTAAAAGCCTGCAAGTAGAACCTGTCAACAAATGTCATTTACTTCCTGTACATCAGCTGCTAACAATGAGATCTTTTATTGTGAAAAAATGGGAAGTTTGAAAATAGTTTACATCCCGGAATGAGACAAATGGTTTATGGGTGTGAGTTTTGAGTTGCTCGTGTGAGTTTCAATCAAACATGAGCTTTGACAGCTCAGGTTCACTTTTACTTATTTTTGAATCCAATTACTTGACTCAACTTGAACTATTAATATTCCCTTCGCTGAATCAGGCCCTCAACTTTATTGGGAATCAGAAAACTAACCGACACAATTCATAAAAAATTGACTAGTATTAAAAAAAAAGGTTCAAAAAGAAGGTAAATTATCTGAATAATCACACTGATTTTCTCTCATTTCAGAATAATTTGCATCTTTTTTAAAATTAAATACAGATTTCATCTATATAAGCTAACTGAAAAGAAACAAAAGAAACCTAAATACATAAGGAGGTTTTCTTTTGCTAATGTATGAATTTGAAAGTAGACTTGTTTGCTAAATAATGAGTTTAATCGACAATACATTTGTGTTCACAGTAACAATCCACTTGGAACAAACTTTTAAAGTTAATTTGCAAGATAAAGTACAGGCAGTGTTTCCTTCTTATCACATTAGCCTTGTTTATGGGGAGCGTGAAGTTCACAAACCAGCCAAGATTTTTCCCAGGTACGTCAGGACTTGAGTGGCATCTAAATTAAAAGTAATGAATAAACTGACAGCTGCAATTAACAAAACACAAAAAAACAAGAATACTACCATGTTAAGAAAGGCTCTCAGTTGTCATGTCTGGCAAGTGCACTACAGTGGTAAAACAGGCTTCATGTTTATTCAGCAAAACAGTCAAAAAAGTCTTTAAACAGCCCCACAGCAGCAAACTGCTAAGATTTCACTACAATCACTTATTTTCTCTGTTTGCATGACAGACTGACTTAATGTAATATAGCTTAGTTTTATCTATACATCTTTTTATGGCTTTGTGAACATTAAAAGTGACATAAATACATGTCATCAATTTAAAATTGTGTTTTTGTTTCTTCCTTAGAGTATACTTGGCATCTCAAATAAATCCTGACGTGTGTAAGCCAAATGTCGTGGCACCCAAACATCCAACAAATGTAGTTTTCGCATGTACAAACACACTCCAGCTGTCTCTGATTCTCTGTATGTGGAAATTGTATCAACAACAGGTAAATATTACCCATATCACTCAGATAAAGCTAAAAAAAAAAGCAAAACAGCAACTGCCATCAATAATATTACATCAAAGGTTTCAAAGGACCGGCCATAGCACCAAACAAAAGCACATTGTTTTCTATGTTTTGTGTGCAGCAACATTTAAAATAGTCTGTTTGCTCACTGTACAGGCTGCGTAACACTGTGGCGCATCGATGGTCGCTTTATGATCTCATGGCTAAAAACGAACCCAACCTGTAATGTGGTGTCACTGCTACATTGTGGCCATGATGATTAATTGCCTCAATAAAAATACAAAACGTTGAGGAAAAAAAAAGCATATCAAAACAACTTACATTCAGGTACTGTAGATTACACTACAACAAATGTGGGGTTTTTTGCATAAAAATGTGAGACTGAGGATCTGTACAATATCCCAAAGTATAAAAGCTTTGTCTTTTTTCACATTTCACAACAAGTGGAGGCAGGCCATGCAACAGAGTGCTCGTTATCTACATAGAAAATATCAAGAGGGATCATGCTTCAGAGTCCCTCGTCCCCGTTTATCGTCAAGTGTCCTAATCTCTTGCCGGCGCTGTTGTCGGTGGCACTCAGAGAATACAAAAAGATTAAAAGTGGCACAGTTCCCTCTGCTCCTCAGAGCCAGCAGGAAATGTACTCAAAGGAGGAGGAGGCCACCCCCCCGACAATCACGAGAGTGGAGAGCTGATGCTCACTTGTATAGGATGTCACACCTCACCCTCATCCCCCAACACCCCACCACCCCCCCAATCCCCTTTCAGCCATCATTGTATACCAGTCCACCTGCAGCCTCAGACATTCAGGATTACGCCGCTGACGTCCTCTTGCTCTCTGCGCTGGAAGGTGGCGTGAGCCTGCTCCAAGTCTTCAATCACTGCCAGCAGCCGAGCGGCCAGACTCTGACCCGGCTTCAGGAGATCAGTGTTGCACTCAGCGCCATCTGTGACACGGAAAATGGAGAAGCTCTGAAAACGTTTCTGATGTTGTTACAGGCTGTTCGCTGGGGGCAACCTGCCTGTGCAACTGTTTTTTGGGCAAATCATTTTGTAGCACAACAGGGCTTCATCTCTTGTTCATTTTGTCATTTCACTCCTTTAGTTTTAAACATCTTGAACAGCAACTGAAATTGTTTTTCTGTTGTTTCTGAATTAACTTTTAATGCTCCGACAATACACATATGATTGAAAATGTTCTGGTTATTTGCAGAGGTGAAATACTTCAGGAATCTAGTTCAAATTGGGCCAGAAATAAATTCAAAATGAATGTGTACTCATCTGCAAAACAGTGTCACGTTTCTATGTATGAAAACAGTTGAACAGAGAAAAATTGGCATGAGTTTGTCAGCATTTCATGGACTTTCATGAAACATTTGACATGAACACCAACTGAATAATTTAGCAACTGATAATAAAGGTGAAATAAAAGCTTCATCCATCACAGTAGATCTCTGGTCTTACCCGGGAGAATGTCAGTGTTGATTGCCTTTTCCATGTTGCTCGACGTTGGATCAGCTTCCGGTATCCCCAGGTATTTTTTCCTGCGGTATCAGTCAGAATCGAACCATATGATCATTATTTCCCCTCTGAGAGCAGCTGCATCTCTCCTCCTGATGGCAGCTGAACGTTTGATTCATTGCACAGTCCGGGAGCGTCAACAGCAAAGCGACACGTCTCCTGCGTTGCAACATTGACCTCTAGTGTGCGGTCAATGAACTGCATGAGGGCGCAGGATGCTGACGGACGCGCTGACCTGAGTTTGTCTCTGCCCTGGAGAAGCTGCTTGAATATGGTCTGAGTCTCCACGTCCGGATCCAGAGGGTCACTCCAGTCCCCCAGAGTCACAGCAGAGTGGGTCCGACTGCAGCCTGTAACTGAGATACATCCCATTGATAAGACACATTAACCTCATGCAGTTAGTTGCAACTGTGAAGGTCTCACGGCGTTGTGCTTCCATATTTATTCAGACTTATTAAATAAGCATGACACAAACTGTTTAAGACTGTGAGAAAACACCCCAAGCAACGTCATTGCGCGTCGCTTACTAAATGTAATCAGTTGGAGTGAAATCACATTATTATTCAGGGATGCTTCTCTCCATTGAAGCAGTAAAAACATGGCAGCTACAAATTGAAAGTTTAGTCATTAAATATGGATCGCCTGGCTCTCATCCACTTTTGGAAGCCAGCTACAAGTTTGTCTGCCAGGAAACGAGTTCAAAAGTGTCACGTCATGAACCGAGTCTGCATGTTGATGGAGGACGTTAATTCCAGGCAATCTTTTCAACATCCATAGAGGGCAATTCAGCACCAGTCCTAATTGAGAATCTGAGTTTAATTTCTCATAATCGTATCATTAAAAGAGACGAAGCCAGACAGCCGGGCCACATCCTGAGTCCTCGTACGGATTCACACAGCATCGGAAGTGATAACTGCAGGATTACCCGCACGGTCTGCCTGCAGGCAGCAGGTCCACTTGCCACTGCGATGAGCCCCCGGGTGGAAAGAGGGCAGCATGCGCTCATTGTAGATGCTGGCTTTCCTGATCGCAGACAGCCACTGGTTCAGCTCGTTCACGTTCTGTTCAGATTGAAGACACACCACAGGCCTCCAGTTCATTGGACTGGAATTTGGAAGTAGCCTAACCGTTATAAAATACACAATACTTTGACTTTTTGAAAAGAATATTTGATTGTTTTCATGTGGTCTGAACTGTGAGATCACTGAAAATCGCTGGCACCTTGCACTGGATGTACATTGTGTGCAGCTGTCCATCGTTGTCCTGGGTGATGACCTGCATTACATTCTGCTGCTGAAAGGCATTTTCGTCCACCCTCTCCACAGCGCATACACACTGAATAGGGATTGAAGAGCGCACCTGCAACAGTTCAGCCATAACACCAATTAACACGAGCGTGTTGTCGCCGGATAATAACATCGCGTGATTTTGCCGGAGGCCCGTTTGCGATGAAGTTTAAGTGAAACAAGGACGACGGTTGATCACAGGGAAAAATTAATGAGGCCGTTTCTGCTACTGTAATGTTTTACACACACTGCGCCGCGTGAAACGGCTCAAGACAAGGAGGAAGTGATAAAGATGAGATCACTGTGGCAGCAAAGGCTACTTTAAAGTGTAAATCAGCCTCTTCCAGTGGGAGCTCTCCTCCCTGAGACTGGAGTGCTCCAACGTGGAGGAAAAGGGGCTAGGACATTGTCTGCAAACTGATTTGCAATGTTAGCATGAATATCCACAGCCTTCAATTAACCCTCGCCTTTATTCCAGTCACACAAAGCAGAGGCTGGCTCAAAGAGGGGGCTTTTTTAGTAGGCCAGACTGGGCTGCTCCCCTCTATGTCCCCCGTCTCTCTTCTGCTTCTGGTTGTTCAATAAGAGGAGATCATTATCACAAGGTGAGGCACCACATGGCAATAATACTAATGATGCGCGCACAAAAAGAGCGACACAAATGCACCGAAGCAAGCCGGACATAACTGAAATTTTTTCTTTCTGGGTGAGCTCAACCTATTAGAGGCTGAGATCAGCTTCAGACACCAGTGACCTTCAGTTGGAAAAGCAGAGGAGAAAGAAGTCGGGAAGAACGATTTTTTTGGCTCCACACCAACCTGCCAGTCATGAGTCTTCGCATATGACAACGTCTCGCTCGTCAGCCAGAAGTAGCGCTTTTTGAACGCGAAGCGGGACAGCAGCTGCGGCCCCTCTGCCTTGTATTTGTGGAGGTAACCCTCTTTGACCGTGACTGAGGGCAGGAATATTGCCCTCTGTGGGACTTCAGACACTGAGAGGGGAGGAAAGAAAGAAATGATTTTCAGACAAGCGACTGAATTTCTTTATCCATCCACTGGGGCACAAGTGTCCCAGCAAGAGCAGAAGCCATAACCCAGAAGTGACCTGCAGACCGCAGACAGATCAGTAATGCAGCACTGAAAGCTCGCTAACTTATTGCCAGCAAAAACGCATCAGTATCTACGTTAAGTTTGTGAAAATTTAACGCTACAGAAACTTAAGTCAGAAAACTCAAGAGGCACTGTTGCAGGTCTGTAGATTATCCTTATTTTGGTTACAGATCATCCAATTTGGTATCAAAGTGCAATAACTTTGAATATTTTCCGGATATACTTTTTCAGAGACAATATTTCGGAGAAAAAAAGGTTTGGAGGAACTGGTGTAACATATTTATGTAAGTGCACGTTCATCTATAGAAACACAAGGTGGTGCTGTGTCGATAGACAATTATCACAAATTTTGTAGGCAAACTACATATGCGGATTATAACTGCATATGTGGCACCTTCCTGTGAAATGGCTTCAAAGAGGAAGAACAAGCGTCCACTTTAGTTCGATAAATCCATCTGAAGAGCAGTAAATGTCAAACTGGCCTTTCAGAGAAAAGAGTGGGTGTGATGTGTACAAGGAGTCCGAAACATGATATGTCAGAGGGGGAAGATGTTTCACAACAACAGCCTCGCTGCTGACACATGACGGCAAGACAGCCGCCAAGACATGTTGTGTGCACCGCGTGGCGTGTACCAGCACCCGTGGCTTCTCACTCCAGCTCCCTGCCAGCTAATTAACCGTGTCATCTCTCTTCTACACATGGTATGAATATTTCACACACAGCTCCAGTATTGTTTTCTTTAATCCTCATATCAGTTGGAGCCCGTGAGGCTGGCAGGTGGCATGTGGCCGATCATCTCGGGATCGTGACCTTTGGACTTTCCAGTTCAGCGTTGTGCAGGGTGAATTCGGGCTTACTGGTGTCGTGGTCTATGTCGATCAGCTTGTCCAGGAAGTCCTTGACGGAGGCCACGCTGCGAAGGATGATGGGATGGAGGGGCGCCATCCACTGCTCCTTCCCGTGACCCAGCTGAAGGCCCAAGTTGCCGACACTTTGGAGTGCCTGGTGACCGAGAAGATACAACATCACCCCGACATCCACACTCGGTGAATGACAGCACATCTCAAAGTCAAAGATCAAAATGGCCTCCTGGGGGGCTGCGTGCTGCGAGGCCTTTTGTCCAGCCCACACCTGGCTTAGGGTGTGGAGGAAGTCCCTCCAAACAGAACCTCTCTGATGCTCGGCTTTGAACTGCAGTCTAGTCGCTGCACACATGGAGGTAAAAATAACCTGCACACTGTCTCTGTAGAGGGCCCATGGCAACAGCACTTCAGTACCATGGACAGCAACCTCAGAAACCACACACAGAGAGTGAGGTTTTACTTTCTGACATGTGACCACATCCCCTGCTCTTTTTTTCTGTTCCTTTTTAGGGCCCCCTGTGTTCGTAATCATGGTCACCTTTCAGTTAGACACTGGTGGATTCATTTAATTGGCAGAATGCTGAAGTGGGAAGCATGCAAACTCTCATGTTAATGTCTACACAAACTATCGCAATATATCAGGCAGATAATAGGGGATTTTGACCCTTATCTGTAACCACAACACCCTGAGGATCTCTGCTGTCTGACAATCACACCCCAAACAAGATCAACCACTGTGTCCTTCATATCAGTGAAGAACACACATGGAATTACTGATACTTGTTATCCTCGAAAAAAGGAGGACAGGAACCCACTGACTGCACATTTTTTGACAATCATACAAACATGAAACGGAAATAAATTGAAGTCTCCCAAATACGATAAACTTTCAGTCAACTGACTTGAAACGAGCCATAACGTGTGGAGGTAATGGAAGCATTTCATACTCTGTAGCCGGTGAAACAGTCCAGTCCGAGATGTTTCTGGTATGATGAATAAATAATGGAATCTCTTCACTCGGGGATGCTTTACACAGCGGACTGAAAACTTGGAGCCGAGTGGTTCAAGGATATTATTGAGGATATTGTAGCCTGACAATTAATAATTCAGCAAGTGTTTTATCACTAACATTAAACAAGAGAGCTATGAAAAAAAAGTTAATATTGCAGACAGGACAGCAATACATATACCCCCAAGAGGCACATCTGCATGTAAATGCAATGCTGCCAACGTCATATGCCGTGTTTCAGCCTCACATTTATTTATTTCACACCTGAAGCATAAAAACTAATCACTGCTGGCAGTCAGCATCCAGAGCTTGTTTATATCTGCACTCAAGTGAGATGTCTGGACTTGAGTAAATTATTCATGGCAGCATTGATGCGCATTTCGGTTTTGGATCAGACCTTGGCTAGTAGTAACAGCGTCCTGCTTGTGCGGGTGTCGGCGTGCTGATCTCTCAGCTGGAACAGCTTAGGCGTGAGGATCGCAGGAGCGAAGAAGCGCAGGAAGAAGAACCCACTGATGGCCAGGTACTTCACATCCTGTCAACATCAGGAGGGGAAATCAAAAAGGGGCATCACTCCTGGAAAGAAAAGCTTTAGCCAAACTCAAGGGAACAGCAGTCAAACCAAGGTGCTGTCCTTTGTTTTCATGCCTCTGCCTCAGACTGACCTCGTTCTCTGGTTCAGTAAATTGCTCCTCTACTCTCTTGTGCAGCTGTTTGAAGGCCACTCTCATGACGGGAGGACACTGATCGACTGAGCCCACGATTGATTCGATGATGCTGGTTAAGTAGCTGTGCAGCATTTCCACACTGCTGTCCCGCACCTCTGCCTCCGACACGGCACCCTTGAACGAAATTCTCCTTCAGAGACAAAGAAGGAGCTTATAAATGACTCCAGTCCCAGCTGGCAACACACCATCTGCACACCGGCTTTTGTAGACGTGAGTGAAGTATGTAAAGACCACACTCAAATAAATATACTGATTAAATATACTGTAATCTACCCTCTATTTACAGTGACTCATGCGACCTCCCGGCTCCTGATTATGTCATTACATGCGATAGTCAGCTTGTTCAGAGCCTGGTCGGAGGAGCTGGCTGTGAGTAGTGTCTTCAAGATGTCTCGAGAGATTCACAGACAGCGAACGAAGATAACAAATAAGATGACAGCGGGCAAACCTACAGCAGTCTCAGATCATGTTGGATCCTGGATCTCCCTCCATGGCAGAGATAGACATCTCAGGGGGGTTCGTGGCAGTTGCCAAGCAACAGCCCTCCCCCTTTTCTTCTTAACATTTATTTTTTTCTCCTTTTTCTCATATTATTATTATATTATTTTGTTTTTTCTATTTAAAACAAAAATACTATTTCAAATGCATGTGTGATTCCTTTTTCAAAGTGGTAAAAATTTCTAAAAAGAGGTAAAAAGAGGAATAAAAAATGGGAAAAATTAACAATGTAAAAAGTTCTAAAACTGTTTAAACAGGATGAAGAAACAGAGTTATAATTACAATTAAAACAATAAGATTAAATTCATCCTCTTGTGAGTTTGTGGCATGTGTTCGTTTTATACCTTGTGCGGTTCAGGTCGATCTTACACGGGTCCAGCTCAATGTATTTCTTCTCATCAAAGATGCGGTTAATGATGGGCTTCAACACCTCATGCAGATACAGCATCCCCACAGCCTGACAACAACACACCATATGTTCAGGACACCTTATTTACACCTATGCTGTCGGGATTACACATAATAATGTAAACTCTGCACAGTGCAAAGTGAAAGGGGTGGGAAACACAACTGTGCAGCAGAACAAGTGAGAAGAGAATGAAAATGTTCAGGAGGAAAAGAAGCAGATATTGATGAAAAGATTGCAAATAATTTACAGGGTTAAAATCCCTTCAAATCATAACCCGCAGAGATTTTTCTGCCGAGACAGAAAAAAAAATCAATCACTGTAAAACTGCTGGAGAAATAAAAGATCAGTAACTGCGTCGTACCTTCATGAACTGTTCCATGGCCTTAGAGGCGAGTGAGTTGGAGCGAAATAAAGTGTTTGGGTCCGCTATCACAAGAAAACACAAGGAAACAAAACACTTAAACATCATTTCATCTTTTGCTTTCAAACAATTTTAAAGAGCTGCGATTTTTTTCCAAGTGAGCTGGAGGTGTAAAAAAAAAACTGAGTAAAACATCGTCCTGATTAAACTCGAATAATCTTTACAAGACGATCTTTTGAAGACTATTAAAAGACCAGACTACCAAAAGGCACAAATTTAGAAGGAATGGATTATGTTCAGTAGAGGGGATTTAAAGATCGCTCCAAAAGACTAAATAGCATCAGGATCTTGAGACGTGTTTATCAGACATACACTGACTGTCATGAAGAAACTTGTAATCAAAATCTTAACAGCATGATGCTTTTCTATCTATTTCATGATATGTCATTATAATATTGTAGCTGTATTTTTTCAGTTTTATTTTCCAGTTTTAATCTTCACGCTCTCAGCCAGGTGGTCATTATATCACCGTCAACCAGAGACTGTTGCATTAATATGCGTGCCAGGAGCACGTTTATCGGCAACAAAATAGTCTCCTTCACAAACAAACGGCTCAGCGTCTCTGCTGAGGTCGAGCCGACCTTGCTCCACCGCTTCTGCACATCTCTCTCTGCTGACACTAAAACGTCCAGGATGCCGGGACTGAGCTACCAGGTGAAATGTTTGAAGTCAGGGGCCGGGTGGATGGTCGGCACGTTTTTCCTCCTCACCTCAACTTGCATTTCTGGCGGCTCACATGGCTCACTGTCTTGATTCGAGCCGTTACCGTTTGGATCATGTGGCGTTGCCATGGAAACGTAAGGGGGGAACTATGCCTATTATCTGAGACTACACCAACAGAAGCCAAAGACCGGAGTGTGCAGCTCAGCGTGAATTATCACGGGGGTATGGTGTGGAGGCAAAAAAAACCAAACATGACTAATCCAGACCACCAAGCAGCCATGAAGAGTCCGTTGGGTGAGTGAATAATTGGCATCATGGTAGTAAATATAGTGCCGGTAGGCTTTCACTGCCCACACACAGACTGCAGCGGACGTTAATGTCAATTCAGTGTTAAACAGAAGTAACCCTGAGAGGGTCTCAGCTGAACGGATCATTACAGAAAAAATTGGCAGCCGCAAAGTCTGACTAATGCTGAATGACTAATGGAGACAAAGTTAGATATTACGCACACTGTGAATTGTGCAATCACAGTGACGCTGGCATCATTATCTGAGAGTACACGCTGAATTTCTTTTACAGCCATGAAATGTAACCCGATCAATTTCATTTTTGACATTGTAACACACAGTCAGATTTATACCACACAAATCCGTCTACATATTTTGGAGAAAGTGCTTCAGACAGATAGGGGCGTGTAACACACAGCCAGTAACACTGAATGTGCATCACACACCTCTAACTGAGCTCACTGAGCAGAAGTCAGAGCTCCTGTCAGAGCAGTGGAGACACTTGCCAAGCTACAAATCGATTTCTATAGGAGAAATAATCACCAAACGTCCTTGAGTGCAGGACGACTGAGCTGACAACTGAAACCATCTCACAGGATGAAGGTGGAAATTTATTTGGAATCGTTTATTTAGGCATTGATCATCAAAATAAAGACAATAATTACAGTAAAAAAAAACACTGTAATATGTGCGATCTCTAGTTGCTAGTAGTAGTTTATAGTTGCTCAACTATAAAATATGAAATTAACTCATCTATTGTCTTTGCTCCTCTGTTTTTTGTAGTTTGTATTTGGGCTTTATTTTTTTTGAATTGTTCGATACGATGTTCAGTTTATTTACTCATTTTTTCACTGACAGAAAAAATGGAGTCAATAAATTATGATAATAATGAAAATTTTCTGCAACATTTTTTACCATGGAAATAGTCATGATCTCTGTGTTCTCCACTTTTCTAAAGATGTTCCACTTCAAAAAGTTTGAGATCAACAATTATCTTCACTCTTACTGGTGTGGTTGACCTCCCGCGTGTTTAAATAATCCAGGAAAGGCACCACGAGGCCTTGTCCAAGGTAGATCTTCACCAGGGTCATTGCCACATCCTGCCTGCTCTCAACCGTGGTCACATCCTCCAGCATGGTCAGCGCACTGCTGTCCTCCACCTAGCAAGAAGAAGAAGAAGACTTGCATCACTTGTTAAGAAACGCTGCGAATGGGAGAGATGGGTAAATGAAGGAGGCGGAGTCGAGATAACTGTGGGTGACGTCTGAGGTGGAAACTTCAGAGAGGAGAAAGTCATGCACACAGCAGTCTCTGGAGATGGGGATCGTGCACAAATGAGAAGCAGTGCTGAGGAAAGCTGCGATGCTGACCTCTGTGGGGGAGATTACCGACTCAACCAGGAGGTCAATTAGAGGCTGGTAGTACATGGAAGGCAAGATCCGGTCCTCCACCAAGCGCACCTTCAGACGCAGGGCTCCGAGCTTCCCACTAGAACAGAACAAACGCCACATCTTACAGAATGGAGATAATTCAGTGCCTGCACTGAATTGAAGCCTTTCTGAAATTAACTTGAGGAAAAATGAAGCTTATGCCAATTTGAGGCAAAAATTTATCTCACAAATATACAATGATGCTGAGGAACTGCAAGATAATGAAAGTTGGAATTGAAAAAAGGGGCAAAAGACCTTCCTCCAACTCTCTAAAGGCTTTTTAAAAAAAATTTCTAAAGCCATGAAATCTAAATAGATTCAGGCGGCTGACTGATTACTTTTTAAATTAGCTGTCAAATTCATATCAGATGGAATAGCGTTTGACGAGAATTTGAGAAGACCAACGAGAGAAACATTTCAGGTTATCTTTTGCCACCAGGGATGCTGATGGTGAGAATCAACTCTCCTCACACTGTTGGGTTTTCCGGTATAATCGGGCATCAGAGAAAAAGGCTTTGCTGTTGTTTCCCAAACAAAGTTCTTCTGCAGTGTAAAAATAAACCTTTTAGCTGGGAGTCACTTTTTTTTCCTGATGAACCATTAGGACTAACTTTACTCTGACAGTATCCTCTTACAGTTCACTCAGCCGCTCTTTGTTCTGAAATTATCTCCAGGAATAGATGCTTTCAGGGACCAGTCAGCACACCTGTGGGGGCTTGTTTTAGTTTGATGATACGCAGAGCCAAAAGATTTACATTCCCTTCGATCTCAACTCCAGTTTCAGTCTGAAAGGCTTCCGAATGCGAGATGTTTCTCAGATGTACGAAAGCACAGAGTTGCATCATTATGCCGACAAGCACACCCAGAAACCTCACCCTGCATCAGCTTCATGGTTTCCCAAGGGGAGCAATCGAAACCAGCTTTCCAGCAGAGGTGTTTTGTGCAAACAAGTGAAAGGGATTTCCACCTGTGCAGGAAAAAAAGAGAAAATGCAGTAATATCAGATTTTTTAAAAACCTGATTTCTATCTGATTTTATTAAGGGAAGCATTTCGCTCCAAATATGAGAGATTTGCCAAAGAAATTTTAAAAAATACGTATAATGATGATAGCTTCACACCTTTCCCAGAAAGTCGTTTTTGCCCACCATGTCCCAGTCCCAAACCTCCACAGTTACAGCACTGTCCTCACTCAGCTCCTCGGGGTCCAGCTCCAGCTCTAGTGTCTCCCCCCAGTGAGGGAAACGGGTCTTCTTGATGATCTGCGGTGGATCAGTTGAAAATAAAATGTCATCCTCATCGGTACTCTTTAATATCCCTTCTGCTTCGCCATGCACACAAAGTGACACAAACCAAACTGCTGATAATTGAACAATTAACAATGACAAAGGAGGAGGAGGTCCTTCTGCCTACAGTGGAACGTAAACACGCTTCACATGCACACGCGGCGCTCACCGAGGTCTCTGCACTGTGGTTGTTAAAAATAACTCTCGCAAAAGGATCGGAGGTTCCACAAATGTCTCTTGGAGCCAAGTCCCTGTGGGAATCAGCGGGACAAAAGACACGAGAACGGATCAATACATGAAATGATCAAAAAACTCCCATTACCTGTTCTGAAAGTGAAATCAGTTTGAGGTGACACAGGCCAGCAAAGAGAGGCCAAACAGTTTGCTTCGACTTCACCCAGTTCTTTCAAACTTGCTTCGCCTTCACCGAGGCTCGTTTGCATAGCACAGTGTCAAGCCCTGATTGACATGCTCATTAGTGCCTTTCATGAGAAGGAGAGATTGTAGCCTGGGACACACAGATGGGGCAACGAGTGGTGTGATAGTGGCAGTGTGACTCAAGGGGAGTGTGGAGGTCTGCAGGGGGGATGGTGATAAGAATGAGGCTCAGAATTACTGATGGTGCTGCCAGTGTCTCCTCCAAGGAGCTCAGAAAAACAATCTAAACTACATTTAAGGAAAGATCCCCTAAGATATCATCTGAAGTCTATTTGTTGATATAATTCATCTCCTGGATTCGCTAGCCTTCTAACTAACTGTTATTTGGCACATCGCTGTCTGCTGAGATCATTTACTTCATGTTATCTAAAAGAGCGGATGGATTTCTTTACCTGGCCTCAATGACTTGACATCGCAGGCTGATCCTCTCTGCATCTTTGAGGAGCTCCAGACCAAGATGGATCTCTCCTTGGACTTCTTCATCGGGGTTGACTCTCGACAGGTTCATCCAACTATCGAGGCCTGTTCGCAACACACAGGGAGAAAGGTTCCCTGATGCAAGATGCCGCCAAGAGAGGTTGTGAACCCCCAGTCTGATTGCTGATTCAGCCAAAAAAAATCCAGTGAAGCCAACAAAAGAAACTAGGGGACACACCCTCACTCAGCCGCATTCAGAAGGAGGGGACTTCAAAATAAAAGCACTGGACACTTGAACAGATTTGCCCCAGATTGTTTTTTGAGATGTGTAAGTATAATTTAGACAACATCAGAGCTGGTAAAGTCTCAGAGCATCCATGTGACCTCTGGCACCCCCTTCAGAGAGTTCTGGACAACATTTTCATCTCTAAAGTGTTTTATGTAATTTAACAAATGAAAGAGTAGTGAGAATATAGACTGTGTCTGGACTTTGGACTTGGACAGATTGTCTGCGAATCAAAAGACAAACACAGAAAAACATACAACCACATATGGACAATTCAAACTAACCTCAGATGCATGTTCACAGACTGTGGGAAGAAAACCAGATTACATGGAGAAAACCCAAACATGCAACTCAACCCTAAAGGGACCCACCTGGGCTCAAACACAGAAGCTTCTTACTGTGAGGCGACAGCTCCAACCACCTCACATCCGCATCCACTCAACATGCTCAATATTCAGTGTTAGATATGCTTGCATTTCTGTCAATATTCCCGAGTATGAAACGTTAAAAAAAAGCAAATTTGCAAGAAATATCGTGCGAGGGAGTAACTGACTCAGTAGCACCTTGTAGCAATGAATCATGGGAGGGAAAGCCGTGCCAGGTGGCTTTCATCAGTATGCACTGAACACACCCTGATAAACACTTGAAGCAATTTAATAAAACTACAACACCATCACGACGTACCATAATTCACACACCACGCGCCTGGCCAAGACAGCGTAGAAAGAGGCTGCAGCTGACGCTGTGACTGATTGCTTGAATGTGAAAGCTTTTGTGCAAAAGGCGCCACTCATTAAATGATTCAAGGCCATTTCAGATGCTTTGGCTGTTTCCCTCAGTTGACAGCACGAGAGGCTGCCTGATGATGCAAGATGGAGAAGTTTAGAAGAGAAAAGGGGAAGGACATGACGAGAACTTAATCATCGGTACGTGAATTCCAAATGCAAAAAAGAACTGAGGAAAGTGACTGAAACACGTGAGTGTTGACAGAAAAAAAAAAAAACATTCCCAGCCTAAAAAAAGACATGCTTCCCCCTAATCACTCTGACTTTTGACTTCATAATGGAAATCCATGTAGGTTTGACTAACCTTTGAGCTCCTCCAGCTAGAGGTAACGCTCATTTATTCAACCATACCTTTAGCTTGAGCTCCTATGGCCTCTTTGCTCAGTGTGATCTTTCCAATAACATCGTCGTGCCTAGAAAAAAGAAAAAGGTCAGAAATGATTTAGAGATGAAAAAAGTACTTTTGCTGAGTTCCTGAGTTAAATCATTAAAATGATGGAGACCATGGGCAGAGGAGGCAAAACAACCTTTAATCACTCAGCCTGGCCGACCATCTGCCTGCTGATGTTTGTTTATTCAGAGTGTGGCGTTTCTTTTTCCCAAAACATGAGGTTGTAACCCAAATATATCACCTTGTGAGCCAAGCTAAGAAAGCGCCGAAGGCTTTAAATCAATAGCTGACTCCCAGTGAATGCCGCTTTGGAAAAGCAGCCTCACCCAATCGTGTCCTCGTCCATGACATGAAAAGAGAGCGAATGGAAACCCATCGGCAGGTGCAACGTGTACTCTTCCCCCCAGAAGGGACTGAGGTTCTTCCACACAGTCGCCGTCCTGAAACGAGAGGTTTAACATGCTTGTTAGGCCGACCTGACACTGTTATATGTCATGTGAATGGCTGCAGCGAAGGGAGGCAGCCATGTGGCGGCTGGTCATTGGAAATGTGGCCCCAGCAGAAGCTCCCGCATTGTAAGTGTGACCAACAACACACCACACACTATGAGTGACATGCAAGACATAGGAGAGTTTAGATGTTTTCAGCATAGTAACAGCTTAATAGAGATGGATTTTAATTCTGCATAATAAACTGGATATAAATGTGTTTAATTAGAAGCTAAGGAGGATATCAAATATATTCTGAATCACTGATCTCACCTTTTACATGAGCTTTTTCTCTGCAGTTAGAGATCTTTCATCCCAAAATGTCAAATTAAGTGATGTAAAAACATCTTTTTATCAGCTGCTATTGTTTGGGTAAATCTTGGACATTTTCCAGCTTATTCTTTTGAGTGTTCTACTGAGGTATGATGGCCATCCTACATTACTCATGGTAATACTGCTTTTTTCATGGGTTTTTTCAGGAGTTACAGTTTTGGGAACCACTTAATTACTTGTTACCTGTGGACATCAATATCAGTCTGAAACTGCAGATACTTTCAGTAATCTGAAGAATGAATTAGTTAACACTCACGCTTTTAATATCGGACTTTTAGGCTGAATTTGAACCACATTCAACTTTGAGTCTCTAAGAAGTCACTGCTCATTGATGCTCACAGCACACTGCTTCATTTAAGAAAAAAACTTTGAAGTCAACCAAAGAAAATATCTTTGCTTGATTCTAAGTGTACAACTACTCAGAGGCTAAAATAGACTCCAGGTTGGACCTGATTCATACTCACAGACTCCAAATATCTACAATCGACCATGAAAACAGATTCCTGATAAATGGTATCTTTTTGATGAACATCTGCGTACTTATGACAAGTTTTGTTAAGGGACTTTAATTTTGTTACCCACCAATCTTGTGTTCTTTGAAAAAAAAAGTGTTATGGTGAGGCATTTTAATATAAAGTTTTTGAACTCTGACAACACAACAGGACTCTGTGTTGCTATTAAAAACACTTCCCCTCTGAAAAGCCACTGTACTCATTATTTCTACCAGCATTGTCATCCATGAACATCACACTCTAGGAGTCAGTTTGCCTGTTCCCCTATAAGTGCAAGATAATTATTGACTCACTGGGCTGTTTTTCTCTTTCAACAGAGCAGATGGAACTGCAGCCACTCAATTAACCCGGCGTTCTCATTTTGTTTTGGTTCAATGTATGCACTGGAATAACTTGAAGCTACCTCGGCTCTGTTGCAATCTGCTCCCACCTCCCACCTTTCTCCTTGCTTACACCGGGTGCTCCCTGCAATAATTGATGTACCTTCTCCATGGTTACCTGCGGGTGTTTTAAAGGCCAGACCAGTATCAAGTTCTTAGTGTTGGAGGGGGCATGCTGTGGGCACCACCACACTGATCACACTCCAGCCCGGTCTAGCATGCAAAGAGTACCTCCAGCAAGGTCAGAAAGCAACCTCAGTTCAAACATAGAAATCTTAAATTAATAATATTTCCATGTCAAATTAGACACAAGAAGGCAATAAATAAACTATGGAGTGTGGACATCTTCGTGCAATCAGAGAGAACTCACCTGGCAACAACTTCATTGTCAACTTTTACGAGGCAGTAGGGATCACTGGTACCAGATCTTCAGATGATATTAAAGAGATAGAGCACAGTCAATATCCCCAGGAGTAATCTTATTCAAGTTCATTTGGTCTTTAACTACGCTCAGGGTAATTTCACTGGATACACCTCACCTCTAATTGCTCCAATTAATTCACAAGAGATTATGTGCAAGAAACTCCAGCTCCCAAATCAACTTTGAATCTTTTTTTAATGATTTGACTTCATGAATAAAATTAAATAATGCTGCTGCCGAAGGCTATTCAAAGGATTACACATGTGGACAGAGGCGCATGCCGTTCAAATGTTACTTACACGTCTTTGGCCGGGAGGTTCCTGCCCTCGACAATGCGAAAATAAAGAGAAGTGTTTTTGGCCATGTTGAATCGAGTAAAATAATAATCCAGTATCGCCTATGTTTCCATACGCGCTCTCATGAATAGTGCTCGTCCCCTCCGCAAGTGAGTTTCCTTCGTTTCATGACACCTTCAGCTCGTGACGGAGAACAGCCCACCAGAAGCGCGCAGCTCAGGCGCGCATCCACAGTCCAGTCAGCCGAGCAGGTCAAACCCGAATGACCACAGCGGGAGCAGACGAGCCGGCCGGGTTCGCCTATGTCGGCATGGAGCGCTTCATTTACACTGGATAAATGAATGAGACCATCACAAATGACCCCACCACTGAATCGCACACGACTCATAACTCCTTTGATAAAACCTGTGTCTGATTAGCGTCCATCTCATGTCACATTTCTTTTGAAGGTCATCGCATTTTTATGTCTGGTATTGTATTATTTCATATAAACGTGTGGTCCTACCTGGTTCTCAGAGGCGACGCTACATTGAGGCAGTCTGCCATCTGGCGGTTATAGTGCAACAGTGCGATTTTTGTATTTTAAGACAGGCATGTCAGCAGCCGACAACGTTGGGTCCTAATTAGCATTTCGAGACCACATTGGCCGGTCGAGGCTAAAAACAATCCATCCTTTAACGTTCCTTCTTTTTTTCACAAGTTAACGGATTTACTGAACAAACAGAGATAGAAGACAACAGGGCAGAGCCAATTAATTATTCAACGAATGATAGTCATCGAAACATTTTCCAAATACTTTCAAAACAGTTAAGTTAACCGAGTCTGGTAAGTTTCACAGGCTGACGTGTTGATAAACGCGTTTCTATCTCCAAGGGTTAAAGAGATGGACGGTTACAGAGGAGTCGTCGATAGCGACTCCACAAAACAGCAAGAAAGACATTATTACTTGTTATCTGAGCTGCAAATGTTAGTGAAGAATTTACCGAGGTATGATGACTTCCATCAAAATTGATCAAGGAACTGGTTAAAGGTGATAAAAACACGATTCGTTTTATTCTGCCTTGTGTTTTAGCTCCTTCCAGCAACGTCTCTCCTACAACACGCTGAGTGACCTAGCGCTGGCACTCATAGATGGGACTGTGTATGAGATTGTGCAGGGACTTTTGGACATTCAGCATCTGACCGAGAAAAACCTGTACAACCAAAGACAAAAGCTGCACTGTGAGCACCAAGGTAGGTTCAACCCGCATATATACTCCTTCTCAAAGCTACAATATTTGCTTGAGTTCATTCTAAAGTTGCAGAACTGTAAGTTGAATTCACAACCAAGACTATGGAACAAAGTGATATTCAAACAGTGACTGAACGAAAACACGGGAAAACAAAAACACTGGAATATTTTGATTGCAATGTGCATTTATGTAGTTTATGAGAACAAGACAATGAGAGAAATGAAAAGCAGTAGTACAAGTATCCATGGTCCAAAGTTTTTACCTGTTTTAAAGCCAACTTGCCACAGTTACAATGAGGCTTTTGTTCTTGGTGATGTTTTCTCTCTGTTTGTCTGCAGCTCTCAAACAGGATCTTGCACGGAAACACAAAGACGCACTACAGTCTTGCAAGGCTCACAATCTTGCAATCCTCAAGTCGAACCAACAGTCAGAGCTTGAGGTAAGAATAAAATGAAGGGAGCTTTAATGATGTACTGTGTGTTTTTTTTCAGTGTACCAAAAGTAATGTGTGTATTCAGGCTTTGGAGCTTCGTGTGCGAGACGAACAAAAAATGATGGACAGAAAGATCGTTGCAGAAATGGATCAAAAAGTGATCGACCAGCAGAACACCTTGGAGAAGGCGGGAGTCCCTGGGTTTTTCATCACCACAAACCCTCAGGTCTGTTTCCAACTGGTCTCAAGAATAATGTTGGACAGCAGAGATAGAACCCATTCTGCGATACACACAAGTGTCCAGCAGCAGGCAGTGTCTCTTCTAACTTACCTCCCTTCTTCTTCAGGAGCTCACAATGCAGATGAATCTACTTGAACTGATCCTTAAGCTTCAACCAAAGGAGTCGCAGGCGGGAATGCTATAAACATGGAAGATAAAGCAGTCTTACTATACCAAGAGACACTCCAAAACACTTTTATTGTGGCTTCAGGCTTCATACTTTGTGAAAATTGAGATTGAACGTGTCAACAACAGTGTAACATTGCGAAGTCCTCGAGGCAACAAGATGAGAAAGTAATTACTACCTGCTGCCATGTGTGCACGCATCAACTATATCGATGGGAGAAAGCTGGCTTCAAGGTGTGACAGCACAATTTTTTTAAGCCTTGGAAGAAAGCAGAAGCAAGCTGTGACAGATAATATGATTCGTCACTGAATGTTTAAGAAGGAAGTTGTTTTATCTGCAGTCATCCATGTTGTGTACATGTTGAAAGACAAAAAGAGATGAATGTGATCCGGTGACATTGAAATACTGAGTATTTTATGTGTCTCCTAAAGTTTTCTGTGGAGTATGAGTTGACAAGTTTGATTTGTGTGCACGAAGGCAGCAGTGTACTGGTACTGTGTGTTTCTTTCTTTCTTGTTTATTTATTTCTTGTTGAGGAATATGTTGTACGTTATGGCCTCCTTTTTTACTTTGATATAGAATTGATGTGTGAAGTTTACCTGTTGTGGGGTGACATCCATGATAGGTCGGCTTGTGTTTGAGCCATTTTGTAACTTATTCTCTGATTTTGAATTATTATCTTCTTTTTTTTTACAATGACTGCTTCAGTTCAGTTGTGCCTGTTCAGTTGTAATCTTTTTTTGGGGGGTCGAGAATATGTTCTGCTCTGACGAACAGGTGAATACTCTTTACAAGTTAAATACAGCTCATATTTATCGCTAGTTGAAACAAATATACAACAATAAAACTTCTGACACACGTTTGTATCATAAGCAGCAGTTTTCTGTTACAATGGACACTTAGAAATAGGTGCTCAAATAAATCCATGTTCTAACGCAACCAACTTTGCATGAGCTTGTTATTTGAGTCATGAAGTCTTAAAAGAAATTGTATGAAGGTAAAAGCTCCGTAAAAGTTTATTTTCTTAACAGAAAATCGTTACTGCTCGTCTGCAGTTTCTCTTCTCTTCATGCATGCGATAATTAAATCCGCTAGGAGGCAGTGTGAGGGTGGGGATGCAACTAATGTTGAAGGAATGAGATTCACGTTGGGTTGATTGATGCTGTACTAATCAGTGAATATGGGCTGACTTTCAATTCACCTGAAAACACCGACATTAAATGATAAATCATTTAGGAATTCGTGGGACAACACCCGTACTGTCACTTTAATTGCCCAAAAGTGAGCTCCTCCGACTTTGGATTGTCTTCGTCTTTATGGACCACAGAGAAGTTTATTTCCGGTTTAAGGTTAATTCTACTTCCTCATGAGTGACTTTAGAGCAAATTTATGTTAAATATTCACTCACCTTACAGTTGACCTACATTTCATTTATAATATTTGTGGTGCCTGGTGGCTATTTGCCTCAGGTTTATCTATTCTCTCTATGTTCTGGTTGATGGACTTTAGATGCAGGTTTGCATTAAGTGAAGTTTCGATGATCACAGTCATACAGAAATCGTTGCTTGGTGACATATTGATTGACATTTACTTTACCTGGTGGTGGCAGGGGAGTTGTGGTTGTTGTGGGAGACTCCCCTCCTGGGACACTCGCAGTGGGATTCTGAATAATCTGCCCTTTTGGTGTGAACGGGTGGGGCGCAGCGGGGGAGGGAAGTCCTTCCAGCAGGAGGAGCGGTGGAGGTGGCTGCGCCTTTAAGAAGCAGTCCAGGTAGTGAATGCTGGTTTTATTCCTCGGCTCACCTTCTGCTCCATCACCCACAGACGCGCAGACGGACGATGCAGCACGACAACTTCCCACAGCTCCAGACCTGCTGCAGCACCGACCAGAGCCCGTGAACAGCGACGGTAAACGCGCTCATTGTGGTGCATCTTATTAACGCATCTATTCGCTTCTAACAAGGATGTTTTTTGTCACGTTACTTCCACAATGATAGCACTAAGTCGCGTTGTATTTCTAGTGCGTCCCGCGTAGAGATACTATGATGCACCGACGTTCCTGTCTGCGTTCGTTTCCATCTTGTTATAAATTATTAATTTCAGCATTTACAACAACAGTTTCCTTTTCTATTTTCCTCCTTCTATTTCTTTTACTGGGTCGTGAGCGCTTTTGCTCCGACATTTACTCGAAACGTGGACTGCAGTTTGCACCAGCGGTCTTATTTCAGGAGGGGGAATAAAACGTTACGTAATCGTAATGGAGGCATCCTGTTGTCGCCATATGCCAACCGAGGCCAGGATGATGCACCGCCCGGGCCGGGGGATGATTGCTGCCGGCGTTTTTACTGATAAAACAATGAAAACGTAGCAAAAGATCTGAAAGGGATTCAGTTTCTGTTATTTTCTGTTTCTTTCTTCTTTATTTCTTTGCTTTATTTCTGCATTGTCGTGATGTTTAGATGACGTGGACTGATCATTTTGGGCAGCGCCTCCTGATTCAGTCCAGGGAAGCTCGAATGAAACGTACAGATGTGAAAGTTAAATAGTAAATTACTTGATACGTGTGACAAAGCATATATGATGTGATGTTAGAAGTAAATTTTCTACTCGCAATTATTCATAAGTCACTCGAACAAACAAAATAAGATAGGGATAAAATCCTGCTGTAAAGCTCAGTTTACAGAGAATAAGTGTATTGATTGTGACTTGTCCAAAAAAAGGCAGTTTCACTGATTATATTCTTTTCCTGTTAATAGCATCTGAAAATGTGAAATGTAACTCCCCAGAAGGTTGCTGTTGCATCACACACAAGTTTGAAGTACGATCTTTAAATATAGAGATTTAAAGTTATCCTGTGCGCACAGGAAAAAGGGAAAGAAAATAAAGATCTTTTGTCTGAGTGTGAAAGAAGACAGCAAGTTTGTAGTTGTCTAATTTTATTTTCTCATTGTTACAAGTGAAACTAACATTTGGGAAAAAAAATAATACAAAGAACACTTAACTGTTATTCATGACTTTATATCCCTTGAATATTTGATTTCAGGCTATTTCATGTTAATTCAGTGGCAAAGTCAATTTTCCGATTCTAATACACATATTTTAAATACTTTGTTGTGTTTTGCAGGTCATTTCTCCTGGCAGGTGATGGAACCAGTTTGACAAGTACAGCACCATCCCACCCAGCTGGCCCGTCTCACTCTGTAGCTATGGCAACTTGTTCGCGGGGCTGCGCGCCTGCAGTGCGCCTCTGTCAGCGAGTGAACCGGCTCAAGACGCTCGATGATGACATGATGGCGACTTCGCTGAAACGCTGCCTGTCCACCGTGGACCTGACCCTGATGGGCGTCGGCGGCATGGTGGGCTCTGGCCTCTATGTCCTGACGGGAACGGTGGCCAAAGACACGGCGGGGCCCGCCGTCATCATATCCTTCATTTTTGCAGGTTTCGCCTCTTTGCTGGCTGCCTTCTGTTATGCAGAGTTTGGGGCACGCATCCCCAAAACAGGGTCGGCCTACATGTTTACCTACGTCTCGGTGGGTGAAGTTTGGGCCTTTCTCATTGGCTGGAACGTGATTCTGGAGAACATGATCGGTGGTGCTGCGGTAGCGCGGGCCTGGAGCGGCTACCTGGACTCCATATTCAACCATGCGATCCAGAATTTCACAGAGACCCACATCATGCAGTGGCACGTGCCCTTCCTCGCCCATTACCCCGACCTGCTCGCTGCGGGGATTCTCATCGTTGCCTCGTTCTTCATTTCCTTCGGCGTTCAAGTGTCCTCATACCTCAACCACATCTTCTCCACCATCAGTATGGGTGTCATCATTTTCATCCTGGTGTTTGGTTTCGTGCTGGCCGAACCGGCCAACTGGAGCCAGGAACAAGGAGGCTTTGCGCCGTATGGGATGTCGGGAATCCTGGCAGGCTCCGCCACGTGCTTCTATGCATTTGTGGGTTTTGATGTCATCGCTTCCTCGAGTGAAGAGGCAAAGAATCCACAGAAAGCTGTTCCCATTGCCACTGCCATCTCCCTGGGACTGGCGGCGACGGCCTATATCCTGGTGTCCACGGTGCTCACGCTGATGGTGCCCTGGCGCACACTGGACCCCAATTCAGCCCTGTCTGATGCCTTTTTCCGCCGTGGTTACAGCTGGGCTGGAATCGTCGTGGCCGTAGGATCCATTTGTGGTGAGTGTCAATTTAAAGGGATTTTACTGCATTTATTCTAGTTTGAGATTAGCCCGACTTTGCTCTGTTGTGACCAACCTTTTCCCTGTTCTCATTTCCAGCCATGAACACTGTGCTGCTTTGTAATCTCTTCTCACTGCCTCGGATTGTGTACGCCATGGCCGAGGATGGTTTGTTCTTCTCCTTTTTCTCAAGAGTCAATCCCACTACCAAAGTTCCCGTCAATGCTATCCTGGTGTTTGGCCTCCTAATGGCCACCTTGGCTTTGATTTTTGACCTGGAGGCCTTGGTTCAGTTTCTGTCCATCGGCACGCTCCTGGCCTACACGTTTGTGGCAGCGAGTGTTATTGTGCTGCGATTTCAGCCCGAAAAAGCCAGCTCAGGAACTGCCTCCACAACTCCCAGTGCCAGCGCTGAGCCCTCCGTGGCCCGCTCAGAGTCTCAGACCATAAACGACGACAGTGGGGAGATGAAGCAGTATGAGTCTTTCTCTGACAAATTGCAGCTGGTGGAGAGGCAGAAGACGAAGGAGCGGCGAGGGGTGGGGCAGCTGAAGGCCTGCGTGGAACCGTACCTGGAAAGACTGCTGGGGGACTGTGAGCCAGGCAAGGTGGTGGCCTTCAGCGTCATGACTCTGATTGTGAGCTCGGTGTCCCTCTGCATCGTCCTGGAGTTTGGAAACAAACAGCTGGAACTGCCACTGTGGAGCTTCGTAACACTGCTGGTGATTTTCAGCGTAGCTTAC
Source organism: Malacoctenus gilli (assembly GCA_032164315.1). NCBI lineage: Eukaryota > Metazoa > Chordata > Actinopteri > Blenniiformes > Labrisomidae > Malacoctenus > Malacoctenus gilli. The sequence goes on from JASSRZ010000011.1 coordinate 5,032,490, forward strand.
ATTGTCAGCTTGGCACTGATTTGGGTCCACGAGCCACAAAAAAACAACAAAACTTTTCAGGTGAGCAGCATCACTTTTGCTTCATATTGTCACAGTGTTGTTGTTTTTGCCGTGGCATAAATACAATATACAACTGTAAACTGAGTGTTGGGTGATTTCTGTGCAGGTACCTCTTGTCCCACTGACTCCAGGTGTCAGTATCCTTCTTAACGTGTTTCTCATGATGAAGCTCAGCCTCCTAACATGGATTCGATTCACTGTATGGATCGCTGTCGGTAAGAAGGCACCTTTTTGTCAGCAGATACATTTCTGGTAAAAACTAAACAGAAGTACAAACAGCAAGTTATGCAACTTCATCTTCCTGTATGAATTTAAATGTGCAGCTTGCGGTCATGCATGATGTGACAAAAATGTTAGCATACAGTTAGTGCACGCAAATATAAAAAACAAACAGCAGACCTGCTATTTGTCACTTGTGAATTAAAACTTCCCAAATATGCCAACCTATTTAGTTCAAAAATTGACATTTTCTCCATCAGTCCTTCAGCCTTGTAGAATGGAGGTGGTCGAACTGTGTTAATGGTGTCATGGAGGGCGGGCTCGTTGGTGAAACATGATTATCTGAATTCGCTTAAGACCTCTCTCGATCGGTAAACCATTTAAACGTCCCTGTCAGAGTGTTGCGAGTTAACAGGATCCACACTCGAGGCGCTTCACGCTTGACAGGGCCTCCGGCTGAGCACGCCTGAGAAAGAGCGTTGGACACTGACCCTCCATAATCTCGTTTGAAAGGAAGGACGAGAAGTAATTCATTGAGCCCGAGTTGAGAACGAACGCAAAGAAGAGAAAATGCCAGTTGGAGAAATGCCTGCATACTATTAGAAATAAACTGATAATTCTGAGCGTGCAAAGCAGGTGGCAGTGTGAGATTGTTGGTTATTCAAGTAAAATTTCTCGATCAACTTCCATCGTGGTTTTACTTTGTTGGTGAACAAACATTGCTGCAAATCTATTATATTCTCTTGTAAATGCAGTAAACTTCTGCATACCGACTAAATCCTTCATTAGGGAGTACTATGATTCTGTTAAAGTACACAGGCTTGCCTAAAAATCTGGTTGCTCTTATGTTTAAAGTATTAAATTACAATTAGATTGATTTAGGACCCTAAAACTGACAGCCCTCAACACAAAAACTGCTGTCTGTCCCTTTTTCCACTCCCCCTTCACAGCGTTATCTAATTGTGTTTATTTACAAGTGTGTCACGCTGTCTCCTTCCCAGGTCTCCTTGTGTATTTTGGCTACGGGATCTGGCACAGTAAGGAGGGGATACGGGAGCTGCAGCCCAAAGACATGGCCGCCCGGTACGTGGTGCTGCCCAGCGGCAGCCTGGTGGAGACGGTGCAGTCAGTCCAGCCCGATGGTCAGGTGGACTCCTCAGGGCACCTCTTGAACGCCGCCACTGCGTCTGCAGCCGAGGACAGCACAGGGAAGAGATGATATGTGCCCAATCAGAGTACTCATCACAACTGCCTGGTATTATCCGTTGTCTCACACTTATATACTGTACTATTGCTGATGTACTCTTTGTATTTCACACCCTTTAGTCTGTACTCGTTGCTCCGAAAATGTATGCACACCACAGGACAGGATAGACTCTCTCTGTCTTATTGTAAAACATATTTGTATATGTTGTAAAACTCAAATGTACAGCAGAGAGCTTTATTGCAGTTCTGTAAAGCATCAAAGCTGTGTTGTTTTGTTTAGGACCTGCTCTGTCTTGCAACCTTTCCAGTTGATCAGACTCCACACAGTTTTTGGTTGAATTTTGGTGCTTTATGAGTAACAAGGGAGAGGATTGTTTGTTGTTTGTTTTTTTCCCCAACAGTGACACATTTCTGGAGCTGAAAAGAGAAAAAAAGTTTTTCTTTCTCAACCCATTGCATTTTCACCAGTAGAGATTATTGATGAGACGTTTAGGTTAAGCAGAGGAACGACAGAATTGTGAGTTTACATTTTTGCCTTTTGTCCGATTTTGCTGCCCAAAGCCACAGAAGGAAACAAGATTTCAATAATTTGCATCCGTCCAGTTCATTGTCTTCTTTGTATTTCGATTCAGACAATTCAAAGTATTAATTCCCAGATTATAAGATACTTTATGGGTTGATTCTTTACTGTTGGTAAACTTCATCTTGCTTTAAAAAGAGACTATTTTATGAATTCCCTTTTTCATCTTTTGCTGTTTTTGTTTGCAACTCTGTGTTGGATGTTTTGCATGGACCTTTATTAGTCTGTGTTAGTAATTTGGGTTCACCTTTCAATTGGTTGAACACTTTAGCTCTTCATTTAATCTCTTAAATCTCATCCCATGACCCTGCTCCAATCCTGCACTCCAGCACACTCCTTTTCCCACGATCCTTTACCAAGCAGCACTTTTTTTCTTTTTCCCTCCAGGCATGAGATTTTATATCAAAGCACATCTATCACTCTGATCAGTCGACCAATTTCTTAATGCCTGATATAACCTTGAAAATGGATTGCATAAATTGGTACCATATATGCTAGCACAAATCCACGGACTGGGAGTCTTCACACACACAAATAGTGGATGTGGGCAGACGTCGGTCGTTATATTCCACTGCAATCTGCTCGGTATCTCTGAGGCCTCTGTAATCCCGGCAGATTTGCTGCAGTCGCTGTCGCCAGTTTGCAGCTTGACCTAGATTAGAGATGGCCTCATGTGTGAGAACGCTCTCAAATGATACAAATAACATTCCCACAGTCTGCACTTGTGTCAATATCTGAACTGAAATGAGGCTTTATTTTTTATTACCTGTCTGTAGGATTAATTTTTAACAAAATGATGTCGGTTCTGTTTTTATCCTCTTCAGGTTTTGTTTGCATGTGTTACATAAGAAAACCAATGGCCTTAAATGTGTTGTAATGAATGCAGACTGTTGTCAGAAGCTGAAGCTCTCTGTTTTGAATGGTTGTGTTCTTTATTTGTCTGTGAGATAAAAACTCTCCTACTGGACGCCGTGATTTTGAATTATCAAACCAAAACACAACCATGGAAGAGAATGTATAGTCGGAGGCATTATAGCACAGTTTAAAAAAAAAAAGGTTTTGTACAACTTTGCACAGTTTGCATACAATCATCTGGTAATTTTGTGTCACAGTTACGCTTTTCATGTTGAGCCCAGTGACGGATATTAATACTGTGGTGCTTTTTCAAGCTGAGCGTTTTCTCACCTCCTTCTGTTTTGTAGGGTTTTTTTGTTGTTGTTTTTTTCCTGTTAGTGTGCAAGGAGGCACATTTGAATTTCACTCCAATTTTTTTTCTTACTTTTATTAGTATTGCACTCTGTGCTTGCACATTGTCTCGAGTCATTCTGTTGGAGTGTATGTCTGTGTAAGATGCAAAAGACTTTAAAAAAATAAATGTTTTGAAGCAGCATTTACAAAAAAAAGGCCAAACTCTGAGATGTTTTGACTGCAAAGTTTCATTCGAGAGCGGGAGACAAAATGGTGTGTTTCCATCACAGGAAGGAGCTGGGCTCAGGAAGTGCGTTGGAAAAAAAACAAGAATGCAGAATATACTGGTATTCACAAAGAAAGGACAGCCTGGATGGTTGCATTTTGAATTTGTGAATTTAAAAAAAGCAGTCGTTTATTGCATATTTCGTATTAGAATCAAGTCAAGTAAAACAATCATACAGCCTTTTATTTTGCATTTGTACGTAAAATTTTCTTATCATAGTCAATTTATATGAACATTAGTTTTTGTTCAAACAATCAAAGAAACCTGCTCTGTACATAAATTGAATACTTTTCCAGTAATGAAGCTGAGCCCTTATGTTTGTACTTTCATTACACTAACTGATATCAGAAGTTACTTCTCCAAAACAAGCCTTCATTCGCAGAAACAGAAATGACTCGACAAGTTGAAGGTGTGTCATGTCCGACGCTAATTTTGTTGCACGACGCCCTGGAGAGAATGACGTTTAGGGTCGGCACGGATTCAGCTGAGCATGAATCCTGTGAATCCTTCATGCAATTAAGTTCCCATGGAAACGTCCCCCCTCCCACCAGTGTCAGAGAGCGTACAAACAATGACACAGACATCTGTCTCCATGACGTGTGATTTTCAAGGTTGAGCAAACCGCCCATTTACTTAAAGCCACGTGATGCACCTGCAGTGAAGGCTGCCTTTTCAGGCACATGCAGGTGTGTCTGACAAACAGATCATATGTCCTGCAACATGACATGCAGCAGCCATGAGCACCCTTTAAAATGGCTTTAAAATGAGCAGAATCCTGTGTGTGCACAGAAACTTATCAAAGACATAATTATCTTTATATCAGTGATGCTTACTCTCATACTGTCACACAATGGCAGTGCAAAATGAAATTCAGGGTGATTAACATGAAAAAAACCCTCATTCGTTTCAGGAGCAGCCAACAAGCTTGACACAAAATGTGCCAATAATCTGTTTAAAAAGGGTTTTGTTTTATCCTGTTGGAGCCTCCAGGGTGAGAGAGCAGGAAAGTGTTGCGCTTTTTTGTACTTCTTTGAGCTGCAGCGGAGTCCACGTTGAGGTGGAGGGACTGCAGGTGGATTTTGAGGGACGGTGGAGAAGCTGACACTCGATCCCGCGACCTGGCCGACGCAAGATAACTTTCTCCTCTGCTTGCCTCCTTTCCCCTGTTGCTGTGTGCCAGCTGTACTGCGCTGCTGCTCTGCCTGTCAAGTCAAGGATGAGGAGAAAACAAATAGATGCTCCAGCAGTTTGAATAATCATTTGAAGGATCTTGTGTTTGAACAAGCCTGAGGCATGAAATACTTACGTCTGACTGGTTTGCACCGATGCCTCGGGATTAAATTGTTTTTCTCCTAATGGGCTGGAAGGAGAAGCTCCCCATGCAAGCTGACGTGTAATGTCCTAAAAGTAACATCATCTTTCAGTAATTCTTTATAATACCACTCAAACTTAAAGATTTGTGTGAGCACTAAATGCATCACAAAATAATTCATGCATTTGTGCCAATTTCTTACCACGTTGGTATTATGTCGTTGTCTCTCCTCAAGTTTATCAAGACTTCTTCGCAGAGTCACATTTTCTCGTGTCAGAACTTCTATACGAATACTATTTGCATGCAGCTGTTTCTTCATGTCCAAGAACACATTTCCTGCTGTTTGCATGCAAAAAAAACCCCAAACAAAACAACACGGAGTAAACATTCCTGCAGAACTTTCAAAGAAAAAAATGTATGTTACAATCATATTTCTAGGTTTAATTTCAAGAGAAATCAGGCTTTACACTTTAACTCATAAAATCAAAGGTTTTCTCTTTGCAATCACTGCTGATTCAAAGAGCGTATTGGCTGAATCATTTATAATGACTTACTTTGTGGTTGAGCCGGAGCCACAGGACTGAGACCTGGGAATGCCACCAAAAGTTTCTCTCTCTCTTGTGAAGATCTCAAGTTTCTCTCCAGTTCAGCCACACTTTTTTTCAGCTCTTCCACATGCACTTCGAGTTTCTCTTCCTTCCTTTGAGCTTCTAAACAAAGATCCTGGTAGAAAATTAAGAGTACTGTATATGGGCTAGGTTCTCACCGAAGCATTTATCACAAATAACAAGGTTTAAAGGTGAAAAAATAACTCGTGCTTGACCTGTTGTTGAGTGAGTTGGACCTGCAGTCGTTCCTTCTCTTCTTTCATCTGTTGCAGCTGATTGTGAAGGTTATTCTGCTGCTCCTCTTTCTCTCCCAGCTGCCTCTGCAGCTCCTCACACTCTTCATCGAGAGTATCGACTCTCTTTATCAGAGATCTCTGCTTTGCATGCAATGACTACAACCAACAAAGACAAGCATTCAATAAATAAACATTTTTATACATGAATCTCTTCCATGACTGCTGCCCAGCTACTGCTTGCTGTGACACTGACCTCTTGTTGGCGACATGCGCTCTGATATTTGGCGTTCTCCTTGTCTAGAAGAAGTTGTGTGTCAGAGGTTTGACTCTCCAGCTGCTGGAGCCTTTGTCGTAGTTTACAACAAGCTTCTTCCTCTATTTGCAAAGTCTTCACTTTCTCCTGCAGCACATTGTTCTCACATTCTATCAGAAATAATGATTTTTTTTACATAGAATTATGTTAATTTTAGGTGAAAACAGATCATAATGATGGAAATTTCAGTTTAGAATCATGCTCACCACAAGCTTTTAAAGTATCCTGCTGCAATGCTACTTTTTCCTCAAGTCTGGAATTACTTTCCTCCAAGGATACAATTTCTGTTGCAGAAATATGACAAAGTGACAAGTGATTACAGTTGATTCCCATCTTGTTTATTCACACGTTCCCTCACCTCTCCTGAGTTGTTGTTGCTCCTCTTGCAGCCTTTGATTTGTTTCTGTCAAGGCTCGCTCTGCTTTGCGCAGTGCAAACTCCAGCTGGACGATGTTTGTTTGGTGTTTCTCCAATTCTTGCTTGAACTCCTTCTGTGTTTGTGCCAGCTGGGCCCGGAATCTCTCCCGTTCGGTTTCCACTGTGGACAGTTTCTCCTTAAGAGGCTGCACAGTTCCCCGCACATCCTGGAGGTGTTTGGCCAGCCGGCGCATGTCCCTGAGCTGCTCGTTGGCCCACTGAGCAACGTCACCTGCGGTCATTTTTCCCATCTCCACAGTGTCCTCCACAGCCACCAGCAGATGCTTCAGAGACGAGGGGAGACTCTCACTCTGAAACAGGGCCACCAGAGCATCTCCTGTCTGCCTCAAGATGGACTGCACTTGATGGCATGCGTCACATGGCGTGAGAGATGATTGTACTGTCTGAGAGCCCACGTTATAGCTGGAAACTACAGGGTAGCATGGGACACTATGTGGGGAACTCAAGGACACCTTATTCTGGGGACAACTTTTCAATGAGCCTGCAGAACACTGTGCAGGGAGACAAGGTATGCACAAGTCTGTCATTTGGGGAGACATGGGTGGTGGTGTTTTTGTTTGCTGTCTATTGCCTCTGCAGTTCTCCTGGAAATACATGAACGCAATGAATTTATATTTGTAAACATGAATGTTAAGTCTTTATTCTGTTGCATTTTTATCCATAACAGATATAATATCCCTACCTTAAAGTTGACAAACTGAACCAAATTGGTCCAGTAGCTTCTGACAATGAGACCAACTGACAGAGATCCTTGAAGCTGGGGTCGTTCTACCCTGTGGCTGCTCCTCAATTGTTCAACATAAGCGTTTAAGCTTTGCAGAAGGAGCAGCAGTCTTGTTTATTGCAAGAAGAAAAATACAAATATGAAAGAGATATCACAATAATTATTGTATGAATCTAATGAAACGTTGAGCTGTTACCTGTCAATAATCAATTCCAGTAAAATAACGTGAGAGTGTTGATTGAAGGCGTCCTCCCCATCCACAAAGTCATACTGCTCCAGGAGAGCAAACATATCCAGATTGCAGGAGAGTTTGTCGGGGAACTTCCAGGAGGAGACGCGGACCGGTCCAGTTCTGGAAAACACGTCCAGAATCGCACCCTGAACGTCCACCAGGTCCCTGCGGAGGCTCTCGATGCAGTCTTGACCACCCAGCAACTGAGTCATGTCTCACATTGAAGCTTTTCCTTGTTACAGCGCTGAAAAATACAGGAGAGTCGGTTTATATTGTTGACACCACATCTCCACGGCAACCTCCCCAAAATACTCAAGGTTCCATAATGCTTTGCGGCTTGTTTCAGGAAGTAATAGGCCTCCATTGGGTCAACGCAAGCGCGACGCTCGTAAGTACTCAATCACAAGAAATTTTGACTTCTATCTTTCTTCACAGGTTACATTTATGAACAGTTTTGTCAAAGAAAAGTTGTTCCTATGATTCACGAACAAATTATCGTGCTCAGCTCTTTTCAGGTAGCTTCCAGTTTGAAAGAAATCGCCGCCATGCCGCCCGGGCCTGTTCAGGTAGTCCAGCCGGAGACCAACAAGGTAAAGACACCGCCGCAAGATGGTTAATGTTAGCGATGCGGCTAACACACCGCTTTAAATCACGATCAGCCGGTTCACTGACTCTTTTTTACTAACTTAAAACGTGTCCTCGAAATTAGGACAAAGGTTTTTTGCGTGCAACTGAAGTAATTTGTTCAAGACGATGTGCTAGATCACGTTAGCATGTTGGTAGCTTTGAGAATGGAAAACCCAGCCCAGTGGAAAGTCGGAGATTTGCAGGCATCCGATTCTCAGAACTGAGTGGGTATTTTTAGATACTATTATTTAAGCAGTACGATCAGAGCTTTATAATTTTCAGATTCCTTGGAGTCCTATTTCCATTTCAGCCTTGTCCCTGAGTTTTGTGACTGGTTACTGTATGAGTTTGAATGTGTATGTTTGGTTCACAGAATGATGCACCTGCTGAGGAAACTCCAGCCACCAAACCCATTGTGGGCATCATTTACCCGCCTCCTGAGGTCCGAAACATTGTTGACAAGACAGCCAGCTTCGTTGCCAGGTTTGTGTCTTCACCCACGACTTCAATCGGTAATTTTCCCAAGACTGCATGCGTGTTGCTCTAACATTTTTTCTGTCATTCATCAGGAACGGTCCAGAGTTCGAAGCAAGGATCCGTCAGAATGAAATTAACAATCCGAAGTTTAATTTCCTCAATCCCAATGACCCCTACCATGCATACTATCGACACAAAGTCAATGAGTTCAAGGAGGGCAAAGCACAAGAACCATCTGCAGCTGTGCCTAAAGTTATGCAGCAGGCAATGCAGCAGTCTCAGCAGCTTCCTCAAAAAGTAAGACACAGCTTCTCATCGACTTGTAATGTCTGTTGACATGATCATATCCTCACCTTGTACTTTTTTTTAATGCCAACAGGTACAGTCCCAGGTGATTCAGGAGACAGTGATCCCAAAAGAGCCACCTCCAGAGTTTGAGTTTATTGCAGATCCTCCATCCATCTCAGCATTTGATTTGGATGTTGTCAAGCTCACTGCCCAGTTTGTTGCTCGCAACGGCCGCCAGTTTCTCACTCAGCTCATGCAGAAGGAACAGAGAAACTACCAGTTTGACTTTCTGCGGCCACAGCACAGCCTTTTCAACTACTTCACCAAACTAGTTGAGCAGTACACTAAGGTGAGAAATAATTTTTCTGTAATGTTGGTATTTCTGTTTTCCATTGTGAGTCTAAGCTGTTTCTTGATGTTTCCTCATGGTCAGATTCTGATCCCTCCGAAAGGCCTTTTGACCAAACTCAAGAAAGAGGCGGAGAATCCAAGAGAGGTCATGGACCAGGTAACTTCTTGCGACAGCGCCGAGCTCTCAGAATAAGAATTTAAAGTCATGACGTCTGTGGTAATCGGCTGTCCTGTCCAATATCAGGTGAGGTATCGTGTTGAGTGGGCAAAGTTTCAGGAGCGTGAGAGGAAGAAAGAGGAGGAAGAAAGAGAGAAGGAACGAGTGGCGTATGCGCAGATTGACTGGCACGACTTTGTAGTCGTGGAGACTGTGGATTTCCAGCCCAACGAACAAGGTAACTTTATTAAATTAGTTCTGTCTTCTGGAATGCAAAAGGGTACAGTTAAAAAAAATCATACCATTGCTGTTATCTTTTTCTCAAGGCCACTTCCCACCGCCAACCACACCAGAGGAGCTTGGTGCACGCATCCTGATTCAGGAGCGCTATGAGAAGTATGGAGAGAGCGAGGAGGTGGAGATGGAGGTTGAGAGTGAGGATGAAGAGGATGAGCGGGAGAACAGAGGAGATGGCCATCCTTCACAACCTGATCAAGATACACAAGTTCAGGACATGGATGAGGTCAGAAGAAATCAAGTGGTTTTCTTTTTGTTTTACCAATATGAGAACCCCAGGTCACCATATTAGTTTATTTCTGTTTTTATTTAAGTTAGCAACCTGCTGTTCCAACTCTCTTTGTCCAGAGATATGAACAGAATGTGCTGGGAGTGACGTATAACTCTTTCTCTGCTCCTCTCCTCAGGGATCAGATGATGATGATGACGGTGTGAAGGCTCCACTGCCTCCAGACAACCCCATGCCTCCACCACTGCCCCCAACTCCAGACCAGGTCATTATTCGCAAAGACTACGACCCCAAAGGTAACATCCTGTTGTGTGTGATGAAAAAACTGATGCCCACTAGAGGTTTGTTACAATGTTTAAACCTCACTGCCTTTACTTTACAGCATCCAAGCCTCCCCCCTCAATCGCTGTTCCGGATGAGTACCTCATCTCACCAATCACTGGTGAGAAGATCCCAGCCAGTAAGATGCAGGAGCACATGCGTATTGGTCTGCTGGATCCACGCTGGTTGGAACAAAGAGATCGCAGTATCAGAGAGAGACAGACGGAGGATGAGGTCTATGCACCTGGTTTGGATATCGAGAGCAGTTTGAAACAACTGGCTGAAAGGCGTACTGATATCTTTGGTGTGGAAGAAACGGCTATCGGTAAGAAGATTGGCGAAGAAGAAATTCAGAAGCCAGAGGAGAAGGTAAAGAACAAGCAATATGATGCAAATCTTTTTTCTTTTTTTCCCCCATGTTCAATAATTGATCATTTGTCAACGATTCTCACTGTCTTTCACACTTACCAGGTTACTTGGGATGGTCATTCAGGAAGCATGGCTCGCACACAGCAGGCTGCACAGGCCAACATCACTCTGCAAGAGCAGATCGAAGCCATTCACAAGGCCAAAGGTCTGGTGGGAGAGGATGACACCAAGGAGAAAATTGGCCCAAGCAAGCCAAGTGAGGTCCATCACCAGCCTCCGATCCCCTCCTCTTCAGCGAGCCTGCCTAAACCCAGTCCTCCGATCATTGCCGTGCCCCGTCCACCAGTCTCTGTAAGTTGTTGAAATCAATATATCTATGTTTAAATCTTGTGATCATTATTGTGGATCTGTCCTGACTAATCCGCTGCTGTGATTCCTAAACAGATGGCTCCTCCTGTGCGCACCACGCTCCTGTCTGCTGTTCCTGTAATTCCGAGACCACCTGTAGCTCCTGTGGTGCGTCTTGCACCAGGACAGGTCATAGCACAGATGCCCCCGATGATCCCTGCTTCCCGTATCAATGTGGTGCCCATGCCAACATCAGCCCCTCACATCATGGCCCCCAGACCACCTCCCATGGTTGTTCCAACTGGTAAGACCAGAGTTTTTAACCTTTTTAACAGTAACAGCAATAGAAAAGTTATCGATTCTCCTTAATTTCATTCGATTCAGTCATGTTTTTGTAACCACGTTTGTTCAACTCTTCTTATTTTGTTGTTTTCCAGCTTTTGTCCCAGCTCCTCCTGTGCCTCAGCCGCCCAGCTCCGCTCCAGCTCCACCTTCGCATCCTCCTCCACCTCATGACGATGAGCCAGTCAATAAGAAGATGAAAACCGAGGACAACCTCATTCCAGAGGAGGAGTTTCTTCGCAGAAACAAGGTTTACTTTTGTGTTTGACCTGGAAAGGACCCCGTTTTAGTCTATCTGATTATGATTGCTTCCAAATTGATTGTTATACTTTTTCCACTTTGGACAACCTTATTTGATGCAAGTCCTTCTGAAGCATCACTTTTGTGTCTGCTGTTAGTGCCATTGTTTTAACCATTAGTGTGATTATCTGTTATTTCCAGGGTCCTGTTGCAGTCAAAGTCCAAGTACCTAACATGCAGGACAAGACTGAATGGAAGCTGAATGGCCAAATACTGAATTTCACTGTTCCTCTTACTGACCAGGTATGCAAACAGTTCTGTATTATTAGTCCTTTTTGAATGCATCCAAGTTGGCCCGTTGGTCTCATGTGTCTGCAATTGGTGTGTCTCTGCAGGTGTCTGTAATCAAGGTGAAAATCCATGAAGCTACTGGGATGCCAGCAGGAAAACAGAAGTTGCAGTACGAGGTAATCCTTTGTTTAACATGTGACTTTATGTCAATACAATCAAAATAAATAAACATTGCATAATGCTTTGTGTTGATTCTTCTTTAGGGTATTTTCATCAAGGATTCGAACTCTCTGGCTTACTACAACATGACCAATGGCTCAATCATTCATCTGGCCCTGAAGGAGAGAGGTGGAAGGAAGAAGTGAGCCAGACTGAAGATCGGACAGCTCATGTTTTGTCAGTTGGTGTTTTGACATTTTAGTGTAATGGTAATCTTTTCAATTGAATTCCATTTTTTCCTTTAAGTTTGTGTAAGGAGCATGTTGTTCCTTAATTCTGAATTAAACACCAGCTACCGTGCCTGGGCCACAATATGAGTCCAAGATCTATAGTAATTGGAGATGAAATGTCGAGCCTCAATGTTGCATTTCAATAAAAGTATTGGAAACGTCATTGCAATTGTGTGTCTGCCTGTTATTAAGTTAGAATTGTGAATTTCAAACTGTGGGGCAGGTTCCTGAGGGGGTCCCTGGTGTGTTGTCAAGGGTTGGGGGGGTGTCAGGGCTCAAGTTTAACTGTTGTGATGCAAATTTAAAAAAGAAAAAGCATAGTTTGAACTATCATGCTTTTTCTGAGGTATTGCTTCGTGGCCTGAATTGATCTTTTATAAATAACTGAGTGGTCCAATAGGGGGTCCTTATTTGGGGGAATGATAAAATGTCTCTTTGTTTATATGCATGATTTTCCACAAGGCTATCCATTTAAGTCTAGACAAAATGGGTTGTGCGTTCACAGTGACTGACTCAACAAATGGTCCTTGTTTGAGGACCATTTTTAGGCACAGTGATCAGTGTTTCAAGTAAATTCTTTGGCAGACATGAAGTTAAGTTTTGAAAAATTTGATTCAGAAAATTAGGGAGTATCTGCAAAAACGAGAGGTGTTAAACAAACGGGTTATGTGACCTGGTAAATCTTCATGCATGAACTGGTAAACTTTTAAACTCATTTTAAACAATTCTGACCATACAAAATAAAAAAAAGTTAAAAAAAGAACAAACAAACTCAAATTCAAGATATTCCTTACATTTTTAGATGCAACAGAATCAAAGAGGAAATACAAGCCGCAATTTGCAAAACTGCTGCCATTTAAGCTCAATAAACTTATTTTTTTATACTGGTCTGGCCCAAACACTTTTCAAACTGGGATTTACGTGGCCCCTCATTCCAGTCAGGCGTTGTAGGTAACCACTAGAGGTAGCCATAACATCGTGGGAGTAAACATCAGTCCAGCGCGGCCGACTGGGTCACCGCTGGAAAACAAATCTGTCCAGCAGACTCGCTATGACAGGACAGCACATCGAGTCACGGCTGGCCGAGCGCAAATGACCACTTTAACCAGGTGACCTAGTAAGTGGCTAACTGTGAACACAGAGAGGATAATGTACCTCCGGATTGTCGAAGGTTGGACAACTGCGGGAACACTTTAGAGGTTTGTGTTGGCTCAAACAGTTAAAGCTAACTTTAGGTTAGCCACTAGCCGTTGACGAGCAAACGTTAAATCGAAATAAGCGTTTTAAGTTAATGAAGCTAGCTATGGGTTAACATGTCTGATGTGCTTCGACAGTTTCGGCGCAGTGTTAAGCGTTTCTTTTTCTGTTGATAGGCGGCGGTTGGGAACTTTAACACTGAAGGAATCATGGCGTCGATGCAGTTTGGTCAGGGAACAAATGCAGCGGAGGAGCTGAATTGACTCGGGGCTGTCAACAAGCTCGCTGACGTTAGCTGTCCTGGCTAGCCAGCTAGCTTTCTGCTAACTATGGCCAAGATAGAAAACGGCCGTCAATCGGCGGACACGCGGAGTATCAGGACCCTCAGCAGCAGCCACATAGACGACGAAAGCTCTTTGGGATCCGACTCGGAGATCAACGGCTTCACCAGCGACAGACAAACCGATAAATATGGATTTATCGGCGGGGCGCAGCAGTACTCGGAGGAGTCGTAAGTTTGACTAAACTCTTCCAGTAGTGATTCATCCTCCCCTGACTTCCAAACTGTTTTCGACTCGATCAGATGTGATATTTGTTTGGGTTTAAGCTGACATTTCAAAACTTGTGTTGGTGTTGTTTAGTTCAACGACAAAGCTTCTTCGAACTGCGTGGCACTGTGTATTTTTGTCTCACTCCTCGAGTATGGCAACAATCAGAACTACAGACATGTAGATGGACTGACAGTTTTTTTGTAATTCCCTTCAGTTTAGGTCAACTATTTTCTTACGTTGCAATCAGTTTTTACAGATCCATACAAATAAACTGAGAGGACAGTTCTGGCTGTCTCATTGTCAAGAGCGTATTCATGACATTCTAGGCAGATAAAGTGTGATTTTGTATTAGGGCTTTTCTCTCTTCCATTTTATTGGAGCTCACTTGTGTAAATGACAGCACTGGAGTAGTGAAAAGAGTTGGTGACAGTTGTGCCAAGCACCAGCTGGCAAGAAGTTTTCTGTTCTCCCAGAGTTTTGGCAGGCTTGGAGCCACAGCTCCAGTGCCCGCTTTCACTAAAGGGGCCACATTTGGTGCAGTTTTATAGACAGTTCCAAACCCAGGATTTAATTTACACTCACACTGAAAGTAACATGTCTTTGTTTCGGAGGCTTTGGAAGCAGAAGCTTGAGTCATACTGAGCCACAGTCTGCAACCTGTGCTTCCAACTGAAAACGGGCTGTGCTAAATATAAAATAGCTCTTTGAAGAGCCCATCAAAACCCTGCAATTACAGGCTTGTGCAGATGAGATAATTACATATGTAAGTAAAGCATAAGACCTTATTCATATAGTCAGTTAGACTTGCTTGTACATTCTCTTTCTGTGGAGTATGCAATGTGAAGGTCCTTTTTTTTCTTGGCTATAAACATTTTACAGTTTCATTACTTCACCAAGTACAAGTGTCCGAACTGCAACTACCTGAGGTGAAACAGGCTGTCAAAAAACAGCTTTATGCCCCTTGCCAAACAAGAGTATTAGTAGCTAAATAAGATTCATTCCCCATTTCGTAGACTGTGTATGGATAATGGCAACTCAGTTGATTATGTGTGTAGAAAGATAAACAGTGTTTGCCCTGTTTTTGTCACATGCTCATTAAGGCCCCTTCTGTACAAACAGCTGCCCTGCTCTGCCACTGTCATTAAAAGCTTCATTTCAGAATAATAAGAATCACATGATGTTTAGTCTTCATTTGATAGTGGTTTAAAAAGAGTAATTTCTGGTTCTTTGTTTATCCAGGGCTCAGGATGTGCCTCCAGAGGTGCTCAGGCAAAGGGAGGTAAAGTGGCTGGACATGCTCAGCCACTGGGACAAGTGGATGATCAAAAAATTCAATAAGGTCAGCTCTAAGTCAAAAGGTTAATTGTGGAATATGCTTGGTCTTGGTAGGTTTGATTTCCCCCTGAATGATTTCTGAAACTGCTCTTCTCACTCATTTCAAAGCAGCATTGTTTGTCGTGTATTTTTTAACATACATGTTCAAACAGCGTATTTTGCGTTGCCCAAATGTCTGATTGCACAAATTCAGGACTCCGGAGGCACACTGTTTGCGCTTCCACTTGTTGGGCTGGTTTTGTGCGAAGTGCTGTGAGCGATTTACCACGGAGCTGCCACTTTGCCTCATTTTCATGAGTCAGCAGCAAGCCTGGACACAGCCCATCTCTTTATCACCCTCGACACCATGTGACAAATGAACAGTCTTTGATTTTGGGTGGGGCTACCTCCTTGGAGACATTTCTGAAATGAAAGTGCTCTCCATGCAAATTATGAGAACAGTAATCGAACAGCTTTTCACAGCACCCGGGTCCTTTTTAGAAGTAGTGTAAATAGACAACAGTATTTGCTAGCTGTGCAGGTAGGCTTAAATGTCATGTGCACAGTGTAAACATGTTTTATCCCTTACAGCATTCTCTTAACTAATGATATCTGTACATTGGGAAGGTGTGCAAGTTTCATATCAGAACAGTGTTCTAAAATGTTGATGTAAGAGGATTCAATTTCTCTGTCTCACACTAAAGTGTGTGTCACGCCAGCATGTCTGTTACATCAACAGTGGCTTGTTCCTGCTCTTTTTTGCATATCACTTTGCAATTTAACTATATAAAGTGCAGTTTTGGGTTTCTGTAGGAGGCTGTTTTCTGTTTATCAAGAAAACACTCCTGCCTGATTTTATGCTCTGTTGTCCACAATACTGTGAGCTGCTTGTGATTGTTGTGAACAAGATATTCTGATGATGGCTTAACCACTGATTATAAAATATCGGATTACCCTAAGGACTTCTTTGGTTTCTATCTGTTGGTTTTGGATCGAGTGTTGCATTGTTTTACTTTGTTTTTTGTTGGTTCAGGTGAGGCTGCGGTGCCAGAAGGGGATACCTCCTGCTCTGCGAGGCCGTGCGTGGCTGTACCTGTCAGGTGGGAAAGTGAAGAGAGAGCAGAACCAAGGAAAGTTTCAGGTCAGGCAGCTTCTTCTTTCAATTCCTCTTTCAGATTATTTTTAGGCTCATTTCTTTATTGCAGCTCACCTGAAATTGTTACTGAAACTGTAGTCACGCATCATTGGGGCCTGGTTGTTAGAGAAGTTTAATGCACAGGACACTTGCTTGGTAACTGATTAGTTTTGGTTCACTTATTCGTTTCAGTGATAAATGAACTCCTGCTCAATATTTAAATCATAGAACTTGATTATCAACTGGTTTAATCAACAGCTTGCTGCAAGTCTTTCATACAAACAAGTGTCTAATCTGTACTTTGTTCATGCACAAGATTTCATTTGTCCACCGTATGTTTTGCCAGGAGCTGGATAGCCAGCCTGGAGACCCCAAATGGGTCGATGTGATAGAGAAAGACCTCCATCGACAGTTTCCTTTTCACGAGATGTTTGTGTCACGAGAAGGACACGGGTGAGCTGTCTGACGGACATCACACACAATTCATCACGGTGTTTTGTTTGACATTGCGTTTGTTTTAAATGTTGTTTGTGTCTATGTTTTCAATCCTGTGCAGGCAGCAGGATCTGTTTCGTGTTCTTAAAGCTTACACACTCTACAGACCAGAGGAGGGATACTGTCAGGCCCAGGCTCCTATTGCTGCTGTGTTGCTTATGCATATGCCTGCTGAGGTATTAATTGCTCCTTCTCACAACACCTATAAACTAAACAAAATAAATGGGTCATCTGCTCTTTCTCTTGCTCTTAACGGCTCTTACTCCTAGTTTGTGAACTTGTATAAGTCTATTTTAAGACTTAACAGCAAGGAGGTAGACTATGCTGATGATGTAATCTAAAGTCCTTGAGCTACTCTGAAGGCTGAGTAATACATCAGCTTTGAGGACACTGAGAGCAGCCCTGGTGACCTTATAAGGCTTTAGGGTGTCTGAGCTCTCAGCAAAACACACAGTAGGGTTGCAGGCAGAAGTAATTAAACCCACAGTCAATAACTTAAGTATTTTGTTTGTCTTTATTAGACAATAATGAACTCCACTCATTCACATTGAGCCTTCGCAGCTGTGCTTTGTGGTTCTACATATTGTTTGTTCAGTTGCCATTTTGATGTTTGTGTGTGAATCATCCTTAAACAGATTTCCGAAAATGTTTTTGGGGAAAGGTCCTAATTGGATTCCCGCAAACTATTTTAGGTTGCACTTTTGAATTTATGCAGAGATATCATACAAAATTCACATGAACAATTGCCTGCAATTTTAGATGAATATTTCTCTGCTTTCTACAGCTCTGGCAGCCTGAGTGCAGCAGGATTTGCAAAGTTGCTGCACAGCAGTACCACACTGTCAAAACACCTAGCATTCAAATAAATCTACTTGCTCCAAATCATGAAATGAAACTAAAAAAACTACATCTGTTGTTGGATAGCTCATTTTTCTTACTAGTTGGGAAATAAATAACTGGTAATTTCTCTGGATAACATCTTTAAGGTTCACTTTGACTCGTGTTCAACAGCTCGCATGTGTTGATCAATACATTTTTGCTTCTGTCTTAGGATGCTGTCAGCTCCTACATCTTGATTCAATCATTCATGCTGTGTTGAAGCACATAAGAATCGAAAAATGTTTTCTTTTCCTGTTAAAGTCAACAATTTCAGTTTTGTCGGACTTCCACGCAAGCAGAGGAACAGGGAATTTCCTCACATCATCTGTATTTGTTTCCACAGGATGCTTTCTGGGGACTGGTCCAAATCTGTGAGAAGTATCTGCCTGGTTACTACAGTCCTGGCCTGGTGAGACTGAAACGCTTTAAAAGCTTGCATGATGACATCACTTGCTGTTGGATATGAGATGAAGATATTAGTCCATATAACTGTTATCAACACCAACTCTCTGGACTGACGCTTTGCCTTCAGGAAGTCTGGAATGTAGTTTTGTTATCCGCAGAGCGTCTTGACACATTGATGCTGTGGTCAGAGCTTGTGATGAAACTACTGAGGCGTTGTCAAGTCATTTCACATTTTGATTTGCTGCAACATTTCTCTGGCCAAGTACATGAGCAAAAATTCTTGTGTAATTAACGAGACCTTTTGACCGCTTTTTAATAGCACAATTTTTCCAACAATGCAAGTGTTTCCTCTTCAAGGTTGATGACAAATAGATCAATCATGTATATTGAGAAACAATGCTCAGAAATAGGATTTTGACCTCCATCAGGTTTCAGCACACAGTCCAGAGTAGAATGTGTTAAATTTTCATTGTTGATATTTTTTTCTACCTGTGTGTCTTTCAGGAAGCTATACAGTTGGATGGCGAGATCCTGTTTGCCCTGCTGCGCCGCTTCTCTCCGCTCGCCTTCCGGCACCTGGAGAAACATAAGATAGACCCTATCCTCTACATGACTGAATGGTTTATGTGTGCCTTCTCCAGAACCCTGCCCTGGGCATCCGTGTTGCGTGTCTGGGACATGTTCCTCTGTGACGGTACGTAAACAGAACTGTACCTGCAGTGGTTCCAGCACTACTGATCGTAACAGCCTCGCACTGAAACTCTTGTCTCTTCCATTCCCACAGGAGTGAAAATAATCATTCGTGTTGGCTTGGTGCTACTGAAGTGCATGCTGGGAACCCGTGAGAAGCTGAAGACCTGCCAGGGCCAGTATGAGACGATGGAGCTCCTCAGGGCCATCGAGCCTCGTTACATGCAGGAGGGATTTCTTGTCCGAGAGGTAAAAACCAGAAATGAGTTTTAAATAACTTTGCTTATTCGTGTATTACATAACTTAAACTGTCACAGTCACCCATTCACTTTCATTCACAGATCAGTGGTGACAACTTGGTGTTCAGTGTCTTGCACAAGGACACTTCTTCTCATGGTTAGGGCCGATCAGTCAACCTTGGAATTGATAGACGCAACAATCTCAATATTAGAGTAAAGAGCAGTCTAAGTTCACACAAGGTGTTGACAGTGTCGACCTTTTTTGTTACATTTCATGTCAGAAAATGACTTGTGACAATTGTTTTGTGTACGCTCAATCTTGACACCTGGCTTTTTTAAATTTTGATGCCTAAAGGCACTGGCAGTGTACTTAGGAGCACAAAACAACAGAGGGTTGATAACAGAGAAAACAACAAGGTTACAATCCCTCCAATAAAACAAGCAAATCAACCAACCACAGAAGCTTTCGGTTTCTGCTCCTCTCACACACACAGATGATAAAACTCTCCTTCGGCTGACATGACACTAACGAGCCTCTCCCCCATTGCCTTGGTTATCACTGTGATGACTCTGTTTCGTCTGGCGCCCAAGACATGGCTGGAACTTTTCAGAAGAGCAGATTCAGTTAGACTTTTGATCTCTGTTGCCTGCTCCTCATTTACAACAAAACTGCTGTTGTGATAAAATTTGTTCTCAGCAGTTTGTCTTGATTGTTCGAACAAATGGGAGGAAAAAACCCCAATGATACTTCTGTGTTTGTTTTATTATTTTGATTAAAAAAAATATTCTAGGTTATATATTACCTTCAGATCAGATGATCTTTGTGATTTGTTCAATGAAAAGTGATTAAAGATGGTTATCAGTTAAATGCATAAGTTCCCCAACTCATGGAAGCTGCTAAAACAACATTTGATCAGGATTTGAACGATCTACAAAGGACAAGGGCCGCCGAACATTAGCGTGTTTCAGTCAGGTTGTATGGTGTGTTGTGTTTCATTGTGGAAGTGTCGCTGGAGTGAACAAGTGCTCATGAAAGAAGAGAAAAATGAAGTGATCCAGAGTCAAACTGAGCCGAGTGCTGGCTCTCCACTGTCTGGTGTTTGTGCCGTGCCCTGTATGAGTCTCTGTCTGTCCTAACAATGCTCCCTCTTATATATCGGGCTGTCTTGACTGTGGCTGATGGAGTATCCACTGCAGTGCATGGCCCTTTGGCATTCAGGGATAAAGTTCAGATTTTTAGCTCAATTGCCAGAACTACATATTTTCCAGTTTGCTGCTCTTGTAGCTGCTCCTTTTGATCATGATCTGTGCAAGTCCAGCGTTGACCTGGTGACGTGTTTTTCCCGTCACAGATTCTTGAGGTGCCAGTGACAGCACGAGACGTGGAAAGAGAACATCACACACAGCTGAAGCGCTGGAAAAAGAACCGCGGCGAGCTTAATTTTAAGCCGCCACCGAGGATGCATGGCGCCCGAATAATCATGCTGGCTGAGCCACCCAGGCGCCAGGACCTGCAGCAAAATCCCACCATTGTGATTGAGGCACCACAGCTGAAGAAGGGGAAGGAGGAGAAGAAGAGCAAGAAGAAGAGGAGCATGAAGAAGTCCAAGCCCATCGAGGAGATCCCTAATCCTTACCCTCTTGTTACTGACCCTCCACCCGCACCTTCTGATCCACCGCCTCCACCTCCAGAGAGCACTGTGGTGCCAGAGGTGGTGGTGCCACAGACTCAGACAGACTCAGTGCACCAGCAGGAAGCGCCTCATGCAGACCACTCCCCTGCCAAAGAATCTACCCTCCAGCGGTCCACACAAAGCCTTAGCAGCACAGACCAGGACACTTACCTGTAATACTGCAGCCATCAACGTGTGTGTGTGTGTGTGTGTGTGTGTGTGTGTGTGTGTGTGTGTGTGTGTGTGTGTGTGTGTGTGTGTGTGT
>JASSRZ010000011.1:5064442-5074442 GCA_032164315.1 Malacoctenus gilli
TGTGTGTGTGTGTGTGTGTGTGTGTGTGTGTGTGTGTGTGTGTGTGTGTGTGTGTGTGTGTGTGTGCGCGCGCGTGCCGTTGTCACCTAAACTCAACCCCAGACGTGCATCTGCTGCGGGCCTCAGTTCGTGATAGATGTAAGAACACGATTGCTTCAGATGAGAGAAAAATCGCTGAGACAAACTTGAACAAATGAGCGAGTCAACGATGCTAAATTAGGTTCGCCCTTTTAATTTAACCGCAATTATAAGAAGCACTAACAGATATATACAATGTATTGGTTTTATTACTGTGTTGGCTGAGTGGGGTCAAAGTTAATTCCACTTTCTCAACAAACCAAACACATGATTGGAGCAATCTGATGCTTTCGAATGAGCTGTAAGGTAACACGAGGAGACTGGCCTTGGAGGAAGGTGGACGGGCCCTGAAAAATCGGAGTTACGCTGGGATGGCATGCAGGACGCGCTTGCCGAGGAGATTACAAAGGAGGGTCGGGAGCAAGCAGGCACTGCCAGCGATAACAGCAGGAAAGACAATAAAGGAGAAGGTGGTTCCTGTGAGTTCCCTCCGGAAAAGTTCCCCTCTCATCCACCAGTCTACAGCTGGCTTACTGAGGGTCCGGCTGTCCATCCTCAGCTGATTCGCTTTGTGAATCATTTAAACCTGCATGTTTATGGACATGTGTGCCATTGCAGACACTTTGTTACTGCGTCTGTTTTCCTACAGTTTCATACATTCTTCTTTGTTTTTTTCTCTCTTTAGAGTCTGACTTTGCAGTGATTTTCTTTCCTGTCTTTGGAGACAATTTGTACACAATAGTTATGATGAACAGAAAAGGTCAGGGAGCTGGTAGTTTATTTGTGAATCATTTGAACCCTGCCGACTGAAAGACTGACAGAAGACTGTCGTTCTCAGTCGGCTTTCACAAAAACACTGGAGTTTGAATATGAAGCAGTTGGATTAAAGTCTGAATGCAGCCACAACAAAAACATCCTGAAGGGCAAAACACAGACATAAAAGTCAAGTGTCTCCTGGCACCACATGTTTGGTTTTTGTAGGAAACAAACGTTTTATTTTGACTCTGTTTTGCAATTTTCAAAATCATCTAGAGCGCCGAACTTGAAAGAACATCACCACCATATTTCCACATCTGCACTCTGCTGACCGCAGTTTCTTATAAGTGTTTAATCTTACTGCTCCCTTTTCTCATTTCTGTGCCTTGATGCTGTTGTTCACATCTTGTCAGGGTCTTTTTTTTCTCCATAATGGAGTTTGTGTCTGCTTGTGTTTTGTTTACATCTCTTTCTGGCCATATTGTAATACTTTTGTATCTTGTAGAGGAATTTAATCCCCCCCCCAACCCCTTTTTTTGGTGAATGCTTCTGTAATTTATTTTGGAATATGTGGTTTTCTGTTTCTTTGTTGCCCTTTTCTCCACTTTCTGGTTGGTTTGGATAACTCTGTTTTTGTAATAAGTCATTGGGTGTCTTATTGCAGTCGGTTGATGCTTTGCGTGATTTGAAGCAGGAACTCAGGTACAGCAGGACAGTAGTTATTGGGCTCTTGGGTCTGTTTTTGGCGGGCCATCCCTTCATGATGGCACAGGAAGGAAACAAATGGACCATTTTAAAATACATACCCGAGGTTCAGAGCCTTTATCTTTTTTTGTTGTCGTTGCTGTGTTTCACATCATTTTAGACAAAGCCTCTTTCGGCCACTGTTCTTCTCTGATGCTGCTGGCTGTCATTTTTCTTGGTCTCCTCTCAAAAAGATGTTAAGATTAAATCGTGTGTTTCAGTTTCAGTCCCTCCAGATGTCACAGGTGCTCTCAATTCCATCACAAATTAGCAGCTTGATCTCATTACATCTGTCTCCAGTGAACCCACCATCTGAAAGAGATGCCAGAACCAATAATGTTAAAAAAAGGAGTTTGATCTTAGCCGGAGTGTGCTGAAGAAAGCTTTGTTGGGATGTGCTGCGTTCACAAGCCGTTGGTTCCAGTTGAAAGAGCTGTGAGGAACCAAAGCATGCCCCAGCTGACTTTTAATCACGGGCGACCAGGCGCTGGCTCAGTCATAGAGCAGCGGGCCTGTAATTACATGACAATGGGCCCCTTTCTGGTGCACACGCTGATGGCTGATAGGTAGCCTCAGAATTATTGATCAAAGACGCTGGCAGAGGAAGAGCAGGGGGGTGGGACAGGCCTGGTATAAATGTTCGCTTGTGCGAACAACAGGTGACATACATCTTACAGGCACGAAGCTCACCATGGCCTGCTGTGAATAATTAGATCCTGGAGACAATTTGCCACCCGGGAGGGGCAGCGCTGGTGAAAAGATGTGTGATGTGAAGGTTCTTTGAAAGTCGGAGCTTCTCGCTGACACTACAAAACACAGTGGTGGACGTTCACCACGTACAGAAGCTCTAGTACTTCTGTCTGAGACAAAAGTTAGTATTTTTATCTTATACAATGTGAAAGAGTTACTTAAAGATATAGTCACTGAAGTTTTGCATTTTGTCGTCCTAGTAAGGAATAAATAAATATTAGGTCACAAATCATAATACAGAAAAAATGAAACACATACCAATAATGCTTCAAAATCAATTTTTAGGTAACAGACATTTACAACCAATGATTTTCTGTTTTTAAAATAAGGCCAGGAGTGTTTCAAAAAAGATATCACCAGCGATCATTTAAGTTCTTGAAACATGGTTCTAAGTATCGACTTGCATCTCCATTACAGTCCATCATATATGAGTTTTACAAGTTCACTGTAACTGTCTGTTCTGTTTAGGCTGAATCATCTCAGCCATGGAGAGGACGTTAGGGATATGAGATACATGAGGTTCATTGTGCTCAGAGAAGCTTGAATGCCAAGAATCTCAAACATGTTGTGCATTGAAAAGCCATAAAACTGTCATTGGTCAAACTGAAGCACAATTTGAACATGCTGTCTTTAGAAGAAGGCCATGATGTCGTTTCACTCGTCCAGAAATTAAAAACACATTTCTCTGTCCTTCTTTCTCCAAAGCTGCTCAGCTTCTTCCTCAGATCGGTCTTTTTTTTTAGAGATATCCACACTCACAAAAGATTCACTGTAGAGTAAGATAAAGCACTCATATTTTGCTGACATCTGATACTTGAAAGGATTTACTAACGTGGGCGAAGTTAAGTATCTTTAAACTATTTTAAAACCAACCAAGAGTTACATCAACATGACCTCTGACCCGTTTAGCCATATCAGATCAATCAGCTCCTGTTCTGCAGTCATATATGAGCCAGAACGTGCAAAATACAGGAGTTCGTTCAAGGATGAATAATCCAGTGTTGGTTTTCAGGGATCTGCGTGGAGGCTGCAGCACACGTGTGTTGCTTCTTTGTGATGGGGCCCTGACCCAGATGGCCAGGTGGAAGTGGTCCAGCTGGGAACCCGCCTCTACCCCCTCTCCCTTGGCTGGGCTGCATGCTTCAGATATCATTCTGATGTCAGGGGAGAGGTTTGTAAGAGCAGGGGGCCCTCCTCACCTCCGAGCAGGGGTGAAAATGTCACCAAGGGTGCAGATTGCGGAGGAAAAGAAGAAATGTGCTCTCAGTCTTTCTAATTCAGCTCTGCTCGCTCAAGTCATTCATCCCGTGTGCATTGGGAGCATGTTATTCTTACTCTGTCTTCATACATTTCAGGCACCTCGCAAGAAAAAAATAATAAAGAAAAAATTTTCCCCAGTATTTCTATTCGAACAATGAAGCTGAGATAAGTGTTGGATTTTTGAAAAAAATAATATACATCAACAATAGACATCAAAATCTTGGATCTGAAATATTAAAGTCAAATAATGCTTTTCCCTCTTAAATTTAACTATGTTTTAATTTTAACAATAAAAATGTTAGAAACCATGAAACTTTCTACTTCATATGGTTCTTGTTTGGTCAAATAAGTTGAAATATCCATTAACTAAACAATTTACATTGAGTGACGCTCACATTTTTTAGCCTGAACACATTTCTGTTCATCCACTTGCTATAAGACAAAATTACTTTCGCTCTTTGTGACAGATCGATTCATTTCTTGAACGTATTTTTTGTTTGTTGAGTTCTGCTCTCACGGATGAACATGTAATTATGACTGGTTGCAAAGGATCCAATGGCCCCTCAGGAAGTCATATCAACAGTGCTGTGACAGCAGGAGCAGTCTTTCCAGCCTGTCCAGTGTTCCCGCCTGTGAATGCTGGACTGTACTCTGTACTGATTGCCACCCTCTTTCATGCCTCAATGTAGTTTTACGAAGTGCAGCCTCCAGCGGACAGGATTTCCCCACAGTAAAAAGAAAGCGAGGGGGAAAAATGCAAGTGTAGTTTTATCCACCAGCAGACAACTGAGACAACAGCAGTTACATTTCTCAAGGTCCAGGAAGAGACTGTACGGCTCTTCTGATTTACACCATGACTAATCTACTGTTTGTCATGAGAGTAACTGATAATCTTCAAACTGCTTTTCCTGAGAGACTGGCAACACTGAGACGCAGCATAGCGTGAAAGGCTTTTGAAGCCTTCCTCCTTTTTCTTCCCACAGTGCAGGATGTTAAACCTTCCCACTGAATCCCCTGTCCGACATGTACTTCAACATACAGAGCGTTTCATGTTGACACAATTTTCTCCTGGTGTTTCCTCCGACTTTGGAAAATGCTCCAAACTGCTGCCACGCTCTCTGTGTGCCTTGCGCTGGTGGATGAAAGCCAGAGGTGGTTTCTTTTTATTCCAGCTTTAATGTGGGGAAAAACATCTGCAACATCCCAATGTTGTCTTGAGTGCAATGGGACCATTACTCAGACATTGTGTTTCTGCTGTTTTTCTCGTGACCTTTATTATCCTATCGATGCACACTCACAGGCTTGTCATTTACACATCCTTGCTCTTGTTTCCTCTTATCCTTGAGGTATTTTTGCATCATCTAAAACGCCATCCATCTTCTTAACCAGCTTTTTCCAACTTAGGGTCGCTGAGAGCTGGAGCCCATCCCAGCTGACGCTCAGTGAAAACAGGGGCTCAGCACAGACTGGTCTCCAGTTCATCACAGGGTTGGTACGGACACACGGGACAATCCAGAACCAACAGGCTAGCTGATAAGTTGTGGGTGGATGTGGCTCAGCTGGAGGAACAGGTCATCTTCCAATCTAAAGGTGATTGATTGTATCCCCCTTCTTGCTTGGTCCTTGAACTGAGCATGACACTTAACACCAAGTTTCTCCAAATGCTGTACGAGCCTACTGCATGGTGGTGGTCACCGATTGGGTTTTGGTGTTCTGAGACAAGTCAGCAACTCACTGCTCAACTCAACTCCTGCTCAGACAAAAAAAAAGGTCAGCAGGTAAGAAGGATGCAGAGAACAAAACATGACTGCTGCCATCAGAAAGTTTTGTGATGAAGTCAAATAAAAGAGCTAACAGGAGAGATAAGTTCAAGACAAAAAAATTACTGTAACAATTGATTGTGGATCAAATTAATGGCAATTAATTTAGTTGATGGCTTGGTGATAAATGAATTTGTCAGCCCCAGTGAGGGGCACAGGTTTCTGGCCTCTGCCTGACCACTGAGTAATGATACCTCTGTTTCACCTTCACCCTGCTGAGCCTCTCCTCTCTTCCTCTCCGTTGCTGCTCATGTTTTCTCCCTAAGAAAACAGGAAGAGGGTGTGTTTGGTGCAGCAGAGCCCAGGGAGTCCAGCCGTTCACCGCTGACCATAGTCTCCGCGTGCGTGCGCGCGTGCATGCGTTCGTGCGTGCGTGCGTGCGTGTGCATGCCACTCTAATTGCTTACAGGGAGCATCTGAACGGCTCATTCTTGTTTCTTCAACCCTTTCAGAGATCAGCACTATTTGCTTTGGGCATTGTGCCCTGAAGGCAACGTCTTAAGTGGGGTGTGCATGGCATGCCATCCCAAGCGTGTCGGTGCATGTGGGCCTCGCACACATGACCGAATTACCCACTGACATGCAGAGTATGAGCAAATATCTCCATGCCGACTTGGACATTTTTCATTAGTTATACATCATTCACCACGCTGCATTGTCTTGTATGAGGATCAGGGAGACTCCTCATTCGGTGAGGCAGGAGGCCTTTGGGGAGGCGTGGCGCTGCGGGCAGGGCACCAGCCCGGGTAGACCCGGTCTGGTGGGGATTAGGAGTGAGCCGCACCTCGTCTGTTGGCCTCCCAGCAGGAGCTGTCATGTCAGCCGCGGCGCCCTGGCACTGAGCTTCCATCCCATTGGGTGTGGGGCAGGGGCCAGCGTCAGGTCACTCCACTGGCTCCTGCAGCTTTTTAACCAGCCCGTCCTCCCACACAATGTATGACAGCCAGAGAACATGCGATCTGACAACCCACGCCTGGGCCACAAAGGGAGAGACAAGCGCTGAGTCGAGGGCATTCTCAGCATGTTTGGTGCTGTTGGACTGTAACGGGCCGACAATAATTAGACTCTGGAGAGATCCTGTCTCCTGAGTATAAATGAGTTGCAATAAACTCTTATATCTCAAAGGAGTGCAAAGTTGCACAATTTCACCATGGAGGGTGGAAAGGGCATGAGCTGTTCTATCACATAAAATTCACACTTTATCAGCCCAAAGTCATGACTAATAGTTGGAACATCCAATTGCATGTTGGTGGTATTTTTCTGATAAGAAGATATGCCGTGAAAATTCACCCTTCCTCCCTTATTTTCTCCCCCACGGGGCGTGTTAGTGGGGGTATTTGCTGTGTCTGTCCACAGATTGTGCAGGACAGATAGATGCAGAAAAAGGAATGAGAGACATGTGGAAAATCTCCGTTGGGTTATGCTCGAGAGGAGGAGAGGGGAAAACGAGAATCTGAGCCTAAGTCTGAGGTGTCCGCGCGGTGTTTTTGGGAGCTTCCTCATGGCAGCTTGCAAAAAAACACTCAATCCTAACATTTCTTCGAATAACCTTTTTTTTTTGTTGCGACTCTCCAAGTTGGTGGATCTGCACAGGCAGCTGTCTGTAACCTCAGAGGCTCCCAGTCGTGGTGGGCAGCAGCTGGATGACGGAAAGGAAATCTCAGTGTCTACCTCAGAGGCTCGTATCTGATCTAGAGTCTGCACTTTGCACTGTCTGCTGAACAATAGCGGCAGTGGCCGGGCTATTAACAGAAGAGTCCCCTGCTGGTCCGGGTGCTGCCTACTCCTCCTCTGCTGCAACCACACTGACAATGTGATGGTCTAATCCTTCCTGGGAAATTTATGATGAGGGCTATAAATCTTTCCCAGCCGACCTCTCATTTCCCTCCTTAGCCGTGCAGCTGTGAAGACCTCAGTTCCTCTGTCCCCCTTTCTCCCATGCCAGACCAGCGAGATGTCACTCCTCTGCCGCTTAATAACTCCAGGGTCCACAAAGTCGACGCTCTCTGGTGTGCTGGGTCACACTCCTGACCCACACTCTGCTTGTGTTTTGCCAGGAGGTAAACTTTAATCAGAGTGAGGAAAAAACCCGGCCAGCTTTCAACCCTGTTGTGCACACAGAGGGAAATTGACCCAAGTCACGATGTGTGTCTGATAACGTGCAGCGCTGCACGGAGGACATTCCACAGAAATTTTAGACGTGATAGCAGCAAGGCTCCTGGGACGGCCATGTGGGTCACTCAGTTGGCCACTTTCATCGAGACTGAAAGATCTCAACAACTGTTGGATTGCTGGTAAATTTGGGAGAGACAGACATGGTCCCCAAAGGGACACATCCGGCTGCTATCAGTGATCCTTTGGCTGTAATTGCAGCAAAGAGAGTCTGTATCGCAACTGGAGGATGCTGTGAAATTGAGTATAAACATTCAATATGCAGAAAGTTCTGTCATATTTGTATTTCTCTTTGGCTTCACCCGCACGTCAAAGAGTCACAGACAAACAGGATTGATTTTACTAGTTATCATCCAAAGTTTGGTCTCTGGTGATTATTGCTCTTTCGGGTCATCCCACATCTAATTGTATCAAGATTGCAAACGGACATGCTTGACATTTTTTGAAAACCATAAGCAGTAATTTCATGGGACTGGAGACAAAGCTCCTAAATCACTTTTTGTGGTCCAAACTGTGAATCTTGTCTCCTTTCCAGTAAATTAAACATTTTCCCATTTGTTGTGTTATTGACTGACGCGTATCTGCATTTTCTATCTTTTTTAAATTGCTCTCATTTGGACAGTTCCCTGAGGTCAGCGGTCAAACCTGAGTAATGCAGTCCGTAGCCTGTGGTGATTGCACTGCAGACCTGCTGACCCGGGCTTCGTGTGAGACGGCTTCAGGTTCAATAAGAGGCTGACAGGTTAAGGTGAGCACGGTTGGTGGCTCGCCCTCTGGCCGCTCTGAGGTATGTTACATCCATACAAACACATGCTTGGAAGGGAGCCTAAAAAGATACAACTCGACTTAGAGTGTGTCATAAATTGTAATGAATTCCTCCTTCTCATGTGGCCAATTACATCATTGTACAACAAAAAGAAGGTCTGTGTGTAACCATGTGCTTGTATCCACTATTAATAATGTCAGTTGAGTTATGCAGTGTTATGAGAACAAACATAAAAGAAAAGCAAAGGGCTTCTCTCCTTGCGTGCGAACACAATTTATCACTTGTGGGATTTCATTGAGGAAGGAACGTTCTTGAGGTTAACAGCAGACCTGATAGCCTGACCAGCTGAGACATTTGTCCATGACTTTTCTTTTTTCTAAAATCAGATCTTTCCTGTTCGTTTCTTGATCTTCTTTGGCGTTGCTCAGTTTTACTGTTGCACCGCGAGAATAAAAAAAAGTTTGTTCTCGTGCAAGGTCAAACTGTTTTGGACATCAATCCGCAAACAATGTCCCACACAATGGAGCCCAGGCGTAACGCAGTTTCTCAGACTCAACAGATGACCAGCTGACCGCAGGAGAGTTCAGTCTCCAGACCGAGTCTGGTTTCCTCTGCCCGGCTAGGGAGGATACTCCACTACCTCCTGTTTATGCTTCACACCGAAGGCCAAAGAAAGTGATGGGGACTCTGGAGAGAATGGCTCCATGCAGCGGGAGGACACACATACGGAGGCCTGTTTTTAGACCACAGCCATCCTGCTATTGTGGGTGCCTTATACCCAAGAGTGGCATAAGATGTCCAGGGAGGGAAAAAAATTACTGCGCAGCCTCTCAGAGCAATCAGCGCCTCAAGACGGGAGCTGGCGAGGGATCTTGTCAGCCCAGGAGAAACAAAAGCCCCTCTGACCTCTTTAAACTTTCAGGCAGCCTGTCGACTGTAAAACACTCAGCAGATGCAAATTCATGTGTGAATATTTCGGTCTATATTGTGTTTTTAAATTCAGGCTGAGCAGCTTGAGTGATTAGAATACAAACGAGAAGCAGCGATAAGGGATCTGTCAAATTATACTTAGCAGCGAAATCTTGGCTCTGAGGCCCATATTGTTTATTGTGTTCACAGACTGACATCTAAGTCTGAATCTGTGACTCATCTCGCCTTAAATAAGTGTCGACGGAGGGATTTGTAGAACAGGGGTGGAGGGTCCAGACGAGGATCTGTTGTCACCTTGTTGGCAGTGCAGAGAGGTTGACACGGATGGGAAGACAGATCGGACCAGTGCCCTCCTCTTCACTCCAAGGAGGTCCGGCTGATGGATGGGCTCTAATCAGCAGCGGACAGACCTGCCACAGGAAACATCTCCCCATCACGTTTACGGAAACCAGCACTTCTCTAGAGACCCCCGCGGATAGCCGCGGGGGGGGGCGACACAAATTGGATTCTCCCTCATTTTTTGCAGAGAAAATGAGCAGCTTGAGCACTTTTCACTGGCCAGAATATTGTGATTTACAGGCCTACTGCCAAATGACCTCTCTGAACCATACAACAGAGGAAAGCTTGATTGCTTCGGAAGCAACAGCCAAAAAACGATTTTGAGAAAAGACGGCGTGTTGATTTCTCACAGGGAACCCTCCACAGTCACTACAAAGCATGAGGT
>JASSRZ010000011.1:5079442-5080860 GCA_032164315.1 Malacoctenus gilli
TTTTTTTGTAGGTTTTTCTTGGATGGTTTCCAGGTTTGAGTCCCGCTTTCAGCACTCACTATTTAAGGGCCATAAGCTCGCTTTTTGTGCCCCACTGGAGCGACTGAATCTTCAGTCCTATAAATCACATATAAAGTGTAATTTAGAGGGGAGCATGTTAAGTGCTGAGGCATTTCACACTAAATATTTTTGTCAGGATAACACTCTGCTCTCTCTCAGTGCCTCTCAGGTCTGCATTGGCTCTTTCATTTAAAAGTCCTTAAAGCAATTATTGCATTACACGCTAAGGTTTCGCCGGGCCGATGTGAGACTTTAAGCGGAACGTTTGCAAAGCACCAAGGTTGTTACACGGGTCACAGTGTAGGTTTTCTCTCGGTCGTCTCATGGCGGGGACGGGCTTCAGATTTCTGTTTCTTTAGTTTTAAAGAAAACAGGCCATAATCATATTTTACCTTCAGAGCGCAATGCCAGCTTATCGGTTACAAGAGCCAGACACTTCCTTTAAAGAATCAACCTCTCTGAGAATCATCAATTTTAAAGCACCAACCAGGTAATATCACATGCGGTCCAAATAATTTACTTTGAATCTGGTATTAACACTAACACCACTCATGTTGGAGGCAGCATGCAGTGTGGAAGCTGCAGTAACAGAGGGGGTAAAAGAGACTAATTTCCTCCTAATTGAGCCACAGGGTCCTTGTTTTGTCAGGAGATTTTCAGCCAAATGGAGTCAGATTCCCGCAGATCTCCTGGGATGATGGGAGGGCCGGGCTGGAGTCTCACAGAGCCCGGAGATCCCAGCCGTCCCCCCTGCTCCTAATCCCTGTCATTAACTCTGCTGCGGAGAGAAAACTGGCCTGCCTGCCAACCGCCACCCTCTCATCAAGCCAGTCCTTTGTCCCTTCATTTCTTCTCTTACATCCTCTCTTTCATTAGACTCATCTCCCGCTTCTTTATTTTCCCCTGGCCTATTGTTTTCTACGTTTTCTGCATGGCTTCCTTCCTGATTTTTTCCCCCTGAGTGCAGGTGACACATAAATCTCGGCTCTCTTGTCTTGTAAACAATCAAACCCAGGTAAGAACGCCAAGATCCAAAAATTGTCTTAGCCTTTGTCTTGCTTTAAACGTCTGCTCTGACTTACTTTATTTGATTTACTCTTCAAAACAGCCATATAGGTTGTAAAAAGATTAACAAAAATATTTGTTATCATTAAATCACGCCATCTCCTAAATTAACGGCTTACCTGAGGCCGATATTCAATAAACATCAAGTAGAAGCAACTTAGTTGGCGAGGGACACCATCCTAGTATAGCACATCCTGTAGTGCACACAGATCTTTCCACACACACACACACACACACACACACACACACACACACACACACACACAGTCGCAGTCTTTTGTCAGCTGATGCAG
>JASSRZ010000011.1:5098683-5151499 GCA_032164315.1 Malacoctenus gilli
CCAGATACCACCCTTGGTCGGTCGTAATGTCCCGGTCATGAATCTTGGCTCTCCAGGCCAAAAGTTACATCTGAAGATCCACACTATCTGTCACCCAAATACTGGTCAGCTCCCTGTGGACTGACAGAGGATTTTTCCTCCACAATTGGGATGCAGAAAGGAAAAGACACTGCATAGCACAAACAAAAGGACAAAAGTAGAAATGTGAACATAGGATGGTCACCTGAGGCAAAAACAATACATACAGTGCTGTAGAAATTATAGTGCAGAGCAGTCTTCCAACACCACCTGACGTTCTTCTCTGTTGGGCCACAAATTCTCATCCACATCACAACGAATTTCATCCCTCGCAATGCAGCATGGAAAGAATCTCTTTGCATGTCTTACCCAGCCTCTGCAGGCATCTGTGATGTTGTCTCAAGCTGCATCCATAGCAGCCAGAAGAGTCATTTGTGTATTATGAGGCTGGTGATCATACCCCCCCCCCCCCAACTATACAGTATTTACAGCACAGTGCCCATTGTTCTACGGCATACCTGTTCTCTCAATGAAATGTCTAAATGATGGAGGACACAGTTGTTCTTCCAACATTTGGCAGCACTCTTCGACCAGCCTCTGTCATTGTAAGCCCATGATTGAGAACATGGTTTACAAGTGTGGCCCTTATCTCATCAGGAACTCGCAAATGTTGGTGTCTTCTGCCTCTCCCTCTGTTTTGCCTCTCAACTTCTCCACCACGCAGCGTCACTCTTCTTCCTCTTCTTTCCTCTTGCTGTTGACTCCCGTCCAATTCCTTGACCTCCCACTGTCAGGCATTGTAACATTGCATTGTGTTTCAGCTATATCTATGTACTTGCCAGTTGATGGTTCATGAGATGCACCTGTGAGCTATTTCAGGAAACTGGTTGATCATTGCTTTATCCAACCCCTCAACACATTTGGCTTTATTTAGAGAAAGTAAAGATTCACCTGGGAGCAATTCACCAATTCAGGACAGGATTAGAAGAAATGTCTAATGTAAATCTCAGGAAATGTGTTTGACCTATTTTGACAACTTGTTCACCCATTTTGCTTGTAATGAACTAATGCCTAAATGTTGTTGGGAGAGAATTTAACAAAGACCCAAGATAATACATTTTGATCAACATGACAAAAGCAAAAGATAATGCGGGAAACAGCAGAGAATTGGACATAATATTTTGCAGGATGCACCCAAGCATTTGCAACTTGTTCAAAGAAATGAGAAGCTGCTTTTTTGATGTGCACAAGAGACATGATGATGTGGAGATTGAACGAGTAGGTTTGAGAATTTCAATTCTGATCTGACAAATGCACCAAAGCAACTGAGAAAAACTGTAAATGCTTGATTATTTTCTAAATGGAGTTACAATCGCAGTGAATTTTGAAGCGATGCACCACTGAATGATACAAGGACTTAAAACCAAATAACCTTTGTAACACTCAAATGTCCCCACCTTCATTTCCAACATCAAACTTGAACGTTTGCTTGGTCCAAATGTCAAGCATTTGAACCAATAATTGAAAAAAAGGTCATAATGCAGTTGCTGAATGAATTCTTTATTTTACTTTGCAGAACTTGCAAGGATTTTAGATCATACACTTGAAAAACAGAAGCTTAACTCCAACTTTGTCAAATGATGTTAAAAAAGCACTTTTAAAAAACACAGACCTATTCATTAAGTTTTCATAAATGTCAAACATTTCAACAAATTAAAGATTTAAATATACAATAAAAAGAGCCTCAGTGTTGCATTAGGTAGCAGATAGTGAGCAACATTTGACTATATAAGTGGGACAATGATGCTTTGAGTCCCAAATATGTTATTAGGGTAGATGCGTGGAGGTTTATTTATCTCCCAGGCTGAGTCGGGCTCCAGTCTTAGTTTTAGCCTGGACTGACTTCTTTCGCTGGAGCAGCGGGGGGTGGGCCGGGGGGAGAGGTTTGCAGCCCCTGTACGGTTTGCTTCCTGGGAGGGGGAGCACCGGCTCTCTTGGCAGGAAACTTGAGTTTTCACCTTTTGACGAACTCAGCGTCTCTGATTTGGCTCTGGGGCCGATGACGACAGGGGCGCAGGTCTTGGGGATGATGGTGGTCATGGTCCGGGTCAGGACCCTTCCTCTCCTGCTTGCCATGGAAGGAGCTGCTGAGGGCTTCTGCCGCCGGTCTGCAGCTCGGGCCTCCTGCTGCTCCTTTGCACGTGTGTGCTGCACGTCGTTTGGCTGCCTGCCCTGCATCTTACTCTCCAAGTCTCTGAGGGCCTGGTCAGTGTAAGCCTGCATTTCTTTACGCACCTGAGTAATCTGCTCTTGGAGCTCTTCCCTCAAAGCCTTTTGACTCGCCTCAAGCTTCTCCTCCAAAGTCGCAACCAACTTTTCCTCTTCCTTCGGACTCATCTCATCTGTCAACCCTTCTGCTTGTTTTTCTTCTTCTTCACCACTGACATCTTTGCCTTCAGGTCCGCTGCTCTCCTGAGCGCCTTCTGTATCTCTCTCCTTGATTTTTTGCACCAGCTCCAGGATGCTGTTCTTCGGGGCTTTGGCACTCACTTGTGATCTGAGCTGCTTACGTACCTGCTGGAACACAGACTGCATCCTTGATGGCGCATCCCTCTCTGCAGTGGTGGCGGCATCCTCCAAACAGTCCTCCTCGAGACTCACAGAGGAGGAGACGCACTCCTCTGCTGTGACGACTTTGTCCTGCTGTTGCTCGTGCTGCTCACCATTCATCAGGATTTGCGGACTTGCTTCAGAACTTGCTTCACTCATCTTTATTTTGTCGTTTGGATGCCTGTTTTGGTGTGTTGAACTGAGCTACTACAATTAAGTGAGGAGGAGGAGGAGGCGTCATGTGGTAAGTGTGTAACGACCGAGGTGTTTGTCAGTGGAGACATTGAGCGCCAGGGGGCTTTAAGTCTGCTGTCTCGTGTAATGCGGCATGTTTGCTGAGATCATGTTGGAGGCGGGGACAATAAAGCAAAGCTGAAGCACAAGCTGACAGATCAAAACAGGATAAAATTCAAAAGGTTTGCAAGGAAACTTCACAAAAGTCTGGGAGCAAACTGAAGGGAAGTTCTTCAGAAATCCACCTATTTTGGGTCAGTCTCCTTCTCAGCATTGAACCATCTAATCACTGAAGCGTAGTTGAACAGCTGTGTTCAATATTTCAAATGTGTTTTGTTGCTTGCCCCACATGTGTGGAGCTGCAGCCCATGACAACTGTGGGCCTCCTGGTAACAGCATGAAAAACAGGGAATCTTCAGGGATGGTGGCAGAGTGCACAGGGGTGGGTGGGGGGAGTGGGCTTTGTTTGTGAGCTGTTTAAGTAATTATGTGGCTGTAGCACACACTTACCAAATACTTTTTTATTAATGATTGGACGCAGTGAGTGTGGCCTTCAACTAGATTATTAAACAAACGTGAAAAGAGAGTTCAATATTCCACCCTAAAAAACAAAGAAAATCTGTTTAAAGAAATTTGTCAGATGCTGGTTTTCTTTATGAGGTTTATTGTTATCAAGCTTTTAACTAACAAGTCAACAATCATACAGATAATTCACAGAACAAAAGTTATGACCATGAGTATTTTTGATCATGTAACAAATTACAGTTCTTGTGTAATGGGGGAAAAGAAGCTGTAAACTTATCTAATCTGTAAGTTTTATTAAGAATCAACTGAGAGAAAGAAACATCTATAAACAGTAAAAACAAAGGAGGAGGAATTTGTGCTAACAGGTTGCTTCAGTTGCAAGTTGTATCAGCAGAGATCAGGATCCTTTCACTGGGCAGTTTCTTTACATTCAGTCATAAACTGAAGTGAAAATCAAATCTATGAAGCTTTACCATGTTTTGACAATCAGTAAGAGAGTGGATGATTTAGAATATAACGTAGGGGTTTTTTTCAATCCTTACACTGTGGGTTTTTTTTTTTTTTACTGTTTCTGGACAAGAGAAATACTTTGTGATTTGAGGCTGCAATTCAACAGGAAAAATACTGAGAAATGAAACATTTTTGTGTCTGTGAGTAAACCAAAGAAAATCACTGATTTTTAGCCATCGTCCAAATACCTTCATGGTCACTGAAACACTGTGAGTAGATGAAGATTGATGAGCTGGGGCCATTTTGGAGGCACGTGAGGGTTCACTCTGACTAGCTTGCGAGAGCCAATCAGAGACCAGTATGAGTGAGCCTCCTCTTGCCACTAAACACTAACATATGGGCCACATCCCCCGCCAAAGAAGAAAGAGCTGTAATTCTAAACCTGTCTGGACAAATAGCTTCGAGCATCACTTCATGCAAGAAAGCAGACATTCACTGAAAAATAAAACATTATACCAAATAACTCGAAATGTATAAAAAAAAACCTCTGAGTCATCAAATACTTTAATCATAATAAATACAAAGATTTTTATTACATGTTTATGTTATCATGTCATGAGAGCATGATAGGAGGCAGCATCAAGCTGGTGATGATATAAAGTGAGGAGGGGCTTTAATCCGTCCTGTGATGAGTTGATGTATTTTTCTCCAGTAATCATTGTATAACAGCAAAAATGCACAAAGCATCCCTCCTCTCTCCACCTCCAGTGTCGCCTCCTCATTGGTGGGAGTGGATTCAGAAACTTCCTGGCCAGCTTTAAATGCAGGCATTCGGTGTCTGAGTGATTCATTCTATCAGAGAGGTCAGACCACCAGGACCAACATGGTGAGTTATCATCCACTGATGAGATCACACCTCTCTTTCTTTTATTTAAAGGTGATTGAGTTCTTGTTTTGTTAAGTAATGATTTGTTTTTAATTGTAGACGACATACACGGACAAAGGCGAAAAGGTAGATAAATATGTTGCATTACTGTATTCGTCAGACTTGCTGAATCACTTTGAACGGGTTTAATTGATCCACGATCATTCGGTGTTGAAATGAAGCTGCAGAAATTTTATAAGAACTCCTCAGTCAGAGATTCATTGCTGTTATTTCTGCTTGTCTTCAGCACGAGCAGGGCCGATTCCTCTGCTTTGATCACTTGACATTCTGGGTTGGAAATGCAAAGCAGGTAAGTGAACCCATCTCTTTGGTTCTTCACAAAGTTTTTCACCTCTTGCAAGCAAAGCTTTCACTCTTAGGAATGTGATTGGTTCTCCAGAGGGGTGGAGGGAACACAGCATGAAGCACAGCAGAGCACACAGCACACTTACACCTCCTCCAAGAACAGGACAGTGTAAACTGTTTACCAGGAGGTGGCGCTAC
Organism: Malacoctenus gilli; assembly: GCA_032164315.1. Lineage (NCBI taxonomy): Eukaryota > Metazoa > Chordata > Actinopteri > Blenniiformes > Labrisomidae > Malacoctenus > Malacoctenus gilli. The sequence continues at coordinate 5,103,950 of JASSRZ010000011.1, forward strand.
CACGCAGCATAAACCCATCGAATCACAACCATGTAAAGTACATCCTCAGTTCTCTGATTAATGAAAACTATCGTCCTCACAACAGGCTGCATCATATTACTGTAACAAGCTGGGATTTGAGCCGCTGGCCTACCGAGGTCTGGAGACGGGCAGCCGTGACGTGGTGTCCCATGTAGTCAAACAGGGCAAGGTATTGAGCCGGTGGCTTCTGAAAGCATCACAGAAAAAAAAATTAGAGGAGGACACGATGAGGACTTGTTTCTGTCTCAAGAACTTTTTCTACTTTGCACTTGACAGATCATCTATCTGTTCTCATCTGCCCTAAATCCTGGAAACAAAGGTACAACACAATGTAATCACACCCAACGTAATTCAATTCAAACAAGGTACCACACAGGCCAACTTCTAAGAACACCAACCTTGTGTTTAGTGTTGATCTTGAAAACCATTTGGGGATGCTGCACTGCTTTTAAGAGTGTATAAATGATTGAAAATGACAAAAGATTTTACCTAGTGTTTTTTTTATGGCACACAAGGATTAGTTGCTCACTGAATTTCGCAATCTTCCAAGCAATAATTTCCTTGTAAATTTTTTGTTTTTCTGAAAATTTGTCACCTCATTTACTTTGAGATTTAGAGAGAACAAGGGTTTTATGTGTTTTTTTTATATTTGACACCAATACATTTTTTTGCAATCTTAATTGAATTTCAACAGAATGAGGTTACCTCATTTCCAAAATATAACCTATGACATGCACATTAAAATACTGAGACAGTTTATGGAGATAAAAGTGAGAAAGATGACTAATTATTAAAGTGTGACCCGTCTCTGTCCTGTTAAAACGTCTCATGGGTGTTTTCCTCAGAAATGGGAGAACATCTGGTCAAGCACGGAGACGGAGTGAAGGACATCGCCTTTACAGTGGAGGACTGTGACTACCTGGTTCAGGTAATGCTACAGTTTGGATTCTAAGCCCGTTGTCACCTCAATAAACATTATATCTGTTACAATGCAGCAAAATTTTCCTCCTCTCACAGAAAGCGAGGGAGCGAGGGGCCATTATTGTAAAGGAGCCCCACACTGTGGAGGACAAGTATGGCTCCGTCCGGATGGCCGTGCTGCAAACGGTAAAAAAGAAAAAGTCATGGACTGAAAAAAAAGACAGAGTATTTCAGGCTGCATTTTTAGCGGGATGACAATTCTTGTTTTGGGTTGCTGCAGTATGGCGATACCACGCACACATTTGTAGAGAGGACGGGATACAGCGGCCTGTTTCTGCCGGGTTTCCATGCGCCCCTGTTCAAGGACCCTTTCCTCGCTAAACTGTGAGTAAACAAACGTTATTCTGCTCATTCGATTATCACATGGATGTTTCTGTCCCACTGACAAACAGCTCACTGATTCTTTCCTGCAGACCGAGTGGCAAACTAAACTTCATTGATCACGTTGTGGGAAATCAGCCGGATGAAGAGATGGTTCCAGTAGTCGAATGGTAACTGACCAAAAAGTTGTTCCTCTGAGGTGTTTACACACCGACAGTGTAGCACAATAATCCAGCTCAGAGGCGGACTGTAGGAGGAGTCAAACAGCATCTGAATCTTACATAACGTCGAGTTTTTTGGCACCAGTGAAACATCAGCATGACTTTGCATGTTTTCAGCATGTCTCCAGTCATTCAGCACATCTGGTTCTCGTTTCGAAGCCATCATTCAGGCAAGGCGAGGCCGCTCTCTAAATGGGTGTGCTCACTGGTTAATCTAAGAAAAGGAGGGCATTACACAGGCTGGATGTACTTCGGATGTAAAGAACTTCATAGAAGCAGCTTGTATAAAGCAAAGTTTTCTGAGATGAAAGCCTCCTTCATCACTTCTTGAATTGCAGCAATCTGAATTTAAAGTATAAATGTCCAAATTAATTCAAAACATAAACTTCAGCATGTTTCTAGACAGACTTAACCTACATGATGGTTACTCAATGTTAGACTCAGGTGGAGGTTTTTTGTGTCTCCATGTGAATTACAAGGTATCGAAGGAATCTTCTTTTTCACCGCTTCTGGTCGGTGGACGACAAGCAGCTTCAGACAGAGTTCAGCGCCCTGCGCTCCATCGTGGTTGCTAATTTCGAGGAGACTGTAAAGATGCCCATCAATGAGCCTGCAATGGGGAAGAGAAAGTCTCAGATTCAGGCACGTTTTTCATGTTTGATTCGCTGAACGCAACACAAAGAGTTAAAAATTGACACAATAAATAATGAAATATTTTTGTTGATTAACAGGAGTATGTGGAGTATTACGGAGGCCCAGGGGTGCAGCACATTGCCATGAACACATCGGATATCATCACAGCAGTATGTATCATCATGTTTTTTGTGAATATATTCGACCTTTTTAGATGGATTTTGTTGGCAACACAGCTTGAATTCTTTGATTGCAGATTCGTAACCTAAAGGAGCGCGGGATGGAGTTTATGTCAGTTCCAGACACCTACTACGATCAGCTGCGGGAGAATTTGAAGCACTCAAAGGTCAAAGTTGTGGAGGACCTGGATGTCCTGCAGGTCAGAGCTGCAGCTGTATTTCACAAGTTTTGGTCAACAGATGCTTTTATCTTTTGGGAAGGAATGTTGATCTCCAAAACATCTGATTCTAACCCAAAATGAAAAGCAAGATTTAATAAGTAATGAAAAAAATGTATATCATGTGCAATAAATTGCACTGCCACAGATATGCCTCAAAAACACGTTTCTAAAACAAATGTTTCCCGGCGACACTTCCAGGAGCTGAGGATTCTTGTGGACTACGATGATAACGGCTACTTACTTCAGATCTTCACCAAGCCAGTTCAGGATCGTCCCACCGTTTTCCTGGAAGTCATTCAGAGACACAATCATCAGGTGAGAAATGTCCTGGAGAGGACCAACAACTACCTTCACTGCGTTATTTTTCAGACATCTGTTCAAAAGTGCCTTTTTGCTTCCATCGACTCACTGTGACGCTGTTCTTGCTGATGCAGGGCTTCGGGGCAGGAAACTTCAAGTCTCTTTTTGAAGCCATCGAGGCCGACCAGCACGCCAGAGGAAACCTGACCATCCTGACACCCAATGGACTCTCAAAGAATTTGTGAAGCAAAGCCGTTGTCACTTCAAACCTCTGACAACCATCCATACCAGCAGCCTGCTTGTAGTAACAACACTGTCTGCTGGGAGAAGTAAACTGAACTGCTCAGAAGTAATCGGATAATATTCTACTTTTCATGTTTCAACATACACAATAAAAAAATACCCTGAAGACATTTATTTGTGTTACTCTTTATTTTGTGTGTGTGTGTCTATGTTGTGCATGTTTCCTTTCATTCCATCTTATTTTCGAAGCGTTACTTTTTAGCTGTCCTGGTGAAAGAAAGAGTTCATGATTGGGACACACGTCAAGAGTACAAGACATTAACTTCAAATTTATGATTTTTTTGTACAAAACATTCTCATGAAAAAACAGTATCAGTGATATAAGCTTGACTCAAGCAAGATGTAACTTTAAGCTCTCATGAACGAGAACATTTAACTGTACACTTGTTTTATCATTTGGCCAATGATGTCAACAGACACTTGATTGTTTCTGAGACCTCGAGCATGAAAGTTCGGACTCCCATTTGAAATCATCAAAAGAGACATGAATATGTGAACTGTTTGGCATGGAGCTCATGAACTGTGATTTATCCATTTTTCCATGTAGCTTTTGTCAAGTTTTATGGGTGGAACATTATCCTTCCATCCCCCATCTACAACAATGAAGTATAAAAAGACCAAGGGCTGCAGTTTCTGCAGTCATTATTTGCATGAGCATCTCCAGATGTCTGTCACACTTTGTACCAGTTCAGCCTTTAAAACAACATGGTGTTTCTGGCTCCTCTGCAGTCTGTCAGAGTTTGTGCTCGGACTCTGTTGTACGTCAGGCAACTTTGGCTCCTGTTGTGACTGAGCCAGATTTTTGCAGATTAGTTCAAGAAGCCTCTGCAGCTATCTTCACCACACAAACAAGGGATCTTTATGTCCTCAATGGGAAATTTGTAGTCATATGTGATCTCCTCATTAATGTTTATTGGCTGGCGGGAGTAAATCACGATCTTCTTCTGAGACTCCACAGTGATGATCTTTGCATAACAATTCGGCTGAAAGCAAAAAAAAAAAAAACACAAGTCATGAAAACTACAATCAATAATTTTAGAGGACTTCAAAATAAGATCCCCTGGTTTTTAATCATCATCAATCATCAGCATCCAGTTCTTACATTGCAGCTGTGGTTGATAAACCTGGCAAGGTTCCCAAGTTTAGTGGCATCGATGATGGTGTCCTCGTCCACCCGGAACATGTAGCTGTTTCCGATGCCCTCCTCCTCATACCTCTGCTCCCTTGTGTCAGCAGTGACCTGAACAAAACAAACAGGGTGTAATTTTCACTCCCATGAAACACTCCTGGAAACTTCCCCTAAAATTGGACGGTCTCAAAGGACCACTGGACCAGTACAGGGAAACAACCGGGGAAAAGGTGGTTGGTTTTAAAAAGCTTCTGAGTCGCTGTGGGGGAAAGCTGTGTGATGATGTTGGTCTTCGCGTTCATTGTTCTTCACCTGTCTGATGATTTGGCCGACATACTCAATCACCATCTCATCTGCTGCAATAGGCTCCATGGCGAACAGGCCCCACTCATGGATGAGACTCCGGCTGAAACGAATCCGCTTCTTTCGGAACTGAGAGAAGAATCTCATTAGTGAATGTATATTTTGGAATTTTTTCAACACAAACCTGAGAACTATTTTAAACAAAGCAGATGTCCCTAAATGCTGGTGTATACAGTTAAATGGAGATCTAAATAGAATGAGAAACATTCAAATACCCAAAGCAAAACTTTGAACAAGAAAAGAAACAAAATGCAGTGTTTTTTGCAATCTTCTTAAAAAAAACAGAGCTTCTGAAATTATCTGCTTTTTTGGTTGCATATTTACCTTCAGTTGATTGAACTTGACCAGATCACTGTCACAGCTGAAAGTTGACAGCAAGCGGCGCTGTTCAGACCTAAAATCAGACCCAGCACGCAGCAAAGTGGATTGCTGTGCCGGGATGCTCAATCCCTGATGACAGAGGAACATTGGTAAACTGTCATTGGTGGCAGAGACAGAACTCTGACATCAACACAGCATCATGGTCTGTCCTCTGCAATACCTGAGTGCTTGTGGATGGAAGCTCAGACGGTGACCTTGTATGGTCGAGATATCTCATTTTATCGCTTTTGCTGATCTTGTAGAAGCCTTCGCTGCGAGCGGAGCCGGATCTGTGCTTTGGCTGCCAGTGAGCTTGATCCTCAGAGGTTTCGGTAAAGACTTTAGTGAGTGAGCATTTGTCAAGGCTGAAAACCTATTTGGAACTATTTTACAGAATAATTCACTCATCTGTTCTCTCTTCAAAAAGGAGAATTATGGGCCCCTTCAATTCGCAGAATACTGTGACTTAGTTTATATTTGAACCTCTCTTTGATACCATTGCAGCAAAAGATGAAATTCGATTAAAAAGGATATGAGGGTGGGGAATCCACCGAGCGTCATTCAGCCATTCAGGGCCATTGTTTTGCTCTTGCAGCCTTTCATAAACATACCTCAGAAGTCTTGCGTCCTCCTCATCGAGACCTTCTTTCCAGACCCTATGAAGGATTCTCTTCTCCTGCCACATCGAGCACCACCTGTGAGGCCAGCGACCTGAAGAGGCTGAATCAGTCACTCTTTTAAGTGACCGATGCCGGCGACGAGCCCTGCGTCTCCTCTTGAGTCGCATCCAATGTTTTCGTCGCAGTAAATAATTTTCCTTGTTCAACATCCCAGGCACGTTCTCAAGTCCCTGCAAAGGCTTCCATCTAACACCTGATCGCATCCATCCATTGTGCCCTTCAGCGGGGTCAGAGGAAGCATCCGAGAGGCTGCTGGGAGAGGACACTGAGACGGGAGAATCTCGATGAAACCTGTCACGTATCCAAGGTAGCGAGGATTTCAATCTCTGTCTTTTCCTGTTGCGGACAAAGGCCCGTCGAGGTAACTTAATGTCTCTCCCAGGAGTCTTTGGAGCTGTCCTGTATGGATTGCTGGACAGTGGTGGGCAGCTAAGATGTGGGCACACCGGACTGCCATCTGAGGTCACAATGTCTCTGCCTGGTGTTGAAGGAACTCTCCCACAGCCGCTGTCATGAGTCCATGCACATCTGTCCTCTCTGCCAGGAGTTCTTGGCCTCTCCTGGTAGGATGGACACAAAACTGACAGGAGATTAGTGGGAGGAAAAAAACTTTGGCTTCTTCCTGGGGAGAGGCCATCGTTAGCTTCATATGACTCCTCACTATCCAGATTATCTGCGATGCCTTTGCCAGGGGTCTGTGGCCGCTCCACTTCCTCCACAGCTGGCAATGTTGACTTGGTCTTTATAAGGACTTCAGGGTCACTGTCCAGCAAGCAGCCAGTTGGGGTGAGCGGCCTCAGGTTTTCAACGCTCTCCTGAAACTCCATTGACCATTCAGGAGTCTCCATCTCCACGTCATGGCAAAGCTCCTCTCCTGAGTGGACACAGAGTCACACAAAGACTTAGGGTCTGGCTTCAAACAGACTTTTTTTAAATCAATACACTTATATGTTTGTACATTCCCTAAGTGTAGAAATTTTTAAAGAATGAATGTGCAATCAATGGTTTCTAAAAGCAACCTATTCGATATGCAAATGTGTCAAAACATGCCAATTTACTGGATCACAACATGCTTGATATGTAACCTGTAAGTCCCAGAGGGGATGGGGGCTGCAGGTCCTGTGGTTCAACTGCTTGGAACTCCATCAAGTTGTCCAAGTCACAGGTGTGTTGTTGTTGAGACATGTAGTGGTTCCCCTCCGTCTCCTCTTCCTGAAGCAGATCTGACCAGTCCTGCAGCCCTGGGTCTGGGGTAAGTGGGGCTGAGGGGGTGAGAGGGTCCTCAAGATCCATTGCATCTTCATCGGATGAGATCACAAAACAAGCCCCTCTCCTGCTGCTCTCGTCTTCCTCTTCCACACCTTCGTCTTCGGTGCTCAGGTAGGAGGACGAGTCCTCAAAAGTCTCCGACGAGAATGAGCCAGAAGAGTGGAAGTCTGAGGAGTATTCGCTGTCCTCTGACGAGCTGCTGCCTGAAGAAGTTTCTGCGATTGAGAAAAAAAATGTTGTGTCTGAACATTCATGGTCTTGTTTACAGTTACTTTATCACATACCACTTTCTGAGTGTTGCTCTCCATCAAGAGACTGAACGGTTTCATCCTCCATTTTTCTTTGTGATAACTTGCTTTCCTCCTCTGCACCATCACGGTCGTCATCATCTTCATCCTTTTTTTTGGTCAGGTTAATGAAAGCATCAGTTAGAATCAGTGTTGAAAAGTCAAAATATCACAGTTTAGTCATTTAAGACAAAAAAAGAAAGCAACAGCAAGTTTTAACTTTAACAATTCTTTTTATCTAAATTTCTTAGTCGAATCTTCATTCGTGTGAGATCCATCAACTGTCACCAACGGGCTCAAGAGCTTTGATCTCAGATGTTTTTTCTTCATCCTGTGGTGTTTTCTCTTCTTCTTTTTCTTCATCATCATCGTCATCATCATCCTCATCCTCATCATCACTGTCAAGCTCCAGTGGTCTGGCATGTCGGCGTTTGGTAATTTCAGATGCAGGTTTGACAATCTCAGCTCCCAGTTTTGAATCTGGTGTCACAGGGAAAGAGAATGACAGTCAGGGTTACACTGTTGTCTTCAACAGAGTTTGTTTGATATCCGTTGGATAAAGTAAGGATGGTTTAAATTCACTGACCAGAGGTTTTATCACAGGAAAGTGACTGATTTTCAAAGTCCTCTGATCTTTTTCTCTTTACCTGCAACACAACAAGTGTTATTTGACCAAACTTCATTCAGATGCTTCAGGTCATTTATTTCAATCAATCAGGAGGATTGTTCACCTTGAAGGATGGGAGTGGAGGTTTTTTGAATGGCTCACCAATTCGACTGAGGGGATTCAATAATTTACTCCTCTCTTTCACAAGAGCAGCCCCGCTTTTCAAAGACTGAACCTTTAATAGACACAATTTTGATTTACGGTGGAATGTGCTGGCATGAGGAACAGTGAGATTAAAAAGCATTCAATGAGATTATGAGTCTACAACGAAAAAGGATGTGAGGAAGTACCTTTGCTTTCTTCTCCTGACAGTCCCACCAGTTTTCAAATGCCTTGAAAGCAACACCTTCAATCATTCGCCTCGTAATGTCCTTCCTAATAATCAACTTCAGTTCATCCATGAGGACTTCTAAAACCTTCTCTACAGTGACCCCATGCAGGTTCTCCTGTGCAGGCATATAATTTGGTGGTGGCATGAATGGATTAAACCTGGGGAGAGGTGGAACAGGCCAGGGTGGGCGGGGGAACGATGAAGCTGCACTGCTCAGCAATGGAGGATTGACCTTATCCAAAGGCCCAGCTGGCTGCAAGGATGAAGGGCATGCAAGCACAGGAGGTGTAACACTCAAATGTGGAGGGGGTCTCAGAAAAGCTGGTGGCGGGGCAACTGGAGGAGACGGTGGAATAGGGGGCGGAGGAATGGCAATGCCAGAGTGACGTCCCCATCCTGGAGGGGGGATGAGAATAGCTCCATTTGGCAGGCAGAGTGGGACGGGTGGAACAGATGGGGGAAAGGGGGGGATAGGGAGAGGAAAAGGGGTTACTGAAGTACGGGGGCATCCTGGTGAAACAGCAGGAGGAGCTTTGGGGGTAAAATGTTGAGTGGTGCTGCTGAAAAATGAACCAGCTGAAGGCTGAGGAGCGGCAGACTGTCTGTCGTCAGAGAGCACCTCATCCTTGTTCCCTGAATGATTCTCCTGAAAAACACGAGGGGAATAAACACATAGCAAATACGACCACTCAAAATTCATCGTGATTATGAAACATTATGAAAGCATGTACGCACCGTGGAACATTGTGACTGGAGCCTTTTTGCTTCAGTGTTATTGATTACATATGCTTTTGGTGCAAATTCTGAAGAATCTTGTGGCGAGGGACACTCCAGGTTTCTGGTGAGAAACGAAACAGCTTGAATAGTTTCATCTTCCCCGTTTTCATCCAGCAGTGGACTGGCATCCACCACTTCAGTGTGGTGGATGCGTGTAAAGGTTCCACGGGAAGCCTTGGTGCAAAACTGTGATTCAGAAGCGGAGAATGATGAAACCGGGCTATCCTGGGAAAGTGCATCGCCGACTAAAGTCTCTCCATCAAAGTATGCCTGGTTGCCGATCTGGCTGTTTGTCAGCAAACTCTCAATGCGGGAGTCCAGACTTTCAACTGTCCGGTAGCTATCGGGTGGAGGAGCCCCCCTGATATATTTATCCAGTGTGACATTAATGCTGAGGGTACTGAAGGAGCTGCAGTTCTCAGGTAAACCTGAAGAGATTGAATAAGACGCCTCGCCACACTCCTCAACGGGGGAGGCAGGAATGAATGGAGTTTTCTGCTTGTCAGATGCAGGAGACTGAGGATCATTATTCCACAATGCAAGCTGCTGGCTGTTTGCTTGCTTTCGGTCTGAGAACAGCTTTGTTGTTTGTTGGTGGCAGTGCTTTAAGATCAAGTTGATATTTGAGGCAGTCCGAGAGCCCCTGTGCTGCCTGGCTGCTTTCCGAGGCCAGAGCTCTTGTCGCTGGGGCTTGTAAACACTGAAGGTAGATGGCTCCCCCTGGAGGACAGGAGTCGCCTGAAGACTGGAGTAGCAGGAGTCCTGTGAAAGTGGAGTCGCAGTCAAACAGGGAGTTCGGGGGGTTCCCTGAGAATGCGGCGTGAGGCCGAAGCTGCACGGTGTATCCTGCCAAATACTGGAATAGGCTGTGTCCAGAGAAAGGGGTGTGGCAACGCTGTTGGGGCTGGAAGCGATGCTCAGCTGCTGTGTGGCTATACTGCCCTGAAGGAAACAAATACAAAGAGACGACTCAGCACAACTGAGAAACATTGTTCCACCGAAGGTATAAATATGCAAAAGTGAAACAAAAGAATTTTCCAGGTTTTTTTTGTTTTTTTTTACCAGAAAACTGTCAATGAGTCTTTGGAGAGCTTGATTGCTGCTGCCCACTGGCAGCGTCCACGGTGTAAAAAGGCCGTTAATGAGGAGCTGGAGATACCGAGCTCTGTTTTCACCTGAGGGGCGGCAGGTTATTTAGATATGTAGCGAACTGACCATAAGAGCATGTATACATCAAACGATTTCAAAATTCAAGGTTTTACCTTTGGGATCAATTTCCACGTGAATGATGTTTCCCATCACAGATGTCTGGTGGAGGTGCTGCACGGCGTCTTTTGCAGCCTTCACTGTGTCAAAGACGACTTTTGCGATTCCTAAATGCTTCTTGGTTTTGGGATTGTAAAATATTTCCACCTCATCAGGGTTCCCATATTTATTGCACATGTTGGTCAGAAACGCCTCCTTCACATTGTCGTTGAGCTTAGAAAAGGTCACTTCTTTGGGAGGGACGGGGCCGACGAACCATTCATCGACCTGAAGAGACGTGGGCAAGTGAGACCATTAACAAACTGGTTAGGTGTTGTTTTGTGCTGTTTTCTCTTGCTGCATTATTGTACTTTGTTTCGTGTTCTTTGCCATGTCTGACGCTTGCCAATGTTTAATTCACCTAACACCGCTTTTTCTCTTTTCTCTTTGCCTCTGCTCCTTAAATGACAAACTCAAAGTATCAGACGTGACTAGAGATGTGGACATTGTTTACGTAAAAACATATTTAAGATGTGCAAACTGTCTTTGTAGCAAAGCTCTGCAATTATAAATAAAGTTTTTTGTCATACTTCACTATTTCTTGTAAACTTGCCTCCTAAACAGCTTAATGAGAACTTGTACATAGCTGCCATTAAAGATGTTTTTGTTGAAATAATAACATATTAACCCTCACTTTTTCAGTATCCTGTGAGACAGATTTGTCAGAACAGTTGAGTTTTTAATTCATAAAACACAAAATCACATGTTTATAACACATGGTGACAACAGTGATCCTGAAACTAACAGACACATGATTTAAGGGTTACCAGAGGTTTTACTTACCTTAAATTTGGGGACTGAAAGGTCAGTTTTTCCGTATTTACTCCACAGGCGGCAGATGCGAGGATCTCTGACTGCGTCTACAGGAAACAGACCCAAGTCCTCCACCTGGCGAAACCAACGTTAGAAATATATCAGACAAAATACTGATGTGAGGTGGTTTAACTTGAGAGTAAATGTGTTATTTAAGTGGGAAAAGAGGCAGCGCGAATGGCCGAGGATGCTTACAGGTAGGTTAAAGTGTTGCCCGTCAAAACGGCACACTTTATACAGTCCGTTTGTCAACGCAGGGTCAATCATCAACTTCCAACTGCTCCCGGTCTGAAGCGGCGTCTCTCTCTCAGCACTTTGTTTTTCGCTTTCCATCACATTGGTTTAAACCTGGAAAACAACGGAGGACTACTAGCGGGCTCATTTTGCATCCAGCTATAAACAGCTGTTAGCTAGCGGAGTGTCATCTTCCTCTGGAGGCTAAACACGCCCCAGCAGGTGATGGAGAGCATCACCTGTGGCGGTTTGTTCACCTTGAAGACAACAGGTCGGAAACAGACTGCGCCAAACGTTCAACGTTCAAGTTTGGGAGATGATGTTTCATTTTGCCTACCTGTACCGAAGTTTGATCCTTCGACGGAGCAGCATCGTGGAAAAACTGTTGATTGTCGGAGGGTTTTTTTTTTTTGATAGTTCGTCACCCAGGTGAGGAAAAGAGATTAATCCGCCAATGGACGGGGACAGAATATAGATCCCTCAGGCTTGGCGGAAGAACACAAAAGTACATCAACGTATGCCCCTGGAAAATGTTGCTGTACAAATGATGATGATGATGATGATGATGGTGTGGTGGTTGTTGTTGTTATATTGCTAATAAACATATTTACCCTGTATGTTTTGTTTAATATAAATGAAAAACAAATACTCAGGTTTGTCTTTTGTAAAATTGAGAAGTAGTCATTGTCAAATGGAAAGTAGTTTATGTAAATATTGTTTTTGTAGCAGAGAAAGCAGCATTTGCAGTTGCCAGCCAAGTCTGTTTTATCTCAGGAGGGTACCTTGTATACACACTGTACAGACAAGCAGTCACAAAGTGCATCCTTCCCCATCTGTATCTTGATGAAATGTGGGCCAGGAAGAATAAGGGGCAAACAAAAGAAAACTTCAGCCAGAAGGAATTCAAGATTGTTATTGTTGGAGACAAGAGGCGCGGGGAACCTGTTCAACTCACAGTTGACATGAAAGGAGTCGTTCTGGAAATAAGTTAAACACTGCGAGGTTCAGTTACACAAGGCATGGGTGTGAAGGTGTCAGATGCATTGTTTTTAAAGCATTTCACAGAATATATTTCAACACACAAAAGGAACATTTCCAGTTAGTTCCAACACTATGGGCAAAATATGATGAGCTATAAACTCAGTGAAATACAGATATCAAACGTTGCTTTTTCATTCTACTTTTAAATTCAGATTTAGTTCACCTTACAGGTTGCCCAAGTGGGAATTATTAAATGTTTGAAAAGATAGATAGATAGATAGATAGATAGACAGACAGACAGACGGACGGACGGACGGACGGACGGACAGACAGACCACTGTTATCATCAAAATAAACCTCATTGTTGTTACAAAGCATTGCTAAATAATACATTTTTACCATGATGAAACAGTGGAGAGTCCAGAAGAAAATCAATGATGTTCTGTGTTTGAAGGACTCTTCCTAACAACAGGAAAATGTGGACAAGTTATTTGGAGCACCAACAAAACAAGTACTAACTGCAGTGCAGGAGGAAGTCAGTGACGGGTGTGTGTGTGTCTTGCAGTGATGTGTTCTCATAGGTTTGACTGGCTGCCAATGTGAGTGATGCTTGAACTCTATGTCAGTGTATCTTAGAGTGCCTTTGGTAAAAAAAAAAAAATCCACTCAGATCATGAGAAAAACAATTCCAGTTACGTTTTTTTTATTCTCAAACGCGCAACACAAAAAAAGCCATGGTGACTCTGACCAGGTCAAAAACAAATTGCCACCAACACCATTTGTAAGTGAAACAGAAAAAAGCATTCACTGAAAAGACATGAAACACTGTAAAGCAAAGCACAAACACAAGCGTGTGCTTTATATACATTAACATACACTTTGTAAATAAATAAACCACAGAAACGAACCAAAGTAACATGCCTTCATTTGTTGCATTGTTCGGCTTATTCTTTAAGAATGCACCTGCTGCCGTTCCCAACTGAAGTGTTTCAGCTGTGTGCACAGTTTATCTGAAGCTGCTTATACTCGTGCTTTCCTCAGAGGGAGTCCAAAACAAACATTGTCAATGGCCCGATGACCATTTTAGTACAACACCTTCCCGCCTTTAAGCCCTTAAAGCTCTTTGATTCTGCACCTCGTCTCAGAAGTGATCATCTGTGCAAGCACAGTCAGAATGCAAACCTGGTTTGAAGAAAATAAAGCCTTACTATGATACAGTCGGAATACTGTACAGGGAAGTGGAAGTCTGAGATAAAACTTGAATAGAAGTTATTTCGTGCCTTCACATGAACACTTCAGGCAACAGTATTAAGTTCAGACTCTAAAGTGAAATGAGAAAAGTGTCTGTGGGCCTAAATGAGAATTTCATATTTGTCAAAACACCTTCGATTTTATGTAGTGCTAAAAAAAATGTATGGAGAAAATTCAGCCAAAATATGATGTTAAAATGTGTACACCAAGATTACAGTAAAGACATTAATATGTCCCAATTAACCATTTCCAATAATTGAGCAATGTGCCTCAAAGACAAAAAAAACCCCTCAACTTCTCATGTTCCACCGTGTTCTTCCGTATATAAATTTACACTCAACTTGATCAAAGTGTGAACAGGCTCCAGATTGTAAACCATAAAAATGCAACCAAATGTAAAACTGTCCAAAATGTTCACGTTGTCATTGAACATTGAATGACACGTCTTCAAAGCAGTGGCTGTTTGTAGCATTTGCAATTGCAAAGCAAAATCAAACACAAGTATATAAAGTAGACGACTCCTTAGAAGAAAGGACCATGATTTTTAAAGACTGTCAAGATCTGATATGATTATGATAAAACTCTTTTTGACTCATGGTGAACATTGTCACAGGCACACGTGTCCCTATAATGACACACTTTGGTTCGAAGCTCCCTGATTTATTTTTGAGCGTCATGTTGTTTGAACTCATCCTGCAACGCATCAACAAATGTTTTGGCGTGAAATCACCTATTTTCCCTATGCATACTGATTTTTAAAGCTCTTAAAAAATGAGAATTGTCACAATATCAGTGAATTTTTCCACAATGCTGAAAAATCCCGCTCAGAACAAGGCAAAAAAGGAGCAGATCGTCAACATGTGTAAGGACTGCATCACACAGTCCAGAGGACTGAGGTTTGGTAAATTTGAAAAACAGAAACTTCTGATTCTGCAGTCTTGGCAGAGACCATTGTTTCCTCTGCTTTTAGTTGCTGGTGTTGGATTGTCTGCAAAAATAACTGTATTAATGATGTTAATTGTAGTACAAAAAGACCAGATTAACTTTTGGCAGCCATCCAAAACAGTGAAAATGGGCCACTTGGCAGAAGTCTGCAGTCTCTGAGTGCATCTAGTTGCAACTTGAATACAAACATTTGAGTAAATAATAAATTTTGGTGATCACTTTCAGAATAATAACCTGAGAGAGAAACGATGCAGCAGTGAAGAGTTATCCAGTGTCCTTTTGGAAAAAAAAACAGTGGGTCATCAACTACTTACTTCATTAAACCTATGTTGTTTCATCATCACTGAAAGAAGACTTTCTGGTGGGATCATCAACGTGAACAAGTGAAGTTGAAATGGAGGTTTTGACGAATAGTAAACTGCTGTCTTTACCTTTTCTGTCTTTGCTTGATTTAGCTGAAAATTTAACCAGGAGTGCAAAAGACGGTCCACAAGAAGACCGTTAATTTGGATGCTATAAAAAGTAATGTTCTTGCATTATGACGGCCATAATATAATTCTACTAGTCACTGAACCATGAATAGGAAAGCGTAACTTACTGAAAACACAACATGTAACCAATAGATAATATGTCAAAGATCGTGAACATGCAACATCCAGAAAGTGGACTGAGCAGAAATGTGCAACACTCATTTAACACAGCTCTCACTTAAAAAAAAAAAACCAAACTATCTGAACGTGTTTGATAAACATAAAAAATAAAACTTTTAAGAGGGAATTCAGACAGAAGCTGCTGCTGAGCATCCCTGCTGTTAAATGATGACTGGCTCCAATCAGGGGTAATGCACAGCAGCTTTCAGTTCATCGTTCTCTGGCCTGTGGTCCAGCTGGTTCTGGAGCCGAATGACCTGTTCCAGCTCTCGGATCTGCCGGTCTGTTTTATGATTGACGAGTGTGCGGTAGAAATGAACGGCGAAGACGATGAAAACTATTCCAAATGGCACCATGATGCACGTGGAAGCGATGGCCGCCGCCTGACCCGAACTGATGGTGCTGTTGTTGTCCGTTTTGTTCTGCAGGGGTAAAAACTTCACCCAGCACAAGAGCATCACCTCCGTCAGGAACAGCAGGGTGCCGATGACCGTGGAGAAGGCCCAGGCCAGTTCAATGTGGCGGTGCATGCGCTCGTGTGGGGACTCATTCACGGAGTTGAGGTTGTGAACGTTGCTCACAGCCTCCAGGTTCGGGAGGATGCAGGTGCTGATCATGAGGGCAAAGAGGTGAACTGCAACGAGGACGGTGGTGCAGGCGCTGAAAGCGATCAGCAGGCCGGGAGGATACTGATGGTCCCGCTCAAGCTGCACCTCCACCATGGCCACCTATGGAAAACCACTCAACCTCAATATTGCAACGCTGTTCAAAAACAACTAATCACACATTCATAACACAAGATCCATCAGTTACTGCACCTGTTATGCTTTAATGCACAAAAACTAAGCTACAAATTGCAATGGTTTTGACAATAATTGATAAAACAGGCTGACTACCTCTTTTGAGTTGCATAATGGAGCAGAAAATAAACCTTAACAAAATAGAAATAATAAATAAATAGATTAACCAATGTTATTGATTGCTATTGATTGCAAAAAGAACCAGACAGGAAGAATGAAACTTTTCAATGGTTATGCACAGCACTTTTATATTATTGAGAATTTCGTATGAATGAAAGTGCTTTAGAAAATAAAAATGCATTCTTCTTCTTGTTCTCCTTCTCCTCCTCCGCAGTAGAAGTTGTAGCAGTAGTAAAAGTAGCAGTAGTAGAAGTAAGAATTCGCTGCAACTAACAACACATTAAATACGTTAAATCATCCTTGGTTTGAAGAGTCACGAAAATAAACAACTACTACTTTTTTAACAGAAGTAAATTGCAGTTTTACTTGAGAAAGTTTTAGCGACATTGCGTACAATTTGGGTAATGTTATATTTTGTGCACCTCTTCCCTAGTAAGCTTACGTGTTCCAGTTCAGGTAAATACGTTTAACGACGTGTGTATTTCGTGCTACGGATCTACTTATTACAGCGGAAGAGCGGACCTGACTGGAGGGGTGAGATGGCAACTCCAGTGAACTATTTCACTCTTAGGCCGTTACAGCTGCGCTGCTGGGCTGCATTAACACGCTGTAGTTTTAATGCTTTATCCTGTGCATGACTACGACTGGCTTTATCGGCGCAGTTACGTGCACTGTGGCCGTCCTGCAGGCCCGTAAAATGATACGCCTTCCACCGAGCCTGGAAACAATAATCTGCGTCACATAACGTCCTCTATGTGCGGTTTACGTCGGCGGCCTGAAGCGACGTGCGCTCATGCAGTCAAAAGCCAAAATATATAGTCAAAAACAAACTCACCATCGCGAAGCCCGACAGCAGCGCCGAGGTGCGGCTGGTTGCTTTTAATTTGGCACGACTCAAGTAGAGTTTTCTCCACGACAGAGCCTGGAGGGAGTGCTCGTTCAGACTCATTCCGACAGTTATTAGCAGGACGCCTTTTTTTCCCTAAATATATGAATAAATCCTGATAAACCGGGCAGGTTTATAGGCTTGTGCTCGATGGGAGAGGAAACGCGCACGCAAAAAATGTGGTTCCGCTGGGAAACACCATCCAAAAGGGGTAGATATAAAGCTATTAAACTATGTCAAAAGTTTGCCGCAACAGCTGACAGGCTTTCACAATCTAGGAGGAAACACAAGATACCCACAATCCAATGCTCTGCTCTGGCTCCGGAGCGGCTCTGCGCCTGTTATGGACCGCGCGTCATGCAGTGAAAGTATTTTACTTTGCGAATAGAAAACCTTTAAAGCAAACTTTACAACTATGTATGGAAGCAACGACTTTTGAAACTGAGTCTGCCAATATTATTCTGCAGGTTGTGGTAATCTGAGGTTTGCAACTTGTTTATAATGTGTTGTAATAAACAAAACCAGTCATATTTCCTGTTACTCTGGTGGAAGTTGTACAAAGAAGTGGGTAAAAGTAAAGGTACTTCTGTAGTTTTTAAAAATATAATAAAAAGGCAACATATTTAACAAGATAATGTTTGGATAAAAAAAACAACAACAAAAAAACAAAAAACGACTCTGCCCCGGACGCTTGTATCTGACAAGCAGAAATCGCAAATCAACTCGTACAGCATTTTTATACACTTGGTGGCGCCAAAGTCAGCTTTTTTCAAACCTGCACACACAGTTGCTTTACACAGCAGACGGTCTTTCACCACAATTATGTAATACGGGGACAGATTCTTTGGTGCGTCGAGTTTTACTCAAATTTAGCAAATTTGAGTCAGTAAGAAGGAAACTATTTTTTCTCTGTTTTTACAAATGAGCAAATTGTAATATAGGCCGGTAAATATTGCTTTCTAAAAGGGAAAAATCTCTTGCTGCCCTGATGTTGAACTTTCCTAAAAGAAAAAAACTCTACGTTTAAAAAAAAAAATTAAACGCTTTTTCTGAGCCACTTTTTCATCCTTACATATGCGGAAACAATTTTGACTTCATGTTTGCCCTCTCAACAAAATTTCGACACGTAAATTAACTACGTTAGGGGCTTATTTGCACATTTCTATCATTTAAAATTGAAAATTTTGATGAACGTAATCAACTTCTGAGTAAACTAATCCGCCAACGACTCATGCAGCCCATTAAAAATCCGCAGAAACAAAGGCGGAAACGCGGGGGAGACTATTCTCTTGTTCTTTTAGTGTGTCTTCTCTTCCTGGTCCTTGTGCTGCTTTTCTGTGACCCAATAAAAACTGTTCTCAAAACTGTATGCCTTACTAGGAAATTTTCGTGGAAGGTATTTGATTATAACTATCCGGATTGATTTTTTGTTTATGTTTACATCCTGTGGGTATAGTATTTTAATAACTAATGTGTTTGCGTTCTTGAGGAATGTGCGGTGCGGGAGGGTTAAGTAACCATTAAGAAATTATTTCCCAGGATCCACGAACGTAGCACGGTGCACACAGCCAGCAGCTGCCCGTGTTGCTGTAATGTGAAGGAGGGGGGGCGAGCTGAGCTAGAGGCTTGTTCAGCCATGTTAGTTTTTTGAGCTGTTCACAAACGATGAGAGAGAGGAGTCATGGCCTTGTCATTGAGCGGAGACGACGAGGAATATGATTCAGAGACCGAGCAGGTAAGATTTTCCACGTTTATTCACACAAGCCCCTTTTGTTTACGCGTGTTTTGTCATATCGAGCTGAGAACGGGATAACGCCGTCGGTGAGCGGTTTTCCGTCATTTGCTGGGGGTTAACGTTAGGTTTTCAACCGCTCCTCCTCACTGTGTCTGCTATGAGCGGAGCAAGGTGTGTTTAAACCTATTTTTTGCTTGTTTTAAATCAACCAGATTATGCATAAAATTACTTTCTTAGATTAGTAAGTGGAGCAAAATGGACTCGTGTGTGTTATCTTCGGAATTTGTTGCCCTGGCCGTCCAAACACACGGCGTCCTCTTCCTGTGGATACCGTCTATCATTGTTAGCCACAACTGACCCATTTTGTGCCGCTGACCTGCTCACTAAAACACAACAGTTTCCTCCAGTCTAAATACAAACCCGTGGCTGTGGCCAGATCCTCAACACAAACCACCATTTTACTCTCGGATCACCCGCCTTCCTTCCGAGCAGCGCCGTGAGTTTGTGGTCTGCACTGACCTGCCACATTGAGCGGACTTTTACTCTGATTGATTTGCGCACACTTCCAGAAAGTTATCCCACCACTCTGCGCCTTTAAGGAGGCTGTGGGTAAAATGTTGTTGGAGCAGGGACTGAGGGAAAGGGGGGATGGGGAGAGGGAACAATGCAGTGGCTCTACTTCTGTTGCTTGGTGGTCCATTGGTTTCTAAACACCGATGGTGACCCCCAGCTAAACCATGGCCATCCAGTGTTTGGTGGGGTTTTTTTCAAGCTGCATTTCGTCACTTTTTTGTGCTTGGAGAAAAAACACATTGCATTGCAATTTTCTTGTGATTCATGGGGACAAAGTTCTCAAATGTGGTTTCGAATGCATGTTTAGACGGGTCAGCAGTAAGAATGCCTGCAACAGAGCTAATGGGATATTGCAAAAGCCTCCATTAGAAAGCTGGCATGTATGATTCAGAGGGAAATATGAGAAGTGGTAATGTAAGAGCCTCATCTTTGTGCTTACACAATGTTTGCACCCACAGCAGGCACAAGCTGTACAATAATCAAAAGATCAAAGATGATGAGTCTGTTGTGACACGCTGCTCAAGACAGTAACACATGGTTTTATTTGTGTTAAGGGACCACTGAACAGTGAGCAGCATATGATGAGCCGTGTGACTTCCTCCTACTCAAGTCCACCGAGAGCTGAGTCAGAAGACCGAGCCGATAATATAGGCCATGTTTTTGTTCACATGCCCCAGCAACCAATCCCAAATTCCTGGCATATTATTGCACAAGAGTTACAGTACAGAGGAGTCAGCTGACAGCCGTGTTGGAGAAAAAGCTCCTGTGATTTGTCATGATTGCGTGCTGATTGTGTGGCGGAGGGTCAGAAGTCCAAGGTGTCCAGGGATGGAGGAAAGGACAGTGAGTTGTTGTGGTTGCAACAGTGGTGTCGGACAAGGTCGGGGGGAAAAGGGCCCGGTTGAACTAAAAAAAGAAACACTGTGTGATGTTGACAGTGAAAGCCACCGCTGCCGTCACAGCAGTTGCCTTCTTTTTTCTTTTCTTTTCTTTTTTTTTACTACGAATGTGGTCCTCCCATCTTTCCACAGTAGTCAGATTTATGGAAAGTATTTTAAAGACCTGTTTTGCTTAAACTCTCTATCAGCAACAGCAGATAAACACCAGACCTATCTGGTCGGAAAACAGGCGGTTCGGAAGAAACTGGGTGATCTGAAGGTATCTATTTTATAGATAGGACTCTGTAAAAATCTAAACAACATGACAGATCATGTTGTGGTAGTTGTCATTTTGTAATTGCACAGTTCTTTGTTTCAGCTGACACAGCCAGGACTGGTTTCACCTCTCTTTGTTATTCAGGAGGCATTTGGTGAGATTGTTGTTCCCTAGTACTGCTTGTGTTTTCTCCTCCCTCTCGTTTTACCTGTCCGACGAGCACGCAGCGCTCCAGCCTCTTCTCCTCGAAAAGAAATCCACATATGCGCGGGCTTATTCCATTAAATCCTATCGTTTTCATGATTATCGAACGGAGCTATAATTACTCAAAGAACTGCATTCATGCGGAGTATGTGGGCTGTGTAGTAGTTATCAGTAATAGCACAAATGACATCAGTTGAGTGCTTGCAGCCTCACAGTAAATCGTAACCTCCTCCTGTGAGCTTATTTTTATCCATCTCTTGCAGTCCCCTTTTCAAACAGTTGCCACCAGCAAGGCAAATGTGTTGCCAAGGTAACGTCTCCTGCAAGAACAAGAAGCACAGTAATGGTCTCTGATTTGTCTTTATTTCCTCCGTGCTTTGCAGCTCTGTGAAGGCCACAGCAAGGAGATGATCGAGATGGGGCAAATTCACAAACGGACGAATTCAAATCAAGTTTATATGTTGCGTGATAAGAGACAAAGAACTAATTGACTATTCTGATTTTTCTCTTTGCCATTTAAATCATCTTCTAAGCACAGCTCTGAACATTTGCATAGCTGAAGATGACTGGAAATCCAGCAGAGACCTTTGTAAGCTTGTCAAGGGTTTTTTTTAAACCTGTTTTGATGCTGTTTCTGACAGAATTTGTGTAGTTGATGCAGCAAACAACAATTTTACCACTATTTATTTTTCTTATGGTGTAATCAACATGTATCTACAATTCCTCCTCAGCAGTGACGAGTGATGAAACTTTCATGCTTAACTTTGAAACCAACCTTTTTTTTTTCTGTCCAGCATCTCAAATGTGATTTTTTTTTTATGTCCTGAACTAAGTATTTTACAATGAATAGTAAAAGACACTCATGAAGATGGCAATGTAGGAGCAGATGAAGCAGCAGAGGCGTTTCTAACGATAAAGAAGATTAGTTGTACTTAACTGTCTGAATGCCTCAAATAGTAATGCAAATACTACTGCAAAGGTTTAAACAGGTAATACCTGTTTTACCTTTTCTAAATTCACTCTGAATGTAAGCGGCAGGCTTGGCTTCAAGGAGATAATTCAGGCTGGGGAAAAAAAGTGGCAACAGAAAAGTTGCATTGTCACAAAAAAATGTCAATACATCTTACATTCATACAGAATCAAATCATTTTTCTATCAGAAGTCCTAATGTTCAATGTGTTGCAGCAGCTCTGTTCAACAAAAAAAAAAAAACTAACAGCAAGCACTTGTTGACTTGCCCAAAGGTCAGCAAGCAGCTCAGCCACACATGCTGTTCCCACTTTCCAGTTCAACCAGACTGATTAAAATTCCCTCTGCTGGCCATCTTCATCTGACCAATGTCCCTGCTGGTCTTGCAGCAGCGGGCAGCCAACCGGCCGAAGCCAAAGATGGGGACGTCCTCTGCCGTTAAGCTGCCGTCCAACCGCAGCTCGTCTGGAGCCAGACGCAGGAGGACACGCTGCCGAAAGTGCGAGGCCTGCCTCCGGACCGAGTGTGGCGAGTGTCACTTCTGTAAGGACATGAAGAAGTTTGGCGGTCCGGGGCGCATGAAGCAGTCGTGCATCATGAGGCAATGCATTGCGGTGAGTCCAGTGTTGGAGCATGTCACACAGAAGAACCAGTGTTTACAGAATGTAAGCTGGAAAGTAATCTAAGAATTTTAAATTATGTAGTTGATTTTTTTTGTTTTTTTTTCTTGTGTCCTTGATCTGTGTAGCCGGTTCTGCCGCACACAGCAGTGTGCGTAGTGTGTAAAGAAGCAGGAAAAGAAGACACACTGGAGGATGAAGAGGAAAAGTTTAACTTCATGCTGATGGAGTGCTCTATCTGCAACGAGATTGTCCATCCCAACTGCCTCAAGGTACGAAGTCAGAGTCAGAGTGGGAATGTTTGAACTGCTCCACCTCAGTCAACTCATTCCCACGATGACTCAGTGCGCCAGGAATCCCAGGTCATTGAAACATGAAGGGAGTGACTCAGGCGGTTGGACGATACTCAGCGAGGTTAATTGGATGGGGAAATCGCATTGTTTACCCGAACAATAAACACACATCATTCGTACGTGGCACTGAGGCTTTTATGACTCAGCTGTGACACTATCATGTTTAAGAATTCCACTTTCACCAGATACCCAGGATGCCAAGTCATCAGGGATGAATGCAACCACAAATGTACCAATTATGACTTCACAAGTTAAATGCTGAAAACATTTTTTTTAAGACCAAGACAAAAGGGTGAAGCTGCACACGCCCTGTTTGTAACTGTTGTTCCAAAAACACAGCTAGTGTGGTTTTCCTTTTTCCTTTTTTTCTTTTTTAAGAGAGCGCTCGGTCAAACCAGTTTTTGAAACATGCACTGTCTAGTTGTTTTGCATGCCTCAGCGAGGTAGTGCTTTATGATGGAAAGTTTTGAACTTTTGCATATAATTTGAGATTAGTAAAGGAGCTCAGTTAGTTTCTCTTTTGCACAACTCAAATTCTTCCACAAGGGGCCGCTAAAAGCGATTGAACAAGTCAGAAAAAGGTACAAAAGGAACATGATGTGACTTTTTTAGCAACCTTTAAAGGAAACTTGATTGTTTATTTTATGTTTCAGTCAAAAATCTATTTTTAGTAATCGTACCGCATTTTTCTTTTATGTTTCCATTTTGGTGTTACAATTAAGAATTATTTTCACTCTCCTAAGTGTTTCCATTTTAGCTTTTAGGTAGTTTATTTACAGAGGTATTCAAACTCAACACTTCCTGCTTTCCTTTAATAAATCCTTTCTGTGGGATTGTGCTTGTGAACTAAAACAAACGTTAAACTGTGCGGACCTGCCAAACAAGGACACGTCACGACAGTTACTTTCACTTCCTTGTTCTTGTTTGTGTTAATTGTACAGTGGACATGACTTTGTTTAAACCTGCTTTTTGGCTCATTCTCCTTTTGACTTGTCAGGTGAACGATGCGTCTGGAGTGGTGAATGATGAGCTTCCAAACTGCTGGGAGTGCCCCAAATGCAACCATGCTGGGAAGAGTGGAAAAGTGAGTATAATTATTTGTGAGTCAAATGTTTGAAAATCACGTTGCAGCTTGTTAAGTGTGCATTTCTATTGTTTAAGGAAAATGCCATTAGACCCAAAAATGCTTTCCTCAGATGTCCGTCATATTGTGTCTTGATCTGTTTGCCACTTCCTATTTTTTCCAGTTTGTGAAAGTCATTGACATGTGACTGTATTAGCCTTGGGAACACAAAACAACCACTGGCATGCAGCTTCCTTCATGGTTTTATCACATTCATTGATAAAATTGCTGAAGCATTTATAGATATACACAGTAAGCGAGTCTGTCCCGATAGGCTAAAGGTATAAAGTTGTCTCGCCATTTTTGTCCCTTTTGGTACTGAAGCAAAAAAGGGGTCCAGGGTTCAAGTATGCCTCCAACCTCCCGGGGTCCTTGCTGAGGGAACAGAAGCCGGTGAAGGAGGAGGGAGACATTCCCTCAGCAGCCAAGAAGAGACCCGACAGAGAGGAGACGCCAAGGTACAGGCCCGAGGAGGCTCTGCTCCGACAGCCACCGCTGCTCTCTCCAAGCACCCTGCCCCGACCCAGGCCGGAAGACAAACTGAGGAAGAAGAGGAAGCTGTTTGAGGATGATGAGGACGATGAGCTGAGTATGAGGAAGAAGCTTTGTGTAAGTTTATGCAGCTGAATTTTTAAAAAATCTTAGCATTTCCCAGTAATTCTACTTATTTTAAAACTTTTTCATAATGGATGTTACTTATTAAAATCTTTTTTGGGGGCAGGAAAAGTCAGATGATCCATATTTTTCCAAACTTCTGCAACACATTAAGACAGAAGAAGAGGATGAAGAAGTTTATGAGGATGATGATGAAGAGGCAAGAGAGTCCCACTTGCGGATCGGCGTTGACAGGAGAGGGCGTTTTGGAGACACAGAAGAAGACGGAGATTACAAGGACTCTAAGTTTGACCCTTTGAATCCCTGTCTTAAAACACCCATTGGAGACAGCGACCAGTCTCACTGCAGCTCCCCACAGGCTGGCCCCAGCAGCGAGGGCGGTAGCGAGACACAGGAGCGAGGTCCACGTCTAAAAACGCGCCGTAAGCGTCGTTTACCTAACAGAGAGCTGAGTCGAGAGCTGAGCAAAGCACTGAACCAGGAGATCCAGAAAACAGAGGACTGCCTGGCTAACGAAAATCGTCAGCCCCTCAAGGTGGAGCCCGAGACGGAGAACGAAGAACCCAAGAGATTGTTCCGCAATGGCAACGAGCTCGGGGAGCAGAGGCCGCACCTCAAGACCAAAGAAATGAACGGGACCCCCTGGGAGCTGCGTCACTTCTACCCGAGTCAGATCACTCCACTCGGCTTCAACAGGAGCACTCCCACCACCCGGCCAGTGCCACCGCGCTCCCCTCCCAAATGTGTCCAAATGGAGCGGCACGTCATCCGGCCCCCTCCCATCAGCCCCCCACCTGACAGATTGCCGCTGAAAGATGGTAAAACACACATCTTGCAGCGTGAAGTCTGGATGACAATATTTCACCATCTCTCACACCAAGAGCTCTGTGTCTGCATGAGAGTCTGCAAGACGTGGAACAGATGGTAAATTGACAGCACACACACAAAAACAGCATGTTTGCACTTTTATGCTGGATGTCACAGCTGCTTCAGAAAAAAAACAACTGCTGAGATGTGTGGAAGCAATCAGAGCTTCCTTGTGAATTTTCAGAGTTGTGAACCACAACACATCACTTTTCCTTTCACAGGTGCTGCGATAAGAGACTTTGGATGAGAATCGACCTGAACCGCTGCACCTCCATCACTCCGCTGATGCTAAGCGGGATTATCCGGCGGCAGCCAGTGTGCCTGGACCTCAGCTGGACCAACATTTCCAAGAAACAATTAAGCTGGCTCATCAACAGGTTACCAGGTGTGAAACTATGAGTGATTCTTGATCCGTTTCTTTAAACACCACTGGCTCTGTGTCAGTTATTTAAAGTGTTGCCTCGTGTCTTTCAGGTTTGCGTGTGTTGAAGTTATCTGGCTGTTCATGGGCAGCTGTGTCCGCGCTCTGCACCTCCAGCTGCCCTCTGCTGCGCACTCTGGATGTCCAGTGGGTGGAGGGGCTGAAAGACCCACAGATGAGGGACCTCCTGTCACCGCCAACTGACAACAGACCAGGTAGCTCCAAGGAACGCTATGTACCAGAAATATGCCATTTGCCCTGGTAAATTATTCCAATGCTCTCTAATGCAAGTTGCTCCTGTAATGCACCATTTCTGTGGCCACTGATCTCATTACATAATACCTAAACCTCTGAGTCATCGCTCCTCTGAATGTGAAGTATTATGAATGGTCCAACATGAGGCACTTGATGTTACTCATTCTATTTGTTGTACAAATATTTTTTATTCTAAAGCCTGGTAAAGAGTTTTTGGGGGAGGTTTGTGACACAGGACTCAAATATACTATTAAAGCAACGATGTGGTTAATTTTTAAAACAAATTCTTGATCTACAGAGAACAGTTTGAGACTGTTGGAATGATACGTGCCACACACAACAGCTCATTTGTGATTTCCGTTTGTGTGATCAATAACTAGGTCAACTGGATAACCGCTGCAAGTTGCGGAACGTGGAGGACCTGCGCCTGGCAGGTCTGGACATCACTGACACATCGCTACGCCTCATCAGTCGGCAGATGCCTTTGCTCTCCAGGCTGGACCTGAGCTACTGCAACCATATCAACGACCAGTCGGTCAACCTGCTGACTGCAGCGGGGACCACCACGAGAGACTCCCTCACAGAAATCAACCTATCGGGTGAGACGGCATCTCTGCAAAGCAGCATGGTTTACAGACATACAGTAGGCTCAAGTACTTGAGTTCCTGATCTGTATGAGGGCCTGGTGAACAGTTGTGGCAGATGCCTCTGGTGGGCGTGGCACAAGACAGTTTAAAAAAAAAAAAAAATACACTTGCTGGTGTCAAACAAGGCAACTGAAATTCCTGTTTTTACAGAGATAAGAATGAGTTTGAGGTTTACCAGAGGCTCTAATTTGTTGATTTCTGAGATTTTATCCAGCAGTGTTGAGCTGGGCTGCACGACACGTGACAGAAGTTTCTAGTGTCTTAAACAGGAGGGAGGTAAAAAATCAGAAGTGTCTCGCAGCATAATACAGGTCGGCTAGATTACAACCTTTTGTAAAAGCAAAATTGTTGGACCACAGCAGTATTTGAAAGAGTTTATGACTTTATACAATTTATTAAATACAATGGAAATTTATTTACATGATGGTGCACAAGACAAAATTGGAAGCACCGCAGAGTGCACACCTCCGCCATGATGCCAGTTATCCTTTCCTGCTTCAGGCTCTTGCACACAGCTCTCTTGAGGGGCCACACACTCTTTTACACAGCAGAAATAACATTTTTCATCATTTTTGATCACTAGATTAAAAGATCACCACAAAAAATCAATCTCTTGTTCCTTGCACCACCGTTCAGCCACATTTCATTAAAATCCATTGGGGTACTTTTTGAATAACAAAGCAACTCTGGTGAAACAAATCTTTGCAGAGATAAAGAAAAAATCTAAGTGTGTGTGAGCTGCATGGTGTTCTTTACTTCTGTGTGCTGGGTTTCTGTTTGTTTGTATGATACTGAAGTTGGAGCTGTTTGTTTTTACCTCAACATGTAATAAATGCTGCACAAAATGAGACAGTTTTGACCCATCACAGCGGAGAAGCACAGGTGTCATTATTAGCTGTAAGAAAGCTGTGGCAGGTGACAATGAGCCAGTAAGCAAAAGGTGCAAATAAAACCAAATGATGCTTTGATTGAAGGATTTACAACATCCCAAAAAAAATCAGAATACAAAAGTTATGTTAATCCCCCCCAACTTTATCCCCTGTGCCGAGTGCAGGCTATTTGATTGTAGACACCATTTCATCTGTTCATCAAAACAAACTCCAAAAGTTGTCAACCTATTTGATTTTTGCAGGTTGGGTGAGCGCTGGTACAAGGATACACTGGTTACATTTTGCTGGTGATCTGCTCATCTGGTGAACCTAAATAATGAAATACAACATTTTGGCTTTTTTAGCAAGTTTTATTTTAATGTCATGAGTGTGGGAAAACTGGACAAAAACGAATGGCTTTTGACTGACAATCTACCAGTATTTTATTTTAGATACTCCTGTATGTGTTCATCATGTCATATATGGAAACGTTTTTACTACATGAGAACAAAACCTTAGTTTCTGCTGTTTCACAGTTAACTATTTGCAGCTGCAGGAAGAAGAGGCCATATAAGGTTATGCTTTTTATATTCATTCTTGTTGTCTTCAGTTTGTGCATTCCCAAAGTGTTCTTGTAGTAACCGCAGAGGAAGTGCATTTTCACCTTAATGCATTGCTTTCAGTGAAGACCTGTCGCATCTGATGATCATCAGTTAATTATTTAAGAGCTGCAGGCTGCACTTTATTGATCGAACATCTTGTACTGAGATCAGGACAAACAAATTCATAAAGGTTGAGTGAATAAAACAATTGCTGGACTCGGCTTTATTTGACTTCTGTTAAGTTTGGGAGGAGGTCACAGTTATGCAAGTGAGGTTAAAAAAAAACAAAAACAAAACGAAGTAGGAAGAATCCAACTCTGCCAGACAAGCGGGTGCAACAACTACTTGTTTTGGAGCTCAGTCGGTCGAGCTGAATGTCTGTCTGTTTACTCCCTCACAGAGAGGACGGCCTTATTCACCAGCCAATAATTATCTTATTTCACTCATCTGTCACATTTTCCCTGAATTTCACTCATCTGAAGTTGAATATCAAAGTCAAAGCTTCCTGTTTCAAATTAGTTGTTCATGAATTTGTCATGCTTACAAGTCTCATAATACAAAACAGGATTCGCTGGATTTTCTCCACTCACGTCTTTGTGTTTTTATCTGTTTCCTTGTAGTTTGCAACCGAGTCACAGACCATTCCCTGAACTTTTTCAAGCGCTGCGGGAGCATCTGTCAGATCGACCTTCGCTTCTGCAAGCAGGTGACCAAGACGGCCTGCGAAAGGTTCATCGCCGAGATGTCTGTGAGCGTGCCGTTCAGACTCCGAGAGGACAAACTGCTGCAGAAGACAAGCTAGTTCCTGGCAGGACAAAGAAGAATAAGGATTGACACAATGTCTTTGCACTTAATGGAACAACTGGTCCCGTGATAAGTCTCTGATTCACCGTCTCTGTAACGCGAGCGATGGGAGGTTTCTGGATGGAAGATCTCCAAGGCGATAAACATCCACTGGACACATAATGGCATGCATGTAACTCTGTTGAGACTTTACTTTTATAAAGATGTGCTTGTAATTGTTGGGTTATTTTTATTCTTTGAATATTGTAAAACAGTATTTTTATACCAGCACCATTTCATGAGTTTACAGTGTCTCAGGAGCCAAGATCGCAGAGACTGTTCAATGTGTGAACTGAAAAATCCTCCCCCTTCAGTTTGCATTCGTCTACCAGTGTCTGTGTGCCAAAATGACATTGGAGTCACGTCAATATCATACAGAAAATTAGCATGTACAGTAATATCTAAATACAAATAAATTTCTGGAATATTCAGAATGTAAAACGTTAACAGAGCTCATACTCCTGTTACACTTTTCCTGCAGTCCTTTAGGTCGATGCTTTGTGGAGTGTTTTGTTTGATGGGTTTTTATGTTTTTCATCGATATTTCAACATTAATTTATTGATTTTTTTTTTATTACAATTTATATTTATTCATTATTCAGTAACTTGGATGTCTCAAACGGCTGCGTCTAATGATACGTGCAAGTGATTTATCCGGGTGGTCTGAGCCTTTGGCGGCACCCTGTCGGTCGGCTTCTAGGCTCAAAACATCAGTAGCAAGCATGGCTGCGTATAACCCAGTCAGGCCAACACAACTGGTTTCTCTATGGTAGTTTATATCAGCAGCTAATTATGACCCTCGCAAATAACTCCTTTGCATACATTTGGAAATATACTCCATACAGTAGGTGTTGTATTTGGGTGTTGTGCTGTAATCTTATCACCTCAGGTGAATGTGATGTTTATATTTGTAAATTGAGAAATGAAGTGCTAATATGCATTAAAATAATTTCATTTGTACCATTTATGAAGTCTGGTTTGATCTATTTCCCATATTCTGATGAAACTACAGTTTGATTGAGCTGGTAAAGAAGGCACACTTGCATCAAATGGACCATTTAATTCTAATTATGCAGTTTCTGCTCGTGACACACTGATGTCTTTATTTTACTTTGAGAGAAGCATCACAAACGCTGAATGAAAATCACACTCATCTGTACTTTTTCCCCTAATTCAACCCTCACATCTGCCCTCACAGTTAAGTTCAAACTGTAACATTTTGTACAGACCTTCTTGGTCCTCAGGGGAGGAATCTTCCTGAAAACCCATCTTACATGAATATTTAACCCGCATCTTGATGTCTCGGAAGATACTAAATAAATAAAGACGTTTCATCTGTTTAAAACAATTTTGTAAGCATCAGAGTGTGACGAAGGTTCTAAGGTACCGATCTCAGGCCTGATGTGAGCATCAGAACTCCACCACAGCTCATAGTAAGAGGAGGCCTGGTCTGATGAACCACACATATTTCATCGACCTTCAAAAATCCACTACAGAGCAGGTCTGACTGATTTTGTTTGATGATGCAACAACTCAATGAAAATTATGTTTATCACACAAGAAAATCCCCAGTTTCTGTTGTTGCCCCTCAGAAATCCTTCTCAGCCAACAACAGCACAAAAACACTGCTTGTTCTGCATGATTATACAAAAACAGACTTTAATTAAAATCTTTAATTACCAAAATAAAAAGTTTAACATTCCCAAATACAAAGACCAAACTTTGCACACAATTACACCCTCTCTAAAGTAAAAGTGCAGCCTGCTCCACTCCTGTTCATGATTGTTGGGGACATCTTTACCGTGATAGCAGCAACGTTGGCTTTGTGAAGATGGGTGCAGCATGGAGCGCTTTCACCTCAGAACGAACAACTTCTAGTCGGGGAGAAAAAAAAAAGAAAAAAGCAGGGAGCCGGTTTAATAGGTGGGAGGGGGTTCAAGGAGGAGGGTGTTGCATCGCCGGTGTCGTAAAGCTTCTTGTCATGCTCAGATTGAAACGGGGGAAACATTTCTAGCAAACTAATGCAGATTGAAAACACATTTCAATTCACTTGACAGGAATTATGTGACCCTGTAAGCATAATCATAAAACAACCCGATCCTGGGGACATTTTCAATCATCTAGTACACAATTTAAATCAAATGAAAAAAATATAGATATATACATCTCATATGGATCAATATATGCAAATGTACATTAGCAAGTCATTACTTCTATATACTTTTTATACCACAGGTGTCAGTAAACTCAGAGGTATACCTTTGAGCAGTCCGTTCAATACATTTACTCCTACTTCAGAAAGGTAACCAAAAAGCATTAAGACACTTCATTCCACTCCCAACGATATATGACAACAAAACAGGAAACATTCAGAGTTTCACATCCACAGTTGAGCTGCAAAACGGGGAGGATGAGTTGGACGAGTTAGCACCGGTTGAGTGTCCCGCCACCGCGAGAGCGTGGTGGCGGGACAGAGAGGTGACAGCAGAGGTTACCTATTGCTGTAATGACAGATTTTAAGATAGTGATGCATAACAACTTGGCAAAAGTTAAGACTGCATCAAATCTCCAATATCTTTGAGTCACATCGGTAGAGCACTAGCCAAACATTTCACGAATTCGCTTTTCCTTCGGTTCCAAAAGTCAGCGGTCTTAATGTCTCAAACAAGCATTTAAAAGCTGGAACAAGTGGACACTGTGACTGGTCACTTTTCAGTGGGTGGTGAGCAATGGTGCACTAAACACACAGTGTGAACAAAGTGCTTTCTCATATAACATGCTGTAAAGTCAACAGCCAAACACCGTGGACCCCTCTGACAGCTGAGGGGAAACAAACTGTGGGGAGAAGTGTGATGGGAGTGACCCAATATTTGGCACCTAGTTACCTCACCTCCTCTGTGCTATGCAGAGGCTTCGTGTGTGTCTGCCCTTCGTAATCTTTACTAAGATATGTCGTCACTTGCAGCAGTTTGACGGAGGTGCTATGAAGAGTGCCCAGCAGAGCGGAGCACGAGCTACAGTTTATAGGCAGATCTGAGGGTGACGTGTTGTGTATGACAAGACTGCACGTGGCGTGTGCCACACATTCTGAGAAATCGTCAGAAAAATGAAACTCATAATCAAAAATGTACACAAGATCAGACATATGTTTACTCCAGAATGACTCATCAAGGGAACAGTCCTGCTCTCCGCCCACTGGTGAAACTGGATGGTCCAAATGTTTAAACAAACAAGCAAAAAAAGTCTCTTATTTCAATGTGCAAATAAGGTGAGATTTCATGGAGTACAAACATCCACAAAAGGCATCTTTTGGGGAATCAAAGGTTGCGAGCTGCATTGTTGAATTAAGGTACAGTCTCGGTCTGATGCAAGTGCATCAGTGGTGCATTAGGATTTGAAGACATGCACAGCCCTCACGACGTACTGCCTGCAGATGGGGCATTCGTTCATCCTCTTGCCGCACTTGGTGCAGGTGACCATGTGTCCGCACTCCAGGAGAACGCAGTCGATCACCGCGTCCATGCAGATCCGGCAAAGGTTGTCGTCGTGAATCGTCAGTGGACAGTTCTCACCATCTGCGGGGGTGAAGGCACAGGTGCAGAGAGGTCATTTGGAATGTTGAATGAGAGTGAAACGACAGGCGAGCAACCACCAATGAGCCAGAACATTATGACCACTTGAGCACAGAAGTGAAAAACACTGCCTATTTCCTTGCTATCAATTGGGCAGATGAGCATTAGAAGCTATATTTCCTCTTTTGGTCATGCCAGGAAGAAAAATGTTTCACGAAAGCTTTGAGAAACAAAACAGACAGTGCTTAGCTGTTCTGGCAGCACGACAATCACAAACAGATGGTCATAATATTTTAGATGATTGGTGTGGGTTTGTTTTTGTTTCTTTTTTTTACTGAAGGACCAGGAGGCTAAAAAAACACTCAACAGCTCAATGTAGTCTCTCATCTAATCCAGTGCACTTTCTCTGTGTAAGGTCATGCTCCCAATCTCTTGCAAAATGCCAATGTCTATTAAGGCTGAGTCAAGATGTTTCCATGGCGACCAGAGAATCATTATCACTGAAAGCGTGCAGCTGAGAGAATGAATACGGCGGGCTCATGCCGCAATTCACCCTACAATTAACTTCTGACGTCTGAACAGATGAAGGAGGGGAACCGATCTGATGGTGGATCGATGTTTCGGGAGCGGGACAAGTGAAATTATATCTCAGTGGAGGTTCTTCAGTGAAATAAATGAGCATTCATTTTCACGCCGAACAAAACATCAGGAAGCCGTCGCAGTGTCATTCCGCAGGAAAGACAACGTTTAGGGCAAAGAAAAATGGGTTAGATACCAAACACATTTGCAATGAGTACAGATGGCGGTGAAGAACTGATTCTGTTCATGAGATGGAGACGAGCGCCACAGAGGGAACAAGGGACTGGAGCGACGGTGAGTCAGTCCACCTTACCTCCGATGGCACCATTGCAGATAGGAGGGGGGAAGGCCATCACTTTGGTGCAGTAGGAGCAAAGCAAGCATGAAACATCTTACTATGAAATCTAAATAAGGAACTGGTTTTACTGGCTCTACAGGTGAACAATGACAGAGCTGCTAATTATCACTGGCAACTTGCTATTGGAAAAGCAGTGTTCAAGTTTTTATGGCTAAAAACAGGATGTGGTCGCCGTCGTGAAATCGAGGACAGTGTGCACTGTTGGGTGATGGCTTACCTGTGGTCACAGTTCTGCTGACATTTTCCACTGCAAGAAAAAAAAATCATTACACTGATCCTAGTTACATTACACCACAACCCACAGTGTGTTTACTCATTGGTTTTGAGAGCAAATAAAATGAATTGGGACAATTTATGAGCCAGAGGAGACTAAACAAAAACTCGATGTGTTTACTCAAGGGTGGCCAAGTTTAATACCCACTTGACTTCCTGTTCTCCTCCGTCTCTCTGTACAGTCTGCCAACACGCTCCACCAGTTCCCACTTCTCACAGCACCCTGAATAGTTGACAAAGTTCCTGGCCAGAATCTCCTTCAGCTGCCGCACAGAGAGGCCCTCGATGTCCCTCAAGCTGGAGATGTCTGAGAGGGATGCTCTGGCCCGACGCCGCGTCTGAGGACTCACCTGGAGAGATGGAAACATCCTCCTATTAAATTTACACCTTTTTTTTTTTTTTAAATATCAACAATCTTTCTGGGTGAAAAAAGCAGGTTGGAAACTCACTATAAAACATTCTTAATACAGTCATTTTGCAATACGTGACATTGACATCTTTGGCACTAGCTGATTTAACTTTGAAGTGTAAATATTTAATCTGCGACGGTTATTGCAGTCACTGCAAAAACTGAAACCCAGATAAGATTAGGAAAAAATGTCTGAAGAAAATATGTGTCAGAAATGTGGAAAAGCAAAACATTTTGAGAGTGGAGCTATAAACAGCGGTTAACACTTTTCAATCACAAGTTTCAAACCTTCTTTGCTTTCACTTCAAACAGTAAAATCTGCCTTTCCAAAAATGGAAAGAGAAGTATGAAGTATGAAATGGACAATTATGTTCAGTAATGGCTACCAACACTGGTCCAAGCATCCTCTGGATTTGTCGAGATAGGAGAGATTGTGCAGCTATCTTATCTGAGTTTTAAAAAAAATAATTATTATTTATTTTTATAATTATTTCAACACCATTATGCCAACAATCACATCATATCTTTAAAGATTTCTGATACAAATTAAATGTACACATAGAGCAAGAAATGTATTCCAATCATAAAAAGATGAGGATTACTACAAGAGATCAAATCACCTCAGGAGTGTGTTCACTGGGATCTAAATTGAGGAGAGACACTGATGTGGCATCACCCATGTCCTGCAACACAACAAGGGAAACACAACATTGGTGTGGAGAACATGCAGGGAACATAGCAGGTTGAGGGGGATTAGGATTAGACACTCTGCAGGCGGCCCATTGACACCACTGGAAACAACAATGCCGAGCACCTTCCATTCATAGAAAAGCTTAGTGCTCCATGAGCAGGCCAAGTACAATTATTTATAGTGGATCCTGTCTGCTGGGAGCTGAGCTGCTGGTTTACAGACAGTTGGAGCACCTCTCTTTCCACCTTTTCACTTTCATATTCCGAAACAAATGAACAGTTTCCTTGTGGACATCACAGAAAAAGTAGAATACAGCAACGCAAAATCTGCACAAATGTAACCCTATCAGCTACAAATAATATCTGAAATTGGTAATAACTTTTACCAGCTAATTAGTTTTAAGCCCAAACAAGAAGGTCCTTGTAATGACTGAACAAAGCAAAGACCCGGACAGTTAGAAATCTGTGCCTGGAAGTTAATTACCAGCGTGCAGCTGATAAGAGTGGCTCCTGCATATTTTGTAGCTTCTCCTCACCTGGTTGGTATCAGAGCTATCGCTCCTGCTGAGCTGCTCTTCCTGAGAAGCAGCAAAAGCAGACAGTTCTGAGGCAGACTGTGTGGTGGAAGGAGTCGGTGTGTACAGGGAGCGGGAATGGAGGCTGGCCGTTTCCACGTCCTCCTCTTCTTCGATGCCCTGGTGACAGAGCACCAAGTCCACCAAGTCCTCCTTTTCCCTGCAGGTGTCGGTGGGGATGTTACGCAGCAGCAGGTACTGACGCAGGTCCCTCACCCGCAAACGCATGAGCCGCGGCCGCTGAAAGGCTGTCGCCTTCAGCAAGTGACATGTGGCACAGACGCGAATGTTCTCCTGAAGCACAGAGCATAAAGAGCAGAAGCCCTTCTTGCAGTCGCAGCATATGTACTGTGGAGGAAACAGAGTGAAAAGGCAAGGTGATGGAAATGAGGTAATTAGTGACTTCGACGACCCCCCCCGCCATGTGTTACTGCTACAAATCCCTAAAGACAGAACACGATGTCAACAAAAACATAGCAGATGCTTCAATCTTCATCTTTTTTTCCCACTGACAAACATGAGCTATCCGATGAAAAATAAACAACAGCAGTAAGAGATGTGACAGCATTTAGGAGATCGCTGGAAAATACATCGATGCCATAAGACTTTTCCTGCGTTTTCCAATCACTCACAATTGCTCAGCCTCTCCAGGCACAGAGACAGCAGGCACGTTCTTTTAAGTGACAAACATCAAACGGTAGTAAATGCATAACGTGGGATTTGACTGCTCATGGTTAGCGACAAAATGAGACCCCGTGAGCCCATACATGAACATGGGTATTCAAAGGAAATATTAGGGCAACAGTGCTGATCCATATGTCACCTGACTTCAGCTGAACTGGTTTACACAGATCAATTTTGTTGCATCCTTTAAAAAAAAAGCTAAATTTCTCAACTGATGAGTATATTTCATAGGTAGTTATACAAAAATTTAGGATGACATTGGTAAAATCTATGTCACATGCCACAAGAAGTAGACTAATTTGATATAGCCTAACTCGTTCACCCACCTCACCTTCACAGTTTAGATGGAATTACCTGGGTCTACACTTGGTTCAGATGCAGTAACAAACACACCACAGTCAGGAACATACCTTTCTCCTGAAGACGGAAAAGGCCTGGCCGCAGGCCTTGCATACAAGACTGGGACTCCCTGAGCTGGTGGGCGGATACGTGGAGTATCCCGCACTGGGGGCAAATCTGAAGGGTCCAGCACCGGCCCCAAACCCTGGCTGCTGGCCTCGGACGGCCCCAGTACCCATGACTTCATTCAGCAGACCACAGCATGAAGCCCACATGGATGAGGCCCCCGCCTGGTATTTACAAAGCACATTTTACTTCAGTATTTCAAGCTTCACATACATCCAGAGAAGTATTGTTGTTAATGCAAGCTTCGATGAGATGCATCACAGTTACCACAGAGACCAGCAACACATGATATGACGCTTTGTTCTGATTAAAAAAGAAATAAATGTACAGCCTCCACTCGGCGATGGTTTAACACAATAAAGTGTATTAATAGACAAAACACTGCCAGAAGCAATTAGGGTCCACACAATGTTTCTGCTGAGCAGCTCATTGTAAACCGAGCAAAAAACCCGTGATACAAAAAAGACAGCATCATATGCTCCTCATTATTACTGAGTAGATGTTTAGTGACAGCTGCCAGAGCTGCAGTTTGCACGGGCTGACTCACATCACGTCAGATCGGAGGAGGTGAAGCTTGAGCTACATCAGGAGCTAACGTTAGCGAGTCGCTGCTAGCGCCACAATTAAAGCGATCCGGAAAATTAAATTAGCGGTTTAATGAGGGAAAACGCACCTTCATTGCAGCTCCGGCGTGTTGACTGAG
The DNA here is from genome assembly GCA_032164315.1 of Malacoctenus gilli. Lineage (NCBI taxonomy): Eukaryota > Metazoa > Chordata > Actinopteri > Blenniiformes > Labrisomidae > Malacoctenus > Malacoctenus gilli. The sequence continues at coordinate 5,141,137 of JASSRZ010000011.1, forward strand.
GCACAGCAGCTTGGCAGGGTAACCATTGCAACGAGTAGCGTCACTTATTCAGCATAACTGTCAGGATTAGCCTCGGTGAGACGCGACCAGCGATCGAGCTCAGAGTGAAGCCAGGGTTGCCAGATCCGAATGACAGTTTCCAGCACAAATCCAACGTAAAAACCACCCACCTGTCTACAGAACTACCCGAAATTGCAATCTCCCCAGAAACTCACGATCGAGCCGCAGAAATATTACATGATTTATAAAGAATACGCCAAAACCACAGGACTGCATCCAATAAACAAAGCAAAAAGTTAAAACAAACAAGGTCTCAAAAATCTATCTGCTACAGTTTTGCTAGTCACACACAGTATATATCGAACAACAGTGCTCTTACTAATGTGCAGTATATCAATTATTTTGTCTTCAATCGATGATTGTTTAACATAAACAACTATGTAAAGTACAGCCTATTTTTTAACGTGTACGTTTTTATTTTTTTCACATAATGACAACTATTTTTCCGAAATATTATCCAAAAGAACCCTCAAAATATCATGAAAAGCAGCCCAAATTCCATCAACCCAGCAGATATGTATTCTCGTAGCCCAACGTGTTAGAAAGGAGCCCGTTGGGGCGGAAAACCCGCCCAGTCTGGCAACACTGGCAGCGTGTCACTTTAGCTGTTTATGCTGACCAAAAAGACCAGCAACTCTATTGTGTGGAACTGTAAAGTCACCATGGTTACGGGGTCGGATTACAGAGTCAGCGTGAGAGTTTTCTGCATTCAAGAAGTTCAACCCAATTCCTTTTCTTCTGTAGACATGAACATGATGACTGTAAAATATGTGTGTGGTTTGCTTGAGGCGATTTCCAGTAATTCGAGTAGTTGAGCATCTTTACCTTGAAGACAAGTAATCAACAACTTTTAGAAGTGTAGTTTTACACGAATTTATAACAAGGTGCGTTTCATAATCGCATCAACGAATAGATTTATTTTTCCACCTCCTTCTCATTTCCACCACAAGATGTGTTAAAAAATCCCTTGAATCTTTTCTTAGTCGACGGTTCGCACCTTCAGAAAACTGACTTTTATTTTGTAATCAGCAGCTAAAGGGTTCGCGTTCCTTCCCATCTATGGAAAGAGGCAGAGTGGTTGGTAGGCGGGGTTTAAACAAACTACACTGCGCAATCCCGCCTCCGAACTGAATGTGCGCTGTACGGGTTTTCTCAGACCCGGAAGTCGAGCATTTTTATTTAACGCGCCACTAAGCAACTTTCATACGATTGAATGGGGCTCCGCCTTCGACTCAGTATCCAGTTCCTATGATACATCCGCGGTATTGCCGGAGCAAAAGCGCGTTAAAGTGAAAGTTTATCCCTGACCCGGTTGATCGAGTCACTATGGAAGCAACTGCCAGTGTCACGTGGATGATAATGTACGAGGATGAGTCGGTGGATGTCCGTTACGCTGACGGGACGCAGCTACAGCTGTCTCCGTGTGGCTGTGAGTTCGTGCTGGTAAACGGGGCAGATCCCCGTCAGCATCTTCTCCAGCCCACCGAGAGAGTGCGGCAGAGGACCAGGTTTGCCATCAGCTCTTACAAGGTGCAAACATAGGGAGTAGACGTAACTTTAACGGTGCTTCGTGGTAAACGTGGTTCTTTTTGGGGTTGTAAATTTCCGCATTTTTCTCTCAGGTGCTGGTTGTGTCAGCATTGGCTTTTAGGAATAAGTACGCAACAAGACCTTATCTACCAGAGGAGCTCATTTCAGCTGACCAGAAGAAGGTACTTATTGTGTTTTTAAGCAAGTTCAATAATATATTTCTTGTTGACAGTGCTGTTAGAGAGCTGCTTGGAAAATTGAAAAGGACAGTTGAATATCACTGTTGTGAAGCACAAGGACCAGGGTGTGATGCTAGTTTGGAGTCTGTTTACAACTTCTCTCCCCATGCTTTTGATTTTTATACAATTGTATTTTAAAATTTAAGTTAAAAGGTCACTCATTTTCCTGCTGGTATAATTTGTTGTTTTCTGTCATTTCTGTGATGCACACAGACCCCAGCTGCTACCGAGCCTCTTTAAGTATTGAAAGTGAGCCATTTTGTTACATGCTCTTCATTTTTCCTCCTGCAGCTGTTTTTCACCACTGACTCAGGTGTGCAGTGGCCTGAGTGGTCATCCTGTGAGGCCGGGCTGGGACCCGCAGGCGAGACCATCATCCGGTCTGAGGATGGACGAGCCACACTGCTGCTGTCGCCATCGGGGGAGGAGTTCTCAGTGGAGTTTCTCTGCAGCTTCAGTCAGCCTCAGAATCAGCTCAACGGGGGGCCTGATGTCAGCAGAGGCCATTGTCAGATCGGCAACACCACTGGCAATCAAAGCAAAGAAGTTCATGAAGGCAGGGCAGTCAGAGGAAAAGGACTGACCGCAACAAGGCCTCATTTCCCTCAGAATATAAATTTGACTGATGCAAAGGTAATGCTTCATAGTAGTCATGTGTTCACATCTCAGCATGACCAGCAGATTTAATCCCTCCTTTTTCTCCCAGCCTGAACAGATGTTTCAGTCCACCACAGTAGTTCAGCATCAGTCTTGCTGTGCCGTGGTTCCCATGTGGGTGTACCCTCTCTCCTTGGCTCGTTGCCACTGGAAGAGTCGCTTCACTGACTCTAAAGACGTTGAGTCAGAGAAAACAAGTGATTCTAATCAGATGGATGAGGAAAAATGCACGCTGGACACAGTCAGCAGGGAGAGGACGTCCCACCTTCCTCTGGCGTTGCCTCTTTCATGTCCATCGCCTCACTGGCACAGGTTTGCAAATTGAAAACAAGTGCGTTGTCCACCAATTCCCCGGGTTTGAAGACAGATTTGAGAGTCCCTATTTATGTTTTTAAGATGGAAGGTTAAAAATCCGCTGGCCAAAAAGGAACCTTCAGACATCCCAACAGAGCTGGTGAAAATAATGTGGCGTCAAGGAGTCACCTACAGGTGGGTGTGTTGGGTGCAAAGTGAATGCAGGATTTAACACTGATGGAGATCTTTCCCATGAGCTTGTAAAATCGCACTTCCTGTTGAGTCAGTTTGTTGTGTTTGAATGTACTTGTATGACATTCACATTTGTAGGTTGCATCAGAAAGAAAGACATATGTTCTGAAACATGTTTGATGTGTGACGACCTGTTAAAAATGCATTGTTTTCAGATTTTCTTCCGAAAAGCAGGTCTCAACCAAGAAAAAATTTGGTTTGAAAATTTTAAAAGCAAATTTTTAAGAAACAAAATAGGTTCAAATTGTCAAAATTTAGAATGGAGTCATAAGCCTTTGCAAATATCTATTTTTTTCTTTACAGTACTTTCTGGGGCGGTATTTTAATTTTGTTCCCATTTGTGTGTCTGCTCTGTAGAATACTGAGCGAAGCCGTCTCAGTCATAGAGGTTTCTGCAGGAGATGGATCAGTCATCAGGTCGAACGGCATCTTAAACTCTTATTTCACTCACTACAAACCAGAACTTGAGTCAGAGCAGGTAAAATCCGACCCTTCTGCAACAGTTACCGTGACATTTTAATGTAACTGTTTGAGCTTCATTATCAACGCTTGTTCGTGTCGGTGTCACAGGTGAAAGAGGTGACTTATCATGTGAGCAGTCTTCCTCCTGATGTTCCTGGACAGACCCACTCCGTGTCCTCTATTGTGGGCCGTGCCAGTAGGTCAGCGATGATTTCATCAGTCACCCGAATTGCTTTACTTAATTTCTTTCGGATTTTCATCCTACACGTCCCTATTTTCAGGATCCTCGCTTGCTACAGCCAGGCCCTGCACTTACTGAAGTTTCCTGTAACACCCAGCTGCTTGCAAGAGGTCAAACAACCACCATGCACTGACACCTTCAGTAAGTAAACAGTTTTCATGCCTTTAAATTGACCACAATGTACCATTTTAATTGCAGGGCCAACATTTTTCCAAATCAAATATGTTTGACGAAAACCTGGCCATAGTCGCATCTGTTGATCAAGATATAAGTTTCACAATTACAGCAGACAGTCGGTGAGTTACACTTTCTGATCACCTTGTGGATTATTTTTTATTGAACAGTTGTGGTTAAAAAGCTTCTTTCTGTCCTTTGCAGGTCAGAGCTTGTTGCTACAGAGCTAGAGAAAATAAAACGATTCAACTGTATCCTTCAGGGTTTTTTTGGTGGCAATGGTTTATTGTCAATGTTTCGTTTCATAAATAATAATTGCAAGTAAGTTAAGAATATATACAGTATTAATTCTCTCCTTAACAGCTCACAACTAGTCTTGCTGGAGAACTGCTACTTGTTAGGCGCCAAGAAAAGACATGCAGAGCAGGAAGAAAAGTCTATCGCTGTCCCTCATGAACCAGTGGATGAAAACTGCATCGCTGAAGCTCTGCAAAGGACATCGAAAGCCATTCAGGACCTCGATGCTGTTATATCTGCAGCTGAACTCGCGTGAATACTTTTTTTTCTCAGGGTTAGTTCAAAGTTTTTAGAAGTCATTTGGTTTATGTGTGATGATATGAAGCTGCTATGTAAAGTCTTTCAAATAAATACTTTTTTTATGTGACGTGCATAATGTTTGGTTTAAGTTTAGCCTTGTGGTGTGTAAATATGCAGGCACACTCTTGAAGTGTGCTTATTGGAAGATGGTTGTATTTCCTGAATTCTAACTTTTTAGTTTCTACACGTTTTTTGTATCATTCACAAAACTAGCAGAGCTACCTGATTATCATCAACTTCAAATGTGTCGTACTACTTACTTGTATTCTTCATAGTTTAATTTTCAGAGTTCATAGTTGCAGCAGTTTACTTGCTTCCCCTTGAAGAATAATGTGATGCTCTCTGATATTAAAACTGCTTGAAAAAAGGAGCATTTATTAGATATTGTGGTGTCTCTACCCAGCCTTCTTCAAAGCAGGAGTTGTTCAAAGGAATTGTTAACCGGAATGGTTAACTGAAAGTTGGAGTTAATTGTTTTTTGGATTTAAGGGCAGATGGTCAGAAGTTTAGCCTAGAGGAAGACGCTCAGGATGTCATAAACCTTTAGATTGACAGGAGATAGCTTTCTTTTGTTTCAAAGAACAATTGGATCTGTACCCTTTCAGCTAGTGATCTTTTCAAAGACTGTCCTGGAGAAGTGAGGGGGCTGAGCCAGCTACCTATATAAGCTGAACATCATGAAACTTAGAGTTAGAAAGGCATTGGCATCTCTTTCTCCGAGTTGGGTCCGGACAACTCGCTTCGACACTTTACTTGTAATAAAAGACTCAAGAAACTACAAGACTGTGTCAGCAGAGACTTTCTTCATCACTCCACGCATCAACCAAAGAAAATACACAACAAAACTTGGCATTACGAACAAGGGCATGTTGGGTGCTTTAGCGGTTCCAGAGGTTTCATCGACCTTTTTTGCTCAACGTCGACGTAAAAGTAAAAGGGTGAGTTTTTCACACATATTGAACATTTTGGTTACTCGCTGAGGTTTTTGGATACTGTGCGTAGTCCCACCGTTATAAGAGTCTGTGTGTATCTGTGGATGCTGTGTTCGGTTGATGTGACAGTGAGGAGGGGTTTCTGTTCTAAATTTGTATCTGCCTAACTGGAGTGAGGCAGATAGGGGGGATAGGTGTAATAGAGTTTAAAGGTAAAGATAAAAAATGGGAAAATAAAGGAACAAAAGAGAATAATAGAGTTTAGAGTAAAAATAAATTAAAAGATACAGGAAAAGAAAAGAGATTAAAGGAATAGAGTTAAGAGTTGAAGAGTTAAGAGATGAAGAGATAAAGTACTAGTACAAGAGAAATAAGGAATAAAAGGCAATAAAGGAAAAATAGAAGAAAAGGAAATAATAGAAATAAAGGAAATGAATAAAGGAATTTGTTGATATAAATTATAGGATAGCCTAATTAGTAACAAGCAGTAAGCTAAACAACCATGCGAGGTTAATGAAGATGGGCCCTTTAACTTCTTAACGGTAAGACATGTGTAATTTAGAAACTATGTGAAAGTTTGGCTTAAGGGATAGTTGGATTGGCTTGTAAATTGAGGAAAATGAGAAAAAGCTACTGATTTGGATAAAGCCCTTAGGAAAAAGGTGATCTTAGATGGGCCGCAAAACTTAAAAACATCACTAGGTGAGTTTTAAGGTCAGTTCAGGGAACTGGGGGTGTAGAATGAAAAATCAATTGCAAGTTCTGACTATTGACGAATAGGGTAGAAGCCTCTCATTGAACATTTACACCTCAGAAGGTAGCAGAAATTTAGGAAATAGGATAATAAAGGAAAAAGGCGCAGCAAAAGCTTAAGCTTTAGATTTGTGTGAATGGGAAGTTTTTGATAACTAAGAGTGAATACCAGTTGTGTTTTGGGCTGATGTTGTGGTTTTGTTATATGTTGTTCTGTGTTTCTTGTTGGGTGATGGATTTTTGGAGGAAAGGACAGCTGAGTGTCTTTTTTCTCCCTTGGTCTACTCTGCTGCTGCTGCAGTGCATGATGGGTTGGATTTTGAGTGAGTGTGTGGCATGTGCATGTAATTGTTTAAGTATGTAATTGTTGTGACAAAAGGTAGAGGATTTAGTATAGGATAGGGAAAGATTCTGTTTTGTTGTTAAATACCTATGAGCCTCTTTCTTTCCTATGAGGACGTTTATTAATGATACATGTATATGAGCCTTTTTGGGGTATAGTTATATTGGATAAAATAAAAGATGAGCCCCTTATAAAGGACATTTTGTAGTGATTAAAATTCATAAGCCCCAGAAAAGGACTTTGCTTCTGTGAGAAGAAAGTGTGGATGTGGATAGGTGTAGGTTTGTGGAAGTTTGTTTGAACGATGCTCTGTTGGTATGCATATCATAGATGAGTTAGCTGCAGTTTACAACCCGGCAGAGGAGAGCAGAGGAGAAAGCAGAGGCGATGTCAGAAGAAGGTCATTTGTATGTGTTAAAATGGTGGAACGGCAATTTGCTGAATGAGAGGTTATAATGGAATGGTGAATGATATAAAATTATAAAGAAATAGAAATATAATATAATAGAAATAAAGAAATAGCTAACTAAAGTCAAGCAAACCTGTTCATTACATTAGAACTTTTTTTTTTTTTTTTTTTTAAAAGCTGCCTTTAAAATATTTTGTTCTTCTCTGTAAACTTGGCAAATAGGACAGTTAGTGGTTTGTGTGTCACAATGATGAAAAAGCTAAAAAAAAAAAAAAAAAAAGCTATTCTTGAGCATTAAAAACTGATTTTATATTTTTGTCAAGGAGCCAAATAAAGTGAAATGATTCAGAAAGTTGATGTATAGAACATATGTCTCTGTGATTTGAGGTTTAAAGGAGAAGTAAAAAGTATATGTGCGCATATATTCATGGATATTGACTGGATGATAACAAAATTGTCCAAATGCTGGTGGATAAGGGGTTTAAAGTATATTGATGTACTTTGGCGTGTTTAGAAAAACGTGGTAACAGAATTCATGTTGTATTGTTCTTTTTCTTTCTCTCCTTCACAACTGAGAACGGAGGAGAGGAGGAGGAGAGAGAGAGAGGGAGAAGAGAGACTGATCCCAGGAGCAGCCCCCAACCGAGAATTGCAGGTCATAAAACACCCTGACGAGGGGGATAAAAACACTGTCCACAGACTCTTTCACCAAATAGCTGCTTTTCAAACAGACCTATGTTGGCTCATTTATAGTCATTATGACATTTAACTTGTTTTCATACATTTTGGCCTTTGAAGATTTTTTATTTTGGGGATTGAAGTACTCTCACCTGTTTGGGCATTTGTGAAGTATATCGGCTGCAGTGGATTTAGTGGAGCTTGGCAACAGACTGAACAGTTAATGAAGTTGATTGGTCATTGAAGGTCTGGGGTTTGCGTAGTTTGCTGTTTTGATGGTGATTTGGTAATTCTTTTTGAGGTTGGCAACTTGGTTTGGCACATTTTTGTTTTGACATTTGTAAGAATTGAGGGGTACTTAAACAGATATATAGATAGCATATAATCAAAATATAATAGCAAAGAACATACATTGGTTAGTTAATTAAGTCATTCAATAAAAAAATAAAAGAACATTGACTTTCTGATAAATTGATTGATTGATTGATTGATTGATTGATCGATTGATTGATTGAGTGATTGATTGATTGATTGATTGATTGATCGATCGATCGATCGATCGATTGATTGATTGATTGATTGATTGATTGATTGATTGATTGATTGATTGATTGATTGATTGATTGCTTGATTGATTGATTGATTGATTGATTTGTGAAAAGAAAAAAACTTGAAGTATTTGAAGCAATTTTGAGTTTGTCAATTAATCAACAGTTGGGCCACCTAATAAAATCATCAACAACCACTAATCCAAAATTAATAACTCCAGTTGATTTAGTCCAAAGAAACATTCCTCTAATCAAAGCGATTACAAAGATGTCAGAGAAATGGCACAAGCGCTGGCCAAACATTGATCGACCATGGCCAGTGGAGGGAACTCTTAACCCTGATGTGATCAAAACTATACAGGTGCTTGTTTCTACTTATAAAGCGGACCAAAAGAAAGGGAGAAAGGGAAAGCAGCGAAAACAGAAAAGTCAAACGGAACGTGGAGTTCTCCAGTTGTTTAAAAATGAAGGACAAAAACGATTAAAAAACATGAAAGAGCAGAATGATAGAGGAGCAGAAATAATTCCAAATAGTGTAAAGGATATTGAAAAATTGATGGCAGAAATCAATACACCTTTCTCACACACAGATCCAATCAAGAGCCCCCCACCTTATGTGAAGGAGGAGAAGGTCAAGGAAATTTATTCACAACTTCCAGTGATCAGTCACGAAGGTGATTATTCTATCCACAAGATGATGACGATTGCATCATTGAGACAGGAAAAGCGCAGACAATATCAAGGATGCAGCCAAGCTCTAAAGGACAGAAGAAAATGATCAGCTTGAAAACTGAAGGTGGTCCCCAAATTAAGAAGAAGGGTGTTAGAAAGGAAGATGAAAGTGATCCTAAAGGAGCTGTGGGTGGATATGACCCTTCAATTCGGTGGATATTGGCAAAAGCAGAAAGAAGAGGAGATATAACACTGTTTGAAGACCCAGAAGACGAGAGCTCAACTGAAACTGATGAAGAAAAGAGTGAAGAAGATTCAGATGATGGAGATCCTTCAGTGTCAACAGGATTTTATCCAACTGCATCCAGCACTGTGAGGAAAAAGAATAAACAGAGATCTCTGAAAGAGATTGAAGCAGGCATTGATCAATGCTTAACAATTCTGGACTCATCACTGGGAACAGCAAGCCGAAGAGCGCTGGAGAGTCAGCTCGCAGATCTACAACTACAAAAGAAGTTACAGCAAAAAGCTGCACAAGAAGCAGAATGAGGATATTCACTGCGCTCCAGACTGAAGACGTTTCACCGGAAGATGCTTCCAGTTGTTGTGCGAGGACAGAGTCTGGAATACAAGCCATGGCAGAATGTGGATATGTCTGATGTGATGGAGAAGTTGCCGACTCTACAAGATGGAGCATATCCGTGGACTTCAAAGTTGGATGAGACCATGGTGGGAACACAGTTTGCCATGGGAGATTTAAAGAAGCTGTTGGCAAACCTTCTTGGAGTCCCAGCGATGGAAGAGATTCTACAGAGAGTGGGACTGCTTCGTTATGTGGGAACTGCAGTGAATGATGCAGAACTGTTTTCGGCAAACAGAGCAAGACTTTGGAGAGCATTGAAAGATACATTTCCAACAAATGTATCCGGATAATGTTGTGTGACAACCCCCAAGTGGAGTGGGGTTGTTTGGATTGTAGGTGTTTGTATGCGGTGTTTTGCTGGCCCTCTCCTTTCGGTTTCACAGCGTGATTGATCACGGACCTCCGGTGTGTGTCTTGGGGGGCAGGGCTGCAGCTATAAGCACCTGTGGAATCTGCCCATTCTCTCTCTTGGCTTCCCATTCCCGGCTTGACCCTGCAGCTCACCCGTCATCTCTTCTCATTTTAGTTTGCATCCAACACACACATCCACAGCCATGCACCCGCACTCACTACTGACATTCCACGTTACAGACATAGATTGTTGTATTTCGTTAGCCGTAGGCTTTGCTGATTACGTTTGTTAAATAAATATCATTTGCAGTTACATTCCCTCTTGCGTTTGGTTGTCAGAGAGTTGAGCCAAGTCTGACAATTGTCATTGAGCCACTGGGACAAGAAGAAAATCCAAGGACATATGTTTCAAGAGCATTTCAAAAGTGGAGAAATATCACAGGAAATTACCCAGATTTGAATCAAATGGAGCAATCAATTTTACGTGCTAAAATAGAGAAGGGGCTGCCACAACCAGTGAGGAGTAAA
>JASSRZ010000011.1:5151599-5197000 GCA_032164315.1 Malacoctenus gilli
CTTTATTTTGGTATAATGATCATTATCTAGAGGGCTTTGCCTGTCATATAAGCCATTCCTGATTCCAATAGATCAATCACAAGTCAAGTTATTTCTTTTTGTTCCTTCAACTTGGATAAGTGACAAGACTTTTAGCAGGGACTGTAGTGTGTAGTTCCCCAGTAGTTTAGACTAGATGTGTGAAAGGGGGGAAATGGAAATGTGATCTTTATTCTCGCTTAAAACTATATTGTGTTTCTACATTTGCAATTTTTAACGTTGGCTTTTACACATTAATAAACATATATTTTCTGCATGAGGTTTGAGGTGAAGTTGTTTCTGCAAGATACTGGCCAGTGTTCTCTTTCCTTTTGTTTCAGAAGAGATTTGGAGGGAAGAGAGCACTGGAGGGGCTCAGTTACACATACAAGGCTTTTCACTCTCACATTATAGAATTTGATTTGTCTAGGAGAACAATTTTTCTTACTTATACTGTGCTTGTCATCAGAAGTACAGAAATTATTATTATCGAGACTTTGGTGAAGTCTTGAAGGGGGGAAATATGTGGTGTCTCTACCCAGCCTTCTTCAAAGCAGGAATTGTTCAAAGGAATTGTTAACAGGAATGGTTAACTGAAAGTTGGAGTTAATTGTTTTATTGGTCAAAGGGCAGATGGTCAGAAGTTTAGCCTAGAGGAAGACGCTCAGGATGTCATAAACCTTTAGATTGACAGGAGATAGCTTTCTTTTGTTTCAAAGAGCAATTGGATCTGTACACTTTCAGCTAGTGATCTTTTTAAAGACTGTCCTGGAGAAGTGAGGGGGCTGAGCCAGCTACCTATATAAGCTGAACATCATGAAACTTAGAGTTAGAAAGGCATTGGCATCTCTTTCTCCGAGTTGGGTCCAGACAACTCGCTTCGACACTGTACTTGTAATAAAAGACTCAAGAAACTACAAGACTGTGTCAGCAGAGACTTTCTTCATCACTCCACGCATCAACCAAAGAGGATACACAACAATATCAACAATCAACTTCCAAAAAAATCGTTGCTTTTGGAGAAGCTTCAAACAAGAGTGCAAACTAAACATGGTGTTACCCTCCAAACAATCACATGTAAATGCCACATACAGATATTTTAACTGTGAAAACTTTTATTGGCAGGAAAGAGTGTCGCCTCGTGGACAACAAATGTTATTGCAGCCCGGATTTGCTGCCATTTTGGTTTTTCAGTCTCCGCAGACTGGAAACCCTGGCGATTTACAGCGGTGAAATTAGATTTCTTCACCTCAGAAAATAATTGATTCGTCTGATGAACCTGATGAGTTTCTTTCTAAAGCACAATTTCTAAATGTCTCTTTATCTCCATCCATTATGATGAATAAGAACTTATTTAGACAAAACTAGACTGCAACAAAATTAGATTGCAACAAAATCAAGGCGGTATTGATCATTTGAGTAGAACGATGAAACTGATGGGGAAAATCTTTCATTGTGAAAAATAAAATTTACTTGTTATTGTTCAAGCATCGAGACCTATCTCTTAATTTGTAAAACGATAGGATGAAGTCTTGCAGTAAATTCAATTTCTTTCAAATACAAAAGCGACTTTATAACCCCGCAAAACATTTTCCCCCAATTTGCAAGCATTTAATTGACTAACTCTGGATAGAATTAAAACAATGCCGTATTTGCAATTAAATCAGTCCAGCGGATAGCGGTGCAGTCGCGGGGTCAGGTGTATAACTGCGTCGTGGTGAGATTAGAGTAGGATTAAGGAGGCTCCACTGATCTCGGGTCAGTAGGGGGTCTGCTGCGGATGAGCCGGTACTGCCGCTCTGCTGCGACAAACCCCGGTCTTCCTTATCTCGCGAGAAGCCGCGAAGTTTCCGGTGTTGTGTATGTTCCTGGAAACATGGCGGCCAGCTTCCGCGGCCGTCCTATCCGGAGTCTTCGGATGCGAGGTAAGCGTGTAAAACTCGACACAGTGGCAGATGTGATGACACTATATTGGAGAAATAGACTTTGTGAGGCACGCGTGGGTCCCGAAATGATTCTCGAGCCTGTCCTCGGTGTGTGTTTTTGACAGGTCGGAATGACAGCGGGGAAGAAAACGTACCGCTGGATCTGAGCAGAGGTAAGCAGAGGCTTCATCACATCACCCTGAAAGCGATTATTGTTCAAAATGGATGAAGGCAATCTCTGCAAACGCTAGCCTGGCAGAGTGAAAACCTACATCGTCTGTGCACTTGCTCTGCCATTGCCGCTGCTCTCTGATCGCCCTTGTTTTCTGTTTCGTGTGAAAACATTGTATTTGTTATAGCAGGCGCCAGCGAGCTAACTAACTAGCTGGGTTAGCGTTAGCTAGCTCCCACAGCTAACCAGCCATGACGACGTTCTGTTGTTTTGATCTGTGTGAGTGGGCAACATAGCCTGTTATTTAACCAAACAGCTGTGAGTGCAGTAGTCATGCAGTGGTCACCACTGTCTGCATGACATATTGTGTATTCAGGCTGTTTGCAGCGTTGCACTCAGGCTGAGCAGGGTGGTCCTTCCAGAGGCTCGGCTCGGTAGATTTACTCCTTCAGCCACATCACTGCATACTCGTTTGTTTACAACGAGCAGCGGTCCTCAGGTTCCCGTTGGTTCCATGACAGCAATGTCAACTGATGACATATTGTCTGTCAAAATCCTCATTATTGCTGTTCTGATTATTATCACCCATTATAGCAATGTAAGGAGCGTTATATGCATGTATTTACCGTGCGGGCTGTTTCTCTACAGATTCTTTTAAGCATTCATGTCAATATCATTTGCTCATTTATACTTTAGTGAGCCGTTGAAGGAAAAACACTTAATGCTAAAAGATATAAATTTACATCAAATGAATAACAATTGAACCTTTCAAAATCAGGTTAATTTAAAACGATTTTGTGTTTTAATTTTTATACACACGAAAGCCTTAAAATGCTATCACCTTGTATGTCTTACCTTCGTGAATAATGTTGGCACGTAACTGATAATATATTCAAATCAGTCAGCACACATAATCTAATTTACTGTGAAAATACTCAGATTGGGTTGAATTACTAGTTCCACATCTTAGTTTGAAATTCGGTTTCCTGAACCTACTTTTGGAAACCATCCCCAAATGTTATTGGACACATTCACACAACAATCCATATCTAAGTTTGAAGGAGTTGGCTAATCAATCCTTGTTTTTCTTTCCTTGTTATACAACTGTAAAGAACACACTGATTTTCCTTCTTTTGAGTTGAATGGCTGCACATTTTCCCCTGATTTAGCCTGTTTAAATAGTTTGCAAGTGACACTTCAATTGTGTAAATAAGCTTCAGAATAACTACTCGCACATATACGTCAGGACTAATTGAAGGTAAATCTCGAGGACCAAAAACACCACTCTGCTCTGATGTTTCCTGCTTTTTACTGTATGGACTTTGTTTTGAGTGTACACAGCATAATAGTGAGACCTGTAAAACCAACTTCCTTCCTGCAACATATCAATTATGGTTCATCGACTGGTGTTGTGGCAATACAGATTAATGCTTCCCTGAGTTACATTGTATTTCCATTGCATTCTCCTACAGAGCCGTCAGAAAACTTCCGTGAAATCCTTCAAAATGTGGCCAAACCACACGGAGTCAGTAACATGCGAAAACTGGGCCACCTGAACAACTTTATAAAGGTAACACTATCAATTCAACGTCCTTTTGCATTGTCATGGTTATTTACATCAGGTTGAAAGCAATATGTGGAGCATTTTAAAGAGGTTTGCGTGTGTTCAGATGTTGACGAAGATTGATGCCCCCCCCCCCCTCTCTCTCTCTGGAGTGTCACTGCTGACCTCTCCTTGATCCTTTCTTCCTGGGTGCCAGCAGGCCTCGCTGTGCTTGTCACTGTGATGCTGACAGTGAATGTAACAGGAGCTCTAGGGATGGGAGAGCACTCCAACCTAATGTACATCAAAAACATAATTGTCTTAGAATCTTGTGGTTACTAATGTGTAATTATTGCACATATGAACACAAGTCACTTCTGATTCAAATAGTTTTTCCAGCTTTTGTACCGGTATGTTCTTCTTCTTCCTGGTTGCAGCAGGAAGGTGTTAAAACAAGACAGTTTTTTAAAGCAAGTTGTAATGATTTGCTGTGGTAAACCTCGTAATAATTCGGGAGCTGCTGTCAGACACCCAGAGGTTTTGCACAATAATGTGGATGGTGAAAGTGAAGATTGTGTAAGTGTTTGCTGTAGATTGAATTGGATGAGAAGTGAATCTGAAAGAGAGCAAAGTGGACTGTGACAGCTGTGAGACCACAGTTATAAAATGCTCGAATCAAGCTTCAAAACTGGTTTATATCCTTCATATTTATCAGAGGATGATGGTTGTTGTGCTGCATTAAATGTTGAAAATGACGGAAGACATCAGGCAGAACTTGTCCTCATAGGTTTTATTTATAGTCCTGATCATTGCAATGAGGGACCTCTGCAATATGCTTATGAAGGAGAAAGCGTCTTTAATGTGAGCTCAGAGCTTTTGTTCAACCATCAAATCATTGTAAAGTGTCAAACCTCTGACTCGTGATGTGACTGAGACATTTTCTATTTTCTGCTGAGCGACTTGCTGCCTTGAAACTCTCGGACTGTCTGATACAGACAAATTGTACACAGTCATTGGTGCCTGTGCAGTCACTGCTTCGGCTTACCGACAACTTTGCAGCTGGCACAGAAGAAGCCTGAACGCAGAGAGTGAGTTGTGTGTCTGCAAACCATGCAGCTAACTCACTTGTTTACAACTGACTGGAGGGTAACAGCCATGACGCATGTGTGTATACGTCTGTTAGAGCTCCGATACTCTGACTCCTTATAAGGGTTCCAGGACATTGAGGGTGACCTAATCCCCCCTCCCTGCCTCAGGAGAGCGTCACATGCCCCCTTCACCATCTCCACTTCGCTCTTCCTGCCTGCTTTGGCTGTGACATCACAGCTGGTTTAAAACAACCCTTTCACTCACTCGGCCTCTCGGCACCCGTCCCACCCTGCTTTGACTCATCTCCTGCTCAGTGTCGTGTGGGATGAGGAGGAAAGAAGCCCAGCTTTAGGAACCATTCAGAGATTTCTAGACTAACTGAACTGGAAGCATCATGGTCTGTTGGTGTGAACTGAGTCAAAGTGAAAGACTCATTACATCGTACTCATTATCACATATATTATGTTTATTAGTGGTACTACGGTGCGTTTTGGATGCCTGTGAGGAATGTATGAGCTTCAAAGGGTTGAATCTTCAATGCTTGAAGCCATGTTTGTAACTGTGCTGTTTTGGCATCAGGGTTCTGTATATGGGACCCCGGTGATGATAGAGAATGATGTGAAATAGAACTGTTTAGTGGCGGTAATGTGCATATTCTGTTTATTAGCGTTCTCTAACTCGACTGCAGGTGCATGTTTATGGTGGTTTCTGAATGTCTTGTCTTGTCGTGGGTCATTGGACTTGGCCTTTTAATTTATTTGCTTTTTCTGTGAAAAACATGAAGTCCTGAGAACTAGAAAAATGGTTGGTCGTGTATGTTGTTGAGTGTCCGGTTGGATCTGTTCCGGCCCCGTGCGACTGCTAAATTGGATGAGCAGGTTTAGCGGATGAAGGGATGGACAGTCGTTGAGACTTAACAGGTCCTTATATTGACCAGCACACAATTGTGCAGGTGTATTAAACCTGGTATGTGTAAAAACCATCCATATATTGCGCAATCGGCTTGTATCATTTGGTCTGTTGGTAAAATTCCAGTAAAAACAAACCGACCAAGGATCAAATCACGTCCTTTTCTTCTGCTTTGTTCTGGATCAAGTAACACACCACACGTGTGAACATGCAATCAATCATGATACGGGAGACCTTTTTTGTCGTCAGCCTCTGTTTTCATGCGTCACAACACATGCTGGTGTATTCATACAGGCTCATGTGCTGAGATACAACAAGTTGTGCAGGCAGCACTTGTTACCTTTTGACTTTATTCAAACATTCATACATCCATCCTCTGAATATGACCCATCAAACCATATTTTTTTTAATTCATTAATCACCCATTAATGCTCGTCACTAACTTAGCGTCTACAGAGCTGTGTCATGCTGTTTGGCGAATTTAATAAAGAAAAACTTGCTTAACTTAAATTCATCTTGAGGCAATCTGGTTGTGTTTATTAGTTTGGTGTATTCTTGATCACCATCTTTTATTGCAGTTATTGTTTGATTGTTTGAGGTAAATCATTTGCCTGTCTTGTAGTTGCTGTGTAGCAGTGGGCATCACGAGGAAAATTTTGGGTTTACATATGAAGAAATCATCGTATGGTAAGTTCATTTTGTTGGAAGTTCTCTGTTAGTAATCTCATTAGTTTAGTTCTTGTGCTTTTGTAACATTAGTTTTGGAGGTTTCACACCAAAACAAAGGCAAAATCATCTCGTGTTAGAAATATAATAATTTTTGATGTTGCCGTGTGTCATGTTTCAGTGGTAACGATTGACTTTTGATCTCTAGTCTACGACTAGCTCTACTAAATGAGGCGAAGGAAGTACGTGCTGCTGGGTTGCGGGCACTCCGCTACCTCATTAGAGACACGAATGTGCTGCAAAAGGTCCTCAAACTACAAGTTGATTACTTGATAGCAAGGTAAGATCATGTAATGTGTGAGAACATGTTACCAACAGTTTTTGCAAGTTAATAAACATCCTTGACATTTTTTATGTCAATTTGTGATATTTAGTTTACTTGCACCAACATCTCCATAAAAAGAATTACATACTTTCATTTTTTTCCATTTCAGGTGTATTGACATCCAGCAGAGCAATGAGGGGGAGAGAACTCAGGCCCTGCGACTGGTCCGAAAGGTACGACCACACGTTTCTCCATTATTGCTCTCACAGCTCAGGCCCTGTGCCAGCACAGTGCCACCAAAGAGACCCTTGAGTTAGCAGCAGTGTCAGTGTAGATGGTTTACACGAGTCTGCAGGCAAGGTTATTTATAGCTACTTCTGTAGTTTACTATAAACCTCCTTCTCACACACACATGCACACACACAAACACAGTCAGTTAGACTGCGGCTTCAAGTGAGGTCCACTGGCTATAGAGGCAGTAACCTAACCCTTGTGTTCATGTTCCCAGCACAAAGCCTGTCCTCTTATTATAAAGTCATCATTCTGTGTTTGAGTGTGTGATCCAGAATAAACTCCGTGACTATTTTTACATTTCAAAAGTTGAACTTTTCTCTCTGGAGTTTCAGAAAGAGTTGCCATAAAAAACACTGAAGTTATTTTTTGCTTCTTGTTTGTCCAGACTTGTTTGATGACTCATGTTTCACTCCCCTCCCTCCCTCGTTCCCTCCCTTCTTCTGCAGATTATCACTGTCAATGCGATGTTGTTCCCCACCTCTATTGCAAACTCTCTGATTGCTGTGGGCACCGATGGACTGCAGGAGAGAGACCGCATGGTCCGTGCTGCCATTGCCATCGTGTGCGAGCTAGGTGAGCAGGTGTCCTGTGAACATAACAATATAAAACGTCCTTGTGAGAGAACTATTGAAATTTGTCGTGAGCGTGAACATTCATGTCGAACTTAGTTTCAAATATAAAGAATGAAACCTGCAGGTATTGAAGTGAAAGAGAGAGTGATTTATTGAATTATATATTAATAGAATCACTGGTTCAAAAAAATCACTTCAGAATTATGCATTATTACAACAAATATTAATTTTCATTTTTTAGCACTAGGCTGTTCTTGAAAAAAAGATAAAATTTGAATCAGGCCATCTCTAAATCTTATAGCTTCATTTAGCAAATAATTTGAAGATGATTGAATAACAGAGAGAAACAACTTTCCTCTAGCGGATCTGCTCTTTTCTTTCCATCTGTCTGATTTTCAAATTGATTCCATTTGTGTTTCTTTCTTTCCTTTTTTTTTTTTTTTTAAAAAAACAAAAATGAATTGATTTGTTGTGTCTGAAGCGTTGAAAAACCCGGAAGTGGTCGCCAAACGGGGTGGCCTCAGCACCATCCTTAAGAGTGTGATTGACTGTCAACTGAGTCGCATCAACGAAGCACTGATCACCACCGTCCTCCATCTACTCAACCACCCACGAACGCGGCAGTACGTGCGTGTTGATGTTGAGCTGGAGGTACACACACACACACACACACACACACACACACACACACACACACACACACACACACACACAGATAAACATGTTTTGAGAGGAAGCTGGTGTTCATAAAGGAGCCTGTGCACCGGGACCCATTCCAGTCAGGATTAGCAGCCTGAGGTTGCCTGTGTCTTTCCCATGGAGCTTACAGTAATCAGTTACAGTATTTCTCTGTATTCCTCATTGTCTGTAAACAGACACCTGGGACAGAAGCATCTTACCATCTCAGTCATAATATCCACAAAGATGTCATATGAGATCCATATCGAGTTAATTAAAGCTGCAGGGGTGTTCCAGAAGAATACTTAAAGGCCACTGGTTTCACTTCATTTACAAGCAGTAATGAAATGTCCTGAACTCAGCTGTGATTCTCATTTGTACGTTTCCATGTTTTGTGTGCTTCGTGTTCTGTCCTGCAGCAAATCCTCGCGCCTTTCACAGACTTTCACTATCGTCACAACGCAGACATTTCTGAAGGGCAACTCAAGTGAGTATGTGTGTGTGGGTATAAAGAGCGTCTGTTACAGTAGAAACAAAACGACTTAGTGTGTGACGTTTCCCCTTTGTTGACTGTTTGCTGTGTTTCAATATTGGTAAGACCATGCATTAAGAAAGTCGAGGGTTCTGTTTGGTGTTTTTGTTAAGTGACCCTTGTTATCAGGGCAGTTTGATTCCGGAATGACTGGCTGGGACACATGAACCAAACTCTGCCTCAGTAATGCTTCAAACCACAGCAACTTAAATAGATAAGATCAGTTTTTGATGCAATAAAAAAAGGTTTTTGAATCTTTCGTTGGAGTTTCACATCATTAAGGAGTGTGTTCTCATTTTCACAGGGAAGACAGAGAGGCCCGTTTCTTGTCAAGCAGAATGGCTATTGTGGCTGCTTTCCGCTCATGGTCTGGTAAGGATATGAATTTACCTTAAGATGTGTTTTGTGGTTACTACAATGAGTCTAATGTTTTTTTTTCAACTTTTCTTTTAACCTCAGGAATTATCAACCTATGCAAGGCTGGAAATTCTGGCATCCAATCTTTAATTGGATTACTTTGCATACCAAATATGGAAGTTAGGGTGAGTATCATAACGGCCTCATGCTGATTTGTTGTTGTTCTATTTCCTCTCAGGTTTCGGCCATTTTTCTTGCTTGTTTTAAAGCTGCTGTTTGATGGAAAACTTCAAAATATGAAAACTTAAAATACTACAGACATCTCTTTCTGTGGTCTCTCTTTAAAGTGTCAAGGCCACTTTATTTGGCACAGTTATATAATCACACACAGTGACTGTATTTATTTTCATTTATTGGGGCACCGAGTGTTTTTTGTGAGGTTTGAGGGCATTAATTTACCTATCAAAGTTCAACATCCCTTTGCTCAATAAAGTACTTTTTTCTAGAAAAATGTGCCACATATATCTTGACTTTTCCTCCTCTACATTGTGAATTTTCACTTTTTATGCCTCATTATACAGTGATAACTATAAAGCACTTTGTTCCCACTGTCTTGGAAGCTGCTATGTAAAAAAAAAAACAAACAACTTTTGCTTATTCACTTGTCAGACATGCTTCTTTTCTGACTGTTTCATGGAAACTTGCTCTGCAGAAAGGCTTGTTGGAGGTGCTGTATGAGATATTCAGGCTCCCGGTGCCCATTGTAACTCAAGACTTCACTGAGGCTCTTCTAAGTGTTGGTAAGAACGTCGTTCTTCATCTTCAGATGGAACTTTTATTTTCAGTGCTGTGATCTCTGATGAGTTGGTGGATTTTCCACATAATCAAGTCAGTTGACCCTCATAATATCGTAACCAGAAAGCACAACTGTATGATGTATGTCTTTTTAATATGGAACTAATGGAGACTAACGTTTGCTGTGATGAACCTCAGACCCTGCCAGGTTCCAGGACACGTGGAGACTCTCCGATGGGTTTGTTGCTGCTGAGGCCAAAGTTGTTCTGCCCCATCGGGCTCGCTCAAGGTGAGTTGTGATTGATGTCCATTAGAACCAGAGATTGTTGGAAAAACTGCTGTCTGCTCAGTGCCGATTGAAAAAATGTTTTCCTGTTTTCTAAATTAGGCCTGACCTGATGGACAACTACTTGGCATTTGTTCTTTCTGCCTTCATCAGCAGTGGGCTGTTGGAGGTGAGCGGATGCAATTTTTTTTTCCTAACTATTTCAATAACTGAATCAGCCTGATGTGTTTTTCTCCTTCCCCAGTTTATTTTTTCAGATGATTGATTCAGAGTGGTTTTAAAGCAGCTTTACAGTTTTGATGATTCAGAAGCCAAATCTGTGTCTCTGCTTTTGTGTTTGTTATATTTGTAGGGTCTTGTTGAAGTTGTGACCAGCAGCGACAACCAGCTCGCGGTCAGAGCCACCATCCTTTTAGGAGAACTCCTGCACATGGTGAGAAAGATTTATGATTCACAATTTGAATCACTTACGAACAAGTGAGTCAAAAGTTTTGACATTGCAAACATAAATGTGAAATGTCCATTGATTTGTTGCTGTGATTCAAACATGAATTGTTTTTGTACCCGTCTCTCCACTGTTTAGGCAAACACCATACTGCCTCATTCCCACAGTCACCACCTGCACTGCCTGCCCACCCTCATCAACATGGCAGCCTCCTTTGACATCGCTCAGGAGAAACGACTGTGAGTACAGTCCGACACGCACCAACACACCAAGTTATGACTGCTGAATTCTCCCCATGATGCCTCAGCAGCTCCATTTGCACTTTTCTTCTGGGTTCTTCAGCTTCTTATTATAACTGCGTTTGCATTCCGAAACTCACACCAGAACTGTTTTTTTTTCCCTTTTAGTCGAGCAAGTGCAGCGGTCAACAATCTGAAACGTTTCCATGAGAAGAAGAAGAAAGGCCTGAAACCGCACAGTCTCTATTTGGACCACATCATCCGCAAGTCTGGGTCTTCACACAACCGCAGAGAAACACACTCGCGTGCCCACAGAGACATATATGTCATAAAGGTAAACACACAGTTTCTTCTTCTGATGAGAATTTTTTTGTTTTGTTTTTTTGTCCTTAATGTTTATGTTCTGAATAAATTCCCAAGTATCTCATTTAGTTCTCTACTTTTGTTTTCAGGACACAGAAGAAGCACTGATGATGAACCTGAGAGACAGTCACATACTCAACCACAAACAGAACCTGGAGTGGAACTGGTTGCTCATCGCCACCATCCTCAAGGTCAGGCTGATTTCATAGTGCATCAGAGATTTTAAAGTTTTCCTTGTTGTCTCAGCTCAAACACTACTTTTCTCTTCTAGTGGCCAAATGTAAACCTCAGGAACAACAAGGATGAACAGATGCACAGGTAAGACGACAGGATGACCATTTCACATTTGCGTTTTGTTCTTTCTGGTCATTGTATCGAAGGTGTCCTCGTTTCTTTGTTTTGTAGGTTTGTTCGGAGACTGCTGTACTTCTATAAGCCCAGTAGTAAATTGTACGCTGGGCTGGCATTGGATCACTCGAAGGCCAGACAACTCACTGTGGTCGGCTGTCAGTTTGTAGAGTTCCTCATGGATTCTGATGAGGTGAGAAAAGTATGCACAAGCCGTATTCTTATATTCTCCTTCACATGTTGATCTTTTGTAACCCCGCCCCCCCCTCCACACTTTCACCAGGATGGTCATGGTTACCTGGAGGACCTGGTGAGGGATATGGTGTCCTGGCTCTCCTCGTCCTCAGGGTTGAAGCCTGAGCGCTGCCTGCAGAGCAACGGCCTGCTCACCACGCTCAGCCAGCACTACTTCCTCTTCCTCGGGACTCTCTCTGCACACCCACAGGGAGTCAAACTACTCGAAAAATGTGGCCTGTTTCAGTGGTGAGTGAAAAGAGAACTGAATCTGCTTCCCTCACTTACTGCTGAGCTGTGAAGTAGAAGAAGCCTTTTCGGTTTGAGGTCTGTTTAATGACACCTGCACTTCCTTTAATGTTTTTGCAGCCTGCTGAATCTGTGCTCTGTGAAGAACCAGGATGCCGTGCTGAAACTCGCTGTATCCACACTGGACTACAGCAGAGATGGTCTGGCAAGAGTGATCCTCTCAAAGATTCTCACTGCTGCTACTGATGTGAGACTCCTGAAAAAAATGTCTCTAAAGTTGGAGAAAGAACACTCATGCAAAATCATGTTTTACAAAGCAAGCAGCAAATTTTCATCACAACTTCCTGTTGCCCTGAGTCACAACACAATTCTGTATCTGTTTCTGAGCAGACATGCAGGCTATATGCTACCAAGCACCTCCGTGTACTGCTGCGTGCGGGCGTGGAGTTCTTCAGCAGCTGGGGGATGGAGCTGCTGGTCACACAGCTTCATGACCACAGCAAGGCTGTGTCCATGGAGGCTCTGGACATACTGGACGAGGCCTGTGAAGACAAGGTGAGAGCTGGAGAAAAAAGGATCAATTTGCTGCAACATAATGTAAAAAAGATGCAAAGATCAAAAATTGATGTTGACGGGTTCTTTGATTGTCTCATTTTGCTGCATCACAGGCCAATCTTCACGCTTTGATCCAGCTGAAACCAGCCGTGTCGCACTTGGGGGACAAAGGCCTGCTGCTGCTCCTCAGGTTGGTGTCCCAACAGTAGTCTTTCACTGAAACTGGTCATGAAATTTGTCTGTGTTTTGAAGTCGTCGAGCAGGAGCCTTTGCATAAACTGAATGCCGTTTTGTCCTTTCTAGATTCTTGTCCATTCCTAAAGGTTTCTCCTACCTCAATGAGAGAGGTTATGTCAGCAAACAGCTGGACAAATGGCAAAAGGTAACATTTCAGGAGCCTGAACAGCAAAAAAACAAGAGGGCCCTTGTTATGAAAAAGGTGACTGACTATTTGTTCGTGGTAGGAGTACAACCTGAAGTATGTGGACCTGATAGAGGAGCAGCTCAACGAAGCACTTACAACTTACCGCAAACCAGTCGATGGAGACAACTACGTCCGACGCAGCAACCAAAGGTGAGACTTGGGTGTTTGTTGTCACTGGTAAAATAAAAGGACGACTCAGTGTATGTAAATTTTTCTTGGGTTATGTTTTCAGGTTACAAAGACCAAATGTCTATCTTCCTGTGCACTTGTACGGTCAACTGGTCCATGATAAGACCGGCTGTCATCTATTAGAGGCTCAGGTTAGTATTCAGATTTTTAATGACTTGCTTTAAAAACACTTACTGATGTTTTTTGACTCTTTTTTGTCTCCATCTCCAGAGTGTGGTCCCTGACCTCAGCTACACGGTTCGCTCCCCGATGCTGGACACCTGGGAGGGCATTAAACAGCTGAAAGCCGCACTCTGGGCATTAGTCAGTACCAGGATTCATTTGCGTTACATTTGACCAGAATATTAACAGAGACATGGCTCTGATGGGTTGTGTTGCTCTATTTCTCAGGGAAACATCGGCTCTTCAAACTGGGGTCTGAATCTCCTGCAGGAGGAGAATGTCATTCCTGACATCCTCACGTTGGCTCAGCACTGCGAGGTGCTTTCAGTGCGAGGGTAAGTTGTTCTCAATCAAAAATTAGCCCGCCTACTTTTGCAGCTCCATTTAGGCAGCGTAATTAAGGATCGTTGGAACCAAGGGAACAATGATCTAACACAGTGATCGTCTCTCGTCCACAGGACATGTGTCTACGTGTTGGGTGTGATTTCCAAGACCAGGCAGGGCTGTGAGGTGCTGAAGCACTACGGTTGGGACGCAGTCAGACACAGTCGCAGGACGCTGTGGCCCGTCACTCCAGATGAGGTGGACACACTGCTGACGTCTGAACTTTCATCAGTACCCAGCACGCTCAGTCTGAACTCCGAATCCACCAGCTCCCGCCACAACAGCGAGAGCGAGTCTCAGCCCAGTATGTAGAGTCCTGTTTGTGCTTTAATCAGGATCTTTAATGTAGTGTTTTAGAAAGCATTTGGCATTTTTGGTACACATGAAATATTTTTTCACTTCTTGATGGTTTTCATTTCCTCTTCACTTCCCTCAGACATGTACATCCTGGACGATGACAGCCGTGATATCCTGGATCAGTCGGATGAGCCATCCTTATATCTACACTCCAAACCAGTGAAAGACCGCAGCCCTTTCACCATCCTGGCTTCCACACGATTTGTCCGCACTCGCTTCCTAAACTCCCTCTCTCTCCCGAGCAAGAAACTGCGCTCCACCAGTGACCCTAAAACCCCATCAGGATCTCGCACTCCAACTGAGCTCAATACGGGAAGCATCAGGCGAAACAGGACGGTGACGGAGCCCTCTGTCTACAGTTCACAGCAGGGGGACGTCTTCACGCCGGTGTACAATGGCAGAGGGATGCCAAAAAGTCCAACAGTCAGCCTGGAAACGTCTTTCGTGGGGACCAGGGGGAGCTCAGAGGAGCAACTTGTGGACGGCAGGCTTGCCCGGGGGGGAGGCCTAGGCCTTGGACTCAGTGGTCTCGGAGGACACGGGACTGTGGAACACCACACACGAGAGAGGGAGCAGACCAGTCGAGAACGTCTGGCAGGAGACGGGGGCTCCTCCTCGGGTGGAGGGAATGTGGGAGGTGGCGGAGGTACTCAGTTCAAAAGCCGCAGTCAGAGCTTTAACACGGACACCACGACCAGCGGCATCAGCTCCATGAGCTCCAGCCCCTCCCGCGAGACCGTTGGAAACCCTGAGCATCCGGAGCCCGAGCCAGACTCCTCTGACTGCGTCAGTCTCAACACAGTTGTGTCCGCCAAAACTGTAAAAACACTTTCTTCCCTCACCCCCCAGGCTCAGACCAACCACATGTCCACGTCAAAGTCCTCCACTGTCTCTTTGGTACCACCCGGCTCCTCGCACACTCTGCCCCGCCGGGCTCAGTCCCTTAAGTCCCCTTCAGTGACCACCATCAAAAGCCTGGCTGACTGTAGCTTCATGTACACCAGCCCCAGGGATGCTCTCGGCTACGCGACTCTGAAGAGGCTGCAGCAGCAGAGGATACACCCGTCCCTGTCTCACAGTGAGGCGCTGGCTTCACCGGCCAAAGATGTGCTGTTCACGGACACCATCACCATGAAAACTGGCAGCCTGGACTCCAGATTAACTCCTCGCAGGTAAGAGGACTACCTGTAGAAAGGAGACACTGTTGTAGGCATGCATCGTAATTCGTTGGTGTTTTTCAGTGTGCTTTTGTTACATTAAGGAAGCAATTCTGCCCGTGAGAGGAGTGACCAAGAACCAAGCCTGATATGAAAGCTAATGCAGCTCTGTGCTTGGGTCAGGATTCAGGGTCCTTAATGATCACAGGTTTACCTTTTGCTATGTCTGTCAGGATATCAGACAGGAGGCGCACCTGTCCAGAAGCCAGCATCATAAGTCCGTACCGCAGGCTGTCCAGAACGCTCGTACCGCGGTGGGTGGACCAGCTCTGTGTCCTCCTTCGTAGATACGTAGCATCTAGATCTGGTCCAGACAGACACTCTTGTTGTTCCCCTCACGTAGCTACAGCTTCTCCTTCAATTGGTCTAACTCTGCTCTGATCAGTAGTTAGAGAAAAATCCTGCGTAGATCTCTCACTTTCGTCTTTCCAAACTCTATGAACTACACAGATGTAGGAGACAGCTGCTGTGGTCCAGATTTAACTTAACAGTTTGTTCTGGTTTAAGACCTGATTTGGATTCTTAAAATTTACAAATATTTGGTGGGATAAGTTGGGTAAGTTCTACAGAAGTCAGGTTGAAGAAGAAGAAAAAATAAGATTGAACTTTTTTCCTTCACTTGTAAACTGTCTGACAGAAATTCATGATCTTGCTAATTCAAAACACTTACATTTGAAGACACAAAAAGTGGAGAACACCACCATCAGAATAAGTTTTTAGCAAATGGGCTGTTCTCATTTTTCTCATTCACAGTGAAATGTCGTGATGATGAATAGATGTTTTAGCCTCAGAAGATAGATTATGGAAATAATTCAACTCTGCGCCCAAATGGTTTTCTATCAATTTTTTAGGGTTCAAAATATGAACTGAAAAAAATGTACAAAACTTAAAAAATCTTTTGTTCAGTACTTAAAGTTTTAAATATGCTGATTATTTCCATTTTCCTCATGAAAAAACAAACAGTAAATTTCCACTTTCACTGATTTGGTTCTTCTGTTTGTAGCTGAACGGCCTGAGTCAGCCTGAGTTTTTCAGCTGTCGCTGCGACACTGACAGTCTGCTCCTCAACGTCAGACTTGAAATCCTAATACTGAATCCTTTTCCTTTGTGCTTTTGTCCAACTTTTTTTTTTTTTTAACTCCCTTTGGTCCTTTTTCTGTCCCAGTCTCTCCCCCCAGATCCTCTCACGCACCTCTCCTCTTGCCCTCCCTAGGTTCCTTAAGGCTCTGAGTTTTGCCTCTTTGGATAAAGAGGAGCTGCTCAGTCCCATTAACCAAAGCACACTGCACCGCTGCTCCTCTGTGCGCTCAATGGTCTCTAGCGCCACCTTTGGGTGCAACGACGACTACATTGGTCTCGCGCTGCCAATGGACATCAACAATATGTTCCACATCAGAGACTCGGCCTACTTTCAGCAGAGGATCAGCCCGCCCTCAGAGGAGAGGAAACGCTTTCTTTTTGGCGACGGAGATGGTAAAAGTAGCTTCATGTCTGATTAAATAATGATTTTTAAAAAAAGAAGCAAGCGACTCTGAACTGATTCTTGTTTTGTTGCTCCCTCTGTAGGTGATCGCCCTGCTGTTCCCATGCTCAAACAGCAGTTCAGTATCTCCGAGCTGATCGTGTGCAGAGGTGACAACCCTAACCACGTGGTGGGTTCAGACGAGACGGGGCTGCAGGATCACTCCGAGGAAAACTGCCTCTACTGCGTAGGCACCATGGTGCTTGGATACCCCACACAGCCACAGATCAACAGCACGCACCCTCGAACTGGTGAGTTCACACTCTCAATTATGGTCTTTTCCACTGATTTACCTTCACGACACACAGAATCTAACATAAAGCTATTTCTTTTTTCTGTCAGATTACGTTGATTTCCCGTCATGGGGGGGCCAGAGTGGCCATCGGCTGGAAGTGATGCCGCAGTCCAAGTTTTCTGGAGTGTCGGGCTGCAGCGACGCCGCGGTGTCTCAAGGCTCCATCAGCAGCACGCCCACGCCAGGCGACATTGTCCTTGGTGAGTGGAAACATCCTGCACGGTGTGCATTTGTTTTCCTCACAAAAGATCTTTTCACAAACCGTCTGCAGTGTTTCACCTTAAATTTCAGCAATGAGTTCAGTCTGCATCTTTCTGGCCGATTCCTTTTTTTTTCCCTCCAACATAATGTGTTAATATCTCGATCTTTTCCTAGTTCTGTCGAATTTTATTCTCAAAAGGAACATTTGAAGTAAAGGCAGAATGATATTTTGTCCCGTATGTCAGTGAGTATTGAGCATTTTTTTGTGTCCATCAGGTGGGAAGGCAATTTCCGAGGATGGCCCCGCCTCTCGGGTCCTGCTGAGGAAGGAGGTGCTTCGCCTCATCATCAACCTGAGCTCCTCCGTAGGAACCAAAGGCCACGAAACAGGACTACTGACGTCAGTCTCTCTTCCTCTCTTTGACAGACATGTGTGTACTGTGCACACAGCGAGTAACACGAGTGTTTTCTGATGGTCTCCTCAGGATTAAGGAGAAGTTTTCGTACGCGTTTGATGACATCTGCCTGTACTCCGAGGTTTCCCACCTCTTAGCCCACTGTATGTTCCGGCTGACCTCAAGGCGTTTCATACAAGAACTCTTCCAGGACGTGCAATTCATGCCAGTAAGACCTTTGAGCCGACCCCATCATGAAACTGGCTCTCATCCCTGCGACACTTTTCCCTCTCTAGGTGCAATAACAGCTCCTCTTCTCCCTCAGATGTACGAGGAAGCGGAGGCAATCCTGACGAAGCTACCAAAACCTGTAGAAGAGGATGTCGACCCTCCCGCGGAGTCCTGATTCTCCTTTGCTCTGGTGTTCCCTGCACAGCTACAGTCCCAGCTCTTTAAGAAAGCAAGACTGAAACAATAAGTGTCATGGCTCTGAGGATGGGGAAATATGTGGCGTTTTATTGTTGCTAAAATTAAAAGTACCATAGCCAAGAAGAAGGAAGAGATGCTTGCCACTCACCTTTCTCACAGCAAATAAGAGCTCAAAACAAAGGACGTCAGTGTCCGTAAACAAATGTAACCCAACACGCCTAATGCTGTTTCAGACTTTTTTTGTTTGTTTTTTTGTTTTGGTTTTTTTTTAACAGGATAAAGGGGGAGCAGTTTAACCAAATACTGTTTTCAGATGGATTAGCAATCCTGAGCAACTCTCAATAATACATCCACAAGACGCTTAAGGACAAGGTGGATCGTTCAGACAAAGACTGTGTTCAAGACGAATCTTATCGTTCTGTCTCTTCCCAGAGGTGATGTTTTTCTCTAATGAATAAGGCATGTTGTCGTGTCGACCCAGTGATTCCTCCGATTTATTATTTTTTAAACAAAAAAAAGTTTTTGTGTTTCTTCTCTCTGACAAAACACTACACGGGATCCTATTTGTTTTTAAGAAACTCACCTGGAGCCTCGCCTTGCTTCGCTTCCTCGCCCCCATCGCGTGACCTGTCCGACCGGATATGTGCTTTCACTTCTCTTTCTCTCACCAGTTCCTACAACCTGTAGCCTCTTTTCAGCACAGACAGCCAATTACTTTTTTCTATTTACTCGTATCTCAGACAATCAAGCATCACTAGTATCGTATTTTCTAAAGCATTATATCTACCACCCGTACACAGTGCATAAGGAGAATAGCATGTGATTTTAATGCTGGTTTATGCCATTCTTTACTTGCGTAGGACCTTTAATGTTTTTCTCTTCACCCATTGCGTTTCCTAGTGAGCTTCTCTCAGGAGGTCGGTCGATCGTCTCCGGAAAGATTTATCTGTCAGAGCATTTAGCACCAAACTGCTCAAAGAACCCGCAACCGGTCCATTGCTCTACCTTGTTACCTCCGTGCTTCACCTCCACTGCATGTCCAGCAAGCATGGCAAAGCTGTAATGTCACCTTAACATGTTTCTTGCTTGTTTGAAAAAAGAAAAAACAAAACCCTTTAAAAAAACAAACAAACAATAGGATGCCATCACATGCTGCCATCACATTGTAGGAGTAGAGTTATCCCTCGACCTGATTCCACAATGCAATATCACTGTCTGTCAGGGGTGAGATGGAGGGGGATAGGGGAGGGAGGGGGGGGATGCGATGACTTAAGGATTTGTAAAAGGTTACCAGGGAAATGGGGATCTCTGTTTCCATTGGCTTGTTTTTTGCTATAATGCTGCTACACAAATGGACTCATAGAGAGATGATTCATAGATCAGCTGAGTGATGTCAGATCCGATCTATTTATTATATGTCTGTACCATAGAGTGAGCTCAACCAGAGAAGAAAAAGTTATTTATATTTTTTCCTCAAGACTGTATTATAATTTAAAGATTTTTTTCTTTTTTTTTTTGTTGCCTGAATCGTGGTTTCCCTTGTATAATGTGTACAGTATGTTTTTGGGGGCATTAATGACCTGAAGAAACATACGATCCTATCAAAGGGATGCATTGTTAATAAAAGGAAATTTGAAATACCCAAATTAGTCTGGATTTCTTTTGCCATTTTTAATGTTTTTGTTAGTTTACAGTTTTGCCTCAGATGTTGATAAAGACCTCTATATTTAACACTGACTGAATGTTACAGGTTTCTCCCTGACAACAATATTGCTTGTACGTTTCAGTCGTGTAAATAAAGTTCTCATGCTATATAAACATTTTAGCGGGAAAAAAAAATGTCACTTTTGAGCCAGGATGACCCACAAAAAGGAACTGACAGAATTTATTCTAAGAAATCGATTGAATTTATAAAACAATTATTTTCTATAAACGGAAGAAATGTGGAGTTTTCTTGGCATTTCAAGACTCCTGGAGAAAAATGTTCAGTTTATCATCTGCCATTTGTGTGGTTACTATGATAAAGTTTGTCAATTAGTTTCTACTTCCTGTAGAAAAACAAAACAAATGACCATATACAGCTATTGTGTGAAGACTACAAAAACTTTGACAAGAATGTTTTTATTACTAGAAATGTACACGTTGAGAGGCATCTATTGGTTCAGTTTTGCCACATTTAACTCTTCAAAAAAGACCAGTTGAAAGTAATGTTAAAGGACTGTTTAATTAGGTAGTTGTGACTAACATAATTCAGCTTAAGTCCAGCGACATGAGAAGCTAATAAAAGAAAGTAATCAGTCCAACATGTTACTTTTTAATGTACATGGTCATTTCTTTTGTTTGCCCAGTACAAATGAAAGTATTCGTCACCTTAAAAGCAGCCAGTGAAATGTTTCTAAACTTTCTTTTATTTTACCAACTCAATACATTAGAAAAAACACAAACAAATCCTTAAATTGGACGTAGTTATGCGCTTGAAAAAGTGCAGACTTTGGTGTGAAAATGCTTTGAAAGGGCATCAGCTGGGTGAGTCCAAGACAAGGAACTTAACTGTGTCAAAATGAAAAAAATACTAGTACCAATAGTTCTTTACAGCAATTATTGCATGTTCAAAGCTTATAATATTAAGTTTTTACATCAAACACTTAAATAATTTCACAGTGATTGCACATTTAACAGCAAATGCTTCACTCTGCAAATGAGGAAACTGCACTTTAAAAGCTGGAGTGTGTGCGTCCAATTAGGTCTGAATCAGTGTACACATGCCACTGTGAAGTTTTTTCATATATGTACAAAATTATTCTATTTAATACAATAAAAATACACAAAAAACCTTCTTATTCAGGAACTTTTGTCTACTTCCTGTCTTCTTAAATATTCTCACCACTGAAGACTTTTCGTGAGACAAGAACGTTGACGCTTCTCTCCAAAATATTGCACAACTGTGTTTAGCTGTCTTTTGTCCCGCAGGTCAGCGCCTGAGCGCGGCACATTGATAAGTTAATGATTTCCTGATGGAGACAAATATATGGCCCCACTATTTGCCTTAGGTCTTTTTTCTGTCCTTTTTCCTCATTTGGTCACTTGTCAGAGCTTGAAAACAGTTTTTTGAGGTCGGTGCTCAGAAATGATCAACTTTCACCTCCTTTTTGTGTTCTGTCGAATGCGAGTGACTGCTGATGACTGTGGGAGTGTTTGTGATGTTTGAGAAAGGCTCCTGTTTGGTCTCATTGTCTTCGAAACTGATGTTGTCGTAGATGTGATGGGCGACCTGCCTCCTCATCTCCTCCTGGTTGGCCTTTGCTTTGGCCTGCTGGAGCTGCAGCAGCACCGCCTTGTTCACGCTGGGACCTGATCAAGAGGAACATGTACAGTTAGTCCTCGTGCATCTCATCCACTCGGTGGTGACCAGAAACCCACGAAGACGGCTGGTTACCGAAATAGCTGAGCAGCACAGGGAGGAAGATGAGTCCGTGAGCCATCCCCAGAAGTGTGATGACAAGGTTCAACCGGAAGAAGAAAATCTGGATGAGCTGCGCTTTGGCAAACGCCAATACAAGGATGCCGGGCAGGTTCGTCATGGCAACGCCAGCAAACACCTGTTGAGTGAACAAGCTTGGCTCAGACAAACGTCACTTTGTGGTGCTTTGTGAGCGTTTACACGAGATAACGGTGCATCTTGGAAACCGGGTGCTTCACTCACCGCACTCCCCATGTTGGCTGTGGCCTCCTTGGCTCTCTCCACATGCGATTGCTTCACGCTGAGAGCGAAGGACCTCGTTAAATGGGACACAAACTCCACCGAGATTCCCACCGCCTGCAAATAAAACAGACGGTGTAAATAACTGGACCAAAGAATCACTTTTGAACGTCGTCCCAAAAATGAGAGGTCAAATTCCAGCCGTGTGCTCTATTTGTCTAATGATTCACCAACAAAGAAGAAATAATGTTATCCTGAATAATTTTACACTTTCAAAGCAAAATTTAAAACGAATAAATGGAAAACATGATGGAGAGTATTCAAGTGTCTTGGTGTCGCTCAACAACTTTATTGTTTATTTCTATGACAAAATCCTGAAAACTGTTCTTTCACGAGTCCGCTCATCAAGTGGGATCAGCTCGCCTCCATCGCAGGCGTGTTGTAAAGACTCACCGTGACCAGATTGATGAGGGCCACCGCATTGTAGTCGATGCCCCACAGCGTCATGACGCCGACGGTATCCACGGTAATCATGATGATAGTCAGCAGGTTGAGCAGACCCGACCGCAGATCCAAACCCAGCAGCAGGCAGCACACCACGAAGGTCGGCAGCAGACACAGCGAGATGTTGAAGAGCCCCTCCGATACGATGGTCAGGTACTGCTCATAAAATACGTTCGTCACACTGGAAGATGCAGGAGAGAGGAGGAACCGTCAAGAATCATCAGGAGCCATCAGTGACCGCAGGCCACTTCTTCAGGCTTTTAAACCATTTGAACTATTCCGCTCCTTTCACGGGACCGGAAAAAGCTAAAACAACTCAGAGTTGGACGTTGAAATAAAACAAGATGAACCCACGTGTAAGGAAACACCTCGAAGTCAGGTGAGGTGTCGTTGACTTTTCTCATGCTCTCTGTGATACTGAGTGCCAGCTCCCGGGCCTTCAGCAGCGCGGCGGTGAATTCCTGCGAGTTGGTCAGAGGTGTGTGATAGGCCATGAACCGCGAGGCTGAGGGGACGAAAACGGGCAGTCAGGCCTTCAGTTCGACTGGGATCTATCACCACCAGAAAGATGGCACATGTTTTTGTGTTTCTCACCTATAATCTCTCCATTCTCGTCCCTGACAACAGCCGTGTCGTAAGCCCCCAGACCACTGTTTAAATAAAAAGGCAGCAGAAAAAAATGTGAGTAAATGGATGACTGAATAAACAAATTATAAACAACAATTTCTTTCAATCTAAACTGTGAAAATTGTCAAATCTTCAAGAAGCATTTGGAAAATCTGGAAAATTTCATTAATAATAAACTCTCTGCAGTAACTTCTGTATCAGTAAATGTTTAGCAGCAATCGACACAGTTTGAAAAAAAACAACAATCAGCCCTTCCCAAAACGGCTTATTGTTGTCTGTTGTATTCTTGTAATTTTTTTGTTTGTGCGGATGAGGTCACACACCCTTTGGGACACTGCAGGTCGGGCCTGTTACCCAGGAAATCAGGCAGGAAGCGATTGAATTCCTCCTCGCTTGGCCTGAGGACACCGTCTGGAGGTCTCTGCATACACTTACGGCCACAAAGGAACGCCGCTATGGAGACGAGCCAAAAAAAATCCCAAACCCAAACATTTCAATAAAGTTAAGAGATTGACGGCAGAAAACTTGACATATCTGATGAACCTCACATTCGGTGGCAGGGCAGAATTTTCCTTTATTTGGGCCGATCGTGTAGAGACGACAGCATTTGGAATCAGGGTTCAGCCAGTCCACAAAATCATCCACCCAGGAGTTCGAAGGAATACCGATATAAGAGCTACAGGACACAAGGAAAGTCTATTAATACAAAAAAGAATCAAACTGTGTTCAAAACTCAGAACTCCAGCAGATGGAGACTGATTGCACAGAGACATGAGTTAGCTGATCCTGATTGTTTGTGTCTTTGGAAGGTCAGCCTGCCCTCCAAGCTGAGTCACAGTCTGCACCATAAATGTAATAAATCATGAATTTGCACGTGTTTGGAAAGCAGTAAAGATTTCTTGTTGAATGCTTCAGCTTCATCCTGTCATCACATTATAGCTTCAATAAAGAGAAGTTAGAAGACATTTCCAAGTTTTTTTGTTGTTGTTGTTGTCTTTGCCTGGTCTTGTCGTTTCAGGTTCTCTTTTCATCTCATTGAAGAAGTTTCATTTTATCTAATCTCAATGGCAATTATGTCAGAGGTTGTCATTACGATATCAGTGGGTTCAAGGATCTGTCAGTGCATGATGATGATGTGAAGGGCACAAACATGAAAAAGGGCCTTTCTGAAGCTGAACTGAGCACAAAATTTATTCAAACCTTCATTTTTGACAATTTCATGCAGGTCAGAGAATAAACTTTCGTGACTCACAGTTCAGGGTAGTTGGCGGCGTATTGGATCTTTTGGGTCATCGAGAACTGATCGCAGCCCACACTGGAGCAGACTCCATCCATACCCTCCACAGTGGAGAAGTTGTAGCCCCTTTTAGTCACAAAGTAAACGGGAACTCCCACTTCAAAGTATTTGTACAGGTACTGAAAATAGTCCAGCATGTAGGAACCCTGCATTGAAAAACAGAGACTTTGGTGAGGCTGCAAACAGGGCACAAAAGGAAAGAGAGTGCCGGCATTCGTTCCTTTATTTTCTGACCTGTGGCATGGCCAGTTCCTGATCCAGACCCACGGTCACGTGCAGCATGAGGTAGACAGAGCCGCAGAACATGAAGATGAAAATCACCATCTGGGGAGAGCAAAGAGGAAAGAGTGTTCAACAAAACATCCAGTTAAAAAAAAAACCCTCTGCAGGCCAAAGAAATGCTTCTCTTTGTCGCACCTGATATGAGAGTCAAGAGTTCAGGGTCCAGACAATTTATTCTCAGGTTTAATTTGATAACTTAACGAACTCTACTTTGTGAGGCGATGAGATTTCACTGTTTGCTTGCTATTACTGTGATCTGGCCTCAAGTTTTTCAGCCCTCGCTGGCAAAATTGTAGGATTGCAGATACTTTAATTGGTTAATATTTATATTCGTTTCAGCAGATCAATCAGACCCACTCGTGACCACATTTGGGCCTTATGTTTGAACACCCTGCATATCAACTGATTTAATACATTTAATACATGCTCGTGTTCATTCGTGTGTGTTGCCTGAAGAACTTTACCACAACAATCCTGGTGACTGGGTTCAGTAAGGCCGGGGCGTAGTATTTCCTCATGAAAGGCAGCAGGAAGCCCTCGTTTGGCTTGTTTGGGCGATCTTTTGATACTTTCACACAACAGAGCAGCTCACAGCGGTTGCTGTCTTGGCGCCGGGCATCTAAGGACAGCAGTGCCACGAATGCCGTCATTTGTAGGATAAAGTCCATGAGCACGGCCAAGGCAGCGTACAGAGCAAATGACTTCACTGCCGGCATGGTTGACAGAGCACCTGGAAGCAATGACCAAAATGTCATCACACACGACAACGACATCTTTTTATTTGCCTTGTTGGCCCTCCCAAAAACGTCCCTTTGTGGGATCTCACACTTCTTAAAGGAATCTAAGTTTTCACCTAAAAAGAAGCAGACAGACTCAGAGAGGCTGCACAGCAGCATGCTGGGAGCCACGCTTCCCAGCACACGGCCAATGTGCTCCTCACGCTTCTCTCCAGGCAACCTCACGTCTCTCTGCAAGGACACGACCATAGTATCACAAACAAATGGTAAACAATGTCTGACAGTAAGTCACTGTGCACGTTGGCGTTGCCCTCAGTTGCGCACCTGGTACTCCAGAACAAAGATGAAGATGTTGTCGGCCCCCACGGCAAGCACCAGGAAGGGGACGACCTGCAGGATCACTAGCGAGGACGGGATGCCGATCCATGAGTAGAAGCCCATGGAGGCCAGGACAGAGCACCCCACCACCAGGATCCCACCCAGACCCACCAGGAACTTGGAGTCCACCTGCATCACAGGGAGATAAGAAACCAGCTCAGCATAGCTCAGCCTGCCTCACTGCCTGGTATCTTCTGCTGTATCGGGTTTTTTCTGTATTGTATAACGTCGCCGACAATAAATCTCAATGCTTCACTGTAAAGATAAGCACTGTATAGCTGATATAGCTACATTATGACAGCTTGTCCTTATCACACAAAGGGTGATAAGCACAGTTTCATCCGTTTGCTTTGTGGAAGCCCATTATAGCGTAGGTACACATTGTATACTTTGATTTTTTTTCTCTTTAAAGAGCAAAATGTGATCAGTGCAAACGCATTAAAGGCATACGTTTATACTGGTGGCCTCACCAGGATACGTGAGCACGACGAGTACTCTCCTAATGCCACAGCGATGTAGACGAAGATCACCGCGTAGCTGATCATAAAGATGGGAATATCTTCCGCCGTCGTTCGGTTGATTTCGTCTTCCAGAGATCTCTGCAGACACAGAGCAGACCATAGAGCAGCGAGGGAGTTAGGGAGGGAAACTGAAAGATAGCGAGATGATACAGACGGAGGCGAGACCTCAAGAGGCCCCTCGCATGAGCTGAAAGAGCAGGTTTTTATCTGTGCACTGACTGATTACTTCTTTTACACTTTTCTGTGCATTTTAACCTTTGTTCAACAAGAGAAAGATGATGAATCCTGTCGAGAGATTCATAGTCAGAATATCAACGAAATTGATAAGCAGATAGATTCTCAGGAGCCAGGTGGCTTTTACAGTCACACAGACAATCCCAAATCGTCTTTAATTCCCTCTCAGAAAATTATGTTGCAGACAAGTCTGCACTAATCCAGCTGAAGACAGCACTGAGACAAGAGGATACAGACATGGAGACAAAGACCAAAATATTAAAGAATTTCTAAAATGAAACAAAATGTGAAATCTGAACGTCCTTTCAGTTCGCTCTTCATAAATCTGTCAAAAACTGAGTAAACATTGCAGTATCAATGATGACGGATTCTTTTGCCAGTCAGAAAGCACAAACAGTCTGCGTTGATCTCGACAAGGTCTTGATCAGCGATCCCAGGTCGGTCCAGTCTGAGACTGAGATGGGACTCAGTACAAATACCACCAAATTCACAACTTTTCCAGCACTAAACAATATCATGGATATTGTGAGACATTTGCGACTCTCTCTGAGGTCTCTTACCTCTGCCATGTATGCAAAGGTGAAGTTGGCTTTTGGGTTTTTCTGGTAGTTCTGAACAATTTTAAGAAACTCCGTCTCCCACTGCAGCGCCACTCTGAACTTGGGGTGGTTTCTTGCGTAGTTGTTTAGTGAGAAGGTCATGATGAAAGCTTCTGCCTTGGTGTAGTCGTCGTCTAGGAAATACAGGAGGTTAGGCGGGTGTTTGTGAATGTGTTGTTTTTTTTTTCTTTTGTGTTGATCCCGCTCGCAGTCACTCACTGTTGTAGCCTCCAACTGCCAGAAACGGGAACACAGGAGCTCCGTAATCGGCCATGCAGCTCATGCCTAGATCAGTGATGTCTTTGAAGGACAGCGGAGAGCTGAAAGGAAACAGGAGGAGAGAAGTGAAGCTACGGCAGCTTGATGCTCAACTACACAATCATCAATTGAACCCTCACCCGAGGCAGTAGATCAGATGGTCCCTCCAGTCCACCTCTTTGGTCACTCCCAGCTCAGTCATGTTCACCTTGGCGTTAATGTTGTCCAGGCTGTTCTGGAAGTACTGCGGCAGGCTGTTCACTGCACAATCAGTCAGTGACGGGTTGGACGGGTTCAGCGGTGCGAAACACACATCCTTCAGGGTTGCTGTGCTGTTCAGATCCTCTGACCAGAACGAGATGTTCTAATAATGTGACAGAGAGATGCATCGGTGAGCCTGAACAAGCTGTCCTACCTTTCCAGGCACTGTCAGGTGTTATATTTGACTCTGTAAGCCGTACCTGTATCTCTTTCTGGAGCTCAAGCAGCTCAATGATGAGATCTTTGGATATGATCCCGCTGAAGTTCTGGTGTCCAAACAGCAGCGAGTCATAGAAGTGGCCTTCCCTGTCTGGTGCAGTGAGAATCAGCTGGTTGGTCCTGAAGAAGGGGTCAAAGTGCGAATCATGGAAGTCCTTCTCCTGGCGGGCTCGGCTGTTGGGCGCAGAC
Organism: Malacoctenus gilli; assembly: GCA_032164315.1. Classification (NCBI taxonomy): domain Eukaryota; kingdom Metazoa; phylum Chordata; class Actinopteri; order Blenniiformes; family Labrisomidae; genus Malacoctenus; species Malacoctenus gilli. Next base: position 5,179,575 of record JASSRZ010000011.1, read on the forward strand.
CACAGCTCGACGGGGTCGGTGGTGAGCTCAATGTCCTTCAGGCCTGCAGCGAAAACGGCCACGATGATGGCCGAAACCAAGAGGACCTGAAAAAGGATTGGACCACACAAATCGGGTACATCTTCATCTTTGCATGTCTAATGGCTTGATGACATCACTAAACAAATTATCGTGTCAGTTCTTCAGTAATGGCTATGAGCACTTAAAAAACCTGCTCGTCCTCTCCCTCATCGCCACCTGCTAAAGGCCCAGGAGTGAGGACCAAGATGCCCCCTCTGCTCCGTGAGGTCCTGCACTGCGGCATCTTACCACTCCAAGTATGTTGTAGTTAAGGTTAATTATGAATCGAAAGGGCAAAACTGAGAAGAATAATCTCAAGGTGATTAGTGAAATAACCCAACTTTCTAAAAGGAACACAGAAATCTTCAAACACCTTATTTTGCAAAGAGAAAGATCTTTTAAATGGCAAATTCACCCTGTTAGGTTGGTCAGCTTCAAAGGTACATGTACTTGTCTGAATTGGGAAACAGAAAGGGTTCAATGTTGCTGCTTCGGGACACTTACAGTGAGAGGATACGTGGCCATGGTTGTCCCCCAGCGACGGAACTGTGAGCTCAGGAAAGCCTGAGCAGCCAAGCTGTTCATGTCAGCACAGGTCACCTCCTCCGGACGGATGATCCGCTCAGTGACTTCATTACTGTTCAGATCTTTCTTCTTCCACTCTCCTTCCTTTTTAGCCTTCCAAGTTCTATATCTCACCAAGCAGCTGACCGCCAGGTAAAACACAAAGGCGAACATCAGGACAGCGAACAGGATGATGGCAATCACAAGGAAGCCGTCTGTACCCATGAGTCTGAAAGGGGTGGGAGGGGGTGGCGGAGGGGGCATACTGGGACATGACTCCTCACAATCCTGGCAGGAGCAGGCCTCCCCTCCTGAGGGTGTGGTCTCGTTACACCTCAGAGCCTGCCCGTCATAGGGAATCACTCCTTCGGGCACTCCTGTCATGTCTCCGTCTTTGATCAGTTTAAAGTCGAGGTCCAGGGGAGCCAGACCATTGCTGGAGTCCCCCTGAAAGTCATACCAGCGCTGGGGCGTGCACAGCTTAGCCCCATAACGGCCACACATGGTGGCAATTGCAAAACCTCCTGTGGCGGGAATCCTGACATTTTTACAGGACTCGAAGGCAGCGTCTGCGAAGGAGGTAGTGACGTAGGATTGGTAACCCACCACAGCCTCTCTGGTCTTCCCTAGGTAAGTGACATTCATGATCTGGGTAACATTGAGTCTCTGGCTCTGGTCAGGGCTGCAGGTGTTGATGCAGTGCAGGTGGGCAAAGTTCTCAGCGCAGGAGGGGCAGCGGACCAGCACCGCCTTGGACAAGGTCAAGCTCATTTCCAGGGACGTCAGTTGTTTGATGGAGCAGCAGGCGAACGTGTTGCCTTCTCCACGGTCCAAAATGGGGCAAACCTGCAGCGAGAGGCGGGTGTTAAACAATAAAATGACTAAACGGCAAAAAAGTGTTTCATTCTTGTTGGAGAAAATGTCGGAACTTAAAAATGGGCTTTGAAAAAAAGCTCCAGAATTGTTATTGTGCCTCATGCAATCCTGACAAGAGATCACACTTTGAGTTTTGGGTGTGTCTGAATTTTTCTCTTTGACATTTGGTATTCTACTTCCATAGTCATATTAAACCCAAGGACAAAAACAAGCTTTCTCTCAGTCAATATTTTATGTCACTCGTTCAACTTTCAAACACTGGGGGTTTACTGACCGATTTGAGTTTCTTGTAGTGCTCCCCGACAACAGGTCGGGCCCGGCTGTAGTCGAAACATGGCACTATAGGAGGAATGAGGGATCCTTCTATCAGCGGGTTCCTCCCACACTCCTCATAGAAAGAACAGAAGCCCGGCTCATGTTGGGCCTCGGATACCACCTGGACAGAGGAGGCAGAGAAGACAAATAGAAGAGACACAGAAGACAGACAGGTGAGACAGGGATAGAAAAGTCGGGGACAGACGATCAAGTTCAGGTTAAATTCAAAGGGTAAATGGATTTTGAAATTACTCAAAATATGAAACAATCACTTTAATCTTTGTTGGTACATATGCTGGAATACTTTAATTATCTACTACACGGACCATAAAACATGGCCTTGGCAGCCTGGTAAGTTGTCCTGCCCCATCAGCTACTACCTTAGAAGAATAATAAAATCGCAATAACAATAAAAATCCACCTGCGCTGGTGAAAATAATTACAACTACATGAAACACAGACGACTGCTTAACTTTCAAATTACAGTAAATAAACATTTTGGTACTAAACATCAGTGTCAGGTCTTTATTCTGTAAAGGTTGAACAAAATAAAAAAGTGTTGCTAGATCTATGTGACTCAACTGGTTTCCGCTGCCTCCATAAAATCTTCCAAAAGTGGCAGCTTTTTATTTTAGATAGTCAATACACTTTGAAAAAAGTATATATTTTTTACTTTTGTGGTAAATACTTCTATTTGTCCTTTATATGTAATGATGGCAATCAATCAAATACAAGTATGTTTACATCGTGTAAAGCCCATCTGGTTAGAAAAGTAGTTTTCATGTAGGCTTCACTTTTGACTCACTGATCCTTGTAACGACTTTATTTGTACACCAAAACAATTGTATTCTGTCACTTTTATGTGAAATAATCTCTTAGGAGAAGACAGACTTACCAAACAAGTGAGAAAAGTGATCAGAGCTGGAGTGCTGAACATGTTTCCCGAGCACCAGACGCGTCTCAGTCCTCACGTGTGGTGAAATGGAGTGTAAACCTTTTACTGCCGTCCTGCTGCAAAGCACATCAGATGGAGACAGTTTCGTCTGAGTCGTCCTCTCCCTCCTATCGTCTGCGTGTCCGTCCTACAGTGTCTGAGTCGTTGGTGGAATAAACATGGACCGATCTCCGACGTCATCACTTCTGTGACATCACAGCCCTCTTATCTGGTCTGATGCTGCTGCTGTCCAATAAGGGCCACCGGAGATCAATCCCTGAGTTTGATTATTAACATGGGAGGGATTCTGATTGGTTTCATGGTTACATTCGAGCAGCTCGAGGAAACTCTGAAGGGGAATCCAACAAGAAGACCACACCCTCCTACCTGACAGGTGTCGGGCACATTAGGACCTTTGGAACCTTTAATGTTTCTTGACAACAAGTCAACATAGTGATGATGGATATTGTGAATTAGACCAATTCATTCTCACACAGTGACATATTGTTCTTTCTCACTGTCATCGAGGTTCTCTGTATACACACACGCTGTTTGTAAACCCTGCAAACAACGTGCAGTGCACCCAAATGGGACCTTTGGACCGCCATACAAATTACACTGCTGTGTGCAGGCTGACCTTTGAGGTGCAGGGAGAGTGTTATATCAGCTGATGCCCCTGTGATGCCCCTGATATGAGTTCCTCTGAAACATGTTGTGGGTTTTTGTTGTGGTTCATTTTTTGTTTGAAAGTTTTAGCCAAACTCACTGACAGCTTGTGCAAAACAGCAGGTTTCACCGCATAAGGAAACCTTGACTTCTCACTCACAGTGTCACATCCCACAAATTTCAAGATCCACATTATATTTATTGCAGTTATCACATGTCAAGGTCAAGGTAGAGATATGGCTGGCTGCAGAAACAAGTCTTGGGAGGTATCAGGTCGAAGGTGTTTAAGGATTTAAATTTGCTATAAACGAAGATGGTAAAAATGACAAGGGAAATGGAGCAGATACGAAGATGTTCTTTTATCAATCGTGAGCTGATAAGTCATGGCAGCAACCTACCGATTTTGTAACTCAGGCGGTTTTGTAAAATCCTGCAGCCCTCTTCAGTGCACAATGTACAGGGACATGACATGACACACCTGCATGGGTGCATCGTCACTGACAGCCAGACGCTTGAGTGTTCGACAGGTTTTGTCAAGTAGAGAAGAGAAATCATGATGTTCTGTGTAAAGTTCTTTGGTCAAAGTGAAAACATCACAGAGTGATCACAAAAGATTACAGCCTCATGTACATATATACCTTATTCCTTCGATTCAGTGGAGGTATGCGATCTGCCAAGTGCCGCCCTCATTCCTCCTATAAATGCTTTTTGCTGCATCTTCAGTTAAACACAAAACACAAAAAGGCACAATTCACCAAACTGAATTCTGAACACAAAACATGAAGTACATTCAAAAACTAAAGAGGCCTTTTTGACAATGTTTCTGTTGGTTGCTACTGTGTTATTGTGACGGATGCTGTGGAAGCAGGTGTATTTTTGTGCCTCTGTACTCCTGTCACAGACTGTCTGGGGGCGTGTGAAAGAGTCGGGTTTGTCACAATGTCAATTGTGTCACAGTCTTTGTGCTGCATCACCCTAGTTTCTATTGCTTGATCCAGAGTGACTCAAAAATATGTCAGCCCAACCAACAGCTGTCCATGACATTAGAGTGTTCACGGTTTCCATGGCCATCTCACACTGATGGTGAATCACTGATATCGAGGCGAACGTGAACGAGGTGAAGGCAGCACGAATCTCCACAGCATCAGTCTCACCAATATTCACTCTCTCAGTTTTGCACTTTTTCTTTCAAGTTCGATTCAAGTTGCAGAGGCGAAGGTTCATCCTTGAAGTCACCATCATAAATCAACTCGTCCTCAATCAATCACTTGGTTTACTGTGAGTCCCACAGTGACGCGCCGAATGAGGATCGTCACTAGGGCTAATTTCTCACAAGGTCTTACTTAAATCCATTCAGCGTGATGTCAGCAACCAAAAAAAAAACAAAGAACAAAGCATTAAAATCTAATATCTGAAGATTTAATCTGGATATGTAATTTTTTAAGACGGCGAAGGACATGAACCAAGAAACCGTTTGGAGAGCGCTTTGACATGATAATACACCATTAAGGATTTGGAACACAGACAAGATGGTGATCTATGCAGATTTGAACCCAGATAACGAAACACTTTTACCCCCTTTATGGTTGACTGCTTATCAGCAATCATTTATGGCACCAACTTTGTGCCAGCTTGCTTAGAGGACAAAGCAGATCTTGATGATTTAGATTTCAGTGAGCTCAAAGGATAAAACCATTTACACAATGTGAAAAATAAGTTAACTGTTGGTTCATTGAGCAGAAGGCTGCTCAATAAATGGATAAAGCCCCAGTAAAGTGATCAGGGACAAGCTAGGTTAGTGAGAACATAAGGATTCTCAATTAGTCCTATTCAGCCGCCAAAAAAACGTACTGAGGTTTCAAGGTTTGTGTTATAATAGCCGAGGGTAAAGTAAAGAAAGCTCAGCATGTCGCTGTAAAGGAGTTAAGGTGACTGATTCTTCTACTTGTTCTATTCCCTCAAATTATGGTCTCCCAGTGAGGCTTTTCTGGCTTTCTTCTACAATTCAAAGATGCACAATAGTTCAGATTTATGTCTCATTCTTGACTTCCAACATGTGAAATCACACGTCATTGTCAGTCTCCCCTGTGACTGACTCATGACTTGTCCTCGCCTTCCTTTCACCAGTTACCCGGCTTTGGCTTCACATCCTGCCGCCCTGACTTGGACAAAGCAGGTGCAAATGATGTATTACGAAAACACTATTTCTAACTCACAAAGGAATCTCCTTTTTCTTGGCATCATGAAAGCAATGGTTCTAGCAAGCCTGTTTTATAATCTTTATGATTGTTCAGGACCAATGGTTGCATTAGGAGAGTGAGACTGTTGGCTGCAGCACGTGTTGCTTTTCTTTCACAGTTACTTGTACGGTCATCATGCTGCTTTTCTTGTTAACCTCAGACAATTCTGGGAACTCCAACTGTTTAAAGTTGCTTTTGCAACCTAATAACATTGCTTTGAATCAAAATGTTAAAAAATAATCTGGAAATCACACCCCTCATCTGATTAGATCAAAACATTAAGTCAACTGCATCTGACAATATAAATGCAACTATAAAATGTTGCATTGCTTTTTTCTCACCAATTCATGACTGCTGCCCGAAGCTGTTGATTTGTGCTGCATTATGAGTGTGCTACAGTTGAAGGAATGTTCCAGTGTTCACAATTTCTTTAATTAGTGTTAGAAAAAAAGAAATACATACTGTTTTCAATGATATACGGACATCTCGACAGTCTGAAAAAAGCAACATTTTTAGGGAATCACAAATTTATTCCAGAAAAATTGACATGTTTAGGACAAAGAAAAACATTTCTATCCCTATGGAAAAAAATATACATTACAGCGAGAAAATAAAAGACATGGCTCATTGACGTCTTATCTTTAAAACAGAAGTAAAAAAAAAAAAAGATACAAAAAAAAAAATCACATGCAGTTGTCAAAGGTGAAAAGGAATTCACTACATGAACTGAATATGAAAAAAGGGGAAAAAAATCTAAGCATTGGACTCAAAATCTGCGTTGCTTATTAGGTCCATACTCTCCAGGTCCAGGGAGGCCTCTGGGAAAGCCCCCCTGACCCCCTCCAGGCATGTTGTTGTTTCCTGACCCAGCCATCATGGGGGTATTCTCAGCGCTCATGCCAGCTGCACCAGCAGCACCAGAGTTGCCCCCCATAGAGTTTCTGTTCATGGGCATCCCATGGCCACCCATGTGCATCCTTATGTCTTGCTCCCTGTTCTCAGGGAAGTTGCCTCTGAAGCCCTCCTGCTGCCTCTTCATCATCTCCTCGTTACGCATCCGCATCTCCTCCTCTCTCCTCCTGCGCTCCTCCTCCTGCCGCTGCTCGGCCACTTTCCTCTTCTGCACCTCCTGGCTGTGGAGCTCCTCCATCCTTCGCAGCTCCTCCTGCCTCCTCAGCAGGTCCTGCCTCATCAGCATCACCTGGTGCTCGTGCCGGGCTGCCTCCATCTCAGCCTCCAGCTTCTCCAGGGCCTCCTTCATGTTGCGGTCCACCATCTCGTACTGCTGCTTCTCCATGTCCATGAGGGCCTTCCAACGCATGGCGTACTCGTATTCAAAGGAGCCTGGCTGAGCGAACCGGGGCGGCTGCTCTCGCTCCTTGTGATACTGCTGATTTTTGTTAATTAACTTTTCGGGCAGTCCTTCGTCTTCATCAAACTGGTCCATTGGTTCCACTGTGATGGGCCGTGGGAAGGCGGTGAGCAGGTAGGCTCCATCACCACACTTATCCAAAGCCTTCCTGGCAGCAGGTTTGGAGGTGTACTCCACTATGCCTTTCCCTGTGGGTCGCCCTCGGTCGTCCACGATGACTACGGCTCTTTCTATCTGGCCGAACATAGAAAAGGCTTCCTCCAGGAGCTCGTTGGACACAAACTCCGGCAGATTCTTGACGGATAAGGCGGCGCCGTGTGTTGCGAACCTCACTCGTATGGGCCGGCCTCTGAACGGGGTATCGTCCAGCTCAGCTCTCGCAATCTCGGCGATGATCCTCGTCTCCAGCCGGATGAAGCCGAAGCCCCTGTCCTTGTTGATGAATATCTCGCTGGCTTTCCCGTACTTCGCGAACAGCTTCTCAAGTTCCTCCTCGCTGATCCCAGTGGGGAGGTTCCCCACGAACAGGCGGCTCCGCTGGGTGAAGGTTTTCTCACCGGGCTTCCTGAAGCTCTGCAGGTCCAGGGTTAAGGCCTCATTGGGGTTGGTCGGCTCGCGGGGCTCCGGCTGCTGGCCGTTCGTATTCGTCCCCCCGGTCTTTTTCTGCTCCCCCGGGCGGTTGGGGCCATGGTTTTGCTGGGGGCCTCTGTTCCCTTGCATTTTTTTGGGACAGAACTACAATCCGAATCGGCAAATCGCTTAATAAAAACACGCTAACTCTGGCGAACCGTGCGCACAAAGAGCTGCGAAAATGGCGACGCTGCCGCGGCGCTATTGTGACTTCATCAAAAAACGACTTTTTGGTATTTGAATCAGTGACGGAATTCCTGTGCGACACTAGCGAGACTAGTTTTAAGGTTAAGAAAACATAGTTTTGTATGAATTCTGATATCATTCACCGGTTCGAATTGTTGTCAGTGTTGTTATTTAGTGAGTCATATTGCTCACTGTTTGTTTAAGTGGAATGAAGCAAATTTTAACCCGACTTTTGTATTTCGTCTCCCAAATCTCGCGATAATTCAGTTCGTAAAACAACGCCGGTGACGTGCGTTGTGGATTTCGCGGGAATGGTTTCTGTTACTCTCCCCTGAAATCAGAAATATATTGACATCTCCCAGATTACTCCAAAGCGCGACCCTCCTCACCGGTCGAATAAAGCTTGACTGCATTTTTTTTCTCGAGGTAAGATCGTTTTATCTGTAACATCAACTCGGTTTTCGTTGAAAAGTTGCCATTTTTTTAGCAGAATCTTGAAAACTTCTCGCTGTCAGTAAGCTTGTGTCAGAGGAAACAGACACGTATTTGCTGACCCTTTTCTCCAAGCCTACTTCAGGTCAGTCATGTTCTCCGAGCTGAGCGCCCCAAAGGAGGGTTCCTCTCTCCTCTCCCGCCCGCCCTCCGAGGACCAGGCTCCGGCTGTGTTTGACCGGGTGTCACTGACCTTCAGTCTCTACTCGAAACGCTTCGGGGTCGGGGAGCGAAGTTTCACTCGGCAATACGCTCATATTTACGCTACACGGCTCATGCAGATGAGGCCTCTGCTGTCAGAGAGAGCTCAGAACAAGTGGGGTAAGAACTGGACAAAGTTGTCTGTATATAAAGCTTTTAAGTGTTTTCATCATTATTAATTGTATTTTGGGAACTTGGACTTCACTGGTGCTTCTCGCCTTGAACTCAACTCAACCTGAAAACAACCACATGTTGCACATCATTGTTTATTTTAGATTTAAATAAAAAAAAAAAAGCCTTGAATAGATTTGAGCAGATCAATACAGCCGAAGCAGGTAAACATATGTTTTTCTGTAGGATGTAGAAGGAAGGAAACACCCACAGCATCTGCATGGTTCACTAACATTTTGCAATGTCCTCTTGTGTAAGATGGGTGATCCTGACGTCCTCATGTGCTGTCGTATCCTGATTCGTTTATCTTTGTATTTTAAAATCTTTTTTTTCACCAGGATCTGATGTGCGCATCAGGAAGCTGTGTGACCTGGAGGCGGGGGAGCAGTGTTGCATCGTGGGGACTTTGTTCAAGAGGATGGAGCTGCAGCCGTCGATTTTGAAGGAGATCAGTGAAGAGGTTGGCGGTGGCCCCAGAATCCACCTGAGTCACATCACGCCATGTCAAACATCACCAGCTTGCATGGATAATTTTCGTTTCCTTTCTTCTCTTTTCCTCAGCACAATCTGCTGCCTCAGCCTCCACGGCTTAAATACATCTCTGAATCAGATGAGCTTATTCTGGAGGATGAACTCCAGAGGATAAAACTGGAAGGGAAAATCGACAGAGACAAGTGTGTCACAGGTCAGTGTTTTGTTTTTTTTTTTCAGGATTCCAACCAAACATTTAACAATTTGATTTGATACATCTGATATTTTTTATTATCATCATTTGCTTGGTATTTTTTGTTTTTTTCATAGAAGTTTTCATGGCACTTAAATTATAAATTATACTGAGTTTACTTATAAGTTTACTGAGTTTACTTATAAATTATAATTTGTCATCTAAAGCCATTTTTCCATACTGACTCAGGAAGTGTTGTTGCAATATATGGAGCTGAAAGAAATGATGGGAAGTTCACAGTTGAGGACTTCTGTACGGCGGATCTCCCGATGCAGACAGCGAGGCCTGTCGTGAGCACTGACAGGTGAACACCAACGCTCCCTGTAAGTCCCTGGATTTATGTGACGGGATGTTTCATTGATCACCTTCTTTGTCCTCATCCAGGTTTGTGCTCCTTGCCTCTGGACTGGGTCTCGGCAGTAGTAACGCAGACAGCATGTTAGGCTTACAGTTGCTTGTTGACCTTGTGACCGGTCAGCTCGGGGACCTTGGAGAGCAGCGAGGAGCCGCCATGATTTCAAGGGTCCTGCTGGCAGGAAACCTGCTGAGCCAAAACCTCCAAGACAAGGATGCGTCCATGAAGGTAAAGAGCTGAGTTTGCCTTCACACACAGTCACTTCCTGACTCTGAAAAAGTTCGGATTTGCTTCGATTTCTCACCAATTTCCTTGTCAGGCCAAGTATCTCACAAAGAAGACTCAGGCTGGCAGCGTCGATGCCATCCGCCTGCTTGACGAACTGCTGCTTCAGCTTGTGGTGAGTCGGCTGCGTGCATGAACATATTTGAAAGCTTCTCAAATTGGATTGAATTGCACTTTCTTAGTAACTCTTGAGCCGATGTCATCATACTGCTGGTGGGATTTATTATATAACGATGTTAGGGCAAACTTTTTGTGAGTTTGTTGTAAAATTTGAAGCCGAACAACTTGATACTGTCATGACATGGAAAAACAGTAAACATTGTGTCACTGTCTCATGCTGCTTAAGGCCTCTGTTCCCGTTGACGTGATGCCGGGTCAGAATGACCCCAGCAACTACACCCTCCCGCAGCAGCCCCTCCACAGATGTATGTTTCCCCTGTCCACCGTGTACCCGACCCTGCAGCTGGCCTCCAATCCGTACCAGGCCGACATCGACGGATTCCGGTAAACGCGTCGCACATTTCTACTCTGCCATCGAGGGAAGCTGCAGAAGTGTTCGCGGCCTCAGTTTTGTTTGTGCTCTTTCTCAAAGGTTCTTAGGCACGTCAGGTCAGAATGTGTGTGATATTCAGCGATACAGCAGCATCGACAATCACCTTGAGATCTTGGAGGAAACGCTCCGCCTCAGGCATCTCGCCCCCACAGCACCTGATACCCTTGGTCAGCTTTGTGCAGCATAAAACTAAAGGCCTGTGTGTATTTATCAGCATATTTATGCTCAGTTTTTTTATTCTCCTGTTTTAGGTTGTTACCCGTTTTACCAGAAAGACCCCTTCATCTTGGAAGAGTGCCCCCATGTTTACTTCAGTGGCAACGCACCAACGTTTCAGTCCAAGCTCATCAAAGGTCCGTGCGTGGTGTTGATGTTGGTGTTAGAAGTCAGTGGTTTCTTTCTGTGTTTTTTTGCTGCTCCACTGATGTGTCTTTTGCTCTCTTGGTCCTTCCAGGTCCTGATGGACAGGAAGTGCTTCTGGTCACTGTTCCGGAGTTTAGCAGCACGCAGACGGTGTGCCTGGTCAACCTACGCACTCTCCAGTGCGAACCGGTCACTTTCTCGGCTTTCGCGGCCGGCGAGGACGAGGAGAGCGAGATGAACATCAGCCACTGAGGATGCTCCGGTGCTCACATGGTGACACCTGAATACAGACTGATCACATTCACATAGGGTCAAGAACATAACTGTTGCCAGTGAGACGTCATGACTGTTATTCAGGCCATTTAAGGTTTATTTTTATCAGTCAATCAGAGAAAACCAGTGCTTATTTTGACCCAGTGGCTGTATTGAAAGAAGGCAGAAGACACGTGTGTATTAACAAGCCTTTATTTGAAAAATAACTCTTCTACCTCAGCTGTGTCTGAGGAAACATGACAGAAAAAAAACCTTCTCTCCTGTCTGTTACCAACCACGACCTGCCTTTCACACACGCGTTTTTGTTCAGTTGTGTAAAAAGATTTCTACCGTGAGTGAGGACACTGTAAATAATTCACCCGTTTGTCTGTGTGCATCAACAATAAACATCTTTTCATGACAGAATAAAAACACTAAAACAACTGAAGGAGGTGGAAGATGTCAGTGTGAACTCTGGGAAACTGTTCACTACATTGATCTCTCTGTAAAGAGTCCCTATTTTAAGTGTTAAGTAACAGATACACTAACTTTATCGTAGTTAAAAGAGGGGTGGTGTTGCCGATTAAAGCCGCGTGTGTTTGTTCTAATAGTCATCGATCTTGTACTCGTAATTATAATCCAGGATGGAGTCTGTGAACCCGCCAGGCGTGGAAGACTGTCCCTCCCCTATGAGCCACGAGTCGTACCAGGATGTGGTGGTCTCTGGGGTGGTGGGAATTGTGGTGGTCGTCGGTAACGTTGTCGTCCTCATCGACCTTAACCGCATCAGCCTCAGTTGCCGAAGGCGCTGGAGACGTGCGATCCGGAGCTTCCTCTGCTGCTCTTTGTTGAGCCGTGAATTGGACGAATAACCGTTGCTGCTGCCAACAACTCGCCTGTGGCTGTTACCTGCCGCCGGATACTGCACCCTGTTATTACCGTAGCTGAGTCGGATTGGCTTGTTTCCATGGAGAGCCATGATCTGGGGGGAAAGGAAGACGTTTCAACACGAACCCCCCTCGAGCTGTCCGTCGCTGGGAAGCGTCCGGACACAGGCAGCACAGCCTCACCTGTTTAATGCGGTCCCAGTTGGACTTGGCCAGGTTGAAGCTGCAGGCGGTGGCCCCTGACTGATATCCCACCACACACAGTTTAGTCACAGAGGAGAAGCCTTCAGCCCGCGCAGTCACACGGTACTCCCCAGGGTTTAACAGCCGCCAGTAATCCCCCGTGGGTGCTGGAGCAGGGAGAGACGTTAAATTAGGGACATCACAGACAAACTGGGTGAGGTGATTTATTTTTGCTGTATCTGTCACAAAATGCATAAAGAAAGGGCTCCTGTCAGGAACAGTGGCCTGACCTGTGGTGACATCGTGGTTTATCCCCTCCACGGATATGGTGGCGTTTTCAATGGGATTCCCCTGCTGGTCTTTCACGATCCCTCTAATGCCACGGTGGACCTGAGGAGCAGGTGTTCAGGGGGTTAGTGAGAGGGGGGCGACACTGTTTGTAATCACAAAACCTCCATGTTGCTGCATTTAAGTAGCATGTCTGTGGAACTTGTGAGTAAAATAAGTAATTGTGGGGTTTTTTCCCCCCTTGTATAGATTCTTGAGCTAAAAGCAGCTCAGCTACCTTAGAGGAGTTGAGAATTACAGGTGAGAACTGTGTTTATATGCTTCTACCAAAACAGAAAGGAGCTTTTGGTAAACAGAGTTGCCTTGTAATTTATTTATTCTGTTGTATGTTGTCAGTCTGAGCGCTACTGAGAGCAGGCCGTGTTGCCTCATGGTGGAAATGTGAGAAGAATCCTCTGCGAGACATTTCCAATAGCAATTTCTTTTCCTCACAGTCAACTGAATGAATTACTTTTTTAATGTAGCCATTAATGAGTTGGTCGAAATCTAAACTAAAGCAAAAAAAAAAAAGTGACGTGAGGAACATTTGTTGATTGAAAGACTAAAAGCAGACAAGTGGGTCAAAGTAAAGAACTTCCATCAGTTTTGGCTCAGCGAGTGGTTTCACAAGCGTTGACAGAGCTAAGACTGTTTGTAAAACATTGAGATCACAACAGATTCATCACCACCACAGTTTCAGGCCAACTCTGTAATCTTCATTGCTGGAATTCAGCAAAAGTGCCTCGGACTGTTTGTCTGGATCGATGTTCCAGCAGTTTTTCCACTCAGCGTTGAAGTGCTGCCAGGCCAGGCTGCGGAGTGTGTTTGTGCGTGACTGACCTGCTCCATGAAGATGAGCATCGCTTCCCTGTTTTTCTCCCACTCGTACACCAACTCACTTCGGTGAGGGAACTTATCGCAGCCCAGGAACACAGACAGCTCAAAGCAGTTGGTGTGCAGGTAGCTGAAGTCATTCATACCTTCAGAGGGAATCAAAAGTGTTAACCTCAGGCACTGCAGGACGAGTGCCGACCACCAGGGGGTGCCACGACGCAGCGGGCACTACTCACTGCCTGTGATTGGCTTCCATTTGGCCCTGTTTATGATCCCTTGGCCTCCAGGGGCGGTGTCTCCGTGGCAGGAGCCATGGTAGTTGTGTGTCATACTCAGGTGCGTGGATGCGTAGGAGACAGCAAGCCACCTGAAGAGAGACTCGTCTGCGATCACCTTTGGCTCATCTTCAGGCTCTGAGTACTGGTAGCCCCCTCCTCTCCTGTCGTCCTCCTCTTCCTCCCTGTGTCCGTAGCCCTGTCCATGGTCATAACCCTGTCCGTGGTCAAAACCCTGCCCGTGGTCATACCCACCCTGCCCGTGATCATAGCCCCCCTGACCGTGGTCATAGCCACCCTGCCTGTGGTCGTAGCCCCCCTGACCGTGGTCATAGCCCCGTCCGTGGTCATAACCCTGACTGCGGTCATGGTCATAGCCGTGGTTATAGCTAGGGTCGTATCCGTGATCGTAGCCATGACCCCGGTACTCCTCCTCTGGCTCCGAGTACCCCCGACTCCTCCAGCTCTCTTCTGGCTCCTCGTGGTAGCCCCTTCCCCACTCCGTCACATCAAAACCCTCCTCATCATACCTGAAAGCAACGAAGGCAACACAGATGATGAACAAAGACAAGGAACTGCTGTTAAAAATGAGACTTGGGTAAAACAACGTGTGTGAACATCAACAGAGTGGAAGGAGCAAAGTCTCACTGTCTCTTCTTGCGGCTGTGGGGTTTCTGCCGGTCAGCAGGTTTGTTGAGACGTAAGCTGTCATAAGGATATGCCACAATCGTCTCTCCGCCTTGGAAGTTTGCACCCAGCACAAACGGATGGCTTTTCATCCAGGAGATTATGGCTCTGGTTTCCACAGCAATCTGGAACAAAAACAGGAAGATTCGGATCAGATAAACAGGCGAGAGAAACTCATGTAAGCACAACCTCATGTCAGGGCTGTGTTTTAAAGGGACAAATGGTCAGTTACATCAAACAGTTAAAGGAATGCATGTGAGAAGAGAAGCTTTGAAGGGACATCTACAATCGTCTCAAATGGAGGTGGTGTTTCCTTAAAAATTCAATTGATCAGATGTGAGACACGAAAATTTCTGGTCTTTTTACCGAGCTGTTGGTATCGTAGCTCTCTGGTATGGGTACGTGGTGATTGGGTGTGAGTTTGGGCACCATGCCCTTATCTTCAGCATCCCACAGGATGCTGTTCAAGTCGGGGAAGTTCTGGAAGATGTCGTAGCCACCGTCTGTAAAGTGTCCTGTGGTCCAGCTACTCAGCTCTGATCCCTGTGGGGAAGCGAAGGTATGAAAGACACCTGGGATACAAACTGTGAATCTGTGGGATTTCCCTTCTGTTTGTTTGCACATTGACTAGAAAGTGGGACCTTTCATCGATCTACTGACCACTTCAAAAGCTTCCTGTTGTCCGTCCGGGTTGAGTGAGGGGACCAGATGGATGCGTATTCCTTCGACCAGGCGCTGGGCTCGGGGGTTTCTATCCTTGTACTCCTTGCACAGATACTGCATGAGGAGCAGGATCATCTCCCGGCCCACCGCCTCGTTACCATGGAGACCTGCCGTAAAGCGAAACTCGGGCTCACCTGCAGAGACAACAGGGCAGGACAGTTATGCCTGTTAACCACAAATGTCTGGAAAGACCCCTGGTGTTTAATTAGCGTTAGATATTATTTACAGATTTTGCCGTCAAGTCTGAACACATTTCAACTGGTCACCATCTCAGACGACCAGAACATTTGACAGGAAACAGAGAACGAGGTTTTTATATCGCTCATCCGTGAGCCTGTTCTGTGGCCACTCTCTCACCTATTTCATGTTCGGTGGGATTCCCAGAAATGACGATAGCCATGATATCCAGGCCCTTGGAGCTGCGGCCCAGGCTGTAGATGTTGGTGATGTTGGGACATTCTTCATTCACCGACTTCATGAGCTGAGCAGGTGAAACGGAAAACAGTCCCTGTCAGTGGTAGGTTTCACAACTTCTCTGCTGATGATCTGACAAGTGGGAAATGTAACTCCACAGCCAAACTGTTTGGGATTTGTTGGAAGGAATTGCGCAAGACAAATTGGATTTGTAATGAACCAAAAGGCTGTGGTACCTGATGTAGTTTGGCAAATATTCAGTTGTGAATAAATCAAAACTTGCTTCCAAAATTTACTCACTGTTTTTCAAACTTTTTTATTATTAACATCATCTCTGAGATGCTTCATCAAACCATATCATTGTTTATGTATTTCTTCATATTGTGGTTGTCTGGAAGCATCATGTTTTCCTCATTTGATTGATGGAACGAGTCACAAAGGAATAAACCCTCTGCAGGGATTTTAATATTGAGTTACATCCAAGGGGATTCGAAGTGACCTCACCGCTCAGTCTTAATTTGTTCTTGGGAAAGACTTTCTGTTCTGGGGGCTTCTGGGCGGATTTTATGCATTCAGTTGACATTCATACTCACTGTAACCATCTCTGAGTAGCTGTGGTGTTTGAACTCCAAGTAATCCACTGGAGTCACTTCATTTTGTCTGTATTGAACGTTCACAGGGTCTGAAAGTGGAAAAAAAGTTAAATAAAGTGATGATTTTCTTAGTCCTTTGTGTTATTGTATGAATGTGTTTGGGAGCGTGAGGCTCACCGGGCACCGGGCAGCCCAGCACCTCCAGCCTCAGACACAACGAGCCGTTCCAGCTCTGTGGGATGATGCGCATGTAGCGAGCCAGGACTGGCTCTGCTAGCTGGTTCATGATGGGAGTGTCCCTGTCGCTGTTTCCAAAAAACAACTGGCCAAAAGAGGAGGTGGGAGAAAGTTAGCAAGCAAGCAGGTAGGTGTGACACGGGGCGACTAAGAGGTGTGATGCCTGGTGGACTCACCCAGTCAGCGTATCCGTCATGGATTGTGGTCCACTCTCTGCTGTCATTGCTGAAAGCCAGGAAGTAGGACGTCACGTAGTCGCTCCTGTGACAAGACAAGAAGACGTTAGCTTCAGAAATAGATGGCAACGCTGCACTTTGATTTACTGGTGTGGGTTTGTGTCTCACTCATTATGGGAGTCTCGTCCTTGAGTTATGACGCCCGTGAACTCCGTTTCCCTGCGAGCGTCGAGCTCCAGCCAGTGGATCTTGTCCTCTGCATTTGCGCACCAAGCCCCACCTCTCATGCTGTCCTCGTCCTCAGAGCCCTGAGAGCCGCACAGACCAGAACCAATGAGGCGCCACATAACTCTGTCATTTTTAAAGAAGATGCACAAGAAGTTGTTTTCTATAGCCATGATTACAACCTGAGGTGAAGATGCAAAAAGTTTTTAAAATGTGGTCTACGAGCTTATTTTGTTAACTAAAATGGAAAATAAGGGACTGATTAGAAAATAGGATTAAGATAAACAAAGATAAACAGCTGAGGCAGGTAATGGAAGAGGCTGGCTAAACAAAAGCAGTATTTTGCAGTATTGCTTGAAGCGGGTGGTTATTTTAAAGCCCGGCAGTGTGTAAGTGATGGGTTTTGTGTTGCCAGCTCTAGTCCGCCCTTGTTTGTTCTGTACCTGCATGTTGAGGCGCGCCCGCTGAGGCGCAAATCTGTACTGAGACATCGAGGAGGCTGTGAGCTGGTCAGGCTCAATCCTGTGGGACTCCATACCCAGCGGAGGACACTCTGACACACACACACACACACACACACACACACACACACACACACACACACACACACACACACACACACACAC